>OX578148.1:68385279-69585279 GCA_951213105.1 Amaurobius ferox
TCGTATAAAAATTTAAAAAGTGTAACTCTTTGAAAATTAATGGGAGGACTATTTCATTAACGTAGTCTTATGTCCTACCTTACTTTCAACATTTTTGCAATTTACATTGCCCACTTATCTTCAACAGGTAAAGAATTAAAGCGCGTTTCATTCTTTTTGGCACACTCGGAATATATATATATATATATATATATATACTAGAACAAACTACCCGGCGTCCTAAATAAGCGCTTGCTTCTTAAATAATAATACATTTACAGATAATACCACTTACTTCCCAAATCACCTTTAAATGCTGTTCAATATGTATGTGGCCACTCGTGGCGGACGCCACGGTCTGAGGTTAAAAAAAAAAAAATATGTGGCTCTTCCCGGCCGTCCAAACAGTTACCTTACACCTTTCTGGTAGGTCGGACGGTCTGAGTCTCAACAACAACAACAATATGTATGTTTTTGCTCTGGAGCACCAAAAATCAAGTTACGTTACTAAGCACATATTTCATGGTTTCTGCCAATCTACAAAGAGAAAGTGGACGAAACAATTAAGTTCACAACTTTCTTTAAAATGAGTAGATTCTATAATTTTTCTGGTAGCTACATAACAATTGTACATTTCGCATATGCTTACCATAAGTACAATACTAGGCATTCAGTATAACAATAAAGCGAACTTCATAAAACAAAGCGAGATGCAAATTAAATACTTCATACTCTCTCCTCTGTAGAATCGATTGCTTGTTTTATTTAACGTTCTTCAGATACGGTTAGTAAATTTCTAAAATCCTTGCTTTAACAAGTTTTACGCACTTTTGTTATCTTATATCCTATACCTTCCGGAAGGGCAATGAATCCACATGGGAGCGAGATCCCAATTTTGGGAAGGTCATCTGTAGATATGTCTCAGGGGTATGGTTTTTTTCTTGTTGCATTGCCTTGTGGGATAACTATTATCCTAATTAAATATCTATTATCATGACTTATCTTGATACTCATTGCATCTAACTTATAAGGTTGAATTGCTAGGCACATCTACATATAGATAAGAAATAAAATTAAATGTTCTGATATTTTAAAAATTTGCTTTGGAAATAAAACTTCAGCAATTCTAAAATTCGCCTTATATTCTTTTAAGAGATATAAAGTATACTTATGCTTTCAGGGTATTAGGGTATTAACAACATGCATTACCTTTGAGTAAGGTTTTAATTTTTGCAAAAAAAAAAAAAAAAAACTGTTAAAAATATGTTTGAAAAGTGAAAATTGCATTTCAGTTGTGATGAACCATGCCTCTCCATCATTACTGAGGCATAGTAATGTGCGTATCGATACCATTGAGTTCTTCTATAATAAAGCTCAGTGATACAGAAGTATCGATATAGGATTTCATCCATATTTTGTATCGAAACGCTTATACAATATTTACTGTATATCAAAACAATACCTTGCGTATCCCCAATTTTGAATGATGTAACGATACTACTTCAAAGACATGCTACTCTTTTGCGTTTTATATGTTTTATAAATAAGCATTTTATGGTCAGTTTGGTTTGGTTCTGGAAGAGGAGCGAGAGAGACCCGTATTTGCCGGTGAATTGTTTGGTGGAAAAGGGAAATCTAAAATTAGATAATGAGTGAACCTCTTCGAAGGTTTTAATACTGATTTCGGGCTGAAAATGTGTTAGAAATATTCAGTGGTGCGATATGAAATCAAAAGAGCGAATATATCCCGCTATCCCGTTGAATATAAAGCTTTTAATTTTTATTTGAGTGATGAGTATAGTCACAGAATTCGCTTGTAGGAGGCGCCGCACAAAATTTAAATAAACACTCCATTGCAGATAACAACATTGACTGATCCATGGATGTTGCAATCTGCAATGGGAGCGTTTTCCAAACATTATCTAAATAGTTGAAAAGGCATTGAGATGTAAATGAAATTTAATCGTTTCGTAAAGAAGGGGGAGGCATGAAAGAAAAATATTCTTAATTAAATATTTCGAATAGAAAGATACAGAAGAATCATATGTGTAGCTAGATTCTTAGAAAGGGGGGGGGGGTAATAATGAGGGTTACAGCACTGCGTTTCGTCTTTTAATATCAATCCTATGGATAATATAGTTTTTTCCATCAATGGGGCGGGTAAGACTCCTAGCTCCGCCCACATCATTGTAAAGCAATAGCAGTATAATTTGTTAAAAGAATGACATAAGGAAGGATCATATTAACATTGTAGATAACAAAATCCAAGGATTTTATTATCTACAGTGTTATTGCGATTTTTTTTTCATGTCAACATTTTCAAGTGTACAAAATACTTATGAACAATTTTATTTTTCCTGTAATAAATAGTATATGTATATGTAAATTATTTTAATGGGGGTTGTCGAAATTTCGTATTAAAGTTTAGGCAGATTTGAACATTTTGTGCACCTTAGAAAATCGGCTAACTTTATCGTCTCGTCTTTCTTCGTGTATCTGTTTATGGGATGTACACTCACTTAAGCTCAATTCAAGTCTTAAGCCCAGTGTTCAAGTTTTATCTTGTAGTCATTCTCTGGTGTGTATCTTTCTGTGGGATCAATGTATTGAGTTTAGCTTAATAAACTTGTTTGTGTGTTTTTTGCTCGTCGTCTTTCTCTGGTTATCTGTCTGTCGAATTTCTGTGTTGATTTTCGCTCAAAGAATGTGTTCGATTTTTAGCGTGTCGTCTGTCTCTGTGTATTTGCCTATGGAATATACACTCTATAACAAAAAAATCGACGCACCAAGGAGGTTGTTCGATTGTAATAAAAATTGGTGGATGTGAAGAACATATATAGAAAAAGAAACGATTAAAATTTCAGAACAATTTAATGATTTAGAGTTTGACCGTATATAAAGGGAGGAAGTCGATCAGGCGTTGGTCCACCTCTGGCCTGGATGCAAGATGTCACCCGGCGTGGCATAGACTGATAAAGTTCATGGATGGTGTCCTGCGGAAGGTCTTGCTAAATTGTCTCCAACTGTCGAGCTAAATCGTCAACATTCCGGGATGGTTGCAATCGCCTTCCCATAACGTCCAAATGTGCTCTATGGGAGAGAGATCAGGAGACCTAGCTGGCCAAGGAAGTGTTGGGCAAGCTTGAAGACAATTCATAGCAACACGTGTCGTGTGCGGCCGGGTATTATCATGTTGAAAAGTAAGTCCAGGGTGTCGCAAAAGGAACGGTAACACAACGGGTCGTAGAATGTTGTCTACGTACCGCTGTGTTGTCAGTGTGCCAGAAATGACAACCAAAGGGGTCCTGCTATCAAAGGAGATGGCACCCCAGACTATACCCACCTGCAGATATACACCTGTCCAGATACACACCTGCTGAATGCGCAGCTCCGGTGCGCTGGAGCTCCCACTATTTATTCATTGGACACCAAATTTTATTCATTTGCATGTTTGCTCAAAATGTCTTTGAATACGAAATTTCATTACAATCAGACAATCCTTCTTGGTGCGTCGATTATTTTGTTATAGAGTATATATTTCAATTTAGCTCAGTAAGTGTGACATATGCTATCTAAGTTAATACTCTTGACTAAGTTAATACAGTAATTATTTATTATTTTGCAGGTTGAATTTCCGCGGTTTTGAGAAATTTCACAAATATTAAATATATTTGCGAATTTAGCATTTTTTTTTATTATTATTATTGCATAATTTCTATTGTAATTTTTGTTTTGCGACGCGAATTTTCGTTAATTTTGGAGTTTTCATCAGAGATTTTGCGAACATCAAATATAAAAAGTCCTTGAACCTCTTAGACAACAAAGAAGTCTTTGCCTTTACGTTCATGTAAAGTCGATGTAAAGGAACTTCGTGTCAGCAAAGGTTTGAGAGATTTCCTAAATACAAAAAAATATTCGTTTTTCTATAGCTACATAAATCGTCATCAGTTAGTTTTCTCTACCAATACCCACAAACAATGCCGATACCTAACTAAATTTTAAAACGCGTTACATACAACAGACACTGTATTAAAGAGAATCTGCGTATTCTGCTATAAAATGTATCAAAAACTCTGACCACTCAAATAAGATCTAAATCACATCTAACGACGTTGATAATATTACCAGAATTTGAACGGTTTATAAATGTAAGTGTTTGCTTAAAAAGAAAATTGTGATCTAATGCTAATTGATTTGCGTAGTAGTTATTTGCATCCCTTCTTCGTAACTGGCGACTTTTCTCGAAAATGTTAGTTGGCGAAATTTCACGATTTACCCCACGACCACCTTGCGAATTTTTCCTTTTCTTTCTCGCGATAAAATTACTGCCCTAATAACGAGCTTTCCTTATAACATGCATGTTAAAACTCAGGTTGTTACCTGTTCAAGACTTAATCATCGACAAATCCATGAACTGTTATTTCTACTATGTTTTTTCCGTCTGGTTGCGGAATAGGTAACTTTCATAACCGACTTTATGTCGTGTGAACGTTTTTATTACTAATCTACAACGTTCTAATTCACGGAATATGCAAATACGCGTTTCAAGGAAAATGGTATGCAGCTACGTTTCTCACGGCTTGTGGTCTCCGAGAAGTTCGAAGTTCGCGCTTTTAGGCCGCCAGTTCATTAGGAAATCATACAGAAGATAAATAACTTTTAAGACTTTAAATGTTTTTGTGGGAATGACTCACAATCTATGAACACAATCCTGTATTTCAGTAGAAAGAATAAATGCAAATAGACGTTTTTAAACTACTAATTTTTCAAACTCGTATGGATGCTTAAACTCATTCCCAAGATACACGTTTTTGCAATTGTATTCACTTTTAGTTATCGTTTAACTTTTTTGTCCTTGTTTTGAGTTACCCCTGACGTGAGAAGGTTATAAGATTTATTGAGCCATTATAATCGCTTTAAGTAGTTTATCATAATTGTTAATACATAAAATTGCTCAACAGGGATGTTGGTCGCATGATTCCAAGCTTCAGAAATGGCGACTATCGGCGGGTTCTGTGACTATATAAACTTGGAAATTGAAAATTAATATAGTCTGAGTTCAATCTTACATATAGAGCTAGCTGTGTGGTATAACTGGCTTCATCGGTTAGCGCAGATGTTCTTAAAATTTTTCTACATAACAAAGTTTCCTGCCAATGAAGTTATCAACTATACCGTGATGAAGAGCGCTACAAACTGATACACTCCATACTGAGGGCGCGATATCAAGCAGAAACTTAAAATAATGGTGTCTTGTTGCCTCTATTGATCCCATTTGATTGCCGCCTATGATACATAACTATTTTGTGTTTTATGCTACTTTATGTGAACTTTTGACACTTATTTTGTGTATTATTCAGCTTTACAAAAAGTTTAGACACCATTATTTTGCTCCATACGAAGTTTTGATACCATTATTTTGTGTTTTCCACTGCTTCATGCAAATATTTGACACCATCATTTTTTATTTTATGCTGCTTTATACGAAGTTTTGATACCATTATTTTGTGTTTTCCACTGCTTCATGCAAATATTTGACACCATCGTTTTTTATTTTATGCTGCTTTATACGAAGTTTTGACACCATTATTTTGTTTGATGCTGCTTTATGCATCATGCATATTTTATGCTGCATCTGTGCTGTTTTGACATCATTATTGTGTGTTTTATACTGCTTTATATGAAGTTTTGACATCATTATTTTGTATTTTATGCGCTTTATACGAAATGTTATAAACTTTGGTCTATCTTGATTCTAATTTTATTTATATGTGTCTGCAAATAGTCGCGGCTTGTTACCAATCTAAAATTTGATGTAGAGTCTCTTCTTGGGATTTCGGGTGATATTCGTCTTGTAAGTGGTTGCTCTCATGATTTTCAAAGAGCTTTTCTCTTTATGATCGTCCTTTACAATTAGATCAATTTTATCTCAACTTGCTCATGAAGCTCGATGGTAAGTTACAGGTATATCATTCTGCCCTGTTGCCTCATTCTGCCCTCCTTCGCCAGTTGGTCGGCAAGTTTATTTTCAGGGATTCCGCAATGACTTGATATTCATGGATGCACAATATTTCAACCTACTTCTATAAGGATATTTACAGGCAGCTTAGCATTATTGACTCTGCCATTATTGTTTGGACCAATACCACACTCATAAATAGTATATTTTCTCATTGTTACTCATAAATAGTATTGAGAGTCAATGAGAAAAACAGTATTTTTTTTTTATCCGAGTTTACTGTATTTAAGTTTCTTGCAGATTGTTGCATGATCACTAATTAACCACTATTTTCAAAATATGTAGTTCTTTGTCAAGAGAAACTTTTTCTTCAAATAATCCCTGAATATGCAACACTCACGATTTTACATTCTAAATTGGCTGATCCATCTGTGTAGATATAGATCCACGGTGCTTTAGGATACACACACACACACACACATATATATATATATATATCTTCTCGGTTACTTTCTGAACTCTTTGGTTTGTCTCACCAAAATATGTACTACTACTTCCACTCTCTTTGGTCTGGTTCATTTCATCGCGCTATCGCAGTATTTCGCGTCGTGGTAAGCATTTAAGCTGGATCACGTGGTGGACTCCCCTGAAGATTATTCACGCTGGCGGCCTTCAGACTTGTGAGTTGCTCCCTTTTTACTTTCCTTATATACATAATGTATAAGGAAAGTATTGTGACGGGGTCGAAAATTCGAATTCGAGTTTTCGACGGGAGAGCACGTTTCAAGCATCCCTGATCACGAATCAAACATTTTTGAAGTGATGTCTGTCTGTGTGTGTGTGTGTGTGTGAAAGTATGTGTGTGTGTGTGTCAGTGAGTCTGTGGAGACGATAACTGACGAACGAATGGACCGATTCGAACCAAATTTGGTACAAAAATCACAATCCGTAAACACTGGAAGCCTATTGTTTTTATACGTAATCGAATGTTCAGAACCCCCCTAAATTTTCGAATGGAATTTTGAAAAAATCGTCAAAAAATCAAAACCGCTAATAAAGTTACGCAAATAGATATTTCTTATGTAATTTTTTATTAGAAAACGATTGGCATAAATTTTAGAACGCTAACATGAACCGTTCTCGAGATATTGTACATTTTTCAAAAAAATTATGAAAAAGTCACATAAAAAAAAATTCCTATTGAGAAACATGTTCACTTTTCATATGTAATACCATGCGATAAATTGAGTGACATCATTCTCGGGGATCTAGCTCGTTCCATTCATGAAAAAATATACTTTGAATAATACTTTTGTATTTGAACGCCAATAGTCATTTATCTGCTGTAAGAATAACTTTTTTCTTAGTGCATAACGCTTGGCGAGATTTTGGCGACGAATTTGGCGGAATGTCGCCAACTTGGCGACTTTTTTGAAATGTTGCCAAATTAATGAAAATCTCGCCAAATGGATAAAAATGATGCTAAATCAATGAAAATGACGACTAATTGTCGAAAATTCAATATCTTGGAAAGAATATTAGTATCTACTATAAGAAAAATCTATTTTTTTACTGTAAAAGTAGTAAATTCATTACATTATATAAGGAAAGTCATGTGTTGCCCACATCAGATTTTTTTACATGTTTGTGCATTTGTGCGCTATATTTTTCATGACTATGTGGTATTTTATGTTTATATATTGAATTTTGTCTCTTTGGTCCTTTTTGGTCTTTTTTCTATTAATCTTGTTTATTCTGTTGTTGGGCACAGATTGCATATAATTTTAACCACGTGTTTTTATGCAATCATAGAAACAACGGATTTTAGTATATCTGTCTAAAATGTGCCCCTGAAGACGTTTCTGGCAGATATACTATTCTTTAATATATTTTCCTTGTCCTGGCCTCTCCGTGCTCTGCTTTTCCGGCCCTTCCTCGTTGCTTTTTGCTATTAAATACACGCTATTATATTGTCCGCGGTTTGATACTGTGATTACTGATTTGCACTCCTGACCTTTTGTATTTGTTATTTTAATTTATATATATATATATATATATATATATATTTGAAATGTAATAATAAGAATTATGTAAAAATAAAAAATAAAAAAATAAAAAAATAAAATAAAAATACAATTCAAGTGATATTAACATCACCATAGAAGCAAAATATATATATAAATAGATATATATATAGATATATATAACATCACCATAGAAGCAAAATATATATATATATATCTTATAAATATTCTTTACAAGCCGAAACTTACAAAATTATATATATATATATATATATATATTTCCAATTGCGGAGATTTTTAAAGCCTCGATAGTTGTCTTAGATGTATTATCATTCAGTCGAATCTAACTTGGCTGGAAATGCTACCAGCATGTACTAAACAATATAATTCATATAATTATGTCTGTCCCAAACTATTTTAATCACAAGCTATTTTAATAATTACAAACTAATATAGTATTCTACAAGTATGTTCTTGTATAAAATTATTGGTTTGAGTACTAATTGGCAGATTCCTAACATTAAAAATTCTAATTCTAATAACGTTTTTATGTGTGAATAATGTATCCACTCTTTCTTTGTTCAATTTGGAAATGCGAATCTCGTTACTATGGCAACCATTTAACCATTACTAAATGGGCGTGCAAATAAACTAGAAGTGAAGTACTCTATATGATGGGATGCATGAAGTTGAAACAGATTCTTTCCCATTCGCCGCCTGCAAGACTTCGTTCCTAATATCCTCTAACACATGCGAGCCACGCAGCTCTCCCAATGAATACTTATACGACGCGCTATTGAAACACAATTACTATGTATTACCTTACAAAATGAAATTCATATACGACACCACGGACACACACACACACACACATATAACCATACACACACATACATTAACATACATACGCAGACATCAGCTCAAAAACCTTCGATTCGAATTTAGGGATGCCGAATCAATTTTAGGATGGCAAACCTTCGATCGAAATCTCAAATTCGAATGTTCGACCCAGTCACAATATCTTCCCTATACATTATATAGTATATACAGCGAAAGTAATGAGTGTTAAAACTCTTAAATAATCTCCTAGAAGTGGGAATAAAATCAAACTCCTTCAACATGAAGTGATGTTTAACACAAGGAAATTGCTTATTGCATTTAACAATATTACCACTAGAAATATAATAGCTTTTAAATTACCACTTATCTACTTTAAAACCACTTCTATTTCATTCCAAGCGATTCGCAAATTACATATCATAACGATCGCATTCGTAAAGATTATTTATACGCGAAAAAAAAATCGCACCTTAATAACATTAATGCGTATATTTTTAGACGCCGTTTTGCAAAGAGTATGCGGGTTCATGCTATCAGTGATCTCTCTGCGAGGGAATACAACAAAAGAGCTCGATTAGCGTTATTTGACACTTTGATATTCAGATGGCGCACAAAGTGCTGTTATTAACCTTTTGACATTAGCATAGAAGTGGAACGTTCCGTTATGAGCGCGTTAGATGTATGGAAGAAGATGAAAACATTTTAACAACTTGTAGCCTGTTCCTGAACCTAAATGTGGGTGAAAACGTCCGGATATGTATTTTTAAACTTTTATGTTTTATGTTCTTTTTTTAACGGGGACATTTAGTGTCCCCGTTTCTTTTAATGCAAGTGTAGGAAATGAATTTAATATTTAAGAAGTACATTTAAAACTAATACTCATATCTATACCTTAATATAAGCTTAAGATAAATTGTCAATGTATCTTTTTTCGTAAAAGGAAAGAATATCAAAGCGGACGCCAATGTCTGGAAACAGGGTTAGGGATAAGGTATGTCAAATACATGTCTTTTTGAGAGGTTCTTCATTTGGGATTGACGCTGTACCACCCGTAAGCAAAAGGTTAAAGTTGGTGACCAAATAGTTGCTTTTACATTGTTAATATGTAACATCGTAAGTTTTGGATGGGTCTCAACCTATGAAGACGGTCCCTGTATTTCTTTTAAAATAAATCTATGTTTCCCCAGAAGGACACCTGGAAAGGAAATAAGAGCAACGCTTTTTCGACTTCGTCAACGGATGCGTCTCAATTACAGAGGGACTCGTAGCGGGGGACCTTGGAAAGAGACGACGTCTTGACCGCCACTGGTCACACGTGCGCCCAGGACCGTGAGAAATTTCGGTCAGCTGACACATATTGATTCTTGAGCTTTAACCAAACCTCCGAGATGACAGCACCCAATAACATATATGTAACCTTATGCTGTTCAATTGAAATAGCAGGGGCTGCAGTATCAGACCAATGACAACCAGGGGCGTAGTTTTGCAGGAGGCAACAATTTTCAGATGTTCGAGAGACAGTCAGATTTTGAGAGAAGTAACTTCACTTGATTTTTCAATTTTGAGAGGGAAGTGTCCTCAAACAGCTGCGGAAATGCCGGGCACCCGATGCCTTCCAACTCAATGACGGGCCAGACAACGGAGCATCTAGGTATGCCATATATGTCTTTTACATACATTTTGGTAGCAAAATTCTCTCGCTCTCTCTCGACATTTTTTAAGCCTTCGTATTTGAGATAATTGATCCTTATGCAAATTATTTTAAATGTATTTTAAGGGAGTGTATAAATATATGATTGGTACGAATTAACTTTAATATTGAGGTGATGAAATTGAATTATGTGTTTTAAATATGTGTAATTATGAAAGCCGTTATTGTGGAACGGAGCAAATATTATTTCAATGAGATTAGATGTGAATACCACTAATGTTGTGTTAAATAGAGTAACTTTGCGGGGATGATATTGAGGATACTTATGTTTAAGTTAGAATGTTAATTGGATATTTTCTTATTATTTTAATCATTTGTAAATAAATCTATTATTGTTTATACCATATTCGCTGTCCTCATTGTCCACTTATATTTTATAATTGATTTACATGTGTTTATGTCCGACACGGCCAATGTCAAAGTTGATTTTATTGGAGAATAATAATAATACTTGCGTCTTGACTGGACGTGTGGTTAATATCCACGCATCAGTTGCCTTTTAGTATATCGTTACAGAGAAGCTTCTTTTGAAAGTGTGAGCACCTTGCCTTTTCTTTCTTCTGTTTGCCATGATTAGCGCCTTATAATATAGTAGCCATTTCACCCAGTTTTTGCGTGTTCTCAATTGCTAGTGGTCACTAAATGTGACACCTATACACTTAATCAAAGTTGTTGACAGTTAGTCAACAACTTTCGTAGCCAACAACTTAATTGTTGGATACGAAAGGATATTACATTGTTTGATTGCTTTTGAGAGGTAAATTGGTGTAAGTTTTTTTAAAATCCTTTTGTCCCTTTGTTAGTGACTTAACTTTTCTTCTTTCAGTTTGCCATCAATAGAGCCTCATAATATAATAGCCATTTCATCCAGGTTTCACGCATTCTCAATGACTACTGTTCACTAAATGTAACACCTACACACTTAATCATCTACACCAACCAATTTTAATCAGTGGCAGCGAAAGGATATCCAATTGTGTAATTATTGTTTATGAGAGGCAAAGTGGTGTAAATGTTTTAGAAAATCCGTTTGTAGCGTCACTCCTATTTCGAATTTTCAAAACTTTTGATTTTTTCATTAATCGGAAAGCTGAGACGCTACAAAAACCGAGATTCTATTTCGAATGGAAAGTCTCGATTATTGTGGTTTAGAATTTATTAATTAATTTCTTGGAACGCCACTCTTAATATGAATTTTCAAAATATTCGATTTTTATGCTGACCTGGAAGCTGAGCCGGATCGAACAAGACCCAAACTAAGATTTTAGCAAAAGTGAAAGTGCTCGATAATTAAGCAAAATTGAATTTTATGATTATTCATTGACACAGTCACCCATAATCCAATTTTTTTAAGTTTTAGGTTCTTCCTTTGGTCTCGAAGCTGAGATGGATTGAATGATACAAAAACCAAGATTCTAGCTATATGGAAGTGCTGAATTTTAGTATATCGCCCCCTCATTCACTCACTCAATCAATTCAGTTCATATTATAAGCACTGAACTGAGTTTCAGAACATATTATATGCACTGAACTGACTGAGTTTCAGTACATATTATATGCATGGAACTGACTGAGTTTCAGTGCATATTGTATGTACTGAACTGACTGAGTATCGGTGCATATTATATGCACTGAACTGCTTGAGTTTCACTGCATATTATATGAACTGAACTGACTGAGTTTCAGTGCATATTGTTTGCAGTGAACTGACTAAGTTTCAATGCGTATAATATGAACCGAAACATAAATTAAAAACTAATAAAAATATTTTTAGTATTTTTTATTTTGTTCACTGTCTTATATACCGGGTGACCACCTCGGAACACCGAGTGCTGTTGGCACATTACGGGCGCGGTAGCCCGGTGGTTTGCGCGCTGGATTTGCACGCTGCCACAACTGCCGCTGTGTTCATGCGGAGTACGATCACGTTAAACATGTGGGTCCGTAAGTCCTTCCGAGAGGTTGGTGGTAGGGGAAGGAGGGTACGGTTCCTGTGGATGCCTCCCCCACTGGGTTCCGGTCTAAATTGAGTGGCACTTCCCGGCCGTCCAAACGGTTATCTTACACCTTTCTGGTAGGTCGGACGGTCTGGGTCTCAACAACAACCGTCTTATATACCGACATAAAGAAATATAAAATACTTTCCACTCTCTTAAGTGTCAAATTAATGTGTTTACAGTTTTGGCCAATATAAGCAATTTTTTCAGATATATTTTCTTCTTTATTATTTCCTGGTGGCTAAACACTTCTTTTTTAAGTGTTGAAGAAAGTGTAAAGAAAAATAATGCTAAAAAAGCTACACATCACGTTTTTATATGACTGAGATGTTTCGTAAGCAAGTAAATAAATATTATTCAATGTAAGAACACAGGGTGTGAAAAAAAAGTTAATTGAAATTTCACCCATTAATTTAGCATATGGAATTTATTTGAATTAGTTTCGAGTTTTATAACGAAATTTAAAATTCTTATTGTACATTCTTCTGATTTCTCTGGTTTTTTTTTACAAGACTAGGATATAACATTTTGTTCTGCGTATCGCTACGTGAATTTAAATTTCAAATACTGTTATAAATCGGGAAAATTCTAATTTTAGGCACTATTCAAATGTTTATCCTTAATTGCAACTAGAAAACAGGGTTGAAGTTATCGTACTGAATCGTATCGAATCGAATCGTATCGTATCGAAATGATATCGTACTTGTCATTCGGATTAAAACATACTATTTTTTTTTTGTCTTTTTATTGAAACTCCGGTTTATGAATAGAAAACTATTTTTCATTAAAAAAAAGGAATATTAGGTATTTTAATGTTATTAACGTACACGTTTTGATTTTGAAATAATACATTGCCAAATTTTAACATAGAAAATCTTAATTACGTCCAGAATTAAGGAAAACACTTTTTGTAAACGGGTAGGATGAAAATAAAATGTAGCTTAATAAATACATAAATAAAATTCTGGTTAACAACGAAAAAGTGTATTATGTGAATTGCCGATGAACTGACAGGCTGTTAATAAACAAGGAAAATATAGAAAAAAGAATTCTGTTAAACAAACAGAAAACTACATGCTGTTGAAAAAACGAAATAAAATAAAACGAAATTATGTTAAACAAGAAAAATTAATCATGCATAAAGCATTGATTATGAAACACTTTCCAACTGCAATGCAATTTTATTTAAACACCTCTAAAATGCGATACATTCAGCGGTAATATTTTTTAAATTATCACAATTCTACAATAATTTATTATATTTGAAAACTTAAAACTTCATCGAAAAAAATGAACTTTATTCAAATGACGTCATTGAAATATAAATTGCCTAGCTCTCTATGAAAAAGCACTAAATACTTCATTCATTCACTTTTTTCCATTCCTTTCATTCATCACAATAATACAATAATTTATTTTACTTAAACCATGGAGGTAAAAGTAATTTAACTCTATGCTTAAAACTTCATCGAAAAAGTCTGCTATAAAATCATTGTCTGTGTCTCTGTGAAATCAATGAATGTTTCATTCATATCACCTATATTGCAGACTCCAGAGCTAAATAATTTTGCATTAAAGAAATTCAGCAATTCTTATACAACTCATCTTACAGCTTCACGTGTTTACATTCTCCATAAGTGAAAATTAAGCTTCGTTGTAGAAATAATCAAAGTTTAATGAAAATGATCATTTAAACTCAAATATATTCTAATTGCGTTGTTTCAGGATACAGATGCACAGAAATTAAGCAAACATAAAGCGGTTTTAGGACCGATACAACACTAAATATAAATTAAAAAGAACTTTAAAAATCACGATTTTGACACAAGATGTATGCCATATTTTATTTTGAAGTGAATCACGTGATCTCTGCATATGGTATGGGTGGAAGACACAGACCGTCCGACTCGTCCATATGGTATGGGTGTAATTATTATTTTAATTTTTATTTTAAAAACTACCGAATATATTTTTCTGAATTTTTTATATATATTTATGGGATAATTTGAATATTTCCCAAAACTTTCGAAGCAATTTGTGAATTTTATATTTGTTTAAAAAATGTTTGAAAAATTAGGTCCCATAGGGTTCAGTGTATTTCATTCTTTCAACCCGGGTTCAATCCAAAACTAATTGGGTGATATTATTCATTTATATTCCCATAGGTCCCACAGACCGTCTGAACAACATACTAAAATTTCATTTCATTTTGATAAAGTCATTTTTATGGCAGTTATCGTGCGAATGAACAGACAGACAGATAGACAGAATGAACAAAGTCATAAAGACTTTTCACCTATGTTGTAAAGTGTTAAAAATTGAAAGTTTACTGTTCATAAATGAGAAAAAACATACGGAATTCTAATAATTAATGAAAATAAAGAATACCGAATTCTATTTATTAATCATCGAATCCTTCTGGCAAGTACTTTTTGTATTTCTGTCTATTATTTTTAACAGAGTTATGGTACGAACTAATCCAGTACCAAATTCCAAGTTTCTACAATTTCATCGATAAGTACGTTTCGTAATCTTTATATATACCAAACATATTGGTGTGAAAAACCTGTCAAATGAACATTAATTAAACATTCGATATTATATGGGAGATTTATCGAACATTTCTGCTCAGAGCGAAATTTTAAAGTATATTTCTTATTTAAAAACGGGTGCTTTTCCTTTATTCTGCAAATCGAATATTTTGATCTTCTGCCCCCCTGAAGTAACAAATATTGAAAATTAAAATTGCCCACCTGCTGCTGATCTGACGATCTACCCTTTTACCAAATTTCAAGTCTCTATCTCATCACGAAATACATTTTTCTATCATTTTATATTTCTATCATTTTGGTATAGCGTGCTCCCTCAAATGAACAATTTATAAATATTCCATTTTGCCGGGTTTTATATAAAACTATATATCAAATTCTATGTATCTACCTTTACGGCAAGTGTCGAAGCGTGTCGTAACAGACAAATAGCCAGACAGAAGGACAATTGATAATTAGTATATATATATATTCTTTGTATTAGAGTCATAACTATAATTATGCTAATTATATATTTGTTTCTTGGACCATCATTAATTACATCACTTTAATGCTTGTTTCGGGGGTCATTATTAAGTTAAATACTCGTTTTCTTGTAGTGGGAATAATTCCCACTACAAGTAAACGAGTGTGGTGGGAATAATTCCCACTACAATTATCTAATTGGCATTCGCCTTGATATCAAATTGAAGGCGGAAACTCTCATTGTCCTAGGATAAACCGTTTTTAACATTTTACAACATAGTTGAAAGGTTTTTATGACTTTGTTCATTCTGTCTGTCTGTCCTTTAGCACGATAATTGTCGTAAAAATGACTTTATCAAAAATAAATTTTAGTATGCTGTTCAGACGGTCTGTGGGATCTATGAAAATATAAATGATTACTATCGCTTAATTACTTTTGGACTGAACCCGGGTTGTAAAAATGAAATACATTGAGCCCTATGGGAACTAATTTTTCAAACATTTTTTAATCGAATTTAAAATTCACAAATTGCTTCCAAAGTTTTAGAAAATATTCAAATTATCTCATAAAAAATATGAATAAAAAATTTATCAAATTATATTCAGTAGTTTTAAAAATAAAAATTAAAATAATAATTACACCTATATTATATGAAGAGATCACGTGACCCACTTCAAAATAAAATGTGGCATCCATCTTGTGTCAAAATCGTGATTTTTAAAGTTCTTCTTAATTTATATTTAGTGTTATATGCATCCTAAAACCATTTTATTTTTGCTTAATTTCTGTGCATCTATATTCTGAAACAACGCAATTACAATATATTTGAGTTTAAATGATCATCAAACTTAGATTATTTCTGCAACGAAGCCTAATTTTCACTTATGGAGAATGTAAACACATAAGGCTGTAGGATGAGTTGTATAAAAATTGCTGAATGTCTTTAACACAAAATTATTTAGCTCTTTGAGTCTGAAATATAACTGATATGAATGAAACATTCATTGATTTTACATAGAGAACAGATGATTTTATAGCAGATTTTTTCGATAAAGTTTTAACCATAGATTTAAATTACTTTTACCTCCATGGTTTTAAGTTCTTAAATAAAGTAAATTATTGTAGTATTATGATGAATGAAAGGAATGGAATAAAAGTGCATGAATAAAATATTTACAGCTTTTACATAGAGAGTGATTTATATTTCAATAACGTCATTTGAATAAAGTTCATTTTTTCCGATGAAGTTTTAAGTTTTCAAATGTAATAAATTATTGTATTATTGTGATAATTTTAAAAATATTACTTCTGAATGTATCGCATTTTAGAGATGTTTAAATAAAATTGCATTGCAGTTGGAAAGTGTTTCATAATCAATGCTTTATGCATGATTGATCTTTCTTGTTAACACTTTACAACAAATTTGAAAAGTGTTTATGATTTTGTTCATTCTGTCTGTCTGTCTGTCCGTTAACACGATAACTGCCGTAGAAATTACTTAATCAAAATGAAATTTTAGTATGTTGTTCAGACAGTCTGTAGGACCTATTGTAATATAAATGAATAATATCACCCAATTAGTTTTGAATTGAACCCGGGTTGAAAAAATGAAATACATTGAGCCCTATGGGACCTAATTTTTCAAACATTTTTTAAGCGGATTTAAAATTCACAAATTGCTTCGAAAATTTTAGATAATATTCGAATTATTCCATAAAATATATAAAGAAAAATTCAGCTAAATATATTCAGTAGTTTTTTAAATAAAAATTAAAATAATAATAACACCTCTTATATGAAGCGATCACGTGACCACGATATGAAAAGATCACGTGACCCACTTCAAAATGATGTATGGCATCCATCTTGTCTCAAAATCGTGATTTTTAAAATTCTTTTTAATTCATATTGAGTGTTGTATCCGTCCTAAAACCACGTTATTTTTGGTTAAATTCTGTGCATCTACACAACGCAATTACAATAAATTTAAGTTTAAATGCTCGTCCAAATGTGAAAGTGTTTCATAATCAATGCTTTAAGCATGATTGATCTTTCTTGTAAATA
The DNA here is from genome assembly GCA_951213105.1 of Amaurobius ferox. Classification (NCBI taxonomy): domain Eukaryota; kingdom Metazoa; phylum Arthropoda; class Arachnida; order Araneae; family Amaurobiidae; genus Amaurobius; species Amaurobius ferox. The sequence continues at coordinate 68,402,869 of OX578148.1, forward strand.
TATTCTTCATTCCATATAATCTGGGTAATAGATTTGAATGCGTTTATCTTCTAAGACAATTCCAATGTTCTAAATTCCATTTTGTCTTAGTAAGACATTTCAATGCGTCTAAGTTCTAAGACAATAAATTGACTCCAGATTGAAATCTTCCATCATCATCAAGATAAAAGCTGTAATTTATGTTGAGAACTTTTGCTAACCAAAATGGAACGTAAGTGTTTTATACAATATTGTATCTTCCTCTTTTATTGTTCTGAACTGTGTAAAATTATTATCTTGAAGTGTTTGGAATAATAGATTACTTTGGCAATTTTATACGATAATTAAAGTTTGCTTTTAGAATTATTTCATCACGCTCTACTTATGGTTAAAAGCAAGGAGGAAATTGGAGAACATTTATGGCAACAAAAAGAAGAGCATTATAAGTAACAAAGAGTTACTTTCTTCGTTCTATACAACATTCTAAAGCTTAGAAGGATGTGTAAACATTTCATAACAGTCTCTCATTAAAACATTAGCTGTGACATGAAACGCTGTTAAACAATTTCGTATTGTAAGCTGACAGATCTGTTACTTTACAATGAGTGTTTTTGTCGTGTTTTAATTACACAAAACACTGCAGACAAAATGGGAATCAGGTAACGTTAAATGAATTAGAAACATGACACTTGTTTTAGAATGTTCCTTGATAAATGTAAATTGTATCTGTAAGCAAACATAGGATTAATTGTGAGACTGTCCTTGTAAAACGGGTTTGAAAGCTTTTCAGTATATTACTATAGATGTAACATTCATTGTCAACGTATTTTAGTAGAAATGTATCAGAAAATATATACTTGAAATGCAGTAATAAAAGATTGTGTCTATATCCTCAAACAGTTTTTAATTCATTCTTCTTATATTTGATCTATACTAGTAAAATGTGTCCAATCATGCATGTATATACGTATGTATGTATGTATGTATGCATGTTTGTCACTCCAGGGATTTAAAATGTAAATTCTCGGCGTAGATGTGTCTTAAATGGAAGGATTTCTTGGGATGTGCATTGCAAAATTTTCAAAAATTAAAAAATAAATAATATTTTCTTCATTATTTGCAAAAAAGTGACATTTCTTTAAGATTACACCATTTCCTTCTAAAGCTGGATTCTTTTGGTTCATTGAACGTACATGGCAAACGAGTCTATCTTATTGACACTTCACAATGATTTGACTTGTAAAATAAAGTAAAAATACTAAATTTTCAAACTTTTACATACTAAAGTTTGAAATATAAGTATATATCCTTATTACCAATAAAGTGTCACAAAATCATATGCTTTTGATAAATGTTTGAGCCATAATTTTTTTTTATAATTAATTCACTCTATGAAAATTGTTGAAAAAAATATATTTTTCGAATATATTTCTTAATTTCTGTGCGCGGAAGATTTTTTTTTTTCATAATCGAATGAATTGCCAGTTTATTAAATTTTGTACTGAGGGTCGGGGTCTTAAAAGATACGCATATCTGAGGGGGGCGTTTATTGTTCTACGGGGGACGTTTATTGTTGTACTGACAAAGAAAGTATGCTTTTGTTGAAGTTATTTTATTTTTCATTTTGCTACGGGTCGCAAAAGCTATGGACAGGAAAGGATATTTTCTCTTCTATCGATCCCATTTTAGCAATCTAGGTTTCTATTTTTAGCCGTGATTGTTAAAAATATTACTGCTAAAAAAATACCGTTGTCTGTGGGCAACGTAGTTTGTTTTGAATAGACGCATCAGGTATTATAATCATACTATTAAACAGTGATTTGGCTGAACCCTTGAAATATTTCGTAAAGTCTTATGGAACCCTTAATGTATTTCATAAAATCTCGCTGAACACCTACTTAGCTGACACAGGGGTTGACGGGGTTAAATTATAAAATAGACGTATAAAGTAGTAGAGTTCATAAGTAATTATTAACTCATACTTTTAAATAAAATATTAAAATAGTATTTATTGTCCATTTCTATTTATAAATTACTGTTAATAATAAAATTACAAACATTTTTGCTTCTGGGTTACTATATGGTATATATATTACTTTCCTTATATACATAATGTATAAGGAAAGTATTGTGACGGGGTCGAAAATTCGAATTCGAGTTTTCGACGGGAGAGCACGTTTCAAGCATCCCTGATCACGAATCAAGCATTTTTGAAGTGATGTCTGTGTGTGTGTGTGTGTGTGTGTGTGTGTGTGTGTGTGTGTGTGTGTGTGTGTGTGTGTGTGTGTGTGTGTGTCAGTGAGTCTGTGGAGACGATAACTGACGAACGAATGGACCGATTCGAACCAAATTTGGTACAAAAATCACAATCCGTAAACACTGGAAGCCTATTGTTTTTATACGTAATCGAATGTTCCCCTAAAAAACCCCCCTAAATTTTCGAATGAAATTTTGAAAAAATCGTCAAAAAATCAAAACCGCTAAAAAAGTTACGCAAATAGACATATCTTATGTAATTCTTCATTAGAAAACGATTGGCATAAATTTTAGAACGCTAACATGAACCGTTCTCGAGATATTGTACATTTTTCAAAAAAATTATGAAAAAGTCACATAAAAAAAAAATTCCTATTGAGAAACATGTTCACTTTTCATATGTAATACCATGCGATAAATTGAGTGACATCATTCTCGTGGATCTAGCTCGTTCCATTCATGAAAAAATATACTTTGAATAATACTTTTGTATTTGAACGCCAATAGTCATTTATCTGCTGTAGGAATAACTTTTTTCTTAGTGCATAACGCTTGGCGAGATTTTGGCGACGAATTTGGCGGAATGTCGCCAACTTGGCGACTTTTTTGAAATGTTGCCAAATTAATGAAAATCTCGCCAAATGGATAAAAATGATGCTAAATCAATGAAAATGACGACTAATTGTCGAAAATTCAATATCTTGGAAAGAATATTAGTATCTACTATAAGAAAAACCTATTTTTTTACTGTAAAAGTAGTAAATTCATTACATTATATAAGGAAAGTCATGTGTAGCCCACATCAGATTTTTTTATAAGGATTTTGTGTTCTATTAATGTTTGGGCTTTTTTTTCTTTTGGCAAACATATGAATAGAGTTGCAAAAAATTTGCAATTTTGAGGAATAAACGGGGAATTTTGAAGGCATTGAGAACTTTAATGGGAAGAAACTAGTTTGCGTGTTTCTTATCTGCTCTAGCTAGTCCAGCACTTTGCGTAGTTTAAACTGTAATGATGGATCGCCATTACTAAATGTTTGTATTAGTTTAAGAGTAAAGCATATTGAAATTTTTTTTGAAAATTCGAAATTACAAAAATGTGGTTAACAAGAAAGATCAATCATGCTTAAAGCATTGATTATGAAACACTTTCCAACTTGAATGCAATTTTATTTAAACAAGTCTAAAATGCAATACACTCCTCGGTAATATTTTACAACTTATCACAATACTACATTAATTTATTATATTTGAAAACTTAAACCTTCATCGAAAAAAATGAGCTTCATTCAAATGACGGCATTGAAATATAAATTGCCTGGATTATACATCTCTAAAATGCGATTCATTCTCGGTAATATTTTTAAAACTATCATAATACTACGATAATTTATTATATTTGAAAACTTCGTCGAAAACAACTGAAATTCATTCAAATGACGTCATAGAAAAAATAACACGCCTGGATCTCTGTATAAAACCAGCATTTCATTCATTACATTTTCCCATTCATTTCATTCATCACAATACTATCATAATTTATTTTATTTAAAAATTAAGACAATGGAGCTACAAGTAATTAAACTCTATGCTTAAAACTTCATAAAAAAAATCGTCCTTCTTTTTGTAAAATCAATGAATATTTCATTCATATCAACTATGCAGACTCCATGGGCTAAATAATTTTGTGTTAAAGAAATACAGCAATTCTAATACAACTCATTCTACATATTTTGCTGTTTACATTTTACATAAGTGAAAAATAGGCCTCGTTGTAGAAATAATCAAATTTAGATGAGCATTTAAACTCAAATATATTGTAATTGCGTTGTTTCAGTATGTAGATGGACAGAATTTAAGCAAAAATAAAGTGGTTTTAGGACGGATACAACAGTCAATATGAATTAAAAAGAACTTAAAAATTCACGGTTTTGAGCCAAGATGGATGCCATATATCATTTTGAAGTGGGTCATGTGATCGTTTAATATCATGGTCACGTGATCGCTTCATATAAGAGGTGTAATTATTATTTTAATTCTTATTTAAAAAACTACTGAATATATTTCGCTGAATTTTTTTTTATATATTTTATGGAACAATTTGAATACTACCTAAAATTTTCGAAGCAATTTGTGAATAATTTTAAATCCGCTTAAAAAATGTTTGAAAAATTAGATCCCATAGGGCTCAATGTATTTCATTTTTTCAACCCGGGTTCAATCCAAAACTAATTGGGTGATATTATTCATTTATATTGCCATAGGTCCTATAAACCGTCTGCACAACATACTAAAATTTCATTTTGATTAAGTCATTTTTCCTGCAGAAATCGTGCTAACGAACAGACAGACAGACAGAATGAACAAAGTCATAAACACTTTTCAACTTTGTTGTAAAGTGTTAATAAAAATGGTCAAATTACATTAGTTACAAAATTATTAAAATGTTATTGAGACAAATTATATTAGCTACAAAATTATTAAAATGTTATTGGGACAAATATAGATTTCTTATTATCGCTCGATATTAAATGCATATGAATGAATTAATCCCTTTGTAATAAGTATTTCATCGTTCGAGGTGTTTTTGCTTTTAAAACATATACACATTAAATTTATATTTCTGTGTGTAATTAATTTTTATTTTTACTTATACATAATAGGAAAATCACATAATTTAAATATTTTTCTTGGGTCTAAAACATCTCTCTCAATTTTCCCATGCTTCAGCTATTTACTATTCCGAATGCAAAAAATGAATATTAGTTTTAGGTCATAAACATTTCTTTTACAAAGCAAAATGCAATGACTGAAAATTCCCGCTTTTTAGAAACTTTAAAAAATTTCATTTTTTAATCAAAATTTTCTTTAAAAACCCTGTTTATTCCCAGAAATAACCCATTTTTAACACTTTACCACAAAGTTGAAAAGTGTTTATGACTTTGTTCATTCTGTCTGTCTGTCTGTCTGTCTGTCTGTCTGTCCGTTAGCACGATAACTGCCGTAAAAATGACTTAATCAAAATGAAATTTTAGTATGTTGTTCAGACAGTCTGTAGGACCTATGGGAATATAAATAAATAATATCACCCAATTAGTTTTGGATTGAACCCGGGTTGAGAAAATGAAATACATTGAACCCTATGGGATCTAATTCTTCAAACATTTTTTAAACGGATTTAAAATTCACAAATTGCTTCGAAAATTTTAGGTAATATTCAAATTATTCCATAAAATGTATAAAAAAAAATTCAGCAAAATATATTCAGTAATTTTTTTAAATAAAAATTAAAATAATAATTACACCTCTTATATGAAGCGATCACGTGACCATGATATGAAACGATCACGTGACCAACTTCAAAATATAATACGACATCCATCTTGTCTCAAAATCGTCATTTTTAAAGTTCTTTTTAATTCATATTGAGTGTTGTATTCGTCGTAAAACCTCTTTATTTTCGCTTAAATTCTGTGCATCTACATACTGAAACAACGCAATGACAATATATTTGAGTTTAAATGCGCATCCAACTTTGATTATTTCTCTAACGAAGCCTATTTTTCACTTATGTGAAATGTAAACAGCAAAATATGTAGGATGAGTTGTATAGGAATTGCTGTATTTTTTTAATGCAAAAGAATTTAGCTCATGGAGTCTGCATAGCTGATATGAAAGAAATATTCATTGACTTTACCGAGAGAAGGACGATTTTTTGCGATGAAGTTTTAAGCATAGAGTTAAATTACTTATAGCTCCATGGTCTTAATTTTTAAATAAAATAAATTATTATAGTATTGTGATGAATGACATGAATGGGAAATTATTTATGAATGAAATGCTGCTTTTTTAGAGAGAGCCAGGCGTGTTTTTTTTCTATGACGTCATTTGAATGAATCTCAGTTGTTTTCGATGAAGTTTTTAAATATAATAAATTATCGTGGTATTATGATAATTCTAAAATTGTTACCGAGTAATATACCACATTTTAGAGATGTTTAAACCAGGCAATTTATATTTCAATGCCGTCATTTGAATGAAGTTCATTTTTTTCGATGAATGTTTAAGTTTTCAAATATAATAAATCAATGTAGTATTGTGAGAAGTTTTAAAATATTACCGAGGAATTTATTGCATTTTAGACATGTTTAAATAAAATTGCATTGAAGTTGGAAAGTGTTTCATAACCAATGCTTTAAGCATGATTGATCTTTCTTGTTTTTCCTCGTGTTGGTATTGTTCATTAACGCCAATTGAATTCTTTGCCGTTACAAAAAATTTCCACTCTAATAAAATTTATCTCTCTAAGCAAAATTCTTGTTGGTTACATTTCAAATGTCACAGGAATGTCTAACAAAGTTAAACTTTTAAAATACTTTATTATTTCATTAATAGAACACACAAAAACCTTAATAATTTAATTTTTTTTTATTCAATAACGAATAAAGTTGCAAATTGCACTTTTTCGCAACTTTTTGAACATTCTTGTGGAATCCTTGGTACGGGCTTTCGAAGCCCTAGGATTCCACAGAACCCCTGGTACGGGCTCGCGAAGCCTAATGATTCAGCTGAACCCCTGACACGGGCTCGCGGAACCCTAATATTCCGTGGAACCCCTGACACGGACTTGTGGAGCCCTAAGATTCCGCGGAACCCTTGTTAGGAATCACTGATATAGCAGATTAAAAATGAATTCTTCGCATAATTTTAATGTTTGTAATTACTGTGAAATAAAACTGTATAATTTTGTAGTTCAAGTAAATTGAAGATAGATGTAATATTTCTTAATTGAGGAAAATGGAAATCATGTCATTATTTATTCTAATATTATAGCCAATTAGGTTAAACATTTCGAAATAAAACATCAACAACTGAGGAATTTCTGACTTAGAGCTAATTTCATTAATAGATCACACTAAAACCATAAAAATTTAATTTTTTTTCTCAATAACAAACAAGGTTGCAAGTTATACATTTTCGCAGCTTTTAAAAAATTCTCGCGGAATCCCGTGTCTAGTATTTCAAGGAACCCTGGTTGGGAATCACTGCTGTAGCAGATTGAAAATGAATTCTTCGCATATTTTTACTTTCCTTATATACAACAATGTATAAGGAAAGTATTGTGACGGGGTCGAAAATTCGAGTTCGAGTTTTCGACGGGAGAGCACGTTTCAAGCATCCCTGATCATGAATCGAAGATTTTTGAGATGATGTCTCTCTCTCTCTCTCTGTGTGTATGTGAAAGTATGTGTGCGTGTGTGTGTGTGTGTTTGTGAAAATATGTGTGTGTGTGTTTGTGAAAATATGTGTGTGTGCTGTGTGTGTCAGTGAGTCTGTGGAGACGATATCTCACGAACGAATGGAGCGATTCGAATAAAATTTGGTACAAAAATCATAATCCATAAATACTGGAAGCCTATTGTTTTTAAATACAATCGAATGTTCAGAACCCCCCTAAATTTTTGAGTGAAATTTTGAAAAAAATATCAAAAAATCAAAGCATTTAATAAAGTTACGCAGACATTTCTTATGTAATTGTTCCTTAGAAAACGATTGACATAAACTTTAGAACGCTAGCATGAACCGTTTTCGAGATATTGCACATTTTTCAAATAAATTTATCAAAAAATCTCATAAATTAAAAAAAAATATTAACTGTTGAGAAACATGTTTACTTTTCATATGTAATATCATGCGATAAATTGGGTGACATCATTCTCGTGGATCTAGCTCATTCCATTCATGAGAAAAGGTACTTTGAGTAATACTGTTGCATTTGAACGCCAATAGTCATTTATATGCTATAAGAATAACTTATTTCTCCGTCCGTAACTCTTGGCGAGATTTTGGTGACGAATTTGGCGGAAAGTCGGCAACTTTTTTAAATGTTGCCAAATCAACGAAAATATCGCCAAATAGATAAAAATGACGCTAAATCAATGAAAATGACGATTAATTGTCAAAAATTCCAATATCGTGGAAAGAATATAAGTATCTGCTATAGAAAAAACCTATTTTTTTTACTGTAAAAGTAGTAAATTCATTTCATTATATAAGGAAAGTCATGTGCTGCCCTCATCAGATTTTTAATATTTGTAATGTGAAATAAAACTAAATTTTGAAATTCGAATAAATGGAAGATAGATGCGTTCTTAATTGAGGAAAAAAATAGAAATCATTTAAGGATTTATTTTAATATTACAGCCAATTAGGTCGCCTTTGGGAAACCTCGTCAAACAATTGGAAATAAAACATCAACAAATGAGGGAATTCTGGCTTAGAGCCAATTCATTTCTTACCACACGTAATTAAATCCAGTTGGAATTAAACATGTTCATTAGGTTCCTAATGACGGTTGTCAAAGGCTTAGATTTCCACTTCCGTTTTCATTGAAATTTATGCAGTAATAAAAACTTCCAAAACAAAAATAATGAGATGACGTCTACGTACTACTTATTGCACTAGGTAAGTCTTTTAAATGTTGGTTACATCTGAAACCGTGTTTAGTTCCGTATCGAGATTTTGATAATCAAATCTCAACTGATAAAATACTTTTTATGAAGATTGAATCTGAAATCTTCAATACCATAATCTTAACACTGATAACATTTTCTGTCGGATATTAACTTTCATGACTTTTCATGATCCGTGTTTGATCAACTTCTATAGAGCATGTTTTTTAAACGTTATTAAAACGTATTTAGACATTTCCCAAGAGTTGAAAAAAGAAAATTTGTCTGTATACTTATTTTTTGCTGATTTACTGGTATTTCTTGCTGATTTACTATCTTGGAGTTTGAGGATACTGATGAAAAACAGTGTAACAGCGCATGTCCCAAAACGTCCACTGCTACTGGAGAGAGAACAACTTCGCCAGCGCATTCGAAAATTTCAATTTTTATGCTTTCGTTTGAAAATTATCAGAAAATTGAGTAATTAAAAAAAATGTATTTTATTGGAATACAAATACACTACGTGGCAGTGAAAATGAGACACCAAGAAGGAGTGGGCAGAAAGTGATTAAACTCGGCAAACAGAGAGAGACAGCAACGAATAATGTTTATTGTAACATGATATACCTATACACTGAGTAATAACACCGTTTGATCAATAAGTTGTAGGACCACCGCGGGCGGCAATACAGGCAGCAACACGTCTAGGTACAGAGTCAATGAACGTGCGGATCGTGTCTTGAGGAATAGCTGCCCATTCCCTGTCAATCATTTACCAAAGTTCATCTTCTAAATGTGGCGATGGCAGCGCACACAAGCGGCATCCAATCACGTCCCAGATGTGTTCGATTGGTGAGAAATCAGGAGACACTGGTGGCCAGGGAAGCATCTGGGTACCTTGCAGGGCATGTTGGCTGATGCGTGCCGTGTGTGGTCGGGTGTTATCCTGCTGGTAAATTACATTGAGCACCCCTGGAAAAAGGGTAGTGTCACCGGCCGTAGCACGTCATCTATGTATCGTTGAGCCATCATAGTACCCTCAATACGGACCGGAGTTTAATTGCTATCGTAGGTGATGGCACCGCAAACCATGATGCCGCGTTATCGCGCAGTGTGGCGTTTCACAGATCCGGCCGGATTTGACCTGTCACTGCTTCGGCGCCAGACTCGTACACGGTGACTGTCATTGCTAAAACAGATAAACAGAAGCGTGACTCGTCTGAGAACACGGCCCTGTGCCTTTCCGCAGTCCACGTGGCTCTATCCCGACACCATTCTAAACAGAGGTGTCTGTGCTGTTGGGTCAATGGCAGTCTTCTTAACGGGAGCCATATGAGTGCAGGTAGCTGGTGACCAATCGGCAGATAATGGTCCTGGTCGATATGGGAGCATCAAGGGTGTTCTGCACGTGCTGCAAAAGGGCGACGGAAGTGGCCTGGGGGACCGCCAACGCTTGCCGGCGGATGCGTCAGTCCACCCTTGTGGACGTCGCTTTGGCTGTGCCAGCACCCCTCAAACGTGCCACATTCCCTTGATCCAGCCATCTTCACTACATGTGCCTTCCGGTGCATAGTGGATGCGTGTAGGTGGCTGACCACTGAGATTTGACGTATGGACCAACCTGTCCTTCTGAGTCCGATCACCATACCCTCCATGAAATAGCCTGTCTGCTGGAACTGCCTCAGTTGGCGGCGGCCTGGCATTCTCTTCTATTACATGTTTCCTCTGAGACAACACTAAAATGCAAAATGATTTCCCTGGCAGATAGAGCGGCGCGACTATTGCCGATTCTGCAGGTTCCTTCCCTCATATCTCACTCAACGTGCGCGTGACAGCTGCGCATTACTCATCATTTACATAACTCGATGAGCTAGCTGCATGTGCCCTGCAATTTGCATATTTTTATTAATAGACACGTTGGAGATCACCTACGGGAATCCTTTGCAACGGGCAACTACGCCTTCTCTAAAATTGGATGAATGAATGCAATTAATACAAGGGCTACGCTGAGTAGATTTTCAAGTACAAAATAAAACATGCAGTTCGACGTATTAAAAATATATAAATATGAAAAAATTATCTTATTGATTCGGCTATAAGATCGTTAGAAAGAACGGGCTTCAATCTTTAATGTCAAAATGGAAACTCTGTGATAACATTTTCGATCGGTAAGGAACCTATTTGGGTGAAAATTGCTCAAAATCGGACTTCAACATAAAATAACTGCGAAACTAATTCGAAATTAAAAAAATATATAGCCTAGCCGTATTGTCCAGGACCTGAAGCACCTCTGTTCCGAATTTCGCCGCTATCCGAAGCATCGATTTTTCGCTACAGACGACACAGACAGATACACAGACAAACAAGCATATTTTATTGTATAAAACGCCTGCAGAATATTGCCGCGGAACATTTAAAATTCGATGACTCAGGGGAGAATCAGACGTCACGGTTTTCTGGAAAAGTGTCCCAAATTGCATTTTGCCTTCCCGGTCTCTGGAAAAAATCTTTCAGGACAGTAAATAGTCCTTAATTTTTACTTCTTCTTTAACCAGAAATTAATTGAAGACTGCCTTAATATAAGAAGAAAGTCAGAAGAAAAGATAATTTAGTAGGAAATTTAGTAGTCCCTATACATTATATTATGTAGGGAAAGTAATTAACTAAGAGCAGTAGATCATTAAGACATTTATACTTTGAATACTTCAGTCTTTTTTCAACATTACTTATTAAGTATCTTATCAAATAGCTGATAAATTTGACAGTAACACCAGCTCGTGACTTCAGGAATGGGTGAAGCAGATTCAGTGGCGTGATTCCCCTACCTCCTCGACAATGAATATAATTAAAATGCATCTCGCTACTGGCACAGGCAAGTATTCTCAAATATTATCAAAAATAGCCAAATGAGTCTGAAAAATTCTCCAATAATAATAGTAATAACCCATTTAGCCGATAACTTTAGGTGAAACAATGTTATCCTGCTTCACTTGCATCACCTCATGAGCCGCCAGTGAATAACACGCGTTAAAATTCAGATGATATTGAAACCACTGAATTAGAACCGCTAAGACATTTTTCTTACTCGCATCCCTTTTTATAAACTTATTAAATTCCTCTCAACGACTGCTTTCATTTTACGCAATTAATAGACCATCTGCAAAACATTAAGTGCCATGAAAACATTCTAAAATCCCACAACCTGTTCCTAATAACATCCTGCTGCGAATTATGTCCAAGACAAGCCCTTGGTCAAAGCGAAGTAAGATAAAAATCAGGAACATACCTAAGATCCTGATGCGTCCTTCTCAGCAAAGAATGTTTTGATCCTGTAGTTCAAGGTCATTTTTGGTACTGCGGCCAGTTCTTTGCAAATTCCACTGGTGGGTTCACCTTAATTGACCCTCCAGGCAGGTGCAGAATATATTAGGACTAAGAATCTGAACACTTTCGCCTGTTAGAAGCATTCCAATTGCTTCAAGGTTTGAAGATTTGTATCATAAGGTTCTAACATGTAATTTACAGAACATGTGGGAAGTTTAGAAATAATATTGTTCTCATCGTGGGCGATTCCTTTAATTTTTCAGTTGAGTTTATAGTTCCTATCCTTTCAGAACCGTGACATAAAAATAAGAAAATACCTTATCTTCATCTGTCTGTCACTTTTGGCGACAGATTTGGCAACAATTTGAGGACTTTGGCTACAAAACTGATGCAATATCGTCGACGGCGATTTTTGAGAAATGCCACCAAGTTGACTGTAATTTAAAATTTGAAATTGAAATTTAATTTCTTTAATAATCCCTGTCGCTTTGTGGTAATAAATTTAACATTCTTAATTTGAAATATAGTGAGTTTTAGTGTTCGTGGAACATGTACCTTGCATTGGGAGGGGGGGGGGAGGTTATGTAGAATTTGCTTTTTTAATATTTTAAAATGCAGAGGCATACTCGTAAGAAGGTTGTACACATAAAAACTTGCGCTTATATCTGAAATCTGGAGAAAGAGAAATTATAGTCTACTTCAAACATAGAATTAACTGCAGACGTATCACTAGCTCTACCATTAAGAGCGTAGAGTGAACAGCCTGTATTGCTCTGCTGAGACAAGAATTATTTGCAACAGTTGTTTTTCATGCCATGATGGTCTATTCTCGATTTTTTTCCTCAAATGAATACAGTACTAATGGTAAATGCTGTAAAAGGTACTCAAAAGAAAATAGTTCGTTTCTTTTAAATACTCACTCGATTTGTTGTTTAAAATGTTTAAATATTCATTTTTCTCAATCTTTATTCAAATTTAATTTTTAATTACCCCCCCCCACACACACACACACACACACAACCACCACCACCCACATAGTACAGAAAGTATTGTCATGAGATCAAAAACTCGACTCTTGAATTTTGAAAGATTTACATGTTATGAGCATTCCTTAAATCGAATTAACCATTTTTTAGTGATGTCTGTGTGTATATGTCTGTCTGTGATTCTGTGGAAACCATAACGAGAAAATTGCGAAAATTGAATGAAGGATCGTGCGATGTTATCAACCGATAAATGCCAGAGGGTTAATGATTTTCGGCGCAAAAATTTTCGAACATTTTTATTTCGAAAGCTGAAAAAAAAAATCTTTATGAAAACATGATGATGTAAAATGTATTTCGAGAACAATGAAATAAACGAACGTGCTGTAACTACTTTTAGCCAGAAAGTGAATTGAATCCTTTTTGGGACTTATCACGTGCTGTTTTTAATATATTAGACATTTTACTTTCCTCTACGTGACAGCTATATCTCTAGAAATAATGAAGCACTTTTTATGAAATTGAGTATGTTTAATTTCATTCATAAGCCCTTGGTTTTCAGTGAAACCAAGTCATGTGAATGTGTGCGTCTAAATGCTTGTGAATGTGTGCACCTAAGAAGGTTGCACAAGGTGCGTTCACCCCTTACGCGGACGGGGTGAAAGAGCCTGCGAAGCGAGCTACGTGGATGGGTGAGCGTGGGCGAAAATTGGTGTAGTCCGTCTGTTCGTATTACGCTTGCGTAGTAGGTTGAGAACTCCAGCTGTTAGTGAGCAGCAGCTAGCAAGGGGAGGAGATCCCTAGTACCGAAAGAAAAAGCATCTGTTATTTTTACCAAATTGGTGGAATCGATGTTAACTGTTAGCAACTGCTATTTGTCGACAGCGGTGTTTAATTAACTTAAAGTTAATAGCAACCCATCTCTACCCAGATACTGAAAATCCCATATGCCATAATTGACTGGTCATCTTTTCAATTGGCTACAAATATTTGGGAGTCGGTTACCTTCACAAGTACCGAAATAAGTTTCTATTACTCACAAAGTAACTGTAACTTATTCGATACAAAGTAATTTTACCCAGCCTTGTTCATGGATGAGTTTTTGCACATCAATAAATTCTCAATTCACATTAACAGATTTACCTTTTCCTCCCAGAATCCTCTAATGAATACATTACGGCTTTATAATTCTCATCGATGCTTTAAGATGGCGAATTTGTAGTCTTTCTTTTTTTGGTAAAACCACAGATAAGTATCAGCACGTGCTTGTATGAAATATCTGACTTCTAAGCTATGAGCTGTTTTTTTAAAGTTCAAAGGCTAAGTAATGGATGGTTGTAGGTTCACATTGCAAGCATCGTTTCTATCGATCCAACGGCATACATACCTAGTGAAAGCTGAGTTAATTGTTGTAGGTCAAGGATGGGTTAAGCGGAGGAGTTATTAGCATATCGCATTGCTACGTTGGAGAACAATGCTTCTCTGATTTTAGACGTATGGAATGGAAAAGATGAGCATTTTTTAAAACAAAATTACTTGCATCCTTGTTGTTTTTCATGCGTTCGTGCATTTGCAAAAGTCCTGTCCAAGATATAACTTTCCGTAGAGATTGACAAATTCAGATATTGTGAAAAAACTACATATAACAAACTCGATATTATAACAAAAAAGATCAATCATGCATAAGCATTGATTAAAAAACATTTTCCAACTGAAATACAATTTTATTTAAACATCTCTGAAATGTAAATACATTCAGAGGTGATATTTTTCAAATTGTCGCAGTACTACTGTAATTTATTATACTTGAAAACTTAAAACTTCATCGATATATAAATCGTCTGATTCTTTAAGTAAAATCAATAAATATTTCATTCATAACCATTTTATACTCCAGACTCCAGAGCTAAATAATTTTTCGCGAAAAAAAATTCAGCAATTCTTATGTAACTCACCTTACAATCGCTTGATTTGTTTAGATTCTGCATAAGTTAGAATTATTCTTCGTTATAGAAATAATTAAAGTTTAGTTCGTTCGTTATTAATTTCCCCGTGGTAAAGAAGTGCCTACGCACCACGTCCACAAGACCCTCCAGGGTACCCCATGGCGAAGGGGAGGAGATTTGCAGATTCACTTTTATAGAGGCTCCCCGAAGGGCGGAAGTCTGACTTGGCCTCGGCATGACAACATCCATGCCCGCTGGCGGGATTCGAACCCGCAACCAGGTGATCAGACGGAAACACATTCCCCTGACCACTCGACCACCGGATCGGCTCAAAATTTAGCGATCATTTACAATAAAAAATATCGTAATTGCGTAGGCACGGAAATTAGATACACAGATAGTACGCAAAAATAAAGCGTTTTTATAACGGATGCAATATTAAATATAAATTTTAAAAATCCTTAAATCGATCTAAAAAAATGGATGCTATATTTTGTTTTGCAACGACTCACATGATCTCTTCATATATCATGTGTATAATTATTATTTCAATTTTCTTTAAAAGTTACCTAACATATTTTGTTGGAAATACTTTCCTACATTTTATGTAATAATTTGAATATTTCCTGAAATTTTCGAAGCAATTTGTGAATTTTAACTTTGCTTAAAAAATGTTTGAAATATAAAGTTCATTTTTATTCCACAGACCGTCTCAACAACATACTAAAATTTTATTTTGATACAGTTATTTTCACAGTAGTTATCGTGCGAACGGAAAGCCAGACAGACAGACAGAATGACCAAAGCATAAACACTTCGTAAATACCAAATAAAAACAAATATGTATCACTATATATGTGTTTTTATGCTGTATAATTTTATGATATGATAAGTTTTTATATTATATAGTTAATATTGATCAGTTTTTTGAGTATGTTTACTTTTTCATACTCTATGTCTATTTTCACGAAAATTTGCGGTTTTGAGGTTTTAATGCTAATATATGTTTCAAGACCTTCTGATCACGTTTTGATTAATTTTAGCATGTTCTCTGTTTGTCTGCGGTCGATGATTACTTGTGTACATCATACTTGCTACAAACAGTAACGAATTTTTACGAAACGTTTTATTCGGTGTTGTTAACGAAAAATCTAGATTAAGGTAGAACATTCTGAAATTCGAACGAAAACTTTGACATGTATTCGAAATTTTATATTTTCTTCACATATCAGTCTAGGATAGAGTTCAATATAGTCATGCATAAAATGCGCTATTTATGCCCCAATCATCACAAAGCTTAACAGTTTCAATTTTTGTGAAAAATAGCTGCTATACAAGTTTTGAGTTCGTGACGTCATTAGTCCAGGGGGAATTCAAGTTAGCTCCCCCGGATGGTACAATATCAAAATTGGTATCAACCGAAATATCTCTTCAAGCTCTTTAAAATGAAAGGTGACAAGCTATAACCGTGAGCATTTGGACCAACAAAGTACAGATTTTTCACATTTTATCAATAATAATTCTTTAAAAAAAAATGAAAAACATATATATAATATATATATATATATATATATATATATATATATATATATATATATATATATATATATATATATATATATATATATATATATATAATATATATATATAATATATATATATGTATATATATATATATGTATGTATATATATATGTATTTTTATATATATGTATATAAATATATAAATATATATATATATATATATATATATATATATATATATATATATATATATATAAATAAAAATTGAAAGATTTTAATCGAAAATTATGCATAAACTACTGTATGTATGAAATATATATATATATTTATATATATATATATATAATCCAAGAAAAAGAAGATTTAAAGGAATTTGGGGTAACCAAATGCTTTGCATTTAATGGTTGGGGAGGATTGCGACTCCCCCTCCCGTTTAAAGCTGCTTTTCCAGCCTAGGCAAACGCTCACGGTACCAATGCAAAGCAAAGGTTGGTCCCCAATGCGTGCTAATACGAAGGCACCCGGATACGGAAGAACAAGACCAACCAAATAGAAGGAAACTGGACCAAAAGTGAATCCTGCCCAACGCGCTATCATATATATGTTCATTTTACGCATGCGTGCAAGCTTAGCAGGTACGCATAAACTTTATTTACTTGCAAATTGAAGTAAACTGTCAAAATCTACATGATCCTTGAAAATCGATCTATAGCAATCCTTTAAGAAATATATAGGATAATGTTTATATAAAGCCTCTGTTATGATTTTAATATTGCTATTATTGCAATCTTTTTTAAACGTGTTGTAAATTTGATTTCTCTTGAAGTGTCCGAGTATGATATTTCTGAAAGTATTTTTGGTAAGATTTGTTTTCCAATCTTACCAAAAATACTTTCAGAAATATCATACTCGGACACTTCAAGAGAAATCAAATTTACAACACGTTTAAAAAAGATTGCAATAATAGCAATATTAAAATCATAACAGAGGCTTTATATAAACATTATCCTATATATTTCTTAAAGGATTGCTATAGATCGATTTTCAAGGATCATGTAGATTTTGACAGTTTACTTCAATTTGCAAGTAAATAAAGTTTATGCGTACCTGCTAAGCTTGCACGCATGCGTAAAATGAACATATATATGATAGCGCGTTGGGCAGGATTCACTTTTGGTCCAGTTTCCTTCTGTTTGGTTGGTCTTGTTCTTCCGTATCCGGGTGCCTTCGTATTAGCACGCATTGGGGACCAACCTTTGCTTTGCATTGGTACCGTGAGCGTTTGCCTAGGCTGGAAAAGCAGCTTTAAACGGGAGGGGGAGTCGCAATCCTCCCCAACCATTAAATGCAAAGCATTTGGTTATCCCAAATTCCTTTAAATCTTCTTTTTCTTGGATTACATTCTGCTTCGGAGTATAGAGCGGCTTGGCGCCTTTTCCTGAGTAGTGCCTTTGATTTTTGTGGATATGCATAGGAATTCTTTTTGAATTTGTTTACTGGTTTTTATATGATATATATATATATATATATAATAATAGAAGTTTGAAAATCCAATGAACGAAAAGTAAGAAGATGTAACACGATAAACCTAACTTTTTTTAAAAACACCCACAGAATAAAATATAATACAGCAAATCATCAATCAAATGGATAAAAAATACAAAACAGAAGCTATCAAGTTACAGAAAATCAACCAAATTAAAAGATATGGAAACAAAAAAAGAAAAACTTAAACTAAATTCAACTATCTAACTGGCTTACAAAACAAAAGTAAAAATCAACTAATCCTCAAGCAAATGGAAAATAAATAAATAAAATTAATATCGAATCAACAAGTCAATGAAAAATATATGATACAAAGGTATGGAATCGAAATAAGTATAACAAACGAAATCAAGCACAAACGCCATATATATATAATAGTAATTTGAAAATCCAATGACCGAAAACTAAGAAGCTGCAACATGATAAACCTAACTTTCTAAAACACCCACAGAATAAAATATAAAACAGCAAATCATCAATCAAATGGAAAAAAATACAAAACACGAGTTATCAAGTTACAGAAAATCAACAAAATTCAAAGGTATGGAAACGAATAAAGTAAAACTTAAAAAATCAAGCTATATCGCTATACACGTGGAAAAAAAGGGCTAAGCCTAAAAAAATGGAAATGTTCACCTCGTAAAATTCGTTCTCAAGTCCAAGTATTTTGACGAAGCAGACACAAAATATGTATGTTTCTGAAGAAATAGATAGATTATACCTATAAACTATTTCTACTTGGACGACATACATAAAGAAGGAATAAACAAGAAAGATCAATCATGCTTAAAGCATTGATTATGAAACACTTTCCAACTTCAATGCAATTTTATTTAAACATGTCTAAAATGCAATACATTCCTCAGTAATATTTTAAAACTTATCACAATACAACATTAATTTATTACATTTGAAACCTTAAACCTTCATCGAAAAAAATTAACTTCATTCAAATGACGGCATTAAAGTATAAATTGCCTGGTTTAAACATCTCTTAAATGTTATACATTCCTCGGTAATAATTTTAGAATTATCATAATACTACGATAATTTATTATATTTGAAAACTTCATCGAAAACAACTGAAATCCATTCAAATGACGTCATAAAAAAATAACACGCCTGGCTCTCTCTATAAAAGCAACATTTCATTCATAAATAATTCCCCCATTCATGTCATTCATCACAATACTATAACAATTTATTTTATTTAAAAATTAAGACCATTGAGCTGCAAGTAAGTAAGCTCTATGCGTAAAACTTCATCGAAAAATATAGTCCTTCTCTTTCTAAAATCAATGAATTCATATCAGCTAAGCAGACTCCATGGACTAAATGATTTTGTGTTAAAGAATTACAGCGATTCTAATACAACTCATTCTACATATTTTGCTGTTTACATTTTACATAGGTGAAAAATAGGCTTAATAGTAGAAATAATCAAATTTGGAAGAGCATTTAAACTGAAATATATTGTCATTGCGTTGTTTCAGTATGTAGATGCACAGAATTTAGGCAAAAATAGAGTAATTTTAGGACGGATACAACACTCAATATGAATTAAAAAGAACTTTAAAAATCACGATTTTGACACAAGATGGATGCCATATATCATTTTGAAGTGGGTCATGTGATCGTTTCATATCATGGACACGTGATCGCTTAATATAAGAGGTGTTATTATTATTTTAATTTTTATTTAAAAAACAACTGAATATATTTCGCTGAATTTTTTTTTATATATTTTATGGAACAATTTGAATATTGCCTAAAATTTTCGAAGCAATTTGTGAATTTTAAATCCGCTTAAAAAATGCTTGAAAAATTAGGTCCCATAGGGCTCAATGTATTCCATTTTTTCAACCCGGGTTCAATCCAAAACTAATTGGGTGATATTATTAATTTATATTCCCATAGGTCCTATAGACCGTCTGAACAACATACTAAAATTTCATTTTGATTAAGTCATTTTTACGGCAGTTATCGTGCTAACGGACAGACAGACAGACAGACAGACAGATAGACAGACAGACAGAATGAACAAAGTTTCAACAGTAAAGCAAAATGGTAAGAAAATGTAATAATATACAAAAAGAGCTATTAATAGGAGGAGCTAATAATAGTAATGCTGACGTGGAAAAGGATGTAAATATAAAAGTATTAAAAATACAAGAGAATGGAGATGTCTGGCTAATATAAGATACCATGAATAGAATTATAAGCTACTATGAAAAGAATTATAAAAATCCAACTATTCTAATTTTTTTAACAATACCTTTTACTAAATAAGAGGGATATTTATATGAATTGCTGGTAATTTTGAGATTATTTATATGCATAGCATGAATTTTTTTATCAGATAATCTACAACTTCTAAAAAGCTGATTAAGTATAATATTTCTAAACAATTGAATCGAGTTACAGGAATTAAATGGTAAGATTTTATTAATATTAAAATTATAATAGTCTTTTTTAACACTTTACAACAAAGTTGAAAAGTGTTTATGACTTTGTTCATTCTGTCTGTCTGTATGTCTGTCTGTCTGTCTGTCTGTCCGTTAGCACGATAACTGCCGTAAAAATGACTTAATCAAAATGAAATTTTAGTATGTTGTTCAGACGGTCTATAGGACCTATGGGAATATAAATGAATAATATCACACAATTAGTTTTGGATTGAACCCGGGTTGAAAAAATGGAATACATCGAGCCCTATGGGACCTAATTTTTCAAGCATTTTTTAAGCGGATTTAAAATTCACAAATTGCTTCGAAAATTTTAGGCAATATTCAAATGGTTCCATAAAATATATAAAAAAAAATTCAGCGAAATATATTCAGTAGTTTTTTAAATAAAAATTAAAATAATAATAACACCTCTTATATGAAGCGATCACGTGTCCATGATATGAAACGATCACATGACCCACTTCAAAATGATATATGGCATCCATCTTGTGTCAAAATCGTGATTTTTAAAGTTCTTTTTAATTCATATTGAGTGTTGTATCCGTCCTAAAACTACTTTATTTTTGCCTAAATTCTGTGCATCTACATACTAAAACAACGCAATGACAATATATTTCAGTTTAAATGCTCATCCAAATATGATTATTTCTACTATTAAGCCTATTTTACACCTATGTAAAATGTAAACAGCAAAATATATAGAATGAGTTGTATTAGAATCGCTGTAATTCTTTAACACAAAATAATTTAGTCCATGGAGTCTGCTTAGCTGATATGAATGAAATATTTATTGATTTTAAAAAGAGAAGGACGATATTTTTCGATGAAGTTTTACGCATGGAGATTACTTATTTGTAGCTCAATGGTCTTAATTTTTAAATAAAATAAATTATTATAGTATTGTGATGAATGACATGAATGGGGGAATTATTTTTTATGAATGAAATGTTGCTTTTATAGAGAGAGCCAGGCGTGTTATTTTTTTATGACG
Organism: Amaurobius ferox; assembly: GCA_951213105.1. Classification (NCBI taxonomy): domain Eukaryota; kingdom Metazoa; phylum Arthropoda; class Arachnida; order Araneae; family Amaurobiidae; genus Amaurobius; species Amaurobius ferox. Next base: position 68,424,335 of record OX578148.1, read on the forward strand.
TCATTTGAATGAATTTCAATTGTTTTCGATGAAGTTTTCAAATATAATAAATTATCGTAGTATTATGATAATTCTAAAATTATTACCGAGGAATGTATCACATTTTAGAGATATTTAAACCAGGCAATTTATACTTTAATGCCGTCATTTGAATGAAGTTAATTTTTTTCGATGAAGGTTTGAGGTTTCAAATATAATAAATTAATGAAGTATTGTGATAAGTTTTAAAATATTATCGAGGACTGTATTGCATTTTAGACATGTTTAAATAAAATTGCATTGAAGTTGGAAAGTGTTTCATAATCAATGCTTTAAGCATGATTGATCTTTCTTGTTATCATATAAATTTGTAACAATTCTATTAGAAGGATCAATAAAAAGATTTAAATTCAAAATATGAACATTATTACTAATAGTAGCTTCATTAGGAATTAATTCCAAATTGTCTGGATAGAAATCTATATCTATGAGATAATTTTCTGTACGTACTAAACAAATCAGATTATCAACATATCTGTAAAAAGTATAATCTATTGAAAAAAAATATATATATATATATATATAGTTAAAATTGCAAAAATGCATTCTGATTTAAGAAAGTTGAGCGGGGCCACATTCAAATTTTACCAAGTTCAGAGATCTTTATAACACAATTTCTCGGCAAAGGAAACAGGACTTTCGTTGTTTCCGATTAAAATGAGTGTACCTAATTTCATCGAAATTGCTTTATTATTTCGACAGATGGCGCACTCCCGCTGTCTAAAATTAAAATTTTCGATAACTCGGATTGCGATAAATGCTACTCAAAAGTGTTCATGTTTTATATAAAGTATTTACGACGTACTTATGCAAAATAAACTTATCAAATAATTATAACAATTAATTTTTATGACTTTTCCACGTAAGGTAAAAGAAAATATATCTAAAATTCAACACATGTTACGATTTTGTAACAACATATACAATATATATATTTTGAACAATATATACAATAGCTTTTGAACAATAGCTGTTTCTGTAACATTTTAATTATATTTTTATAAGTCATCTTTTTATAAGTTATAGAATATTTGTATAATGATCTTTTTATATGTTTTCGATTTTTGGAAAAAAAAAATGCCAGAAAAGTGAACGCCTTTTTCTGGCTTGTTCATTCTGAAAATTAGTAAAACTCTGGCATTTATTTACGAGTTTATTTACTCGAATTTTATGCGTTTATTTGGGGGGTACCAAGCAGCTAATTTTAGGTGTTTTAGGTGTATTACACCCGCATTGTATTATTAGCATGGTTTTGCATGAAAAAAACGGAGTTAGTTCAAAACAGGCGATTTGAAAATTGAGTAGTATAACTGAACCGGGAAAATGGCGGGTAATTTGTTTTAATTGCAATTAAACAATGAATTTTGTACTACAATAGTGTAATCACCGTTCCAGTAAGAATTAGTCCAGTGCTATAGCCGGTCATGCTCCGTGAGTTTTCTGAGGAGAACCACAGAACAACCATTAAGCATTTAAGCCATTTATTTCCTTCTTTCGTTTTTAACTTAATAACTCATTCCTATTTGGTTTGCCTTGACTTCTATAGTCAAAGAAACAATAAATCACGTTTAATCTCTGCAGTAATTGTTGCTGCAGAAAATGCCATGCATCATATTACACAGAATGATCCGTCAAATGTATCCATTCTTCCATCAATGAAAACTTGTTTCTTTTTCGAAGTGCACTTGCAATCCATTTTACATATCAAGCATTATCTAGATCTTATATCCAAACAAATCACTGTCAGTAAAAGTTGATTCAATGAATCTTAAAATGCTCTTACCCTTGCTCGGGATTTTTTAAATTTATTAGTGTTCGGTACAATAAATAATCCATTGCGAAGGGGCATCAAATTTAAACACTTACTTTGAATGAATCAATTTAGTGCAGGTTGTAATTTTACTTTCCCTACATACGTAGTGTATTGTATTTGGAAAATATCGTGACGGGGTCGATAATTCGAATTTAAATTATCGACGGAAGAACACATTATAAGCATCTTTGAACTCAAATCGAATGTTTTTGAGGTGGTATGTGCGTGTGCCTGTGCGTGCGTGTGTGTGAGTGTATATGTGTGTGTATGTCTGTGAAGTCTGTATGCGATAGAGCATTTCGAAAATAATTTGGTAAAATTATTACAATTTATGAATGCTGGAATCTCTTTACTGTGAACACGATCGAATATTAAAAAGACCCCTCCCTCTCCCCACCAAATTTTTGAATTATTAAAGGGAAATTATTAAAAAATGAAAAACTTCAATATTGGTAAATGAATAATTATTTTATATGTAATTTTCATATAGGAAAACAAGTGACATAACCTTTAGATCGCTAGCATGAACTATTCCCGGGATATGGCACGTTTTTCAAAAAAAATTATCAAAATAATTACATGCAATTAAAAAAGTGGTAAGTATCATCTAATATGGTTATTTTCTATATGCAATATTAATCTACACAAGAACTTCTGCTAAAAGAAACAAGAAAGATCAATCATGCTTAAAGCATTGATTATGAAACACTTTCCAACTTCAATGCAATTTTATTTAAACAAGTCTAAAATGCAATACATTCCTCGATAATACTTTAAAACTTATCACAATACTACATTAATTTTTTGTATTTGAAAACTTAAACCTTCATAGAAAAAAATGAACTTAATTCAAATGACGGCATTGAAATATAAATTGCCTGGTTTGAACATCTCTAAAATGCGATACATTCCTCGGTAATATTTTTAAAACTATCATAATACTACGATAATTTATTATATTTGAAAACTTCATCGAAAACAACTGCAATTCATTCAAATGACGTCATAGAAAAAATAACACGCCTGGATCTCTCTATAAAAACAGCATTTCATTCATAACATTTTCCCATTCATTTCATTCATCACAATACTATAATAACTTATTTTATTTAAAAATTAAGACCATGGAGCTACAAGTAATTAAACTTTATGCTTAAAACATCATCGAAAAAAATCGTCCTTCTCTTTGTGAAATCAATGAATATTTCATTCATATCAGCTATGCAGACTCCATGGGCTACATAATTTTGTGTTAAAGAAATACAGCAATTCTAATACAACTCATTCTAGATATTTTGCTGTTTACATTTTACATAAGTGAAAAATAGGCTTTGTTGTAGAAATAATCAAATTTGGATGATCATTTAAACTCAAATATATTGTAATTACGTTGTTTCAGTATGTAGATGCACAGAATTTAAGCAAAAATAAAGTGGTTTTAGGACGGATACAACATTCAATAGGAATTAAAAAGAACTTATAAAATCACGATTTTGAGACAAGATGGATTCCATATATCATTTTGAAGTGGTTCATGTGATCTTTTCATATCATGGTCATGTGATCGCTTCATATATGAGGTGTAATTATTATTTTAATTTTTATTTAAAAAAGTACTGAATATATTTCTCTGAATTTTTTTTATGTATTTTATGGAACAATTTGAATATTACCTAAAATTTTCGAAGCAATTTGTGAATTTTAAATCCGCTTAAAAAATGTAAAAGACAGACAGACAGAATGAACAAAGTCATAAACACTTTTCAACTTTGTTATAAAGTGTTAAAAAGTCATAAACACTTTTCAACTTTGTTGTAAAGTGTTAAAAACTAATAATAATAAAAAATATTAGCCTACAAATATGTTAACATCACTCACTTAAATCTAGTTCGTTTTATTCACCAGAGATCTTTCGATAGTTTTGTATTTTGATTTCCCCAAACTCGCTAATAATTAATTTTTTTCACGAGATGTTCATTAAATATCAATTGCATTTTCATGAGCATTTTGCACACAAGTATGAATAAGTCATTCTGTTCTGTTTCATTTCAATTTACGTCATTTTCATTCAATCTCTTGATCATTTCACCGTGGATTTTACATGCCATGTTTTCACTCTGAAGGAATTGTAGAAGAAAGAAATTCGTTGCGAATGCATTGTAGTGTGCGAATGCATGTGCTGTCAAAACCAGAATTTATTTTGTCGATTGTTGTTGTGAAGTATCGTGAAATATAAGAAAAAATGTAAGATTTGATAGTTTTTGGTGCCATGAATTGTTAATAGCATTTGTAGAATATTAGACCTGATTATCTATGCTGAAAATACAACTGGATAAACGTAAACCTATAACACTGCTGTAATCACATTTATTTAATCGGGAATAATTTTCTTGGTTATAAATAGATGTAATGCGTACACTCATGGACATTTCCTTACAAAGTTATTGTGTTGTCCAAGGAGTCTCAGGAGTCTCAAAAGTGCTATAAATAGAGTGAATTCACGTGATTGACATTTCATTTTGTATCTCTTTCCCCGTGCATCGATAATACCTAAAAATTTTATGGCTAATAAGTGAATACCTGTAGCACATAAAATAAAACTAAATTAAATGTTAAATTTAAATAACTTAAATTATGCAAATGTTTTTATTTTGATCTATAACTTCTTAAATGGATATTTTTGTATTATAATCAACAATATTTGTGTTTCGGAAGCAATAGTTTTGTTGCAATTATGCGCGATATATGTTGCAAGCAACATATATCAAAATAAAATTTTAATAAATTCATGAACATTATATAATTTTTAAAAATATTATTCTCAAATTCACTTTATTGCAAAAACTATCATATATGCTACAGATATTCACATATTAGACATAAAATTTTTAGGTATTATCGATGTATTCTTGAGGTACAAAATAAAATGTAAAGCATGGGAATTCACACTGTTTATGTCACTTTTAAGACTCCTGAGACTCCCTTAAGAACAATGTATTACACATAATATATCTGTGTGTGTGTGCGTGTGTATGGTCTGTAGCGGTAAATCTAAGTGTCGTACGACTATGAAATTTGGTACGCAAGTACGTATGGACCCGGGAAGGTGCTCCTCCACATGTTCTTTTTAATTTGAATTATTTTTTAGTTACTTTATGTTTTAGAATTTTCACACACATCGGTTCCTTAGTGACCGATCATATTATCACTCAGTTTCCATTTTAACATCAGACTGAATGCATTATTTCAGTGGCGGGCGCTTATTTAATTATGAATATGTAGTGGCCGCTTATTTAGTATATAAAATACAGAATATGTGAAAGTCAGAGCACTGACATATTGGTGCTAATGTTCTGTCTTTTTATCTTGAAGAAGGAGACTGTCAACGTGCAATATAGAAAATAAATAGAGTAATAAATTATTTGGACTTCATATTTCCTCGAGTGACGAATGTAATGGGCAGGGAATCAATATAAATGTAAAATATTTGTTAGATTCTGGTGGTGTTTGTAATTTTTTCTTGAAAGTGAAACTGTATCGTGAAAAGAAAAATATATTCAATGTACACTGTCCTCCAAAAGTTAAGCACGCAGTACAAATTTTCAGATTTTATTGGGTGAAACTTACTGTTGTCGTCTATGGTGGATATGTAAATATCAAATGATATATACATAACGATTTGCTCCCCGAACAGTACGAAAATTAGACGTGGGGGTGCAAACGACTCGTTTGCGATTAAGAGTTTCAATGTTCAAATAATTATTTCGAAGTGTGTTAGAGTTAATTTTGGATTGTATTAATTTTGTTATGACACAAATAATAAGTCTGAAAATTTCTCACCGTTGGCCTGCTACTGGGAGATTTGAGGCAGGCCGTTCCAATAAGGAAGCCACCAATTTCTTTCCTGGAGACTGTTCTGTCATTTTTCCTTTATGGAAACCATTCGAAACAAGTAGGATAATTATCCAGAGATTCGTTCCAGGTCATCCTAGGGTAACAATATCATCTGATGACCAGGACATCTCATTATTGGTCAAACGAATTGCCGAGCGACCGCATCAGATTTTCGTGCAATGGCTACCACAGCGAATAGAAAATCAGCATCTGTCAGTACTGTGAAGCGAAGGCTACATGACAAAGAAATCTATACGCGGTACAACAAGTTTGTATCCTTTTGAAAGCCAAAGGAAGAAGAGCTCGTTTAAAGTTAAGGCTCCTATATATACTCCTGTAGTATTGTAGTATTAGAGCTCCTATATACACTCCTGTTTTATAGGAGCTCTAATTAAAGTGGTATCTTCATCATGCGACTTGGATAGAAACGCAAAGTTCCCGTGCAGTTTTCACCGGATGAGTCACGATTTACCCTGGATATAGACAATAAAGTGTAAGGGTCTGGAGAGAACCAGGAATACGCAAGGATTTCAATAGCATCGTTGAACATCACTCCTTTAGTGGTGGTAGTGTGTTAGTATGGGAGGGATTTTCTTTGGGCAAACGCACCGATATACATGTGTTCACAAGGAGTATTGTGGCGGCGGAAAAGTATCAGGATCAAGTCCTTTAATCCTTCTTGAGACAATATTCTGCAGCAGTGGGTCCAGATTTTCCTTCGATGGACAGTAATGCCCATCCACACAGAGCAGTCTGGTCGACGAGCACTTGAGATCGAAGGTATTGCTCTTATGCAGTAGTCAGCGTAATCTTCGGACTTGAATCCCATCAGAAATTTTTGGGATACCCTTGGAAGAGCTGTCTCTGCCCGTCTACACCCTTCTACTACTCCCCAAGAACTCAAAACTGCCCTTCTACAGAAATTGCAGTTGTTGCTTGGATCATCTGATTGGAGGTATGAACTCCGATGCGAAGCTTGTGCTTGCGGTGTTAAAGTCAGAAGAGGTTACGTATTACATTAAGGCTTGTTTGGTTTGTTTGTATAGCAAGCAAAATGAACGAGACGCCTTTTTAGCAACACCCATAAGCTATTTTGTATGGCATTTAAAATGCCCTAGAACTTAATAGGTTAAAAAGTAAAATATATAACTCAATATATTTTCTTTAATTTTATTATTATACTCGTGAATATATTACTCCATTGACTACCTTCTTGTGAAATTTAGAGTCAATCAAGAGATAACATTTTGACTTATGCAGGGTTTACTGCCGCGTGCTGAATTTTCGGAAGGCAGCGTATAAATTTTCTAAATTTCAAATAAATAAAAATATTTTTGGATAAGGTGGGGATACGCACTTTATCTCCACATATTGCCAGAAAAAATACTCCTGAGTGCCACAAATTGAATGTTGTCGTGGGATTTAGCACACTCACCCCCAATTCAAGGTCCTCTTTTACTTGAGCGCACACACGAAACGGAAACACTCGATTCTCAGCAGAGTGTAACTCCAGGAGTACTCTCGGTTTCCGTTGAAATTGGATGTGACATTCACAGGTGTGGTTGATAAAATAAAACGCTCCTTTCCGCTTGTGAATCTTTTTTTTTTCTCTATTCTTTCACGCCTCAGTATTTATGAAGAACTGAAGTTTTGGCAGGTAATTGCCTTTAACCATTTAGCATCTGCACATAAAGTTTATGGAAGATCTACGGTGCTAACCATCGAGGTAGTATGTATGGAGAGAGCTTAAGGGTTGCAATCAGCGTCAAAGATAAAAGCAGGTGTTATAAGGACGAATTTCCCGAGAACGCATTTTCTCCTGACTGTGATCCTATACATTTCAATGGCGATTTCACACCGAGCGCGTACTCGAGAAATAAAAATGGTAAAATAATGGTTATGTACTGTTGTACTTATGGCTGCAAGTAAAAACATGTAAAGGGAGGACTTTACCCTTTTGTTGGCCTGACGTCAGTTGTTTGCCTCTTCCCCTGGAAAATGTCTTATGGGTCCCCATGTAAAGGTTCTAATTCACACACACACACACACACACACAAAAATTGTATTTTCAGACACAGGTAATATTTAGAGTTTTAAGAGTATCAGTTACCAGTTTTTTCGAACACAGGTAACATTTAGAGTTTTTTTTATGGAAAAAGTGATTTATACCCTATATTGTTTAAATAGATAAATTAGCAGATTTTGAACGGATGTATATTAAATTTGTAAGTATGGTAATACGGCACGGTTACTCTGCATCAACAGAATTTACTATAAATTCATAGAATACTCGAAAGCGGAAAACATTTTAGAAATTCCATTTATCAAAACCAAAATGCTTTTTAGCAGTATTTCAAGTATCATATTAAAAGACTGAAAGATTTTTTGAAGTTCAGACATTTATATAATTTAGAGCTTATAAGCGCACTTCGCTTATAAGCTCTCACTTGATCTACGATCCTACGACAACCCTCTTACGAAACAAAGGATTTTTTAAACATCATATTTCACATCGAAAGTGTGAAATTTGATTGGAGCTAATCGCTTGCAGCTGTTGACTGCGTTTTCGGTTCCTTTTGATTCTGGTCTCGGGTTCCACGTGATTACAGAAAATGGCACTTAATTGCATCGTGAGGGTACCAAGGACACATTTCCAATTACAGCCGTAATAGAAGCGGAAGAATCCGGAAAGCAATTGTTTTCAATTTAGCATCCAAAATTATAAGTTTCTGTGCAGCAAGTGTTGTTAGATTTAATTATTTGGAGATTTGAATAATTAGACGCTGTAATTCATTGATGCAAATCAGTTTTGAAAAATCTGATGTGGGCAGCACCCGACTTTACCTGCAGACTTAAATTCATATTTTCTTTATTTTTTTTAATAATTCATTAGATTTGAGTTTAATTTCACAAAATGACACTAGTTGCATTTTTAATTCAATTTCTGTTTTTATTTAACAATTGGACATTTACCCCAAAGGCGGTATAAAAAAATGCGAAAATTCTCAAATATCTCGAGAACGGTTAATCCTAGAGTAATAGAGTTGTTCTTATTCTTTTCCTCGTCAAAAATTACGTACAAAACAAACATTTAAGTGATACATTTGAACATGCGTAGTTTTCTTTTAGATATTGGTGATTTTTGCGGGCCATTTCGTAAAAAAAGGCAAGTTGTTCTTTTCCGAATCGTACTAAAATCTAATTAGCACCAGAATATCCCACATGTGATTTATCTACCAAATTTTGTAAAATTTGGTCAATTTGTATTTCAGCTAGAGTGAATACATGAGACTTTTGCGGCCATTTCGCAAAAGGTTCTTTTTTATTTTCGAATTATACCCAAACCTAATCAGCACCAGGGTCACACCTAAGGGTCTTACCGACCAAATTTTATGAAATTCGGTCTATTAGTTTTTGAGTTAGAGTGGATACATACATTGCACAGACAGACAGACAGACAGACACACACACAGACGTCACGCTAAAAATAGTTTTTTCGTATTCTAGAGGTCTCGAAACGTGTAGATCCGTCGAAAACTGTAGTTGCGATTTTCGACATGATTCCAATACTTTCCCTATACATTACCATGTATTGCAGGGAAAATAAAAGTATTTAGTAAAAGTCTAATATTAGCAGTACATTATTTTTTCCAAATCTTTGACTTCTGTAGCGTCGTAGAAGACAATTCGGGGGGGGGGGGGGGGTTGCAAAATTGCTTCTTTCCTATTTCTCCGAACTTTGATGGCTTCCTGACATGATGGATTCTCTATATGTCCATGGTTCATGATGGGGTCGAGGGTATACCCCCTCCCTCTTTAAAAACGTCACTATTTGACTACGTTTTTAAAAGTTTCACTGAATTTCTTAATATTTATAGTGTCTCCAAATTTGGAATAAACCAGAATGTTAAAGTTCTGAATTAACATATGGATGTACATCATACAGCTCAGATGATTAAGGAATTGTGGAATTTTGAGGAATATGATCGAGGACTAATTGATTAAGGAACGAATTATTCAGCCCAAACTACTGAAGAAACTTGAAACTCTGCATACATGTGGGACGTGACCTATAGGTAACGAAAAAAAAATCTAAAATCTCGGAATTTTGTTCGAAAAATTTTAAAAATCGCTGAGTTCTTTCAGCTATAACTCGAGCGGAGCTAATGTCACGGAATTCATTTTCATTTCATCATGCTCAGATAAAAATATCCTACATAAATATCCTACATAAAAATATCCTACTTTTACATCATTCAAGAGATTTACTACGCTATGATGACCAACACCAATAAACAAAAGAACTTTTTAAGCAGCTTAGTATGTGCGAAATCTGAACAGACCTTTCCGCTGCTTTTCGGCCCCTTTGATTCTCCGATTCCACGTGATTATACTAATTAATTGGCGTTTAATTGCATCGTGAATACATGAAGGGCAGACACTTCTCAAATTACAGTGCTAATTGAGACGTAAGAATCTTGATGCTTAGATGTATGAAGCAAGTATGAGAAGGCATGATCGTGTGCTAACTCTGATTTGATCCAAGGATGTTCGCCTGGCGTATCAACGCTTGATCCATTTAGCGGCTATGACGGTTGTATTTTCTACTATGGTTGAAATTGACTCTAAAGTATTTATTGGGGTGTTTAAAAACGCTGACATTCTCTGTATGTTTAGACAAAATATACAACTGTTAACTAAGAAATATGCCACGGTTAGGATGTAGTTATATTGCGGTATATTTAAATAAAATCGGCTGTGGTTCTAGTCCGATGGAGCCGAAATTGCTTTGCGTGAATAAGATTTTGTAAAATAAAACTTAATTTTTGTAATATATAAGAAAGAAAAAAAAGAAAAAAAATCTGATGTGGGCAGCATGTGACTTTCCTTATATAATGCAATGAATTTACTACTTTTACAGCAAAATAATAGCTTATTCTTATACTAGATACTTATATTCCTTTCAAGATATTAAATTTTCGTCAATTAGTCGTCATTTTCATTGATTTAGCGTCATTTTTAACCATTTGGCGAGATTTTCTTTAATTTGGCAATATTTAAAACAGTCGCCAAGTTGGCGACATTCCGCTAAATTCGTCGGCAAAATCCTGCTAAGCGTTATGGAAGAAGAAATAAGTTATTCTTATAGCAGATAAATGATCATTGGCGTTGAAATACAGAAGTATTACTCAAAGTATATTTTCTCATGAATGGAACGAGCTAGATTCACGAAAATGATGTCACCAAATTTATTGCATGATATTACATATGAAAAGTGAACATGTTTCTCAACAGTTAGTATATTTTTTTAATTTATGGGATTTTTTGATAAATTTATTTGAAAAATGTGCAATATCTCGAGAACGGTTCATGCTAGCGTTCTAAAGTTTATGTCAATCGCTTTCTAAGGAAAAATTACATAAGAGATGTCTATTTGCGTAATTATATTAAAGGTTTTGATTTTATGATTTTTTCAAAACTTCACGCGAAAATTTAGGAGGATTCTGAACATTCGATTGCGTTTAAAAACAATAGGCTTCCAGTATTCACGGATTGTGATTTTTGTACCAAATTTCATTCGAATCGTTCCATTCGTTTGTGAGATATCGTCTCCACAGACTCACGGACACACACACGCACACACACACACACACAGACATCACCTCAAAAATGTTTGTTTCGTGATCAGGGATGCTTGAAACGTGCTCTCCAGTCGAAAACTCGAATTCGAATTTTCGACCCCACACAATACTTTCCTTATACATTATGTATATAAGGAAAGTAAAAATGAAAAGAAAATAATCTGAAATCTGATTGTATACACTTATAAGACTGTCAAAAATAAATAAATTCTAGCTTACTGTTTATAGCTAGCTCATTTCGTTTTAAAGATATAAGCAATATAAGCTTGAACAACGTAAAATTTTCATACTTCTTCAAGTTTACAAAACAATTACACGAAAACTATAAGAGGTTTTTAAAAATAAATATAAATTTAGAAACTAAATTTTCTCATAAGTATTTTTGCCGCTTACTATATCTATTTTTTATAGTTTTGCAGTTATTTCCAGTGAAATTAGGAAAAATAATATATTACTCGATCAGACAGATACTTTTAAGAAGTTTTTCCAAAAAATAGAGCTCGATCCAAAATCCAATTATATACACTTTTAGGGCTTTTAAAGAGTTACAAATTCTTGCTTATTGTTCAAAGCTAGATCTCTAAGTTTTTTAGATATAAATATTACAAACTTGAAAAACGGATAATTTTCAGTCTTCTTAAGTTAACAAAACGATCACTCGAAAACTATAAGGGTTTAATAATGTCTAATTTTAATAATAAATATAGATTTCAATACTAAATGTTCACGCACTTTTGTCGTTTACTATTTATATCTATATTTTATAGTTTACTATATATTTCGAGTGAAAGTAAAAAGTATGGGGAGAAAAAAACTTGATCGATGAGCTATTTTTTGTGTTGTTTCTAAATAAAAAGTTTAAAATATTAAAATATTGAAATTATTTTTATATATTCATAATCTGGACCCCATATTTTGATAAAACAAAAAAATTATGTATTAGATGTGGAGGTATAAGCGTCTAAAATGTTTACATTTTTCTAACTCTCCGTTGTTTCGCCAGAGAAACTCTAATGTTATTCACTTCAAAAACTGTTAAAACATAAAAGGGACCCACATTTAATCGTTTGTGTAAAAAGTAATCTCTAACTTAAGTTTCTAAATCATTTTGAATAATTCCAAGTTTGTTCGCAAAAATGTAAGAAAATGGTTTGAACTGGATACTATTTGGATTCATATTTCACAAGGTGATTTTGTTGATATTTGTACGTTGACAATAAGTGCCTTTTCAAATAATAGTCGAGAAACGTTTGATGTAAGGCAGTTGGTGTTGTCTTGTAAAGCTTTTCACAAAACATATATGTATATTTAACCATGCATCATTTAATAAAGGAGAACTACGGATTTGGTTTATATGTAATGAAAACATTCTCAAATGTATTTCTGAACGAATTTAACCGTTTTCCAACCAAGTTTTGATTCTATCCATTGAGTCATTGGAAATAGATCACTGCATTCATGTACAGTACAACATGAAAATGAAATAGCAAAATATAAGAAAAAAATCTGATGTGGGCAACACATGACTTTCCTTATATAATGCAATTAATTTACTACTTTTACAATAAAAAATAGGTTTTTCTTATAGTAGATATTTATATTCTTTTCAAGATATTGAATTTTCGTCAATGAGTTGTCATTTTCATTAATTTAATGTCATTTTTCTCCATTTGTCGAGATTTTCGTTAATTTGGCAACTTTTAAAAAGTCGCCAAGTTCGCGTCATTTCACCAAATTCGTTGCCATAATCTCGCCAAGCATTATGGACGAAGAAATAAGTTATTCTTAAACCATATAAATGACTATTGGCGTTCAAATACAAAAGTATTACTCAAAGTATCTTTTTTCATGAATGGAACGAGCTAGATCCACAAGAATGATGCCACCCAATTTATCGCATGGTATTACATATGAAAAGTGAACATGTTTCTCAATAGGAAATATTTTTTTTTATTTTATATGACTTTTTGATAATTTTTTTGAAAAATGTGCAATATTTCGAGAACGGTTCATGTTAACGTTCTAAAATTTATGTCAATCGTTTTCTAATGAAAAATTACATAAGAAATGTTTAGTTGCATAACTTTATTAGCAGTTTTGATTTTTTGACGATTTTTTCAAAATTTTACTCGTAAATTTAGGGGGATTCTGAACATTCGATTGCGTATAAAAACAATAGACTTCCAGTGTTTATGGATTGTGATTTTTGTACCAAATTTTGTTCGAATCGGTCCATTCGTTCGTCAGTTATCGTCTCCACAGACTCACTGACACACATACATACACACACACACACGCACACACACACACGCACACACATCACTTCAAAAATATTTGATTCGTGATCAGGGATGCTTGCAATGTGCTCTCCCGTCGCAAACTCGACTTCGAATTTTCGACCCCGTCACAATACTTTCCTTATACATTATGTATATAAGGAAAGTAAAAATATATATAAAAGCAAACTTTACAGAACTGAATTGTGGCAACAGGCGTGAATCCATCGCAACCAGCTAGGTTGTACCATTTAGATAATAGGTACTTATTCAGATTGAAAAGGTTTAAAAAAACTCTTTGACTTTCTGAAATGTTTTTAATATAAAAGTAAATCTTACAAAATTAATAGAATACATTTTATTGTCACTATTCTATGGTATAAAGTTGCGTCTTTCTTTAAGTTATGGGTTTACGAACTGATTGGTCAATTTTAATTCCGGCATGGTCAAAATATGGCAATCGAGAATTCAATTCTTGCATATCAATAAATATTTTCAATACGTATTTTCACTTTCTCATATTATGTATAGAAATATGGTATTGAAAAAATATTGTTTTCACGAAAATGTTCGAATTCGAGATTTTGATGCCAATATATGTCTTAAGACCTCCTCCACAGTCCACACCGGGGAACTCGCCAGAGAGGCTGAGTATCCAGAACTCCGACCAGGTTTAAGACCTCCGTCTTCTTCTTCTTCTTCTTCGACTCAGACCGTCAGACCTACCAGAAAGGTATAAGGTATCTATTTAGTTGACCGGGAAGTGCCACCCAATTTAAGCAGGAACCCAGTGGGGGAGATATTCACAGGGATCCTACTCTCCTTCCCCTACCACCAACCCCTTGGAAGAACTTTGGGATCCACATGTTTCACATAATCATATTCCGCGTTAACACGGCGGCAATTTTGGTAGTGGAGGAATCGAACCCGGGCCGTCCTAGTGCAATTCCCGCGCGCTAACCACTGGGGTGTCGAGCCCTTTAAGACCTCCTGGACACGTTTGACTATTTTTGGAGTGATGTCCGTCTGTGTCTGTCTGTATGTCTGTGGTCGATTTTTTGTGCACACGATAGCAGTCACAAATATTAATGAATTTTCAGGAAACTTTATATCCGGATTTGTCATCAAGAAATCTAGAACTAGATGGAATTTTTTTAATTTTAGCGAAAACTGTTAAACTTATTCGAAATTTTATATTTTATTAACATGGCAGAATAGAACACAATTTGACATAATCATGCATAAAAGGGTTTATTTATGGCTCATTGATCACGGGACTTAATAGTTTCAATCCTTGTAGTAAAAAATAGCTGCTATGATTTTTTTTTTGTTCCTAATGTTATTAGCTTCTTCGGGGGGTAAGCTATCCCCCGGGGGAAGGGGGGTTTACATTGTTTAGTATGGTATGAATCCCAAGATTTTTTCAAGCCCTTTAAAATGAAGAGCAATGCGTTATAATTGTAATTGTTTGGATCCATAATACATATTTTTCAATATTTTTCTTATAAAATATGAAAAAAAAAATGAAAAACTGATTCTGGCATGAAAAAGTCGAGTTCAGCTACACTCCAGTTAATTTTATGCAAAAATACAAGTATATGCAATAAAGGCTTAACACTAAAATTGCATCACATTTGATTTTATTATAACTTTTGATATTATTTTGATTGTTTTATATTGTCAATATGCCGAATATGCGACCTTTTTTAAAAGAACATTTTATCAAAGAGGAGTTTCTGCACTAGAGCTTCCGAATTATAAGGGAGGGAGGAACAAAATTCGTATGTTTTGATAATATTTTGATATATGCCTAATATTTTGATATATGCATTAAGATAACGCTACTGAAGGGGATACCTTCAAAACAACTTGTTACTGGTTAACCTAAACCATTAAAATAGCTTTACTCAGAAGAGAAATATTTTTAGGTAAAATCGGGGGGGGGGGGGGGTCTTATTTGAGATTATGATTAAAATTTGTGAGTTTTTGACAATGTATAGAAGCATTTGGAGAGGCTATGACTTAAATAAAAATGTTCAAAGTGTAAGAAATGTAATGTCTTTCTGATATATATATATATATATCTGTGTGTGTGTGTGTGTGTGTGTGTGTGTCCATTATTATACGACGTCCTGTTTGGTGTTGTATTTACAGATATTGTTCAGATCTTTATGCACTACATATGCACTCCTATAACTTTTATCTTTATAATTTTAGTTATATATCTATATATATATATATGTGTGTGTGTGTGTATGGTATATATATATATATATATACATACATACATATATATATATATATATATATATATATATATGTATGTGTGTGTGTGTGTGTGTGTAATAGAAATAGTTTATGATTATATATATGTATATATATATATTAGTTTTCTAATTTTATTATTTCTGTTCTAGGTGAGTAAAACAACTTGTGAAATATTTTATTTTCTTTCAAAATACTGTAAGTCTCTTTATTGCTATTGATCCTGTAATATGTTATTTTTTTATATATATATATTCACATGCTATTGTTTAAAGTATTGTCTACGGTAATGTTTAATTAGCAAGATTTTGATTAAAAAAACACATTTTCTGACTTCCTAAACAGATACAGATTTCAATCCCTTTTCAAAGATGTTAGTTTGGTAGAATCAATATTCCATTACAGATAGCAACATCCACACACCGGTTTAGCGCATATTATGAGCTCGTCAGTATGGAATAGACGGTACCTGCAATGGCAGCAAGAAAGCTGCTAATTGCCACAATTTTACGAATCTCTATAGCAGTAGATACAGATCTCTAAAGCAGTACCTTTTTGTTTGGAAGAACACTTGAAACGTTCCGTGAAATTTTATGGGACCATTACTTTTCTGACACATTCACATATTAAGTTCGAAAGTGATGAATTACTAAATAAACGTATAAAGCAGTACGGTTAATAAATAATACTTAAATACTACTTTTGATAAAATATATTACAAGAGTATTTATTACATATTTCTATTCATTAATTACTTTTGATATAAAAGACGACATTTTTAATCACTTTACATCTGGCTTTACCGGTTACTAACAAACATTGTGTGTATATTTTATAATGCTATTATGTTAATATAATTGCCACGTTACATCGTTAAGAATGTAAATTTGTTTTACTCAATTTAAAAAAGGAGGTAATTTCTACTTTGTTCTGCAAGCTTTTGAAAATTATAACGGAACAGCAATGTTCCACGAAGCCCTGGTTATGAATCATTATTCTATAGAAACTGACAAATGCAGTCATACCACATAACCAACTTCTTTCTTTTTTCTTTCGACCCAGACGGTCCTACCTACCCGAAGGCACAAGGTATCTGTTTGGACGGCCGGGACCGTGCCACCCAATTTTGGGCGGAACCCAGTTGGGGCGACATCTATAGGGACCATACTATTTTCCCTCTACCACCAACTTCTCGTAAGGGCTTTCAAACCTAAAGATTTTACTCTCCTGTACTCTACATAGATACGGGGATAGCGTAATAGTGTGGGCAGCTCCGGGAATCAAACTCGGGTCCTCAGAGTACAATCGCAGTACCCGACCCGCTGAACTACCCCACTGCACATAACTGACTTCAAATTTCTATGTTTGTTTTTATCTGGTTTCTGTAGGACCGGTATGAAACGAGTAACGCGCATCACTTTTGCATTTACTTTGAATAGCAGAGTGTTTGTCAATATTGCAACAATATGTCTGGCACTAGGTGCCAAATGAAGACATCTTGTCTCTGATGTATTTTAAGAAGAGTAATTACGGAAAAAAGAGCAATTGTGCATTCTTAAAACAATTGCCAATATTTGCTCTTCCAATCATAAGAACATTTTCCACGTTAAGTAATTATTATTGTAAAGACCATACTATAATATAAGCTTATACTATAAAACTTTTCCTAGAGGTTTCTTTAGTGAGCAGGATAATTTGGTTGCTTTCTTTTGGGAAACAAAGAGTTTTTCGTGTAGAACTTGTAGCAACATAATTCTTCAAGGAAATTTAAATATTTAAATATCCTTGTAATTTATGAAGTTAGATAGACAAGTAACACAGAGGCTTTCTTGGCGATTTGAAAGGTTCATAATTGACCGATCGGCTCACTTCCTGTTCTCCATATCTATAAAATCCGGGTTTGAATTCGGAGTACGGGTGGAAAATACAGTGCAATTGCGTACTAATTCATACTCGTATTAGTGCGAAATCCATTTTAAATTACAGTTCCCGGTAAAAATAGGTCTCCTGTATATAAAAAAGAAACAAGAGCATCAAAACAATCCAACCAGTCCAATCCGAAAATAGCAATTATCCAAAGAAGAGAGTTTTCCGATTAAATCCTTTATATAACATGACTCTGCTTCTGCTGGCCAACTCCGTGTAGCCTTTACGCGTTTTGAGGAATATAATGAATTAAAAATTAAGAATAGCTATTGTTAATTCATAACGATTATTATAACCATGGAAGAGGAGAAATAATTCTAACTTTTTTAACTTCCTTATGGTCGGGATAAATGATACCCACAAAGTTTGATTGTGGTGATACACACAAAGTTTGACATAAGTGATACTCACAAAGTTTGACATCAACAACACTACATCGAAGGTCACTTTGGATGTTGGTGTTGTGTTTATTGGAAGATTAAGAGCTAAAATTGTTCTTGTAACGTGGTTGTAAGCTCTATCTGCCCTGTTACGTTAAGTAATTACAAGTCTACTAACTAACGTTGTAGTCTAGTTTGGAATTAAAAAATAATTATACGTTTAATGTTTTGAGTGCTTCAATAATTCAGTTCTCATGCATCTTTGTGACATTTCTGCCAGTAACCAATCGCAGAGAAATTTAAAGTCGGTCCGACCATTTAAATCTTTGCCCATACTGGCAATGCAATTTTTATAAATTAATATTAAATAAATAAAGCTTAAGTAAAACTTATAAGCCCATTTTGTATATCTACGGGCTCTTGCTAGTCTGTATATAAAATCTCAGAACTGTACATTTTGCCTTCTATTCGCAATGTAGTGCCAAACATTTGCAGGATTTTTTTTAATATACGAGAGACAACAAAAATTGCTGCTTCCTACAGGGCAGCTGGATTCTAATTTCTACAGGGCAGCTGGATTCTAATATCTACAGAGCAGCTGGATTCTAATTTCTACAGGGCAACTGGATTCTAATTTCTACAGGGCAGCTTGATTTTTCCCACAGGACAACTAGGTGCATATTTTTTTACAGTCTAAGGTACAGATAAACAAGATGAGTTCAGTGAAAATTTGCATGCAATAAATTCCTCTAGGAATTTCCAAATTGTTATTCGAGGCCACGACATGAATTTTTACACTCACCAGAGAGTTTTTTTGTGCACCCGATTAGTGAACTCTGCTCTCAAACCATCTAGAATTTTACAATCTTTGAAAGATAAATGGCGTAAAGTTGACCTCATACAATTTTAGCACAATTTCCTTTCCCGTTCTACCTCTCTCATACAAGACTGAGCTGAATTAAGCGAGTTCATCTTCCAAGACCAAAAACAAATCGAGAAACCGATTTTGTAATCGACTACCTTCCCACAAATAAACAAACACTGTACGAAGTTCGACCTTGTCGAAGCCAAATGTGTTTCCTGTTCGTTGCGTCAAGGTATTGTCTTTACTGTTACATGAACTGATACGTGTGTAGGCAGGGTCTGTCGTAGGCGAAGCAGTTTCAAACGGTATTTTAATGGCCAACCCATTGGACCGTTAAACCTTGTGCCCCACCTCTGATTACAGTGTAATTTCATGATATTATAATTAACTTGGGTTTAATGAGGGGGATAGAATGATCATCGAGAGAAAATAACAATTTATTTGGGTTCTGGGTGGTTATCAATTTAAATAGGATTTGAAGATAATGATCAAGAAAACATTTAAGGCAAATGGGATGCTTTTATTTCAGAAAAAAAGTCAGAAATGAACCGAGAATGCCATTAAACTATTTTTATTTTAACACTATTGTTACAAGTTAATACAGAACGTGGCTTTAAATATCTAGGACACAACAGTCTATAATTCATAGTCTTACCATATAATGCAAAGTACCTAGTGTTGTGATCTAGTTATTTATTATTACAAATATCTTTTTATCTGCATCTTTTTATCGTTCAGAAAGATCTTTTTATCTGCTTTTAAAAGTATCCTAGCTTAAAAACAGCACTTACAGTAACTAATTGTTATTACTGGATGGTTCAGTTCGTTTGATACGGGTGATGAATGTGGCAACCTTGGTTTCAAATTCAATGAAATACAGACAATTTAGTGACTTTTTGTGAGTTCAGAAAAATTCGAAACTCTAACGACTGATCAAGAATTTTACAATTCACATAAAAGGGCGCGGTAGCCCAGTAATTAGCGGGCTGGAATTGCACTCGGTAGGCCCGGGTTCGATTCCAGCAACTGCTAAAACTGCCGCCGTATTCACGCGGAGTACGATCACGTTAAACATGTGGATCCGTAAGTCTTTCAGAGTGGTTGGTGGTAAGGGAAGGAGGGTACGGTCCCTGTGGATGCTTCCCCCACTGGGTTCCTGTCTAAATTGGGTGGCACTTCCCGGCCGTCCAAACAGTTAGCTTACACCTTTCTGATAGGTCGAACTGTCTGGGTCTCAACAACAACAACAATTCACATAGATATTTAATTAAATTAATTAAATATTAAATAAAATTAATTTTAGTTTTGAATTCAAGATAATTAAATAAAAACATTTATTTTATATATATATATATATATATATATATGTATTTTAAATAGTATTTTATATTAAATATTATTACAAAAGAAAATAATTACAATATAATGCTTATAAAGTAATTTTATTTTTTGCACATTACTTTACACAAACACAAGGGAATAAAAGGAAACAAGAAAGATCAATCATGCTTAAAGCATTGATTATGAAACACTTTTCTTCAATGTAATTTTATTTAAACATTTCTAAAATGCAATACATTCCTAAGTAATATTTTAAAACTTATCACAATACTACATTAATTTATTATATTTGAAAACTTCATCGAAAAAAATGAACTTCATTCAAAGGACGGCATTGAAATATAAATTGCATGGTTTAAACATCTCTAAAATGCGATACATTCCTCGTCAATATTTTTAAAATCATCATAATACTACAATAATTTATTATATTGGAAAACTTCATCGAAAACAACTGACATTCTTTCAAATGACGTCATAGAAAAAATAACACGTCTGGTTCTCTCTATAAAAGCAGCATTTCTTTTATAAACAATTTCCCATTCATTTCATTCATCTCAATATTATGATAATTTGTTTTATTTAAAAATTAAGACCATGGATCTACAAGTAATTGAACTCTATGCTTAAAATTTCATCGAAAAAAATCGTCCTTCTCTTTGTAAAATCAATGAATATTTCATTCATATCAGCTATACAGACTCCATGAGCTAAATACTTTTGCGTTAAAGAAATACAGCAATTCTTATACAACTCATCCTACATATTTGCTGTTTATATTTTACATAAGTGAAAAATAGGCTTCGTTGTAGAAATAATCAAATTTGGATGATCATTTAAACTCAAATATATTGTCATTACGTTGTTTCAGTATGTAGATGCACAGAATATAAGCAAAAATAAAGCAGTTTTAGGACGAATGCAACACTCAATATGAATTAAAAAGATCTTTAAAAATCACGATTTTGAGACAAGATGGATGCCATATTTTATTTTGAAGTGGGTCACGTAATATTTTCATATCATGGTCACGTGATCGCTTCATATAATAGATGTAATTATTATTTTAATTTTTATTTAAAAAACTACTGAATATATTTTGCTGAAATTTTTTTTTATATATTTTATGGAATAATTTGAATATTCTCTAAAATTTTCGAAGTAATTTGTGAATGTTAAATCCGCTTAAAAAATGTTTGAAAAATTAGGTCCCATAGAGTTCAATGTGTTTCATTTTTTCAACCCGGGTTCAATCCAAAACTAATTGGGTGATATTATTCATTTATATTCCCATCGGTCCTACAGGCCGTCTGAACAACTTACTGAAATTTCATTTTGATAAAGTCATTTTTACGGCAGTTATCGTGCTAACGGACAGACAGACAAACAGACAGAATGAACAAAGTCATAACCACTTTTCAACTATGTTGTATAGTGTTAAAAAGCAAAATATTTTCCCTAAATTGGCATAATCAATTTATTTTTTTTAAATCTTTTTAGCAATCTTTGCTTCTTCTAATAGGTTTAATAATTGCATTTATCAAAGATAAATCTTTATATTCTCATAATGTATAGGTATTTCCATAACACTATCTGAAAACAAAATGATTATTAAATGCTTTTACTCAAGAATATGATACTGTTAAAACAGCTTTTTACTTTCCTTATATATACAGTACAATGTATAAGGAAAGTATGGTGACGGGGTCGAAAATTCGAATTCGAGGTTTCGATGGGAGAGCACGTTTCAAGCATCCCTGATCACGAATCGATAATTTTTGAGGTGATCTCTTTCTCTCTCTCTCTGTGTGTGTGTGTGAAAGTACGGGTGTGTGTGTGTGTGTGTGAAAGTGTGTGTGAAAGTGTGTGTGTGTGCCAATGAGTCTGTGGAAACGATATCTCACGAACGAAATAAGCGATTCGAACGAAATTTGGTACAAAAATTAGAATTAGTGAAATACTGGAAGCTTACTGTTTTTAAACGTAATCGAATGTTCAGTACCCTCCTAAATTTTCGAGTGAAATTTTGAAAAAATCATAAAATCAAAACCTTTAACAAAGTGACGCAAATAGACATTTCTTATGTAATTTTTCCTTAGCAAAGGATTGATATAAACTTTAGAACGCTAGCATGAACCGTTTTAGAGATATTGCACATTTTTCAAATAAATTTATCAAAAAATTTTATAAATTAAGAAAAAAATATATTAACTGTTGAGAAACATGTTCACTTTTCATATGTCATATCATGTGATAAATTTGGTGACATCATTCTCGTGGATCTTGCTGGTTCCATTCATGAGATAATGTACTTTGAGTAATACTTGTCTAATCTATTTCAACTTCAATAGTCATTTATCTGCTATAAGAATAACTTATTTCTCCGTCCTAACGCTTGGCGAGATTTTGGCGACGAATTTGGCGGAATATCGCTAACTTGGTGATTTTAAATGAAGACTGACGAAAATTCAATATCTTGGAAAGAATATAAGTATATACTATAAGAATAACCTGTTTCTTTTTACTGTAAAAGTAGTAAATTCATTGCATTATATAAGCAAAGTCATGTGCTTCCCACATCAAATTTTTTAAAAAAGAATGCATTGTTTTTAAATAATTAAGCTCGTTTCTTCAGTTTAAATGTTTAAAGTTTTGATTAATATCGCCTACGTTTTAAACACTAAATTGAAATTATGAAACTGCTTTATCAGAAGAGATTTCATCTGTGTCCTAAATAGCTCTTTTAAATGCTGGAAAATTAAAGAAAATCTCGCCAAATGAAAAAAAAGTGACGTTAAATCAATCAAAATGAAGACTGACGAAAATTCAATATCTTGGAAAGAATAAAAGTATCTACTATAAGAATAACCTGTTTCTTTTTACTGTAAAAGTAGTAAATTCATTGCATTATATAAGCAAAGTCATGTGCTGCCCACATCAAATTTTAAAAAAAAGAATGCATTGTTTTTAAATAATTAAGCTCGTTTCTTCTGTTTAAATGTTTAAAGTTTTGATTAATATCGCCTACGTTTTAAACACTAAATTGAAATTATGAAACTGCTTTATCAGAAGAGATTTCATCTGTGTCCTAAATAGCTTTCTTAATAGTAGTAGAAAATCTGATGTAGACAACATACGACTTTACATAATGCGAAGTGCTTGCTCTCTACTTTCACAGAAAACTAAAAAGGTTCAAGATTCATGGCAAAATGTTTTCAACGTTCAATTGTACATTAACTTCAGGAACTTTTCTGGATGATAATGTTTAAAACTATTTCGAAGTACTAAATTAACTTATATTTTACGCAAATCTAACTTGACAACTAGAAATATTGCTAACTTCCGCTGAGCAATATTGACCGTACATTAAATAGTTTTAATTATTAAATAATAATGGATTTTCGTCAATTTTGGTGTCATTTTTTTTAATTAGGCATCATTTTTGCCAATTTGGTGGCATTTTCGTCAATTTGTAAATATTTTCGAAAAGTCGCCAAGTTGGCGATATTTCGGCAAATTCATCGCCAGTGTCAACCTATTTAAGGATGCTATTTATTTTAATTTTATGTAACTTTTTGGTAAATTTATAAATTTATCTAAAAATGTGCTGTTTCTCGAGAACAGTTTATGCCTGCTTTTTAAATTTAGTGCCATGCTTTTTGTAATGAAAAATTACGTAAGAATTGATTATTTATTTGACATTAATGGATGTTTTGATTTTATAATGATTTTTTCTAAAATTCATTCGAAAATTTGAGTTTTCTGAATATGATATAGCGTTTATTATCAATAACATTCCAATATTCACTGTAATCGTTCAAATAATTTTTAATCGCCCCATGCACTAAACTTAGAAGATTTTAAAAATAATTTAGAAAAAAGTAGTTTTGAAACATCATAAATACAAATTTTTCTTTTTCCTTTTATAATCCAGACGAAAATATTATTTTTTAAAAATATTTTTTCCAAAATTTATAATTTTATGTTCAGTGCATGCATTATACATGTACTAAACCTAAAATTATAAATTCATTAGTTCAACATGTATACTGATTTCTAAGCAAACTGGATAATAAATGTTTTGTAATCATGGGAACAGACACAAAAATTTGAAAGTAAGAAATGAAGATTTAGAGATACGGGTAAAACTGGAACAAATTTAAAATGTATACAAATGTGCTTTTTATCGAAGTAACCTTACCGATTTTGATACCTACCTAGTCCGATTTTGATAAGGAAATTAATCCTAAAAATGCAATAGATATTTTAAAATCACCTTTGAAAAAGTGTTTTTTTGAAGTTTAAACCCCCCCCCCCCCTTAAATAACTAAATCTTCTATTTATGGGCAGTATTATTAAATTAAGGTAAAACTCTCCATTAAGTGTGTTAATGATTTAAAACTGTAAACTTAGTTTTACAGATTTTTGATCATTTATTTAGGCATTACCAACGGCATTACTAATTCAAATGACAAATACAAATATTTCTTCTGTTGAATTAAGAACATAATCTGCAAATAATTTCATTTCCTTTGAAAAGCGCGTGAAATTATAATTTTTAATGATTATCAGTATGTAAGTAACGCGGCTTATTGCTTTTCAGTGAACGCGAGGTTATCGCTTGAATTCTTTCCCATCCGTGCATGATGAAAAACTGTTTTTTTCTTTTCTACCTATCAAAGATAGTTGCGTAACATTTTACGCAAGGAAATTAAATATAGCTCTTGTGAAACCGGTATATTTATAATATATTATTTCAGCTATATTTTAAGAATAAGCTTAAAATATATATGCTTCCTTATAGTAGTATGTGACTTTGCGCACAAATAATAAACACAATTTTTTACAACTAAGTTGTATAAAGCATATGTACACTTCGAAATGAATCGCTGCGAACTATTATGTATCGGTCAAACTATACGGGTACTAAAGAACCATATAAGAGATCATTAAAATTATGAAAAAATAAAATTAACAAATCTTCTATAGCCAATCACTGAATAATAAGTCATCGCTTTGTTTTTCTCCAACCTCTATTATATAAAAATGTTCATCAGTTTTGGAAATGAATTTCTTTGAGGCTTTTCACATGAGTAAAAATTCCAAAATCTTGTTAATGATTTGTCTATAATGCCATGTTTCTCCCAGTTATGGCTTGCTCAGGTTTAACTGTTTTCTTTATTCTTTATCGTCTACCTTTACATTTTTTTTGTGCGCCCTATTTTCTGGTTTTATTGTTTTACATTTTGCGGTTTTTTTATTCAATTTTTTCTCATTTCTCTCACCAGCTATCACTACCACTAGGTATCTCTGATGATTTAAGCAGCTTTCTGCACGTGGTAAGTTCGTTTGGTAGATATTTCTTGACATGCTGGTATTGAACAAGAAAACCTATCATGTGTTTTCGTAACGATCGTATGCTTTATATAACTTATATGCGCAGTTTTTAGGCTGCTTTCTATTTATTTATGCACACTTCTTATTATCCAACGCAAAGAGGAACAATTTAAAGCAAGAGGCAGATATAAAAAGTGTTATAAATGGACAGATTTCTTCATGAAGAACTGAAGAGGTCCAACTTATATAATCCACCGAGTCAAATTTTCTGTTGAAATTTTTCGACAGGCAATATTTTTGCATAAACATTCTTCCATCGAATAGCAAATAATATGAGGTATTCATGGAATTTTACAGGAATCATGCGTTTCAATTGTATAAAACGTAAACACTCGTCCATTTCAAGTGAACTTAAATATTTTATTTAATTAGCATATTTTATTTAGGACGTACACTTAGTTCGCGGACCACAAAATTTCTATTGCAGCTCAGACTAAGTGTCAGTGGCGTCTCCAAAGGGGAATTTGGGGTTCATAGTTCCCCCCACAGGAGTTCATCGGAAGCCATTGAAGTTCGGAGAAATGGGAAACTATTGTTTACCCCCCCCCCCCCCTATTATTTTTACTGGTGACATTACTGCTTAACACACAGACTACGTGCTAGTTGGGCATCCTGTTTTGAAGGAAACTTTGTTATAATTTGAAAGTCTTGCCCCTTAAATACTTGGACTTCCAACCTATTGATTTCCAGATAAACGCTCTATCAACTGAGGTATCGGGATTGCGGGGGAACGCAATCCCGATACTCCAGTCACAGTCTCTTCTTAATTTGGGACCGAGGATACTTAACTACTATTTCTATTCTTTTTCTCATTTTATTTTATTATTTTCCTACAGTATATACTATATGTAAAGGAAAAGTATGGTGCAGTGGTTGAAAATTGGAATAGATTTTGATTGATCTACCCGCTTCGAGCTTCCCTGAATACAGATTAGCAGTTTTTCAATGTCGCTCTGTGTCGCTACGATATTTCTCGAAAAAATTGCAAGATTCGAATAACTTGGTTGAACTGATAAACCGGTTAGGTTAGGTAAATCAATAAACATCCTTACTAATAAAATTTTTAGATTGTTATTATAAATTTTAAAGCCAAAATAATCTACAAACTCGAAATTCAACATTCTCAAAACATATTTTCAAGATCAAGCAGAAAACTTTCAAAAATGGATATTTTAAGATCGAAAGAGGAAGGATTATATCAACAGGATGTGGTTCTCCAACCTTGACTTTCTTAGAACCGCCACAATCCCAGATTAATGCGATTAATTCCGCCATGGTCTAGTTTTGGCAGGAAAAAAAAGGAAGTGTATGTCTGCCCTTCACTTGTTCTTCGGAAGAATTTCATTGATCGGACGAATATGTGGTAAACATACACTTAAAACTCTTAAGCCAGAATAATATGTCAGATTTTACCACGGATTTGTTTTCAAATGGAAAGAGCTGACATCATGTTATTTTCTTATAATTTTCTTTGTTGTTGGTCAGATTAAAAGATTTTTATCTGGTGTTAGTTTTTTTAAGCGGAATTGTTTATTTTGTTCATTTTTCGGTATTTAGGATTTTAATGCGTGGCATGAAACAATGGGAAGCGAGGGATTGTAAGTTGATTCAGTTCATTCAGATTTATATCTTGCCCTTTAAGCGATTTTTTTAATGTAATTTCCATGCTTTTTACAGGTCGTAGGATTTGATTGCGTGCATGCATGGAATTTCAAGAAACATCGATTCTTTAATTTGATCGAGTACAAAAAACACCCATTTGATTCATAAAAACCTCATGTCAGCAGCACATAACTTTTCTTACAGACCTAAATTTATATTTTATTTATTTATTATCATTACTGTGATTATTATTAATCTTATCAATATTCTTTTCATTGTAAAATTTTACGTATAAAACAAATATTTAATTGATATATTTGAGCACATGCTATGCTTTATTTTAGATTTTGGCGACTTTTTCCCTCTGGTCATTTTGAAAAAAAAAAGAAAAAAAAGGTCTATTTGTTTTTAATCGTACCAAGATCGACTGTTCCACCAGAATAACCTACGTGTAACTTATTTACTAATATTTTTTGTTTGATTTTGGGAAATGTGGTCAATTAGTTTTTCAACTAGAGTGAATACATACACTGCACAAGCAGACAGACCCACGATACACACAGACGTCATGCTAAAAGTCGTTTTTCGGATTCTAGAGTGCTCGAAATGTGTAGGTCCATCCGAAAACTCAAGTTGCGATTATGGACACAATTCCAATACTATTTCCACACATTACCATGTATTATAGGGAAAGTTAAGAAAGCAATGCCAATCACCTTTCTGGTAAATTTCCTAAATATCCAATGAACATTCCGTAAGCTAAAGCGGATACATTTATTGTCGGTAGACACATGGACACACAAGGCCGGATTACACATTGGTTTCCACTTAACGATTATTGTATACAAGCAAGAAACTGCTCAGCAGGTGATTCCTTATTTCCTTCTATCTTTCAATCCAAAATCGTTTGACTACCCGAAAGTGTAAGGTATCTGTTTGGATGTCCGAGACAGTATCATAGAATTTAGACCGGAACCCAGTGAGGAAGACATCCACGGGACAGAACCCTCCTTCCCCTGCTACCATCTACTCGAAAGACCGTCTACTCGACTACTACTTTTTTGGACCCACACATTTTACGTACCCGTAAACATGGGGATCGTTTGGGCAAAGCCAGGAATCGAACTCTGATTCTTCGAGTGCAATCCTGGACTTAATCACCTGGGTGCCATAATCACTGGGATATCCTACCACAACAGGTCATTAGTTTCGACCCAGACCATCTGACCTACCCGAAGGTTTATTTGGAAGACCGGCACAGTGACACCTAATTTAGACAGGAACCCAATTTGGGGCAACATCCACAGGAATCGTACCCTCTTCCCCTACCACTAACCTCTCGGAAGGACTTTTAAACCCAGAAGCGTACATTGTTTGAGTAGCATCAGGAATTGAACTTGAGTCGTCCTAGTCCCCGTACCTCAACCACTGGGATCACCCACCCCGACTATATTCGTGTGTGTGTTCTCTCGAACGAATTGAGTAAATTGTTTGGTATGATAATTTTAATTGATGTGCATCAGAGTCACATTAATTTTTGGGAAGAATGCATCGGGAATAGGACCTCATTCTTTCGGAAATTGTAAAAACTTTGTGTAATTATGAAAAATAGTTCTTTTATATTTAATTTTTATAAAAGCAACTGAACAGTATTTATAAGACGCCAACATATGTAGTTATTGAAACATTGAACGCTTTAAATATAAAATAAAAAAAATCTGATGTGGGCAACACATGACTTTCCTTATATAATGAAATGAATTTACTACTTTTACAGTAAAATAAATAGGTTTTTCTTCTAGTAGATACTAATATCCTTTCCAAGATATTGAATTTTCGACAATTAGTCGTCATTTTCATTGATTTATCGTCATTTGTATCCATTTGGCGAGATTTTCGTTAATTTGGCAACATTTCAAAAAGTCGCCCAGTTGGCGACATTCCGCCAATTTCATCGCCAAAATCTCGCCAAGCGTTATGGACGAAGAAATAAGTTACTCTTACAGCAGATAAATTGGCGTTGAAATGCAAAAGCATTACTCAAAGTATCTTTTTTCATGAATGGAACGAGCTAGATCCACGAGAATGATGTCACCCAATTTATCGCATGATATTATATATGAAAAGTGAACATGTTTCTCAATAGGAAATATTTTTTTTCTATTTTATATAACTTTTTGATAATTTTTTTGAAAAATGTGCAATATCTCGAGAACGGTTCATGTTAGCGTTCTAAAATTTATGTTAATCGTTTTCTAATGAAAAAGTACATAAGAAATGTCTACTTACGTAACTTTATTATTGGTTTTGATTTTTTGACGATTTTTTCAAAATTTCATTCGAAAATTTAGGGGGGTTCTGGACATTCGATTGCGTATAAAAACAATAGGCTTCCAGTGTTTACAGATTGTAATTTTTGTACTAAATTTGGTTCGAATCGGTCCATTCGTTCGTCAGTTATCGTCTCCACAGACCCACTGACACACACACACACACACACACACACAGACATCACTTCAAAAATGTTTGATTCGTGATCAGGGATGCTTGAAACGTGCTCTCCCGTCGAAAACTCGAATTCGAATTTTCGACCCCGTCACAATACTTTCCTTATACATTATGTATATAAGGAAAGTAAAAATAGATAAATAAAGCAAATATACCTTCTATTATCGAATCCGCGGATGATTTGTAAATACTTTTAAGTAGAAGTTACTTGAAATTTTTCTAAGAATTATCACGAGCCGTTTTAAGAAATTTATATTTTATGTTGGCTTTGAATATCAAATTTTGTTAATTTATAGTAAAATTCATGTATTGGACACGCCAGAATATTTTTCTTGCTTCTGACCTTGCAAGTTAATGTCAGGTAGCAGTATTTTACACCAGGAAAGCATTCTTTGAGAAGCGACAAACGTCGTATCCACTTGATTGGCCAACTTTAATGCTTTGTGCCGAGACAATAAAAACCATTCTTAAAAGTAATTCGAAGAGAAATCGTCTTACAATACATTGAAAAGTTAGCAGCTTGAAACCGGTGATTTACTAAACTTCTATACAGTTGCAGAATAGAAAGAAATGGTGACAAATGCAGAACTGCGATTGCAATTCTAATAGAGATAATGACTTCCTGCTGTAAGAAAATGGCTAATATCATCGGAAAAAATATCTTTCCGCAATAGAATTTGAAGGATATTGGATATTTGTCAAGCAAATATTGGAGAGCTATTCCAGTACAACACATCACACTAAAATTAAATTTATCTGAGAACGGAAGAATAATGTTATCGATGAAAGTCTCAGACAACGAACTTCCGTACCTTGTAAAACATTTCCGTGAGTTTTATATACTGACTAGTAGATATACTTGTTCTTTGTACACTAAAAATATTCTGCAACCTTTGCTCATTTTTATCAGCTATGTTGTTAATAATTTCGGCGAACTATAAGGAAAGCCGCAATTACAGGCGTTCATGAAAATTCTAGCTTCATTTCTGAAATATTCAGCTAATTATCGCCTATCGAAGCGTCATTTTTGTGTATATATAAATATATATAAATATATACATATATATATATATATGTGTATATATATGTGTATATATATATATATATGTGTATATATATATATATATATATATATATGATATTATCATAATTACTTTTATTGTTTTTCAGATACAACAGCTTGTTGTACAGTCTTTTAGTTACCATATCAGTCCATTCTCATTTCTCTTTTTTATATACAGAATTTTTCTATTAATGGTAAATCTCGGGTATTACAAGTTAAAATAAAAGTTTTCAATTATATATATATATGTAATCATAACTATCAGGAACCTTACTCCCCATTACGGACACCTGTGTCCCTTAAAATTTTCAGTGTGTGTGTGTGAAAGTATGTGTGTGTGTGTGTGTGAAAGTGTGTGTATGTGTCAGTGAGACTGTGGAGACGATAACTGACGAACGAATGAACCGATTCGAACGAAATTTGGTACAAAAATTACAATCGGTAAACACTGGAAGCCTATTGTTTTTATACGCAATCGAATGTTCAGAACCCACCTAAATTTTCGAGTGAAATTTTGAAAAAATCGTCAAAAAATCAAAACCTCTAATAAAGTTACGTAAATAGACATTTCTTATGTAATTTTTCATTAGAAAACGATTGACATTAATTTGACATATTGACATAAATTTTAGATTACTAACATGAACCGTCCTCGAGATATTGCACGTTTAAAAAAAAATATCAAAAAATCATATAAAATAAAAAAAAATATTTCCTATTGACAAACATGTTCACTTTTTATATGTAATGCCATGCGATAAATTTGGTGATATTATTCTCGTGGATCTAGCTCGTTTCATTCATGAAAAAAGATACTTTGAGTAATACTTTTGTATTTGATCGCCAGCGGTCGAGTTGTCAAGGCATGCGTTTCCAAAACAATCGCTCGACCGCCACGTTGTGGCTTCGAGCCCCACGTTGTGGGTTCGAGTCCCACGTAAGGTATGGATGTTGTGGTGCGGACGCGGTGTGCTCCGTCCCCTCTGGTGCACCTGGGTCAACGTCCCTAGGACGGCTAAATGGATCACGTGTAAGGCCGATTTATAGGCGAATGACGATGAGTCAAGTGCCTGGCCATTGGATTAAAAAAAAAGTATTTGATCGCCAATAGTCATTTATCTGCTGTAAGATTAACTTATTTCTTCGTCCATAACGTTTGGCGAGATTTTGGCGGAATGTCGCCAACTTGGCGACTTTTTGAAATGTTGCCAAATTAACGAAAATCTCGCCAAATGGATAAAAATGACGCTAAATCAATGAAAATGACGACTCATTGTCGAAAATTCAATATAATGTAAAGAATATAAGTATCTACTATAAGAAAAACCTATTACTTTCCTTATATACATAATGCATAAGGAAAGTATTGTGGCGGGGCCGAAAATTCGAATTCGAGTTTTCGACGGGAGAGCACGTTTCAAGCATCCCTGATCACGAATCAAACATTTTTGAAGTGATGTCTGTGTGTGTGTGTGTGTGTGTGTGTGAGTCTGTGGAGACGATAACTGACGAACGAATGGACTGATTCGAACGAAATTTAGTACAAAACTCACAACCCGTAAACACATGAAACCTATTGTTTTTATACGCAATCGAATGTCCAGAACCCCCCCCCCCCTAAATTTTCGAATTAAATTTTGCAAAAATCGTCAAGAAATCAAAACCGCTAATGAAGTTACGCAAATAGACATTTCGTATGTAATTTTTCATTAGAAAACGATTGACATAAATTTTAGAACGCTAACATGAACCGTTCTCGAAATATTGCACATTTTTCAAAAAATTATCAAAAAGTTATATAAAATAAAAAAAATATTTCCTATTGAGAAACATGTTCACTTTTCATATGTAATACCATGCGATAAATTGGGTGACATCATTCTCGTGGATCTAGCTCGTTCCATTCATGAAAAAAGATACTTTGAGTAATACTTTTGCATTTCAACGCCAATTTATCTGCTGTAAGAATAACTTATTTCTTCGTCCATAACGCTTGGCGAGATTTTGGCGACGAAATTGGCGGAATGTCGCCAACTTGGCGACTTTTTGAAATGTTGCCAAATTAACGAAAATCTCGCCAAATGGATAAAAATGATGATAAATCAATGAAAATGACGACTAATTGAAGAAAATTCAATATCTTGGAAAGAATATAAGTATCTACTATAAGAATAACATTTTTTTTACTGTAAAAGTAGTAAATTCATTGTATCATATAAGGAAAGTCATGTGTTGCCCACATCAGATTTTTTTTTACTGTAAAAGTAGTAGTAAATTCATTAAATTATATAAGGAAAGTCATGTGTTGCCCACATCAGATTTTTTTTACTGTAAAGTAGTAAATTCATTGCATTATATAAGGAAAGTCATGTGCTGCTCACATCACATTTTTTCTTCCTGGTATATAACTATAGTCGCTTTACTAACATCATAAGATAAATAAAATATAGATTTCATGATGAACTGTCTAGCATTTAATAAGGTTTGTCTCAATAGTATAAAGTTGATTCTTCATTCATAAGCTCAAATAATCTGAAATCCTTTTTTCGGGGTATCATCAATTTAAATCTAGTTACTAAAAACACGCAAGATTGTTGACATACAGATTAGTAAAACAAACGGTGGGTACTTATACAGAAGTCAAAGATAACAGACGCAATTATTTGCATTGTTGTTTTGCCTTCAGGAAGTAATTTGCGATGACATATATGAATAAAATTTGATCTTGCTGATAATTTGGTAACTGAAGCGCTATTTAAAATAATCACCCTTTTCATACATTTTTAATACTTTACAACAAAGTTGAAAAGTGTTTACGACTTTGTTCATTCTGTCTGTCTGTCTGTTTGTCTGCACAATAACTGCCATAAAAATGACTTTATCAAAATGAAATTTTAGTATGCTGTTCAGACGGTCTGTGGGACCTATGGGAATATAAATGAATAATATCACCCAATTAGCTTTGGATTGAACCCGGGTTGAAAAAATGAAATACATTGAACCCTATAGGCCCTAATTTTTCAGAAATTTTTTAAGCGTATTTAAAATTCACAAATTGCTTTGAAAGTTTTAGGAAATATTCAAATTACCACATAAATATATAAAAAAATTTCATTAAAGTATATTCAGTGGTTTTTTAAATAGAAATTAAAATAATAATTATACCCAGTATATGAAGAGATCACGTGACCATTATATGAAGACATCAAGTGACCCACTTCAAAATAAAATATGGCATCCATTTTGTGTCAAAATCGTGATTTATAAAGTTCTTTTTAATTTATATTTGGTATTGTATCCGTCCTAAAACAGTTTTATTTTCGCTTAATTTCTGTGCATCTGTATCCTGAAACAACGCAATTAGAATATATTTGAGTTTAAATGATCATTTTCATTAAACTTTGATTATTTCTACAACGAAGCTTAATTTTCACTTATGGAGAATGTAAACACGTGAAGCTGTAAGATGAGTTGTATAAGAATTGCTGAATTTCTTTAATGCAAAATTATTTAGCTCTGGAGTCTGCAATATAGGTGATATGAATGAAACATTCATTGATTTCACAGAGACACAGACAATGATTTTATAGCAGACTTTTTCGATGAAGTTTTAAGCATAGAGTTAAATTACTTTTACCTCCATGGTTTAAGTAAAATAAATTATTGTAGTATTGTGATGAATGAAAGGAATGGAAAAAAGTGC
Source organism: Amaurobius ferox (assembly GCA_951213105.1). Classification (NCBI taxonomy): domain Eukaryota; kingdom Metazoa; phylum Arthropoda; class Arachnida; order Araneae; family Amaurobiidae; genus Amaurobius; species Amaurobius ferox. The sequence continues at coordinate 68,459,049 of OX578148.1, forward strand.
TTATTTTTGCTTTATTTTTGCTTTATGTTCTGAAACAACGCAATTACAATATATTTGAGTTTAAATAATCATCACACTTTGCTTATTTCTACAACGAAGTCTAATTTTTACTTATGGAGATTGTAAACACATCAAGCTGTAAGATGAGTTGTATTAGAATTCCTGAATTTCTTGAGCGCAAAATTGTTTAGCGATGGAGTCTGAAATATAGTTGATATGAATGAAATAGTTATTGATCTGACATAAAGAACATACGATTTTATAGCAGACTTTTTTTGGTGAAGTTTTAAGCACAGAGTTAAATTACTTTTATCTCCATGGTTTTAAGATTTTAAGTAAAATAAATTATTGTAGTATTGTGATGAAGGAAAGGAATATAATAAATGTTTATGAATGAAGTTTTTACTGCTTTTTCATAGAGCATGGGCACCGGTATAAATAAACAACCTGCATGGTAGAATGCGCAGAAACGTAAGGGCAAAAGGACATTATTTTTACCATAGAGTGTAATGGTAAACGAACGATGATGGCAAATAAGAATTGAAACTAAACCCATTAAACATCGAAATTTATCTTTGTAATGAAAATAAGTTATTTAGAATACTTGAATAACAACATATATTTAAAGATTTCATTTGCTAAAGTGCACTTTAAGTGATTTTAAGTGAATATACACTACTACGCATTTTTACTGTGGTCACTAACTAGCGTTCTAAAGATGTATATATTAGTATGTATATACTAGTATGTATATACTAGATGTATTTAGTAGCAAATTCTACAATATATATACGAGCGAGAAGGAAAAGATATGAAACGATTTTTTATAAAAAAACTCGTGTATATATATTTCAATTAAAGTGAATATCTTATATCCGGTTAATTATAAATATCCATCAAACAAAATAAATTTAGTAAAATTAGAGGTTAAACGATTGTAAGTTTCTAAAATAACCGTTTTTAATACAGAAATAATGAAAATTTCCATACTGCTAAACAAATGAACATTTTGTTTTGGAAATGTCACGAAACGTAAGGGCAAAATCGTCTATGTGACGTCACGTGCCCATGCTCTATAGAGAGCCAGGCGATTTATATTTCAATGACGTCATTTGAGTGAAGTTCATTTATTTTCGATGAAATTTTCAAATATAATGAATTATTATAGTATTGTGATAATTTTAAAAATATTACCGCTGAGTTTTAGAGACGTTAAAATAAAATTGCATTGTAGTAAAAAAGTGTTTCAAAATCAATGTTTTATGTATGATGAACTTTCTTGTTTTAACTTAATCTGATATTGATTTGACATTGTGATTCAAATCTTTGAGGCCCAAATTTATCAGGGTCCATTAATCATAATAACATGAAATTCGGTAATTCACTGGGTTTTTTTTTTGTACATTTTAATTCTTTGGATTTTGGACCATATTTGATTAGCACATCCTGGGCCCGCTGTCGGAAATTATTCAGTTTATTTTAATAACTCAAGAATCGGAGCAGAAAGTGCAAATTTGGCATGCCATTCGTTTTTGTTGCATATTTTGAATTATTGAATTTTAAACCTTATCGATTATTAAATTTGTTTTTATAATGGCGCTAAGTTAATCAAGAAAGATCAATCATGCATAAAGCATTGATTATGAAACACTTTCCAACTTTAATACAATTTTATACAAACATCTCTCAAATGCGATACATTCCTCGGTAATATTTTTAAAATTATCACAATACTACATTTATTTATTATATTTGAAAACTTTATCGAATAAAATGAACTTCATTCAAATGACGGCATTGAAATATAATTTGCCTGGTTTAAACATCTCTAAAATGCGATACATTCCTCGGTAATATTTTAAAAATTATCATAACACTACAATCATTTATCATATTTGAAAACTTTATCGAAAACAAGTGAACTATTCAAATGACGTCATCGAAATATAAATCGCCTCTATATAAAAACAGCATTTCATTCATAATCATTTTTGAATATAATTTATTTTATTTAAAAATTTGAAAAATTGTTATCTATCATATTTAGTTTAAAATGTGAAACCTTTCTCATATATAAAATAATTAAACCCTTGTAAAGATATTTATTATATAATATATCTCTTTTTCCTTTCTGGAGGATATAACGAGAGTCAGAATTTAATTGAATTTGTTTTTCTCCCTATATTAAATAATTTTTATTTAAAAAACTGCCTCACATATTTTACTGAAATTTTGTTTATATATTTTATGGGATAATTTGAATATTTTCTAAAATTTTCAAAGTAATTTGTGAATTTTAAATTTGCTTAAAAAATGTTTGAAATATTAGATCCCTCAGGATTTAGTGTATTTCATTTTTTCAATCCGGGTTCAATAAAAAACTAATTGGGTGATATTATTCGTTTATATTCCCATAGGTCCCACAGACCGTCTGAAAAACATACTAAAATTTCATTTTGATAAAGCCATTTTACAGCAGTTATCGTGCTAACGGACAGACAGACAGACAGACAGAATGAACAAAGTCATAAACACTTTCAACTATGTTGTGTTAAAAAGTATTAAGAGTTAAAAAATCTGATGTGGGCAGCACATCACTTTCCTTATATAATGCAATGAATTTACTACTTTTACAGTTAATAAAAATGTTATTCTCATAGTACATACTTATATTCTTTCCAAGATATTGAATTCTCTAATTAATCTTGATTCAATTTCAGTGATTTAGAGTAATTTTTATCCATTTGGCGAGATTTTTGTTAATTTGGCAACATTTAAAAATGTCGTCAAGTTGGCTACATTCCCATAAATTTGTCGCCAAAATCTCGCCACGCGTTTTGAACGGAGAAATAAGTTATGCTTACAGCGGATAAATGACTATTTGCGTTCAAATACAAAAGTATTACTCAAAGTACCTTTTCTCGTGAATGGAACGAGTTAGGTCCGCGAGAATGATGTCACCAAATTCATCGCATGATATTACATATGAAAAGTGAACATATAGTTAATATTTTTTTTTATTTATAGGATTTTTTGATAAATGTATTTGAAAAATGTACAATATCTCGAGAACGGTTCATGCTAGCGTTCTAAAGTTTATGTCAATCGTTTTCTAAAAAAAAAATTACATAAGAAATGTCTATTTGCGTAACTTTATTAAAGGTTTTGTTTTTTTGATGATTTTTTCAAAATTTCACTCGAAAATTTAGGGGCGTTCTGAACATTCGATTGTGTTTTAAAACAATAGACGTCCAGTATTCACGGATTGTGATATTTGTACCAAATTTCATTCGAATCACTCCATTCGTATGTGAGAATCGTCTCCACATTCTCACTGACACATACACACACACACACACACAGACATTACTTCAAAAATGTTCGATTCGTGATCAGGGATGCTTGAAACGTGCTCTCCCGTCGAAAACTCGAATTCGAATTTTCGACCCCGTCACAATACTTTCCTTATACATTCATTGTGTATATAAGGAAAGTAATAACTGAGCATTTTCATAACTCAATGTTTTTATTAGCCATTTTATAATATTATATATATCGTAAGAATGCATATTCAACATGGCAAAGAGATGACTCAGATATGAAAACATTTTTCACTGCGTGATGCAATGGCTGCATTTTTATCAAAACTGTATTACTTTTTTTTAATTTTCAGCTTAAAATAAGGAAAAACTTTGAGCAAAATATTCAAAACTTTTAAGAGACCCATCTCATCGGCTGAACATTCCTATAAACCTCGTCAAAATCAGATAAATTTTTTATATAGATATGCACTTAATAAGCAGAATAAGGAAAAGGATAAGAAAACTGTAAAATAGCTGCATTTTTTCTGAAATTTAAACAAATGTATTTTCTTCGCTTTTGAAAATACAACCATGCGATATAGAACAATATTCTAGCTAGACAACCTATTCTAGACCTTCCTAACGGGTCATCTGAAACTCTTTTAGCCATTGCAATGTTAGAAATATAGGCATAGGGTATTTAGCTTGAAATCATGCCTGTAATCCAGTGACCTCTTGCTGTGGCCTCTTGCAGTGGCCTCTGGCTTGCTTGGTGTTATTGCTGTGGCTCTTAATAAGTATTTTCCTTTTGACAATGCATGATTAGGCTGCACGTGTTAAAACTTTGCAGTTTTTACTTTCCTTATATACAATAATGTATAAGGAAAGTATTGTGACGGGGTCGAAAATTCGAATTCGAGTTTTCGACGAGAGAGTACGTTTCAAGCATCCCGGATCATGAATCAAACATTTTTGAAGTGATGTCTGTGTGTGTGTGAAAGTATGTCTGTGTGTGTGTGTCAGTGAGTCTGTGGAGACGATAACTGACGAACGAATGGACCGATTCGAATGAAATTTGGTACAAAAATCACAATCCGTAAACACTGGAAGCCTATTGTTTTTATACGCAATCGAATGTTCAGAACCTCCCTAAACTTTCGAGTGAAATTTTGAAAAAATCGTCAAAAAATCGAAACCTCTAATAAAGTTACGAAACCTCTAATAAAGTTTAATAAAGCAAATAGACATTTCTTATGTAATATTTCATTAGAAAACGACTGACATAAATTTTAAAACGCTAACATGAACCGTTCTCGAGATGTTGTACATTTTTCAAAAAAATTATCATAAAGTCATATAAAATAAAAAAAAAATATTTCCTATTGAGAAACATGTTCACTTTTCATATACAATACTATGCGATAAATTTGGTGACATCATGGAACTAGCTCGTTCCATTCATGAAAAAATATATTTGAGTAATACTTTAGTATTTGAACGCCAATAGTCATTTATCTGCTGCAAGAATAACTCATTTCTTCGTCCATAACGCTTGGCGAGATTTTGGCGTCGAATTTGGTGGAATGTCGCCAACTTGGCGATTTTTTAAATGTTGCTAAATTAACGAAAAACTCGCCAAATGGATAAAAATGACGCCAAATCAATGACGACTCATGATGACGACATGGAAAAGGACGACTCATTGACGAAAATTCAATATCTTGGAAAGAATATAAATAACTACTATAAAAATAATCTATTTTTTTTTTTACTGTAAAAGTAGAAAATTCATTGCATTATATAAGGAGAGTCATGTGCTGCCCACATCATATTTTTTCAGTATGTATCGCAAATATATAATTTCTCTTATAAAGCATTCCGCGCTCATTTATATCCCCAGTAGCATTTAATATTGGTCTATTATTGTATATCTTGGCATTACATTGGAAATATTTCCAATGTAATCCCAATATTGGGAAAATATTGGGATTACAATGGTCTCAAATATTGATTAATATTTTCATTATAATATTGCACCAATATTGGTATTATATTAGAAATATTGGAGTAATATTGTCAAAATATTTTAAGCCAATATTTGGGCAATTCCGTCGAAATGTCCACTTTTTACTTTCCCTGCAATAGATGGTAATGTATAGGGAAAGTATTGGAATTATGTCGAAAATCGAAACTCGAGTTTCCGACGGAACTACACGTTTCGAGACCTCTAGAATACGAAAAAACTATTTTTAACGTGACGTCTGTGTGAGTGTCTGTGTGTCTGTCTGTCTGTGCAATGTATATATCCAATCTAACTCAAAACCTAATGGACCGAAATTCATAAAATTTGGTAGGTGAGTCACTTGGGTGAGACCCTGGTGCAGATTAGTTTTTTGTAGGATTCGTAAAGATAAAACCCGCCTGTTTTTGCGAAATGGCCCGGAAAAATTGACTGTATCCATTCTACCTGAAAAACTAATGGACCTAATTTTACAAAATTCGGTAGATGAGTCGCTTGTGGGTCACCCTGGGCTGATTAGATTTTGGTACGATTCGGAAAAACATAACCTGCCTTTTTTTGCGAAATGGCCCGAAAAAATCGTCAAAATCTAAAATAAAAATTACGTATACTTAAATATATCCATTTAATGCTTATTTTATACGTAATTTTTAACGAAGAAAAGAATAAGACCAACCTCTTTACACTAGGACTACCCGTTCTCGAGATATTTTACTTTTTCGTATTTTCTCTACGCCATCTTTGAAAATAAGTCCAGTTACCAAATGAGAACGAAAATCGAATTAAAAGTGAATTAAATTTTATTAAAATAAAGAGAACCTGGATATAAGTCTGCAGAGAAAGTCATGTGCTGCCCACATCAGATTTTTACTTTCCCTGCAATACATGGTAATGTATAGGGAAATTATTGGAATCATACCGAAAATCGCAACTTGCGTTTTCGACGGATCTACACGTTTCGTGACCTCTAGAATACGATAAAACTATTTTTAGCGTGACGTTTGTGTGTGTGTCTGTCTGTCTGTGCTGATTTTGTATTCACTCTAACTAAAACACTAATTGACCGAATTTCATAAAATTTGGTAGGTAAGTCACTTGTGGGTGAATCTGCTGCTAATTAGTTTTAGGTACGATTCGGGATTAAAAAAAAACCGCCTTTTTTGCGAAATGGCCCACAAAAATTGTCTGTATATACTCTAGCTGAAAAACTAATGGATCGAATATTTTGGTACGATTCGAAAAAAAAAATCCTGCCTTTTTTTGCAAAATGGCCCGCAAAAATCGTCAAAATCTAAATTAAAAACTACATATGCTCAAATATATCCATTAAATGCTTGTTTTATACGTAATTTTTAGCGAAGAAAAGAATTAGACCACACCCATTACATTAGGACTAGCCGTTCTCGAGGTATTTTTTTTTTCGTATTTTATCTACGCCACATTTGAAAATAAGTCCAGTTACCAAATGAAAATGAAAATTGAATTAAAAATGAATTAAATTTAAATAAAATAAAGAAAACGTGGATATAAGTCTGCAGGGAAAGTCATGAGCTGCCCACATAAGCTTTTGCATATTGGTTCAATATTAGAGCCAATAATAAGCCAATATTGGATTGCTACTAGGTATTATTACTTCATTGCATATTAGAATTGTTATTCATTTTATGCCTTCATTTCCTCATTTTTAATTATAGTTAACCCGTAAAAAAGTTTATTTTTTCAGTTATTTAGGACTATACGAGTTTTATTTCGAACATAACAACTGTTTTACGAGATTAACCTGAACTCTATAGTCAGGTTATAGATTTATAGTCAGTTCTAGAACTTAATAGAACAAGGAAACCGAGTTAAATCAAACCACATTGTATAATGTGCAATTAATACGTTTCAATAAGGTTTTCTGTGCACACATTTCTACCATGTATTTTACTAACTTATTTCTGATATGATTGAAGCGTAAACAATAATGATTTATTTACGAATATACCATGTTGAAAAGCACATTTATACATTACAATAATATAAATTTATACTGCAATTAACTTTAACTTTTCTAAAATTAATTGTAACTCAAAGTGTTGCAATTTTGTGTCAATCCATCATCAAGAACCATTGACAAAGTTGTCACAAAATATGTACAACTTCCGTCTCAGAAAAAAAAAAACCCATCAACTATCAATGTATCTCCCTATTCACTTTCCATTTCATTCAAAGCCGATTTCACCAAAAAACACAACTTCAACAGGTGTTTTTCATTCACGCCTGTTGAAAAAAAAATCTCAGACTTCCGAAGTTCAGTAGGCCATCGCCGTTGCCATTCGAAAGTTTTAAAAAACAGATAAATAAACGAAAAAGCGGTTTCGGGGTTCTAATAGGAGGACCTGCCATAGGTGAGCGCCCAAACCTCCCGTTTTTGGAATCACTCTCCCGGAATAATTTCGTTTGGAACTTTCTGTTCTTTTGTTTTGTTTGTCTGCTGACAGCTGAAGCATGGAACGCCTCATAGAAAAATACTGCAAAAAAGATAAAATGGCGCAGACGGTTTGTTAGACTTAACAAGCAGCATTATGAGTTGTTCCGTAAGACTGCTACAGTTACTAGGTGGAAATATGTTGACGCACAAAGATCCTGGACATGATGGCTATAATCTGATGAATCTGTCCCAAGTGAAATTCCCTGAATGTTTTCTGCTGTTCCCTGAAATATGTGTTGCTATCATTCATATTTGGGGGCTGTTAAAGATAACAAAAGTATTAAAATTGGTAGTTATTGCCCAAAAGCGTGTACACCGGGGAGTAGGGCCACTAAATTTGTAAAAGCCCTAAAAGAAATTCTTGTGCAAGAGCAAGCCACTATTACAGCCGTGAGTAACCCATGAGTAACACTGATATTTCGTCTAGTTGGTAGTTACCAGTTATAAATATAAGAAACGAGAAATATTATAGACTCCATATTGTGGCTATGAACACACAAATTTCTCATGTTATAATTTTTGACAGGTTTCAGTTGTTGCTTGGATATTATCAACTACCATTTTTGTTTTAATGTATTTTCTTTGATAGGATAAAAAATGATTTTGTCAACATATTTGTGTAATTTGTGTATTAGGTAGTACTTATCTCTAAAATTGAAGTTCATCGGTTAGATATATGGTTAGGTAGGAAGATCCTATAGCCCACATAGTAATTATGGACTGATAAGGGTTTTACATGAAATTTTCTGAAAGTTTTCAGCTTTTATCTAAATACGTATTTATAGAATGTTTAGCAATTATATTTTAATCTATAGTATAGTTTCTAAAATTAATAATTATGCATTTTTGTGCAAATGTTTTTACTAGTAATGGTATTTGGAATTGTGTTCCCAATCCAGAGATTGATTTTTGAATCTGCATATAAAAAGCAACATTCTGAAGTTCTACCTTTGGTTCTACGTTGAATGACCGCAGATGCTGAAAACGAAGCCAGAAATTGGACTAATTTTTAACTTATTTACAACAGTGGAGAATTCTTTAGCTTTATGTTGCATATAACATCACATACTATAAACGAAGCCGGACTCATTTTTAATTCATTTGCAACAATGGATATTGTAATATGTCCTTTTGTGTTGTGGCTAAACAGAGAGTGATTGAATATTATCTTTTATTATAGTAAGCTATTCCATGAACAAACACTTTTTAATTTCCCTGCAATACATGGTAATGTATAGGTAAAGTATTGGAATCATGTCGAAAATCGCAACTCGAGTTTTTGACGGATCTACACGTTTCAAGACCTTTAGAATACGAAAAAACTATTTTTAGCGTGACGTCTGTGTGTGTGTCTGTCTGTCTGTGCAGATTTTGTATCCACTCTAACTAAAAAACTAATTGACCGAATTTCATAAAATTTGGTAGGTAAGTCATTTGTGAGCGAATCTGGTGCTGATATGTTTTGAGTACGACTTGGGATAAACGAACCCGCCTTTTTTTGCGAAATGGCCCGCAAAAGCTTGCATCCACTGTAGCTGAAAAACTAATGGACCACATTTCACAAAATTCGGTAGATAAGTCGCGTGTGGATCACCCTGGTGCTGATTAGATTTTGGTACGATTCGGAAAAAAACAACCTACCTTTTTTTGCAAAATGGCCCGCAAAAATCGCCAAAATTTAAAATAAAAAACTACGTATGCTGAAATATATCCATTAAATGCTTGTTTTAATACGTAATTTTTAACGAAGAAAAGAATAAGACCAACCCCATTACACTAGGACTAGCCGTTCTCGAGATATTTTAGTGTTTTCGTATTTTCTCTTCGCCACCTTTGAAAATAAGTTCAGTTATGGAATGGGAACGGGAATTGAATTAAAAGTGAATTAAATTTAATTAAAATAAAGAGAACGTGGATATAAGTCTGCAGGGAAAGTCATGTGCTGCCCACATCAGATTTTTTAAATTACTACGGGCAGAATGCCTGCAGGCCTTACTATTATAAGTTAAATATTCTTATATTCCCATTTGACTCTACCTTTTTGCATTTTACTACTAAAACATGCATCATAAAAGTGGAAAGGATAATATATTTTTGTTAAATATAATTGCGATGAAAACCTATTCAGGAATTACATAAATTCAGTAAAAATAAAGCTCCAAATGCACAAAATAAATTACACATCTTGAGGAATCAATCAGAAAGATAGCAATCTCCACACAAAAACGATTTCAAATACCATCTTTTCAATCTTAATGCCATCTGATTGTCTTTGGTGTGAAAATGATATTCCACCTTTATCCATCATTTGAAAGAGAAGCACTCACCACTTTATTCTGCAAATGACCACTGCCCTTTTTGGAACTTATTTATGGAACGCTGGAATCACGTGTCGTCAACAGTCAAAGATTTAAACAAAGGCTGATCCTGTCTATTTCTGGTGATTCCTCTGCGATGCTTATCTTCCAGGGAGTGGGAAAAAAGAAGACTGTAAGATCGTTGGAGGGCGGGGATGACTGACACATATAGAACTTTAATGGATACCTAATCAAAAAGGAAGACTGATAGGTCATCGAAAGGTCTTTGAGAACTATCAGTTGTGAAGATAACAAAATCCTTGCAGGCTTCTGGGATCGTATTTTTGGAGAGGTATTGAAAAGGATTAATGGTGGAACTTCTTTGTTAACAGCGTAGTTTTAAGGACTATATTTAACTCGGGAAAATATTTCGATTCTGAAAATTACACTTGTTCTGTTTTATGCAGACTTAAAAAAAGAAGTAGAAAAATATTAAAATGAGTAAAATTGAAAAAAAAATGGAAAAATATTAAAATGAGTACAGGTACTAGACTGTTGTCAAAGTCTAATGAATGGGAGATAAATTTAAATAATTATCTATAAATAAATCTATTATTTTGTGTACCGAATATGTAAACACAATTTCTTTACTGGAAAAACTTAATAAAACTAAAATTTAAAATTAATAATAACGTGATCAATTTAAAATTAATAATAACGTGAGAATATCTTTGTATTTTACTTTATATTTCTAATATTATAAATAAAAGCATTAAATGTGATATAGTACACCGTGACTTTCATGGCATATTGACGCCTATATAGAGCACAATGGGCGTTTTGAATGAGCAATTTTACATACTTGATTCACGATATACTAAATCTGCCCTTTCTTTTGAACTATTCATATCCTGAAGTCTTGGTGTGTTTAACCTTTTGCTTACGGGTGGGATAGCGCGGATCTTAAACGAAGAACCTTTCGATGGACGCCAATGTCTGCAAAGGGGGATCGAACTGTTTGGGATAGGGTATGTCAAATACCTGTCTTTTCGAAAGGTTCTTCGTTTGGGATAGACGCTGTCCCACTCGTAAGCAAAAGGTTAATTGGTGCAAATCGGATACAAATTCAATATTGGTGATGGATTGTGAAATGCACATACGGGTATTGTACACGACACATACTTTAAAAAAAATAATAGAGTTGTTTCCATACTCGTATGGTACTCGTTCTGTCTTTGAACTAAATTTTGTTTCAATTGGTTGAGTAGTTTCAGAGATATTGCAATACAGACCAAAATCCGCGTACGCGTAAAACATGTGCAAAATTCCAAAACAATCGCTGCATTGTTTTAACATTTATTTAACAATCTTTGCATTAAATTCAATTTCAATCTGTTAAAACATTTTGGAAACAAATGGTTACATTAATTGAAGGTCAAAGTGACAGATGGAGGGACGGAATGATGAAAAGTATTATTTGACGTTAATCAGAACCCCTTAAAATTTCTAGCATTATATTTGGCTGAAGAGAGTTTTTTTAACATGAAGACATTAATTTCCTTTAGTGAAGAAAGTAAAAAAAAATCTGATGTGAGCAGCACATGACTTTCCAAATAGACTCATTCATTTTCTCTTTATTTCATTAATAATTCATTAAATTGAGTTTAATTATACTACATAACACGGACGGGGTAGCCTAGTGGTTAGCGTCCGGGAATTGCCCGGGTTCGATTCCCTCCGCTGCCAAAACTGCCGCGCTGTTCACACGGAGTACGATCACGTTAAACATGTGAGTCCGTAAGTCCTTCCGAGAGGTTAGTGGTAGGGGAAGGAGGGTACGGTCCCTGTGGGTGCCTCCCCCACTAGGTTCCGATCTAAATTGGGTTGCTCTTCCTGCTCGTCCATAGAGTTACCTGACACCTTTCAGGTAGATCAGACGGTCTGGGTCTCAACAACACTGCATAACACGCATAATTGTTTGAAATGACACTGATTTAAGTCAGTATTCGTTTTCCTTTGATAAGTGGACGTATTTGCAAAGGTGGTATAGCAACAATGCGAGAAACCTAAATATCTCGAGAACGACTAGTCATAGGGTAATGGGGTTGATCTTATTCTTTTTACCGTCAAAAGTTACGTATAAAACAAGCATTTAATGCATACATTTGTGCATTCGTAGTCTTTTATTTTTGATTTTAGCGATTATTACGGACCACTTCGTAAAAGAGAGCGGGTTTTTTTCTTTCCAAATCGTACCAAAATCTAATCAGCACCAGGGTATCCCACAAGTAATGTATCTACCAAATTTTGTGAAATTGGGTCAATTAGTTTATTAGCCAAAATGGATACATGCGATTTTTGAGAGCCATTTCGTAAGAGAAGCCAGGTTGTTTTATCCCGAATCATACAAAAATTTAACCAGCACCAGGGTGACATACCAGTGACCCACCTACCATATTTTATGAAATTTGGTCAGTTAGGTTTTTCAGTTAGGATGGATACATATATTGCACACATACACACACATACACACACACATACACATGCGCGCGCGCGCACACACACACACGTCATGCAAAAATTGTTTTTTTCATGTTCTATAGGTCCCTAAACGTGTAGATCCGTCGAAAACTCGAGTTGCAATTTTTGACATGATTCCAATACTTTCCCTATATTTTACCATGTATTGCAGGGAAAGTAATATGTTCTTCCCGAAGTTTTTCACTTGCGAAAGCGAATTGCAACTATAAACATAAAATTCTATATTTCGCCATATTCTCAGTTCTATTAAAAATAAACAAGAAAGATCAATCATGCTTAAAGCATTGATTATGAAACACTTTACAACTTCAATGTAATTTTATTTAAACATCTCTAAAATGCAATACATTCCTAAGTAATATTTTAAAACTTATCATAATACTACATTAATTTATTATATTTGAAAACTTAAATCTTCATCGAAAAAAAAATGAACTTCATTCAAATGAAGGCATTGAAATATAAATTGCCTGGTTTAAACATTTCTAAAACATTCCTCGATAATATTTTTAAAATAATCATAATACTACAATAATTTATTATATTTGAAAACTTCATCGAAAACAACTGAAATTCATTCAAATGACGTCATGGAAAAATAACAAGCCTGGCTCTTTCTATAAAAGCAACATTTCATTCATAACATTTTCTCAATCATTTCATTCATCACAGTACTAAAATAATTTATTTTATTTAAAAACTTAAGACCATGGAGCTACAAGTAATTAAACTCTATGCTTCAAACTTCATCGAAAAAAATCGTCCCTCTCTGTGTAAAATCAATGAATATTCCATTCATATCAGTCATGCAGACTCCATGAGCTAAATATTTTTGCGTTAAAAAAATACAGCAATTCTTATGCAACTCATCCTACTTATTTTGCTGTTTACATTTTACATAGGTAAAAAATAGGCTTCGTTGTAGAAATAATCAAATTTGGATGATCATTTAAACTCAAATATATTGTCATTGCTTTGTTTCAGTATGTAGATGCACAGAATTTAACAAACACAAAGCGTTTTTAGGACGAATACAACACTTAATATGAATTAAAAAGAACTTTAAATATCACGATTTTGAGACAAGATGGATGCCATATTTTATTTTGAAGTGGGTCATGTGATTTTTTCATATCATGGTCACGTGATCGCTTCATATAAGAGGTGTAATTATTATTTTAATTTTTATTTTAAAAGACTACTGAATATATTTTGCTGAAATTTTTTTTATATATTTTATGGAATAATTCGAATATTACCTAAAATTTTCGAAGCAATTTGTGAATTTTAAATCCTTAATATCATTTGAAAAATTAAGTCCCATAGGGTTCAATGTATTTCATTTTTTTTAATCCGGGTTTAATCCAAAACTATTTGGGTGATATTATTCATTTATATTCCCATAGGTCCTACAGATCGTCTGAAAAACATACTAAAATTTCATTTTGATTAAGTCATTTTTACGGCAGTTATCGTGCTAACGGACAGACAGACAGACAGAATGAACAAAGTCAAAAACACTTTTCAACTTTGTTGTAAAGTGTTAAAATAAATTCACGGACTTTACTAATTAAATTAGTTATGTCTTTGAGATATAAATTTGACTCGAAAGTTTCACCATCTCTGATACTCATTTGATTCTGTAAAGATTGCATATTATTACTAAAAGCATATTTAATTATAGTTCAAATCTCAGAGCATAATTAAATGCATGCGGTAAAAGGAAAGTTCAAATGAAAACTGATTTACTTATTTGCTTTCCAGAAACAAAAGCAAAGTAAATAGCAAAACATTTGAAAGAGAATATGTTCAAGGATCAGTGCCAATTAAAAGTGTTTTGTTGCCTAATAGGGCAGCTAAAATTACTAATTATGCGTCTGAAGCCAATTTACGAAAGAGATTGTTAAACCGGCAAATACCTTGACGAACTTCAAATTGCTCTGAACGTCAACAACCGGCCTCGTTCGACTATTTGAACGCTTTTTGCATAAAAGCTGCCTTTAATAAATAACGTTGATGTTTAAGGTAATAATATGAAACTATAGAGAGAGAATGGTTTATTTTATTTTTTTAATTATACTTAAGTGAAGGCAACGAGTTCGACACTTCGCCTTTATTATAACTTGTGGCATTAAAAGTAAAAATCTGATGTGGGCAGCACATGACTTTCCCTGCAGACTTAAATCCACGTTCTCTTTATTTTAATTAAATTTATTTCACTTTTAATTCAATTTTAGTTCTCATTCGGTAACCGGACTTATTTTCAAAGGTGGCGTAGAGAAAATACGAAAAACTAAAATATCTCGAGAACGGCTAGTCCTAGTGTAATGGGGTTGGTCTTATTCTTTTCGTCGTTAAAAATTACGTATTAAACGAGCATTTAATAGATATATTTGAGTATATCTAGTTCTTTAGTTTAGATTTTGACGATTTTTGCGGCCATTTTGCAAAAAAAGGCAGGTTATTTTTTTCCGAATCGTACCAAAATCTAATCAGCACCAGGGTAACCCACAAGTGACTCATCTGTCGAATTTTGTGAAATTCGGACCATTAGTTTTTCAGTTAGAGTGGATACAAGCTTTTGCGGGTCAGTTCTAAAAAAGGGCGGGTTCTTTTATTCCGGATCGTACCCAAAACTAACCAGCACCAGATTCGCCCACAAGTGACTTACCTACCAAATTTTATAAAATTTGGTCTATTAGTTTTTTAGTTAGAGTGGATACAATATATGCGCAGACAGACACATAGACAGACACACAGCCAGACACACAGACTGACACACAGACAGACACACAGACACACACACAGACGTCACACTAAAAATAGTTTTTTCGTATTCTAGAGGTTTCGAAACGTGTAGATCCGTCTAAAACTCGAGTTGCGATTTTCGGCATGATTCCAATACTTTCCCTATACATTACCATGTATTGCAGGGAAAGTAAAAATCTGTTGTGGGCAGCACATGACTTTCGCTGCAGACTTACTTATATTAACGTTCTCTTTATTTTAACTAAATTTATTTCACTTTTAATTCAATTTTCGTTCTCATTCGGTAACCGGGCTTATTTTCAAAGGTGGCGTAGGGAAAGTACGAAAAACTAAAATATCTCGAGAACGGCTAGTCCTAGTGTAATGGGGTTGGTCTTATTCTTTTCGTCGTTAATTATTACGTATTAAATCAGCATTTAATGGATATATTTGAGTATACCCAGTTCTTTAGTTTAGATTTGGACGATTTTTGCGGGCCATTTTGCAAAAAAAGGCAGGTCAGTTTTTTCCGAATCGTACCAAAATCTAATCAGCACCAAGGTAACCCACAAGTGATTTATCTACCGAATTTTGTGAAATTCGGTCCATCAGTTTTTCAGTTAGAGTGGATACAAGCTTTTGCTGGCCATTTCGCAAAAAAAAGGCGGGTTCTTTTATTCCGAATCGTACCCAAAACTAATCAGCACCCGACTCGCTCACAAGTAACATACCTACCAAATTTTGCGGAATTCGGTCCATTAGTTTTTTAGGTAGAGTGGATACAAAATCTGCACAGACAGACAGACAGACACACAGACACACAGACAGACACACAGACAGACACATAGACACACACACAGACGTCACGCTAAAAATAGTTTTTTCGTATTCTAGAGGTCTCGGAACGTGTAGATCCGTCGAAAACTCGAGTTGTGATTTTCGGCATGATTCCGATACTTTCCCTATACATTACCATGTATTGCAGGGAAAGTAAAAATGATATGACAAAATGTCACCTCAAAACGAGTTTTAAGATTGAAAATATAACAAGAAAGATCAATCATGCATAAAGCATTCATTATAAAACACTTTTCAGCTGAAATGCAATTTTAATTAAATCTCTCTAAAATGCGATACATTCAGCGCTGATACATTTTTGATTATGACAGTACTATAATAATTTATTATATTTTAAAACTTTAAACTTCATCGAAAAAAAAATGAACTTTATTCAAATGACGTCTCGAAGTATATATCGTCTGGCTCTCTAAGTAAAAGTAATGAATATTTCATTCATATCACTTTTATTCCAGACTACATAAATGAATTGTGAGTGAAAAAAATTCAGCAAATTCTATACAATTCATCTTACAATCACTTGTTTACATTCTGCATTAAAATTAGGTTTCGCTGTAGAAATAATCAAAGTTTGGTGATCATTTAAACTAAAAAATATTGTAACTGCGTTGGCGTAGAACATAGATGCACATAGAAAATACACAAAAATAAAGCAGGTTTAGGACGTATGTAACACTAAATATAAATTTAAAATATCTTTAAAAATGACGATTTTTACACTGGGAAAAAAAAGATAGATAGCATATTTTATTTTGAAGTGAGTCACGTGATCTCTTCATATAATATGATCTCTTCATATATATTATTTTAATTTTTATTTTAAAAACTATCAAACATATTTTGCTAAATTTTTTTTTATATATTTTAGGGGATAATTTGAATATTTACTAAAATTTACGAGGCAATTTGTGAATTTTAACTTTGCTTAAAAATATGTTTGAAAAATTAGGTCTCATAGGGTTCAATGAATTTCACCTTTTCAACCCGGGTTTCATCCAAAATTAATTGGGTGATATTATTCATTTACATTACCATAGGTCCCTCAGACCGTCTCAACTCAACAACATACTAAAATTTCATTTTGATAAAGTTATTTTTACTGCAGTTATCATGCAAACGGACAGATAGACAGACAGACAGAATGAACAAAGTCATAAACACTTTTCAACTATGTTGTAAAGTGTTAAAAGTGAGGAGCTCTACTTGACTTTCCTATATAGGATTTCCAGAAAAGTCCTTCAGCACCAAAATAATTTTGTAAGGAAATGTTCATGGGTGTATACGGTAACACACACACACACACACACACATATATATATATATATATATATTATATTTTATAATTTAAATTTTTATATTTCGAAACAGTAATTTCGGTTACACAAAAAACGTGCAAAATGTAAAAAAAAACAAGAAAGATCAATCATGCTTAAAGCATTGATTATGAAACACTTTCCAACAGCAATGCAATTTTATTTAAACATGTCTAAAATGCAATACATTCCTCGGTAATATTTTAAAACTACTCACAATACTACATTGATTTATTATATTTGAAAACTTAAACCTTCATCGAAAAAAATGAACTTCATTCAAATGACGGCATTGAAATATAAATTCCCTGGTTTAAATATCTCTAAAATGTGATATATTACTCGATAATAATGTTAGAATTATCATAATACCACGATAATTTATTATATTTAAAAACTTCATCGAAAACAACTGAAATTCATTCAAATGACGTCATAGAAAAAATAACACGCCTGGCTCTCTCTAAAAAAGCAGCATTTCATTCATAAATAATTTCCCATTCATGTCATTCATCACAATACTACAATAATTTATTTTATTTAAAAATTAAGACCATGGAGCTACAAGTAATTTAACTCTATGCTTAAAATTTCATCGCAAAAAATCGTCCTTCTCTCGGTAAAGTCAATGAATATTTCTTTCATATCAGCTATGCAGACTCCATGATCTAATTCTTTTGCGTTAAAAAAATACAGCAATTTCTATACAAGTCATCCTACATATTTTGCTGTTTACATTTTACATAAGTGAAAAATAGGCTTCGTTGTAGAAATAATCAAATTTGGATGAGCATTTAAACTCATATATATTGTAATTGCGTTGATTTAGTATGTAGATGCACAGAATTTAAACCAAAATAAAGTGGTTTTAGGACGGATACAACACTCAATATGAAATAAAAAGAACTTTAAAAATCACGATTTTGAGACAAGATGGATGCCATATATCATTTTGAAGTGGATCACGTGATACTTTCATATGATGGTCACGTGATCGTTTCATATAAGAGGTGTTATTATTATTTTAATTTTTATTTAAAAAACTACTAAATATATTTCGCTGAATTTTTTTTTATATATTTTATGGAACAATTTGAATATTACCTAAAAATTTCGAAGCAATTTGTGAATTTTAAATCCGCTTAAAAAATGTTTGAAAAATTAGGTCCCATAGGGCTCAATGTATTTCATTTTTTCAACCCGGGTTCAATCCAAAACTAATTGGGTGATATTATTCATTTATATTCCCATAGGTCCTACAGACCGTCTGAACAACATACTAAAATTTCATTTTGATTAAGTCATTTTTACGGCTAACGGACTATGTTATCGTGCTAACGGACAGACAGACAGACAGACAGACAGAATGAATAAACAAAGTCATAAACACGTTTCAACTTTGTTGTAAAGTGTTAAAAACCGCCTCGGCGGATAAAGAAAAATGTTTAAAACACTAATAAAACCGTTAAGGCGAATATCTAAAAAGCAAATAAAACAAAAACAGCCTACGGCTCCAAAAAACAGTGTTTGCCATACTTTAAATGTTTTCTATCGTATTGGTCACTTCTCGGTTTGTTTCTGAACTCTTGGGTTAGTCTCACCGAAAATATGTGCAACTACTTCCACGCTCTCTGGTGTGGTCCATTCCATCGCGGTGTTTCGCGTGGTAAGCATTCAAGCTGGATCACCTGGTGGACTCCCATGAAGATTATTCACGCTGGCGGCCTTCAGACTTGTGAGTTGCCCTTTTTTTGCATGTTTGTGCGCTAAATTTTTCATGATTATGTGGTATTTTATCTTATTAAGTTGAATTTTGTCCTGTTTGGTCTTTTTTCTGTTAATCTCGTTTATTCTGTTGTTGGGCACAGAATGCATAAAATTTTAAGCACGTGTTTTTATGCAATCATAGAAACAACGGATTTTAGTATATCTGTCTAGAATGTGCCCCTGAAGGCGTTTCTGACAGATATACTATTCATTGATTTATTTTCCTTGTCCTGGACTTTCCGTGCTCTACTTTTCCAGCTCTTCCTTGTTACTTTTTTACTTTCTGTTATTAAATACACGTTATTATATTGCCCGCGGTTTGATACTGTGTTTATTGATTTGCACTCCTGCACTTTCGTTTTTATTATTTTAATTTATATATATATATATATATATATATATTATATGACTTTAGATATATCTCAAAAACAAATGTCCCGGGCTGTATATCTTGCACAGCCTTTAGACTGTGAATGATCTTAGATATCGGACGGAGTTCGGGTTTCTTACTGCCCGACCAGGTCGTGTAAAAATAAAATATTTCGGTTCGTGAACACTTGTATATCAGCGCCTTCAGCCTGGTCTTCTTTCTATTTCAACTAATTTACTATTGATTCAACATTAAAGATGAATAACTTTCAGATTGCGTTAGAAATATCTAATTTTTCTTTAAGTGAGAGCAAACGGGGTAAAAATTCATTTCATTTTCTCCAACGTGATTCCATTCAAACGCAATAGAATTCCTTTATACTTTCTCCAGCTTCCCGTCCATATTCAATAAGAATTACGACTCGTCGTTAAACGACCCAAATAATACCCCTCTCAGTTTGGCATCCATTTTCGTATCCTACACCGCAAGGTTCTATGGAAATTAATCCTAGTGAATAGCGATGCTTAAGGGCCCAAAACATGAACGGATGACAGTCCGTGGGTTATTGCCACTTCAAGGCTAGGGCCGGAGCCCCGCCCCTGATCAGAGAAAGTGACAGGAAGGTTCATTAAAGTGGGGCGACCGTATCAGTGAGAGGTGGATGACATCGTCAAGCCCCTAAAATCCTGTGGCAAAGCGCCAGGTGTCCCGCAGTGTTAATTATGGGCTGGAATTTATTTGCATATTCATTAGTTTCGTAAAGTTGTATTAAATGCATTAAGTAATAAAAGAGAAATATTTTTGGCGGTTTTGTTGCTTATATTCTAATTATATTGAAAAAAGAAAACAGTATTTTGACTGCTTTTAATATCGGTCGATATTGTCTTGTAGGATGACAATATTAGCTAAATATTGACGTAGGATGTGGTGTTAATGTTGGGGTATGGACGTTCGGGCGCATTAATGCCAATGCTGGTATTTAAACCTGTCAAAGATAGGGATACCAACATTCTTAAAGAATAAAATCGCAACTTTGTTTTAATAAGTTTTATTTTGTTTGACAATGTGTGGTGTTTAGCGCCGAAAATAGTTGTTTCAATTGAAAATTGACCCAGTTAGATTTTGCTTCGTATCCAAGTTTTAGCCTTTTATGTCACAGATGGGGGCATAGATCTTGCAAGTATAGATACGCTAAGGGGAGCTTTTTCTGCTATACGACATAGTAGAACTTGTGATCACATACTCCTAGGCTCTCGAAGTGGTGAGTAGAACTGGTTGTTGGACAGTGCTGTAGCGAGTGGATCCTACCCTTCGATAGCCGGAGATTTTCGGAAGCAGGTGCTCTGTACTGATATAATGGGTTTTAGAACACCTGAGGAGTTCTCTATGTTGGATAGCATTGCCTCAATACTGTAACAGTAGCCAGCTCCCCCCAATAGTGTATCTAATATATAAGGTCTAAGGGTGAAGGATTAGAGGGTTTTTTGGGAAATTCCCTCCTCAACTTGTCAGAAAAACGTGATATTTCGTCTCCCTTAAAGTTTAGGTCACTGGTCGATACTATAACTGTGCAAAAATTCAGCCATCTAAGCCACAGGAGAACTGCGTGAGGGTCTAGAAAGGTATTAAAGAAGCGTCTCCGGCTCAGGAGATGGGTGGGGTAAAAAATCCGACTACGTTATTTCTTGTTGAATGTTCGATATTATGTGCAAAGGTGCAGCCTTTTGGGTGCACTATAGAAGCATCTGGGGTGTGTTGAGGACCCAGACTGTTCGACTCATCCTGAGGAGCATCTGGGGTGTGTGAAAATACTTTTCATTAGGTTCTGTACCGCAATCGATACTATAAGTATGCAAGCATTCATCCTTCTAGGTGGGCAACCGAAAGGTTGTTGGAGAATCTGGAAATACAAAAACCCGTTAGACATTTATACACATATACATAGAGATTAATCTTAGTAAATATTTGCCAATGTTGGATCTATTGGCTTATTATCAACAAATATAATCTCATTATTGGACGGTTAGTGTTTACCAATATTATCAATTACTCCATTAGTGTACAAAAGTAATGTGTAATAGGAAAAAAAATAAAAATATAAAAAATCTGATGTGAGCAGCACATAACTTTCCCTGAAGACTCATATTCACGTTCTCTTTATTTCTTCAATGATTCATTAAATTGAGTTTAATGGCACAAAATAACACCCATAATTATTTTAACTGACACTGAATTTGCACTTTTAATTCAATTTTCGTTTTCATTTGGTAACTGGACTTATTTTCAAAGGTGGCGTGGCGAAAATGAGAAAAAAACTTTAATAGCTCAAGAACGGCTAATCCTAGAGTAATAGGGTTGGTCTTATTATTTTTGTCGTCAAAAATTACGTATCAAATAAGCATTTAATTGATATATTTGAGCATCCGTAATCCTTTACTTTTAGATTTAACGATTTTAGCGAGCTATTTTGCAAAAAAAAGGCAGGTTTTTTTCCGAATCAAGCTAAAATCTAATCAGCATTAGGTTAACCTGTAAGTGATTTATCTACCAAATTTTGTGAAATTTGGTCTATTAGTTTTCCAAAAAAAAAATTGATACAGGCAATTTTTGTGGGCTATTTCGCAAAACAAAAGGCAGGTTCTTTTTTTTTCAAATCGTACCAAAATCTAATTAGTTCCAGGGTCTCTCATATGGGACTTATCTACCAAATTTTATGAAATTCAGCCAATTAGCTTTCCAGTTAGAGTGGATACAAAAGCTGCACAGACAGACAGATACATACACACAGACATGACGCTAAAAATAGTTTTTAGTGTTTTAGAGGTCGCAAAACGCGTAGATCCGTGGAAAACTCAAGTCGCGATTTTCGGCACGATTCCAATACTTTCCCTATACATTACCACGTATTGCAGGCGAAGTAAAAAATCTGATGTGAGCAGCACATGACTTTCCCTGCAGATTCAAATTCATTTTGTAAATTGTTATTTCATTATGTATTGAATTGAGTTTAATTGAAGAAAGTAATATGGATACTTTTTTATATTATACCCAATTCGTTTTTTTTATTGCATCTTCTTTTCGTTTGGCAACTTAATTCACTTTAAATTCTTCAGATCCTTAAAATTCCAAAAACTACAATATCTCGAGACCGGTTTATCCTATAGTCATGAGGTTAGATTCATTTGCTTAGTTGTCACATTTCACATGTAAAACAAGTATTTAATTAATATATTTAATCAATTTTAGTCATTTATTTCAGCGTTTTAGTATCTTGCACATGTAGTATTTTATTTTAGATCCAATATATTAGATTTGCGGGTTATTTCGCAAAAAAATGGCAGATTCTTTTTTTCTGAATCGTATCAAAATCTAACCAAGCATCAGAGTATCCTAAGAGCGACTTATCTACCAAATTTTGTGTAATTCGATCAATTATTTTGTCAGCTAGAGTGGATACATACAATTTTTGCTGGCCATTTCGCAAAAAAAAAAAGACGGGTTCTTTTTTTCCGAATAGTATCAAAATCTAATCAACAAAAAGGTAACCCACAAGTGACCTATCTATCACATTTAATGAAATTTGATCAATTAGTTTTTTAGCCAGAGTGAATACATGTGACTTTTGCGGGCCATTTCACAAAAAGAGACAGGTTATTTTATTCCAAATAGTACAAAATCTAATCAGCACAGAAGTAACCCACATGTGACTTATCTACCAAATTTTATGAAATTTAGTCAATTAGTTTTTCAGTTAGAGTGGATACATACAATTTTTGCGGGCCATTTTGCAAAAAAATGCAGGTCTTTTACGAATCATATAAAAATTTAATCAGCACCAGGGTATCCCACAAGTGACTGACTGAATTTTGTAACATTTGGTCAGTTAGAATTTTAGCTAGAGTGAATACATGAGATTTTTGTGGTCCATTTCGCAAAAAAAAAGCGGATTGTTTTATCCCGAATTTTACCAAAAACTAATCAGCACCAAGGTCACACACAAGTGACTTACATACCAAATTTTGTGAAATTCGGTCCATTAGTTTTTGAGTTAGAGTGGATACATATATTGCACAGACACACACACACAGGCAGACAGACACACACACACAGGCAGACAGACACACACACAGACGTCATGTTGAAAATAGTTTTTTCGTATTCTATAGGTCCCGAAACGTGTAGATCTGCCGAAAACTCGAGTTGCGATTTTCGACATGATTCCAATACTTTCCCTATACATTACCATGTATTGCAGGGAAAGTAAAAACAGAAAAATGATGAATTGCAAATTTTGTTGAGTTTTTTTTAGTGACGTCAGTTTGAAATCAAAGTCTTTTAGCTACGTGGGTACTTTAGAATTTAATAATCCTTATTATGCTCTTTGAAGAAAGTGATCATGGTTGGCAACAGTTCATAGAACCGACAGAGAATCATCTCTTTGCTTAGCCAATTCACTTCTGTATGTAGAAGCAGCTTCCCCTACCTCATGTTGATTTCTTCAGTTAGTGTTTGGAGCCGTCTCCTTTGTAAAGCATGAGCTGATTAAGGAGTTTCACCACAAATTTCATAACTTTATTGCCATTTAAATAATTTCCCTAAAACGCTTGTTGATGAATGATACAAAATTTATGCCATATCTTTGCGACAACAATAACTCAGTTATATTCCTCATTGACCGCCGTGGCACTATCATTATAACTATATTATGAATTGTGCTGTTTTCTTAAAAATTGTATTTTTTAACAGGAGAGCATACATCTTCACCTCGTGTACACTCTATTAAGAAACACTTTAAAAGAGCTTTTCTTTCACAGTGAAGTCAACAAATACCAATCTGACAAACAATATTAACTGATATATATCACTATATATCCGTTGACTCGTTAAATTGTAAATACAAAATTTTTTTGTTGCATTGAAGTCAAAGTTGTATTCAAATTACTCAGGTTACGCATCGGGTGGATTTTATGACAACATTCATTATTTTTAAACAGTAACTTACAAAAATATTACGACCCAAGACAAAAATATCCATTTCTCGTTGGTTGGAATACTGAAGAAATTATTTTTAAAAAAAACCTTTTCTCGACTGACCGAAATGGGATCGTGATCGACGTATTATAAACCCCGGGTATGAATCAAAACTTCTATTTTTCTGTATATTTTCAATTGAATTTATTATTATTCGTTTTCTTTCTGTAATCAATGTTTTTTCTGTACGCATTTATATAATTCTTATTGGATCTGTTTTATCTCTTAGCTAACTGTGAGATGTAAATTTTAGTTCGTATTTTGTTTAGTATAATTTTCCTACTTAATCATGTTCTTCCTGATGTTCACCGATACAGGGCTCTTAACGCCCGGAAATATTAAAGGCGTGTCTGATTCTTCGCTTTAAATAGTGAAAATAAAACTTGCACATGCTTATGCTTTTCATTTGTTTAACTGTAAGCATGGCGACATTTCATTTTGTTTTATTCATTGCAAAATAATTACTTATCCTGAAATACATACTTGCTTAAAGCAATGTCTCTTGAAAAACTTGATGTTGACTATAAGTCAGTCTACAATCAAAACCTGAAGATTTTCTTTCACTTTATTTAAAATATTATTTATAAAGTTTTGGTGTAACTGATTTATTTATTGTTATAAACATCGACACATAGATAATCTTTCAAAAAAAAAAAAAAAAAAAAAAGCTCGTATCCAATCATTGGGAACACAAAACGCATCTTGTGATTGCAAACCAAAACCTATACAGTGAATTTTTTAACTTGCTCTTTTGATATTCATTGCAGTTTGCACTTGAGATAATTTACATATTTATCTCTCAGTCTTGAAATTCATTTTGTGGGATGGAAACCAATTTCGGGCAAAACTTCAACCCATTCATGAATCACTTCTGTCCATCGCTGACAATTTTCTCCTTCCATTATTTGCACTT
Source organism: Amaurobius ferox (assembly GCA_951213105.1). Taxonomy (NCBI): domain Eukaryota; kingdom Metazoa; phylum Arthropoda; class Arachnida; order Araneae; family Amaurobiidae; genus Amaurobius; species Amaurobius ferox. The sequence goes on from OX578148.1 coordinate 68,484,682, forward strand.
CACTGATTTTGAACAAAGGTTCGTTTTTTTTCTCAGAACTCCTGTCCGTTAAGCTTAAAAAACTTTTTTCCATACGTTAGTCGGACTTAATTTCTTAGCAATTTACCACCTCACAGCAAACACCTCAGATGTGCCCACCCAATATTCAATTGTGTTACTGAAAATGCAGGCGGAAGAATGTTCTATAGCTGATAGTTTTCTGTTTCCTGCTTGAAATTAACAAGTTTAGTTGAATAGAAAAGAATCGTCTGCTTCTGTGTTGGTTCTTTATTTGTTTCCGGTTTTGAATCGACGAATAGAACACAGTGAATAGCTGTGAATTTAAAACCGATAAAACAATGCTTTTGAATCTCTTGATGAGTAAACAAAGATGAATTAACCTGACGCTTTTCGTACGGACGTGTAGGCAGACAGATTTTCACCTACCCTTTGTTTTGGGATACATACAAGAAATAAGTTACACTTGTGATTGATTAATATGACAAAATAATAAGAATCGTGCTCGCCTGGGTGGATGGATTTCACGTTTTTAGCGTTTTAAACACTAAATAATCAATAACTATATTGGGAGCAAAAGAAAAAAAACTTGCAATTTTTCGAACACTGGCGAAGACAATCGCAACAAGCAGGCAACTTCAAATGTAACCTTATCGTGGCACCATTTTAACAGAAAATTCAGCTTAAACTGCAGAAAATAGAAATAGTTACAAAGTACACTAATAGCGGGGTTTTGGGATTAGAATCATGCTCGCATTGTAGCTATAATCACCTTCCTATAGATGCTAACCTCTGCATCGTAACTTTCAAATTACCTGGAGAATGGCTCAACTGGACTTTCTCATACTAGAATTTTTTTTTTTCAAATTTTACAAAAAATAATTTGAAAAATCGGTATCATAAGTCCAAATGATTACAACTATAGCGTATTACCCTTCACTTTATAGGACTTGAAAAAGTTTTTTGATTGATACCATACTAGCAATGTCATCATCCTGGGCTGGAAGCAAATTGCTACCCAAGAAGTCCAGTGATATCAAGAATAAAAAAAAATTGTATCCTGGCTATTTTTCACAATAATGATTGATACTATTAAGTCTCATGATTATTGAAGTATATATAAACCATTTTATGCATGATTATGTCAGATTTTGTCTTATGCTGCCATTTAAAAAAATATATATAAAATTTCGAATGAAATTCAAAGTCTTCGCTCGAATTTAAAAAGAATTCTATCTAGTTCTAGATGTTTGGTTAACAAAGCCGGACATAAAGTTTTGTGAAAATCCATAAATATGTGTGCCTGCTATCGGGTATACAAGAAATTGGCCACAGACATCATTCAGACTGATGGTAATTGTACTCTCTCAATACTACGTATGAGAAAGTAAAAACCAGTTTACGAAGTAATAGATACTTGTACTTGACTCAATAATTGCCATGAGTCTTCCTCCTAGTGTAGTGACTAACATGAACAGATCTTGTTTACTCCGTGTAGCTCAAGAAACCCTGGTATTTAAAAAGCAGATTACTTTATATTTTGGAGAATTTTATTTGAAAAGGATTGTTGTGGGCATAAAACAATAAAACCAGATCATCGGCTCGGAAATACTTGGATTCCCTTCATCAGAGCAAACAAACATAGAAATAGATGCCAAATGAGATCTCAACCACAGCATCTAGTGAAAAATTTAACTACAACATCTAGGTTGGTGGCGCCACCTAGTGAGATAAAAGAGGAGTAAAATGAGAAATAGCAGTGAAGGGAGGGAAAATATGAACGTTACGTGCAGTACAGAAAAGGAATGTGACAGAGGAAAAAATTAAGAATTGTCACCGCAACTCCGCGAAATGTGATGTCATAGACAAATTATTAACAAGCTTTACTTAAAATCTAAGAAGCTTTATTTCAAAGCTTTGTTTAGAATTTAAATGCATAGCGAATATAAGGACTTATTTGTAAAATTCGCAGCTTGATGTAGCTGGTCTTACAATGACGTCACAAATGGTTATAACATCACATGTGTGTGTGTGGGGGGGGGGGTATCGACATGTTCCCATTAACTAGACCTCTAACATGAACGAAGCAGGTTCCCCAGTACTAAATTGGGAGAATGATTCTAGGCAACTATATTATGAATTTAACGCCAGCTGTATAACTTCATTGATTCAAAGAGGATTTCAGAACTTTTGTGCATGGTAATATTTCTCAATGTCTGTATAGAGTTAAAAAATGTTTGATGCTTATATCGCTCAAGTAAAGGGGCACTTATGCTAGTTTATGTACTGTAACGTTTCCAAAACTGTGCTCCGTGTGATATAATAAGTTTTCGGCAAAAAAATTCAAAACAATAAACATAACAATATTACTTGAGTCGTATTTTGAACAAAACTTCATAACTCTAGATATAAAAATTCCTTTCTGACTTTGAACGTATTGATAGCGTCACTGTATCGATAAATTTATTAAAAAATCAAGAAAATACATGGAACAATTGTGAATAACATTTCTAAAATATCCGACTTCCGTTTCAATAGCTCTTATTAAAGAAATTACAGCAACGTGCTCTGCATTTTAACGTTTTATTATTATTATTAGAAACAGCAAGTAAGGGAGTTCCCTTTGTAAATTATTGCATAAATTTCGCGTTGATGTATATTCCTCTGTTGTATTTTATGCTCCGTATGCAAGCATTAGCATAGAATACTCCGATTTCTCTATGTATCATCGTATCAATCTTAAAATCTTCATCGAAGTCACGGTACGCATGCTAATACTTTGATATGAAAAGAAGCGAGTAATTTTATAGTGATGCTATCTTTTGGACAGTGTCCAGCTTACGTGTAAATATTCGATGAGGGTCAGTGGCCAAAAGGTAGAGAAGAATGCAAAAAAGGATAACCTCGAGGACAGGTCATAAAAAAAATGTTTCCAAAATTTTATTTTTGAAAGAGTGTTTTTCTTTATTGTTGTTGTTTTTTCCCCCATAAACTTTGTTTTGACGAAATGATTGGGAAAATAGTAAAAGTCTTCGGTAAAACCCTGATAAAGCTTGTCGGCAAATAACTGGTAACATTGGCTTTCTTCTTATTGTTACAATTTAGAGTGATTATTACAGTTTTGACATTTACGAGACCAGGTAAGACAACCAATTGCTGTACGACCCTCGGTGGGTAATATAAACATATTATATATATATATATATATATATATATATGCACGGTGATCCAAAAGTCAGAAAACTTTTGGATCACCCTTAACTTAATTAATAATTCATGAACTAGTACGGATTTATAGATGCCGTTTGCATAGAAAGAATGGAAGTGAAGTCGGATTTTTGTCAAGAAAAAAAAATATTTTTAGTATAATTTACATTTCTACCAACCGATGGCGCTCTATTAGGTATCTAGTTTACATTACATAGGGCAGATCGACTACCACTACTATCTGCTTCAAGAATGGCGTTATCAGTCACAGCTGCTCTTTTTATACCGTCTGATAATTTGCATAATCTGATATCTGTACCTAATACAGCGCCATCTGTAAATTATACTAACAATGATTTTTTTTCTTGACAAAAATCCAGCTTCATTTTCATTCTTTCTGTGCAAACGGCATCTATTTATCTTTATTAATTCATGAATATTAATTTGTAAAGTTTTCCTGACTTTTGGATCATTCTATATATATATATATATATATATATATATATATATATATATATATATATATATACACAGGGTGTCTACAAAACATTGACCTCGGCTTTTATTCCTTAAATATTGATCTTAAACATATATAATAAATTACGAAGTTGCGTAAAAAAGGTACAGAATTTTATGAAATCGATAAAATTTTCAGAGGATTAAATTTGAAGAAATGCACAATTCAAATTTTTATACGGCCCCCGTACACAAGCAGTTCCAATGAGTAAAATATGCCCCATACACTAATAAGGCGATGTACAAAATTTCAGCATTTTATCGTGAAAAGTCCTAGAGATATGTTTAAACAAAGTAGGTGAGGGATTAACCACAAATTAAAATATTAATGTTTACAGCAAGCGTGCAAATGACGCAACGAAGAAATGCATCATAGGCAAATAATATCTGCCTCTTATCTTTAATGCATCTTCGGCATGGATGGAAAACATTTTGAACAAGCTTTGTAATCTTTGTGAAGTTATTATTTCTACACAGTGTAGCTACTTTTGTACCAATAAATAGCAAAATTATTATTTATTTATGTAATCATTGTTTACTTTCATAATTTGTGTATGACCCCTGAAACGCGATATGCCGACATGATTTTTCCCTCTGAGAACCCATGTCGATGCAACGAAAAGTGGTTTAAGTCAGCATTTTTGTCTTTTCATATCTCTGAGACTTTTTATTATAAAATGCTGAAATTTTGTACATCACCTTATTAGTATGTGGGGCACATTTGACTCGTTGAAAATGTTTTTGTACGGGGACCGTATAAAAATTTAAATTTTGTATTTATAAAATTTAATTCTCTTGAAAATTTTAATCAATTTCATAAAATTATGTACCATTTTTTTAAAAACTTTGTAATTTATTGTGTATGTCTAAGATCAACATTTAAGGAATAAAAGCCGAGGTCAATGTTTTTGGGACATCCTGTATATATATTGTTTGTAAAAATGCATAATTAGGGCTCTCACATTATAACGCAACTTGACGCTAAATATATGATATCCGTCGCTATCTAACTCTTACCTCTCGATTTGCTTTTGAAGGGCTCCTTAATTAGTGTAAGAAGCTTGAGATTATATTTTATAACTTGTACCAATTAGAATAAGTAACACAAATAAAAAAAAATATTTCTTCATCTATATTCAAATGCAGTGGCTCTCTAAGCTCTCATAGAATACAAGCAATTATAAAATACATTATAATTATACATGATATTTAAAAATACACATAACAAAAATGCCTCACTATATCTTAGCAACACAGAAGCCAATCAGAGCAAATTCGGCAGAACAAAGTTACCGGGGATGAAAGTCCTCGGAATTTTTACCGTATAATAAACGCTTAGTAACGCTATTTGACGTCCAGTGGCGGCTCGTGAAATAACGCGGATGACGCAGGATAAGCGCTGCTTCACCTAAAGTTATCGACAGAATGTGTTATTATTATTATTTGGCGAATTACTGTGACTCTTTTGGCTTTTTGAAATAATATTTGACAACACTTATGCCTGAAGCTCGATGTGTTTTGATGATGTTTGTTGTTGAAGAGGAGGAGGAATTCTGCCATTAAATTTCCTTCACCTATTCCTGAAGTCAGAATTATCATCTGTTTGATAAGATGCGACTTAATAATTAATCTTAAAAACATACTGAAGTATTAAATGTATAAATGTCTTAATGCATAAATGTCTTAATGTATAAATGTCTTAATGTATAAATGTAAAAATGTCTATCGCTTGACGCCAAATATAATTAATCCTTGTCGTTCATCCCTCAAACCTTTGTTAGCCGCTGGGGATTTTTTAATTCGAATAACCGGAAATTTGAGATTAATTTTCAATATTTTTACTTCAAAGTAAGGCAGAAAAACTAAATCTTTGATTTGCGTGAAATAGCTGTACATTTGAAGATGGTCGACTTTTTCGAAAACTGTTTTTCACTCAACATAGTTGATCAGTGTAACTCAAGAGGCCACTGGCGATGATCACCGGGGAGTTATTTGGGCCTGTTCAATATTGTATTACCCCCCCTGAAGCTTATTACGTCCTCTTCAACTTCAAATAAAGAAGATTCTTATTATTACACAATTAACACCGAAGTTGGTAGGAGTAAATAAAAACAATTCCTCCTCCTGAATTATGGAATCACTTTGGCGGTCTTCAACCTACTCATCACTCCATTTTCCTTCTTGCCATTGTGTCCACTACCACAAGAAAAAATGGCTCAAATTGTGCCTTTAATTTAGGATCGACGACTGCCTAAACAAAAAAAAAATAAAATAGAAATAATGGCGCTGGTGATGCTATCTCTGATATTGTCCGCGACACGCGAAAGGTGTGCTTCTGCTCGTCAAGGCTCGCTAACCAAAGGGAGTAGAAGGATGCGAATTGTTTTCAAGGCTATGGTAGGTTGCTCGTCCCTAATTAGTTTTCATTTGTTTGGTTTGAGATGTTTGCTGAATATTAGAAAAATTATGAAAAAAAAAATATCAATCATGCATAAAGCATTGATTATGAAACACTTTCGAACTGAAATGCGATTTTATTTAAAATTCTCTAAAATGCGATACATTCAGCGGTGATGTTTTTTAAATTATCACAGTACTACAGTAACTTAATATTTTTGAAATCTTAAAACTTCATCGAAAAGAATGAACTTTATTCAAATGACGTCATCGAAATATAAATCGTTTTGCTCTCTGTGTTAAGGCAATAAATATTTCATTAATATTACTTTTATTCCAGACTCCAAAGCTAATAATTTGGCGTGAAAAAATTCAGCAATTCTTATACAACTTATATTACTATCACTCGTTTACATTCTGCGTCCATTAAAATTGGGCTTTGTTGTACAAATAATTAAAGTTTGATGATCATGTATATTAAAAAGTATTGTAATTGCTTTGGCGCAGAATATAGATGCACGGAAAATACGTAAAAATACAGTGGTTTTAAATCGGACGCAACACTAAATATAAATTTAAAAGAAATTTAAAAATCGATTATTTTTATACTAGGAAAAAAAAGGAGGGATGCCATATTTTATTTTGAAGTGGGTCTCGTGATCTCTTCATATAATATGGGTGCAATTATAATATTAATTTTTATTTTAAAAAACTACCGAACATATTTTACTGAAATTTTTTGATATATTTTATGGAATAATTTGAATATTTCCTAAAATTTTCGTAGCAATTTGTAAATATTAATTTTGCTTAAAAAATAATTGAAGATATAGTTCCCATAGGGTTCAATGTATTTCACGTTTTCAACCCGGTTTCAATCCAAAATTAATTGGGTGATATTATTCATTTACATTCCTATATATTCCACAAATCGTCTCAATAACATACTAAAATTTCATTTTGATGAAGTCATTTTTACAGAAGTTATCGTGCGAACGGACAGACAGACAGAAAGAACAAAGTCATAAATACTTTTCTACTATGTTGGAAGGTATTAAAAAAGTGTTGGGATTAAAAACACATTACTTATAATTCCCATTTTTTTATGGCTAATTTTTCAACTACATAAGTAACAAGTTTGAAAAATGCACGAAAATCGTTTCAAAAACTGCATGTTCGGAGTTGTATTGCTCATACAAGAAATTACACACCAGACACCACCGCTAATGAAAACCTCTAATGAATCCAAAAGAAAAAAACATGATGTGGGGAACACATGACTTTCCTTATATAATGCAATGAATTTACTTTTACAGTTAAAAAAAATGTTATTCTTATAGTAGATACTTATATTCTTTCCAAGATATTGAATTTTCTTCAATTAGTCGTTATTTTCATTGTTTTAGCGTCATTTTTAACCATTTGGCGAGATTTATGTTAATTTGGCAACAATTAAAAATGTCGCCAAGTTGGCGACATTCCGCCAAATTCGTCGTCAAAATCTCGCCTAGCGTTATGGACGGAGAAATAAGTTATTCTTACAGCAGATAAATGACTTTTTGGCGTTCAAATAAAAAGGTATTACTCAAAGTATCTTTTTTCAGGAATGGAACGAGCTAGTTCCACGAGAATGATGTCACCCAATTTATCGCATGGTATCACATATGAAAAGTGAACATGTTTCTCAATAAGAAATATTTTTTTTCAATTTTATATGACTTTTTGATAATTTTTTCGAAAAATGTGCAATATTTCGAGAACGGTTCATGTTAGCGTTCTAAAATTTATGTTAATCGTTTTCTAAGGAAAAATTACATAAGAAATGTCTATTTGCGTAACTTTATTAGCGGTTTTGATTTTTTGACGATTTTTTTAAATTTTCACTCGAAAATTTAGGTGGTTCTGAACATTCGATTGCGTATAAAAATAATAAGCTTCCAGTGTTTATGGATTGTGATTTTTGTACCAAATTTCGTTCGAGTCGCTCCATTCGTTCGTGAGATATCGTCTCCACAGACTCACTGACACTCACACACACGCACATAATTTCACACATACACATACTTTCACACACACACACACATGCAGACATCACTTCAAAAATGTTTGATTCGTGATCAGGGATGCTTGAAACGTGCTCTCCCGTCGAAAACTCGAATTCGCATTTTCGTCCCCTTCACAATACTTTCCTTATACATTATGTATAAAGGAAAGTAAAAAATTAAAGAGAAAAAAATGGAGTAAACATATAAAATTTTAACTCATTTTAATAAATTTTATTTTGGTCTGAATAATTCGTCATTAATTCTTCAAAATCAATAACCGTGATACAATCTTTGTGTTCGTAACATTATCAGCTCTCTCAGGTAAGAGGGTGCAAATTAATGTCGAGGGGGTACATTATCAAACTTAGTATCAATCGAAAAAGAATTTGCAAGTCCTATAAAATTAAGTGTAACATGCCATAATTGTGGCCATTTTTAACAACAGTATAGATTTCTTAAAGCTTTTTCTTATAAAATTTGTAAGGCAAAAAAAAAAAATAAATAAAAAAAAATAAAAAAAGTACTGCGAAAAAATGGATTTTGATAGGAGACGGTTAATTTTATTGTGTATGCATGATAATGTTAGATTGTCGGTATCAGCATTCGTCGATCAGTTTAGTGCATTTTAGGCATTCTTTAGCATAAACTATAACGGCAATAGCAGCAGCAACTTTCAATGAGCATAAAATTTCGCAATTAATATAGTTTAGTCAAATTTGCCGTGTTTGGAAGATATAAAATATCGCAGTTTTCACTCGAATTTAACAAAATTTCATCTAGTTCTATATTTTTCGTTAACAAATCAGATAAAAAGCTTCGTAAAAGTGCATTAATATTTGTAGCAGCTATGGTGTACACCAGAAATCGCTCACAGACAGACAGACGGACATCACTCCAAAAATAATCAAAGCGTGTTTAGGAGGTTCTAAAACATATATCAGTATCAAAATTTCGAAATCAAAAATTTTCGTAAAAACAATACTTTCTTAATACTAAAAATATGGTTAAAACACAAAAACTGGGTTTACTGTCACTAGAATGACACTTTTAAACAGGTGAATCTACTGTTACACATTTAAAAAGGTAACAATATCTATATGAACGTGTTATTGTATTATTTTATAAAGCATGAAATGGTAACATGCGATCACAGGCGCCTACTTGAAAAATTATTAGGAGTTCCGAAAATTTGAAATCAATGACCACATGCATTTTTCAAAGTATTCAAGTCTAATTTAAATTTTATTCAGTCAGATTACAATAAAACGTCCGAATGCTAAATTGAAGCAAATTATAGTTAAGTACAAATTTTTTTTTCTAGATAATTATTTATTTCATTTATTTTGCCTTCGCAGGAGCAATATTATTATTTACATTACCGATAATATGGGAATTTACATTTTAATTATCTTTATAAAAGTAACGAATAAAAATGTAAAATTTATTTTTTAGATCATTTTACCAATGTTGAAAATGTCAACAAATTTCTCTTTAAATCATTTCCGAGTTAACATCCTGTATCCGGGATACAATAAACAGTCTGAGGGGTAAATTCTTATATGCACTTTATAGTTAACGGGGAATAAATAACGAAAAGAATGAAGGAACAATTTGGAAGAATGGATCACGATAGGCAAAATGTATGCATATATGCGTACATTTTTCCCACTAAATACACGCAAAAATGTCGAGGGTTCAAGGAACCCACAAAAAAATATTGGGGGTTGAAAATGTACCTCGAACCCATGAAATAGGTATCTATGTATGAAATGTTTATTTTACGCACATGTTTACCTGCTTAAATGGGTTCTTTTAAAGAACCCTTTTAAGCAGATAAGGAAGTGGGTTGCCGGTAAACAGGTGCGTAAAATTAACATCTCATGTTACCTCTTTACCTGTTTAAAAAGATCTTTTTAGCGTAAAATGAAATATACCCATTGTTCCGTACAATTCTCATAGAAAAGAATAAAATAGCACATTCATATAGATATAGTTACAAATTAAAGTGTGTAACTGCAAATTTGCTTGTTTAAAAGTGCCATCATTGCGAGAGTAAACCCAAATTTTTTGTGTGTTTTTACCCATATTTTTTTTCAATGTGTAGTTGTAACTGTGTGAACTAAAAAGTTACTATAAAATGATTACTCGAAAGCATTAGATTATACCTAATTACATATTTCTGAGTTCTTCTGAATTATTCCGACCATGCATTAAATCGAATTATCTCGGGATACTATTTATTTGCAAAATGTACCACGGCAAGTTGACATGGAACAATTAGGGAAGCTGTTACAACCGATCATTTTAACTTCAAAGAAAAGTACAAAAGCATAATGTGCCTAAAACCATTTTTGAAAATATTTCAGAAAGTTCCTATAAGAACAAAATTATTCGAAAAATATCCCCTTTTCCCACTTTTCCACAACAAGCATGTTGTAATTTATTTTCAACATTGAACTTCAACTCAAATGTTATAAATTTGAGGACTTTCATTGTTAAACACCATTTTAAGCTTCAACTATCTACAATCCTCTTTTTCCTTCCAATATCTGCATATGAAAATCCTTTTACTCGAAGAGCACTAAATTACAGTCAACCCTCCTATAACACGGTACTCTCATAACGCGGTTTCCATATAACGCGGAGCAAAAATTGCGACAGCCCTCCCGTAACTCGGTACTCATAAAACGCGGTTTTCATATAACGTGGTAATCTTATTACAAAGTTTCTCTATAATAAAACTCAATTAGTTTAAGCACTCTCCCTATAGCACGAATATTTCTATTACACTTTTAAGGTTGAAATTAATGGGGAATTCCCCTGTTACTTTCCTTATATACATAATGTATAAGGAAAGTATTGTGACGAGGTCGAAAATTCGAAATCGAGTTTTCGACGGGAGAGCACGTTTCAAGCATCCCTGATCACGAATCAAATATTTTTGAAGTGATTTCTGCGTGTGTGTGTGTGTGTGTGTCAGTGAGTCTGTGGAGACGATAACTGACGAACGAATGGACCGATTCGAACCAAATTTGGTACAAAAATCACAATCCGTAAACACTGGAAGCCTATTGTTTTTAAATGCAATCGAATGTTCAGAATCCCCCTAAATTTTCGAATAAAATTTTGAAAAAATCGTCAAAAAATCAAAACCACTAGTAAAGTTACGCAAATAGACATTTCTTATGTAATTTTTCATTAGAAAATGATTGACATAAATTTTAGAACGCTAATATGAACCGTTCTCGAGATATTGTACATTTTTCAAAAAAATTATTAAAAAGTCATATAAAATGAAAAAAATATTTCCTATTGAGAAACATGTTCACTTTTCATATGTAATACCATGCGATAAATTGGGTGACATCATTCTCGTAGATCTAGCTCGTTCCATTCATGAAAAAAGATACTTTGAGTAATACTTTTGTATTTGAACACCAATAGTCATTTTTCTGTTGTAAGAACAACTTATTTCTTCGTCCATAACGCTTGGCGAAATTTTGGAGACAAATTTGGCGAAATGTCGCCAACTTGGTGACTTTTTGAAATGTTGCCAAATTAACGAAAATCTCGCCAAATTGATAAAAATGACGCTAAATCAATGAAAATGACGACTATTTGTCGAAAATTCAATATCTTGGAAAGAATATTAGTATCTACTATAAGAAAAACCTATTTTTTTACTGTAAAAGTAGTAAATTCATTACATTATATAAGGAAAGTCATGTGTTGCCCACATCAGATTTTTTTTTTAATTCACGTACATCACCATTTTTCAATTTCAGTTATCAGTGAAATCCCCTGTAAAAAAATTAATACATTCACCTCAAATGCATTGGGAGACGAAAATAAGGACAAAGAATGAGTTGCAAATTTCAATGTAAATGATGTGAAAGGGGGACTGGGTTTGGGTAAACAATTAGAAAATTACTTCATTGAGAATGATCCTTCGGCAGTGCGAAGTGCAAAGTGTGAAAGAGAATGATAAAATTGCTTAACTCCTTCTACAGATATTTTGGTAGAGTTACAAAATAAAGCTATATCTGAAAATGAAAATGAAGATATGCAAAGTGAAGAGGACATTAAAAGAAAAATAATTAGGTCACTATTTGACAGTGATGATGAATGTTAATAGGGTTTTTGTTGGAAAAAAGTATTAAGTTTATATTTCACATTGCTTTTTTTAATTTTCTTATATGAAGTCCAAAACTCAAAAAAAAAAAAAAAAAAAAGAAAAGATAAAAATCGAAATATGCAAAAATATATTTATTGCCTTTTGTATCTATAAACTTATATTTCATAACTGTATTCATCATAACATGATGCTCAAAAAATGTAGTTTTATATAACGTAGAACGAATCAACCTGATTTATATGTTCTGAGTTTCACTTAACGCGGTACGAATTGCTCTGCTTTGTACTAATTCTGAGTTTATTATAACGCGGTTTCCATACAACACGGTATGCGGTTTTCACATAGCTCAGTACGAATTAATATAATTGGCACTAATCTGAGTTTCTTATAACGCGGTTTCCATATAACGCGGTACGGATTAATCGTGTTGTAAGAGGGTTGACTGTATCCAGCCACACAAAAAGTTTGACATCCGTAGTTTTAACAGTAAAGATGGACAGATTCGATTCACAGTGTGTTTGTTCACAACACGCAACTGATGTTGGTGATTGTCCGTCTGAGATCAGTGACCGAAGGCAACGCAACGGAGCAGTGACTACTCCCAAGGACGAGGGTGGGGTACTTGTCCTGAATATGGGGATGGAGTTTTATCTAAGGCCGTCCATTCACAATACATATGACATAATGTTTTGAAACAAGTTGTAAGTCAAAAATTCCGTAAGGGAATGTGTATAAGGCGATTGTAATCGAGTAGACATGCTTCTACAAAATAAATGCTAGCATATTTACTGTGTATAATCTGATTTGGTTTCCATTTTTTGGGAATTTCAAAAGATTTATTTCTTATACTCCTACAGTGTGAGTAGGAGTCACAGTACTGGCATATAGGAGGCATTCTTTATGTTAAGATCGCACTTTGGATCGTATCCAAGCAGTGGTCAGAGGGGCTAACCACCCCCCTCCATCAAGATATATGCACTGCCCTTTGATAATTTTTACTTTCCTTATATACATAATGTGGAAGGAAAGTATTGTGACGGGGTCGACAATTTGAATTCGAGTTTTCGACGAGAGAGCACGTTTCAAGCATCCCTGTTCACGAATCAAAAATTTTTGAGGTGATGTCTGTGTGTGTGTGTGTGTGTCAGTGAGTCTGTGGAGACGATATCTCACGAGCGAATGGAGCTATTCGAATGAAATTTGGTGCAAAAATCACAGTCCGTGAATATTGGAAGCCTATTGTTTTTAAACGCAATCGAATGTTCAGAACCGCCCTAAATTTTCGAGTGAAACATTAAAAAAATCATCAAAAAATCAAAACCTTTAATAAAGTTACTCAAACAGACATTTCTTATCTAATTTTTCCTTAGAAAATGATTGACATAAACTTTAGAACGCTAGCATAAGCCGTTCTTGAGATATTGCACATTTTTCAAATAAATTTATCAAAATATCCCATAAATTAAAAGAAATATATTAACTGTTGAGAAACATGTTCATATTTCATATGTAATATTATGCGATAAATTGGGTGACACCATTCTTGTGAATCTAGCTCGTTCCATTCATGCGTAAAGATACTTTGAGTAATACTTTTGAATTTGAACGCTAATAGTCATTTATCTGCTATAAGAATAACTTATTTCTCCGTCCATAACGCTTGGCGAGATATTGGCGACGTATTTGGCGGAATGTCGCCAGCTTAGCGACTTTTTTAATGTTGCCAAATTAATGAAAATCTCGCCAAATGGATAAAAATGATTCTAAATTAATGAAAATGACGACTAACTGACGTAAATTCAATATCTTGGAAATATATAAGTATCTACTATATATAAGAATAACTTTTTTTTTTGCTGTAAAAGTATTAAATTCATTGCATTATATAAGGAAAGTCATATGCTGCCCACATCAGAGTTTTTTAGAAATTATTTAGTTTGTATAGTGCAGAAATAAGATCTTTTAGTTTAGTTGAATTAAGATCTTTTAGTTGAAATAAGATCTTTTAGTTTAGTTGAATTTGTGCTTATACTGATGATTATTAATTTATTACTTTCCTTATATACATAATGTATAAGGAAAGTATTGTGACGGGGTCGAAAATTCGAATTCGAGGTTTCGACGGGAGAGCACGTTTCAAGCATCCCTGATCACGAATCAAACATTTTTGAAGTGATGTCTGTGTGTGTGTATGTGTGTGTGTGTGTGTGTGTGTGTGTGTCAGTGAGTCTGTGGAGACGATAACTGACGAACGAATGGAGCGATTCGAACGAAATTTGGTACAAAAATCACAATCCGTAAACACTGGAAGCCTATTGTTTTTAAACGCAATCGAATGTTCAGAACCCCCCCTAAATTTTCGAATGAAATTTTGAAAAAATCGTCAAAAAATCAAAACCTCTAATAAAGTTACGCAAATAGACATTTCTTATGTAATTTTCCATTAGAAAACGATTGACATAAATTTTAGAACGCTAACATGAACCGTTCTCGAGATATTACAGATTTTTAAAAAAATATATCAAAAAATCATATAAAATAAAAAAAAAATATTGCCTATTGAGAAACATGTTCACTTATCATATGTAATACCATGCAATAAATTTGTGACATCATTCTCGTGGATCTAGCTCGTTCCATTCATGAAAAACGATACTTTGAGTAATACTTTTGCATTTGAACGCCAATAGTCATTCATCTGCTGTAAGAATAACTTCTTTCTTCGTCCATAACGCTTGGCGAGATTTTGGCGACGAATTTGGCGAAATGTCGCCAACTTGGCGACTTTTTGAAATGTTGCTAAATTAGCGAAAATCTCGCCAAATGGATAAAAATGACGCTAAATCAATGAAAATGACGACCAATTGTCGAAAATTCAATATTTTGGATAGAATATTAGTATCTACTATAAGAAAAACCAATTTTTTTTTTACTGCAAATGTAGCAAATTTATTACATTATATAAGGAAAGTCATGTGTTGCCCACATCAGATTTTTTACATGTGTAATTCAAAATTAGTTAAAAGTTTTAAGAAGTAAATTGAAACAATAGCAATTAGGGTACTTTTGTATAACTGCGGGTTCACTGTTATATGTTATAAAGTCAAAATCAACATGATGAGACAACACGTTACAGAGACACGAAATCAACACGATGAGATCAACTCGTTACAGTAATATTGCGCGTTAACATCTATTAACTTTCAGAAATTTTAATCGATTAATTAACAGCTTCGCTATCAGAAAATGCTTATATTAACATCAATTGTAGTTATTATATATTAATACTGATGTATATCTGATATATCAATGTAGATTTTCACAGTCAACTATTAGCTTGCAAATACAGCTATAGAAATAATATATTATATAGTAATTTATATGGATAATGAATTATATAATAATTTATATAGATAATGAATTATAGTAATTTATATGGATAATGAATTATATAGTAATTTATATGGATAATGAATTATATAGCAATTTATATGGATAATGAATTATATAGTAATTTATAAGGATAATGAATTATATAGCAATTTATATGGATAATGAATTATATAGTAATTTTTATGGATAATGAATTATAGTAATTTATATGGATAATGAATTATATAGTAATTTATATGGATAATGAATTATAGTAATTTATATGGATAATGAATTATATAGTAATTTATATGGATAATGAATTATAGTAATTTATATGGATAATGAATTATATAGTAATTTTTATGGATAATGAATTATATAGCAATTTATATGGATTGAAATATACAATAATAACTATTAGAGATTACAGATGCTAATGATTAATAAGCTTTGTTGTATATAACATTTTGAATAAAATATAAAATAATCATAGTGGCCCAATTAATGAAAAATTTATTGTGCGTAGCGTATGACTTTCCTTATATAATGCGTAGAAATTTCTTTATATAAGTGAAAATTTCCTATATAAGAGTAGAAATTCATTATGCCCAAATCTAAAAATTGATTTTTTTCGAGATTTCAACTTAAAGCCTACTCTTAACGATATGTAGTTTATGTATATAACATCTAAATGGTTTTTCGGGGATATACTATTTCAGAAAGATATAATTTTTTGAATTGAATCATTTTTGGTCTTTTTCCTTTAGAATATTTCCTTCAGAGTTCGAATAATTCAAAACAGATTAGAAAAAGGTGCTTTGCTTAAGATTTGCCATTGATTCATTAAAATAAATAATAGATAATATTACTCTCTTAATAAACAATGATACTTGTATATTTTTATGACTGCTGGATTGTGATTTGGTTATGGTTATACTTTTTACACTTTCGAAATTTTGATTTTATCATAATATCTTTATTATAATAGAAAGTTTTACATTGTAATTCTGTTTGAAACTTACATGTTAAATTTTTCTTTATAGGTAAGTGACAAAACTTTAAAGATTAAGTAAATCTACACTCAGATAAGTATTGTTTTGTTTCTTCGTTGCTGTAAATTACTAATGATTTACATCAAAATGACGCTAAAGGTCTATTTACATCAAATTATAACAAGAAAGATCAATCATACATAAAGCATTGATTATGAAACTTTTTCCAACCGAAATGTAATTTTATTTAAACACCTCTAAAATGCGATATATCCAGCGCTGATATATTTTAAATTATCATAGTAATACAATAATTTATTATATTTGAAAACATAAAACTTCATCGAAAAAAAAACTTTATTCAAATGACGTCATCGAAATATAAATCGTCTGGCTCCCTATGTAAAAGCATTGAATATTTTATTCATACTACTTTTATTTCAAACTCCAGAGCTAAATAATTTTGCGTGAAAAATAATCAGCAATTCTTATACAACTCATCTTACATCACTTGTTTACATTCTGTATCCATTAAAATTAGACTTCGTTGTAGAAATATAATCAAAGTTTGATGATCATTTAAACTCAAAAATATTCAAATTGCGTTGGCACAGAATATAGATGCACAGTAAATAAGCAAAAATAAAACGGTTTTAGGACGGATGCAACACTAAATATAAATTTAGAAGAACTTTAAAAATCACGATTTTGACATTGGGAAAAAAAGATGGATGTCATATTTTATTTTAAAATGGGTCACGTGATCTCTTCATATACCATGGGTCTAATTATTATTTTTATTTTTATTTAAATAACTACCAAACATATATTGCTGAAATTTGTTTTATATATTTTATGGGATCATTTGAATATTTTTTACAATTTTCGAAGCAATTTGTGAATTTTAACTTTGCTTAAAAAATGTTTGAAAAATTAGGTCCCATAGGGTTCAATGTATTTCATTTTTTCAACTTCAATTCAGAACTTCAATCCAGTTCAATCCAGAACTAATTATGTGATATTATTCATTTCCATTCCCATGTGTTCCACAGACTGTCTCAACAACATACTAAAATTTCATTTTAATAAAGTCATTTTTACGACAGGTATCGTACGAACGGCAGACAGACAGAATGAATGAACAAAGTTATAAACACTTTTCAACTATGTTGGAAAGCGTTAAAAAGCATTTTCAAGTATTGCTTTTCAAGCATCGCATAATATCTAAAATGTAGATTGAAAAATAAAATTATTCATTTAACTATATTTTAATCTATATAAATAAAATTGAAAATCTGTCTGTCTGTCTGTCTGTCTGTCTGTCTGTTTGTCCCATCATCACGGGAGAACGACTGAACCGAATTTGATGAAATTTTGTGTGTAGCCTAGAAATAGCCCCGCTTAAAATTTAGTCTATGTTTGAAATTTCTGCGACCAGTGGTTCTCGAGATATTAGTAAAAAACGAAACTTTCGTTTATCTCATCATCACGAGAGAACGGCTGAACCGAATTTAATGAAAGTTTGTGGGTGCCCTTGAAATAGCCCCCCATAAATTTTGCCCAAGTTTCGAGTTTCTAAGACCAGGGGTTGTCGAGATATTAATGAAAAACGGAACTTTTTTTATAGGAGTTCTACTCTCCAACTCCGTGGTTTATCCAAACGCAAAGGATAAAAATCGTTTGTTTAAAACGTCAAAGGGAATTAAAACTTTATTTTTGAGTTTGATGCAGGATTTTTGCATTAAATAGTCACTATCTGAAAGCATGAATTGTTTGAAACATGAATTTAAGTGGAAAAATCTACCTCCATGTTTTATATTCCACAAGCTTTTACTCAACGATTAGAAGTATAAAGATTTTAAAATGGTTATTTAATTTCGCATTTTATGAGGAAGATTCTATCTTATATCGTGTTGCTCGGCCAAGGAATGAAATTAAATATGTTTGCTAATGATTATTATTAATTTTTCGATTTGAATATTAAATAAATGGATACTAAAATATATCTTATAAACGAACGGTTTGATTTTTTTTAATTATATTAATTGCGAACTGCATACACCACTTTCATTTATTTTAGCAAAGAGGTTTTAAGCTTATATACTGTGTTTAGCTAATAAACTCAAATTTTGTTTACCCAATAAATTCATTTATCCAATTGTTTAAACAGAAAAAGAGTAGAATGGGTATATCTTCTAACAATATTTTAGTGTTTTCATTTAGTATATACAAACTGAATCACGATATTTTATTCAGATCTGCGAATTTAGAGCTACGAATTTGGCTGGATATCGCTAACTTGGCAAATTTCTTAAAAGTTACCAAATTGATTGAAATGTCCCCAAATTGATAAAAATGACGTAAATCAATGAAATTTATTTTGTTTTCTTAAAAGAAAGTACTGAAATGGTGTTTCGTTAGCATCTGTCTGTCAGTCCAACCGCCCTACTTAGTAATCCATTTAGCGAATTTTTAAAATGTCACCAAATTGATAAAAATATTTATAAATCCATAAACATATTTTGAAATTGATAAATTGCCCTAAATAAACAAAATTGTGTTTTTTTAGGGGATAATATTTTGATGATGGTTCGTCAATTTATCGCCAAGTGGGACTGTCAGTTCTACTGTCCCACTTGGCGATAAATTTGGCGATTTTTTAAAATGTCACCAAATTGATAAAAATATTTATAAATCCATAAAAATATTTTGAAATTGATAAATTGCCCTAAATAAACGAAATTTTGTTTTTTTAGGGACTAATATTTTGATGATGGTCCGTCAATTTATCGCCAAGTGGGACTGTCAGTTCTACAGTCCCACTTGGCGATAAATTTGGCGATTTTTTAAAATGTCGCCAAACCTTCATTAGAGATATTTAGACGATATTTTGACCACCAATTTATTTGAAGCAAATCATAACATGTCGCTTAACAACGGATTTAAATTTAATGTGTTTATGAGGAAGAAGATTTTTATTAAATCTTTTCCGATTTTAATGATGAAGATATGTATATAAAATAAATTTCATTGCCATCGTATTTTTGACTGGATAATATCAATTACGATCTTCATGTTTAAACATTAACATTATTTTAAAATGTCGCCAAACCTTCATTAGAGATATTTAGACGATATTTTGACCACCAATTTATTTGAAGCAAATCATAACATGTCGCTTAACAACGGATTTAAATTTAATGTGTTTATGAGGAAGAAGATTTTTATTAAATCTTTTCCGATTTTAATGATGAAGATATGTATATAAAATAAATTTCATTGCCATCGTATTTTTGACTGGATAATATCAATTACGATCTTCATGTTTAAACATTATTATTATTGATGTTTTCGGGGATTATTGATTCAGAGTTTATTGATATGTTCAATTTCTTATGGCATTGTTTTATTGCGGCAAAAATTGTTGAAACTCATATATTGTACGTTGTACGAGTAATCTTCTACAAATGCACGGGTATATCTTCTAATCTAAGATAATATATAAGTAGTACATGTATATTGGCATATATTGGAATCAAGCCTTCCGGTATGAAGATGGCAGGGATTATTGATATTTTTAATTTATTAAGTAATCTGTTATATATTGGTAAAAAATTTTCAGACTACATATTATAATACGGGTAATCTTTTACTATCACTGGGACATATCTTCTAATCTATGACATTATAAGTAGTACGGGTTTATCTTCCCATATAATTTTAGCACCTATTCTACCCGTGAAGATAATTTTGAATAACGAGAACAGCCATTCCTTAACTTCTTTTTAGGAGCATTATGTTAAATACTTTAACAGAATATTTTGATTAAAAATGCCATTTAGTATACTATAGGAATTTGCACATGATTGTGAATTTCATTTATATTATATACTTCGTACGAAGAACGGGTATGCTGCTAGTTTAAAGTAAAAATCGTCCGTATCATTTGCTTATAATTTATTCCAACACTAACCTCGTAATTATATGTGAGCCACTAAAATAAACGTTCTGTAGTGCGGCAAATAAATTATTTATTTTAAATGCCCATTTTGTGAAATTGCATGTTCCTCACTTTCAGGAGTAGTTATAAATTTTGCGTAAAACTCGGCAGACTATAGAATTTAGGGTTAAGTGTATTAGCAAGTTAACTATCATCTTTGTCGTATGGTTTCATTAAAGATATTAATAGAGCAGAAAAAGCAAATATGTAAATAAATGGAGTCATAACAACGTTTAAAAAACGTATTTATCACGCAAATCATAATTTGTGTTGATAATTATAAAAAACTCGAAATGGAGAAAAATAATTTCCGGAACAATATCAGTAGCGCATGAAGAAAGTGGTTGATAAAAATTTATCATGCATATAGAATATATTAGCAGTATACTTGTTCTTCATACAAATATATAATATAAAGAAACTTAAATTGCACAATTATGTATAAATTCCTGTAGTATTTTAAATGACATTGTTATTAAAAATATTTTAATTTAAATCTCCTAAAAAGAGGTATAAGAATGTCTGTTCTCGCTATACAGAATTATCTTCACAGGAAGATCTTAGGAATAAAACTTCCTGGTCCCGTTTGTAAACAAATTAAAAAAATTACGGAATTGAATCCATATATGCTAAAATAAAAGAGCTAAAATCGTGATAGAAGATCCTTATCAATTTTATTCTGTTTCAACAACTTTCTAAACACAATATATGAATTGGAAAAATCTTTGCTAAAATAAAAGAAATTTAATTTTTGAAGTAATTTTAATTTTTTTCAATAAAGAAGGATATGTCATTTAGTAAAATTTTCGTAGCAGATAAATGACTATTGGCGTTCAAATACAAAAGTATTACTCAAAGTATCTTTTTTCATGAATGGAATGAGCTAGATCCATGAGAATGGTGTCACCCAATTTATTGCATGATATTACATATGAAAAGTGAACATGTTTCTCAACAGTTAATAGATATTTTTTAATTTATGGAATTTTTTGATAAATTTATTTGAAAGATTTGCAATATCTCAAGAACGGCTCATGCCAGCGTTCTAAAATTTATGTCAATCGTTTTCTAAGGAAAAATACATAAGAAGTGTCTATTTGTGTAACTTTATTAATGGCTTTGATTTTTTGATGATTTTTTCAAAATTTCACTCGAAAATTTAGGGAGGTTCTGAACTTTAGATTGCGTTTAAAAACAATAGGCTTCCAGTATTACGAATAGTGATTTTTGTACCAAATTTCATTCGAATCGCTCCATTCGTTCGTGAGATATTGTCTCTACTGACTCACTGACACACACATGTGATAAGGCTTTCACACCTCTGTGTTAAAATTGTATATTAAAGTATTGTTTTATTTCTGTGTGATTGAAAGTGTCAATTTCGAAATATAAATGTCTTTTCTACATGTTTTCAATTACATTGACTTTTAAGGGAAGTGAACTCTAAAATCGCAAAAGTGTTTATGTTCCAGAAAAATAGTAATAGTTTTGTATTTTCGCTTCTCAGTCGCTAGTTGGGAACTTGCAGGTTTTGCGCACGCGCGCGTTTGAAAAAGGATTTTGGAAGGAGTCGTGGAAAAATGTAGACGTGTGTGTTTGATTCGCGTATGATCGCGAATTTTAAGAAAAGGTGGATTAATTTTGAAAGTGGAAGGATGTGATTAAAATATGTAACATAGTTCGACAAGTTGTGCGTAGAGTCGTTTGGCTCGGTTCAGAGATGAGTCACTCGTGTTTTTAAATGAATCAGCCTGGTAGTAATGGAATAATGAGTCTTGTGAAAAGAGAAAATGGTTCCTTCACTGGTCGGCTTGAATCGCTAATAGGGCTAGAGGGAAAGCTCATTTTACAGCGATTTGTATTTGCCTGACTCCTCCTTGTGTCCTAAGGTACGAATCAACCAATCTCCGTAACCAACCAAGATGTCGAATTCCGCCAGCATGATGTTGTGTAGTCAAGTTTCCCGACCATTATGGATTTTGTTCTGCGCAAGAATCTCGATGAGTTTATGCCGAGAGTCCATCCTGATATCCTTTCCCATGGTACAGAATTGTAAATGTTATATTTAAAAGAGACGAGGTAAAGTTTTATATATATTTAGTCTTCCACCTAACGAATAGAGTGTTAATTGTCAAATCCTCGTGAGCATCGAATCATTGATGATGTTATATGAAAATGTCGTATATGTTCAAAGTATACAAATGTGATATATAAATGTCAAGTATAATATGAGGAATATTGTGTTTATTTTATGTATCAGAAAATATGTGTATTCTCTTGGTTCCTCTTCCTCCAGGGGTGTTCTTAATGGTCACCCTACCGAGTGTAACTCTGAGTTATTGCGAGAAATGCTTGTACTCCACTGTTTTCGATCAACTGCCTTGTTATTTCATGTTTAATAAATGTGTTTGATTTCAAAACTTTGTCTTCTCTGTCGAGTATACCAAAACGTTCGCGACAGAATTGGTGCCGTTACTTTTCTCGGTGAGTGGGGAAGAGCTGAGAGAATTAAAATTTTTAAAAATTTTCTTAAGAATTGAGATTTTGAAGGTTAAAAATTACCGTTGTGCTAAAATGAGTGTTTTCTTAAGTAAACAGAGTTCCATGTTCTGCTTTCGGTATTCTCAAAAACGAGTGTTCTTGGAATTTGATATGTGCCATTTGATAAAAAAAATTGATTTGTTTGCTTATTTATGTCATTTGATTTGATAAAAACTGGTTTTATTGTAAATACTGTTTAAGAACATTGCAATTGCATATTGTGTTAAACCAGGGGTCGGCAACCTATTGAAACGGAAGAGCCAAAAGTTACAATTTACAAAATTTCCCAATTTTTAAAGAGCCACTAAAAATTTTCGTTTCAATATTATTGTATTTGCTTATATATATTGGATTTTGATTTAAAAAAAAACGGCTTTAAATACGGAATAATATTTATTCATATAAAAACACAAATATAGATAGTTACATCAATGGGAGCATTGGCTTTGCATGCCTTTTGAAAGTTTGATTAAATCTGGCTTATAACTTGTTATTTTAAGTTTCAAGC
Source organism: Amaurobius ferox (assembly GCA_951213105.1). Lineage (NCBI taxonomy): Eukaryota > Metazoa > Arthropoda > Arachnida > Araneae > Amaurobiidae > Amaurobius > Amaurobius ferox. The sequence continues at coordinate 68,508,395 of OX578148.1, forward strand.
ACGACTCTAGATTTTTATTTGTTAGTTGACTTCTAACTTTACTTTTTATTATATTCATGCAAGAGAACGCTTGCTCGCACGAATATGTCGACTCGAAGATCGCCAGCACTCCATATGCCAACTTCTTCACCTCACTGTAGCATTCTGGAAGACTATTCCATACGCCGAATATGAGGGCCTCAACTCTAGGAATTTCTTTTAGAGCTGTCCACTTGTGCTGCGCGATATGCATGCATTTTTGGATCCCCAACTCTTCCAACTGGCTCTTGAGTTCTGTGAACTTGCCACTCCACAAGTCTTTCCTTTTCAAATCTAGCAATTGCGTTTGGAGCGATCCAGCATCAATTCCAAATGGCTCAATGTTGATCTCATTTGCATTTGTGTTGAGAGGATTTACTATGAACGCGAGAGAGTACTTTTGTTTGTTTTGAATTGCTCGAATCTCAGCGAATCCATCCTTCATGTTTTTTAAAGCTAGGCTGAAGTAATTCGTGTCAATAGTTGCATTGGTCTCATCGCGATATTGCTTCAGATTTTTAAAATGAAGTAATTTACCGCTTTCCATGTCTTCAACAAAAAGAAGTAATTTTTTTTTCGAAACAAACTACTTTTTCAAGCAAGGCGTAGGCTGGGTTGCCCTTTCCTTGCAGTTTTAGATTTAGTTCATTTAGTTTCATTGTGGTATCTACCAGGGGCGTGTTGGCCCACCGGGGCATGTCCCGGTGCGCCCTCTTCTCACGTCGCCTCTCGCCTCCCTGGATGTAAAATGTTCGTTCGAATTGCTTATATATAAAAAAAAAAACCAAAATGTATCTAAATAATACGTCAGTGCAATACTGATTGCTCCGAGAAATTTGGCGCAGAAGACGGTACCAGTACTCACTGCCTTTTGTATTGCGGAGGTAGTGACTCTGCGACTAACCGATATGCCCGAAGCCGCTGTTGAAACGCGAAACGAAGGAATGAGCTTGTGCTAAGTTCTAACTCCGCGGCGTATTATGAAGTGTTTTATTGTAATTTTGGTTTATTCAAGGAAATTGAAAGACAAGGGGACGCCCTGAAAAGAAGAAATCTCCCTTAGGCCATCCATCTCGTTTCATTCACGTCCTGCAGCCGTAGCATTGATGCGTATGGTAAGTTTGTGTTTTATAAATGTGTTATAGGTAGTTTAATTGCTCTGTTTATAGTAAATTTTGATACCCACATGTAAAATATAACATCATTAATTGTTTTTCGGAATTATATTTCAACAAAAAATTTACAAATATTTCAACAAATATTTAAAATCGAAGAAAGTAACAGTGGTAACCAAATTTTCCGAATGCAGTGCCTATCCTACAACGGAAAAACAAAACAACCGTTCTGTTTCATTTGTGTTGCATTTAGCAAATCCACTTCAGTATTTTGCTCTAGATTCAGCGATTGGAAGCATGTCCATTAGAGACTACAGGAGCATGAAAACTCGAAAACTCACACACAATTTGTGAATTGTTTTATGCTAATGAAAGATAAGAAAAGTTTTCCCGATCTTCTGTTTGGGAACCAAATGGTCAACAGGAAACAGGAAGTGAAAGAGAGAAGACATATAGTAGAAACAGTAGTCGAGGTTTTGAAACTGATAGGTAAACAAGGTTTTCTTTTTCGGGGAAAAGTAGAATCTGCTCATACTTTGGATGACGACTCAGTGAGCCATGGAACTTTTTTACAGATGATTCTCATGCTAAGAAAATATGATGTGATTCTAGAGAAGCATGTGAGCAGTGTAATTTCAAAAAGTAAAACCAAACTCCTCTAGAACAGAAAACACGACGAAATTAAAAAAAAGGAAGAAAATGCCAGTGGAAAGAGGAGATCAAGTTACATTTTTAAGAAACAACATGATTGTGAAAATCTTACAATACATGAAAGCAGAAATAAAAAGAAAAATATGTGAAGAAGTGAAATTGGCAGGGAATTTTCTTCATCCTAATGAATACTACAGTAGATGTTTCAAGTTACGACCAATGTGCATATGTCTTATGCTACGTTAAGGGTTCTGATGTCGTAGAAAGACTGCTAGCTATAAAATGTGTGGTTTACACCACAGGCGAGGATCTGTTTCAGTCACTCAGAACCGTTTTGGAAGATACCGACATACCGATCAAGAACTGCGTTACTAACGCTTTTGATGAAGCTTCTAACATGAATGGTCATTTGAAAGGATTGATAGCAAGATTATCTGAAGTAATTCCACAGTACATTCACACTTGGTACTATGCCCATGTACTGAACCTAGTTCTCACTGACACTGCCCAATGTCTCATAGTAACTATATCATTTTTTAATGTACTGCAAGAAGAAGCTCAAGTGTTTATGAAGGAGTCACTTAAAAGATTATAAAAACCCTTCTTTTAAGGTGGAAGCTATTGGCATGACCAGGTGGCGGAGCCGCAGTAATGCTACGGTCAAGATACGATATTGGAAAATCTCACCCTACCAATGTCATCTACTTATAATTGTTCAGTGCCTTGTTTAAGATATCTAGTTCTCCAGAATCTAACTCTAAAGCTGAAGGTCTTCTCATAAAGTTTACAAGTTTTGATACAATATTGGTAGCTATGTTGTTTATGAAAATTTTTAAGATAATCACTCCTTTGTCTGATTACTTATAGACTAAGAATCTCGATTTCGTTCAAGCATGGAAACTCATCGAAACTTCTCACTTAAAACTTAAAGAATTAAGTCAAAAGTTTGATGAAACTTTACAAGCTGCAAGAACATTCGTATAGATAATGACTCGCAGTTTAGATGAAAGAGTAAAAAAAGATGAGCCTTTGGAAAGTATTTGCATTGAAACTGAATTGAAAGAGAAACGAAAGAGAAAGGGGAAAAAGCTTCACGGAGAAGATGCTGGTCATACCTCAGAAGTAGATGGTTTTAAAATTTCAACATTTTACAGTGTCATAGATACTCTCATCAATACTATAGAAAACAGAATTCTCCAACACAAAAACTTGTACCTAGATCTAGCCTGGTTTGATCCTAAGGGGTTTGGCAATAAAGAGCCCTTACCTCCCAAAGCCCTGGACAAAATAGTAGAGATTCTCCCAAGACTTGACAATGGAAAGCTTGTTGAAGAACTTACTTCATTTGCTGATGTATGGCTCCAAATAAGCAAAAAGACAATCAGTGAAGAGTGTCAAGAAGAAGATCCCACAGAACGTGATTTGTCTGCTGATGACTTTGACGAAGAAGTGAACTCCTCAGCATTTCAACCTTGCAATTACAATAAGTGAAATTCTTGCTTAAAGTGTGTTTACGAAGTGCTTCTTAACTATAGCATATACTCTCGTCAGTATAATGAACTGTTCAAAGCATATAAGCTGCTCTTGATAATCCCGATGACTCAAGTAACATGTGAAAGGGTTTTTTCCAAGTTGGAGATTGTTAAAACAAGATTGAGATCTACCTTAAGCAGTGACAACTTGGAGACATTATTATTAATGCAATCTGAATCAGACTTATTGGACATTATAGGCAGTGACACTATAATTGATAAGTTGTGTCAATTGATCTCTGAAATGAGGCGATTGCTCAGTGTTTAACCACTTAGTATGATATAGGTATCCTTTACTTTTATATTTACCATTTGTTAAATTCTGACAAGTATAGCTGATATATGTTCAGTACATCAAATGAATCATGTTTATTTCAGGCGATATTAAATAAATATGCATATTGTAATATATATTGTATCAACGGAAATCATGCTCTCAATTATTATTTTTACCTTTATTTTTATTTAAAGCTATTTTTTTTAAATACACAATTTTAGGTTCTATTACTTAATGTTAAGTAAGACAAAATGATGTTTTAAGCACTCCCAGACCCTCCCGGTAGTTGGCGCCCCCGTATCGGTCTATCCACTGCCCTCTTGGGGGACCCAGCACGCCCCTGGTATCTACCATGAAGTTGAATTTTTGCAGCCATTTGTCTTCTTCCAATTCGGGATGATCAGTGCTTTTTTCATTAAGGAATATTTTTTATTTCACTCAAGCACAAAGCAAAACGTTGCAATACGTTACCTCTGGAAAGCCATCGCACTTAATTGTGCAGAAGTAGGTCAGAAAACTGGCTATCTATTTCTGCAAGGAAATCTTTAAACTGGCGATGGTAGAGTGCTTTTGCCAAGATGCTGTTAATAATCTTAATTACCAAGTTCATGACCTCAACTATTTCGGCCGGAAATGTTTGGGCACAAAGCGCTTCTTGATGAATTATGCAGTGAAACGTTAGAATTTAGTGGTTTATTTTTTCTGAAGAATTGATGTTACCCCTCTATGTATTCCTGTCATACTTCTGGCTCCATCAGTTGCTATAGAAACGATTTTATTTATATCGATTCCATTGTCTTCCAGGCATTTTTGCACAGCATTTGCTGTATCTTCTCCACGAGTTTGCCCTGAGAGCGGTAGCAATCCTAGCAGTTCTTCTTTTGGACCTTGGGACGACATATACCTGACGAAAAGGGTAACTTGTGCCGTGTCTTTTATGTCGCAAGACTCAAGTGATAAGGCAGAAGCCAGTTGAATGTCTTCCACTTGCATATGTGTTACATTTGAAGACATTTTAGCAGTTCTATCTTGTACTGTTTTAGCAGATAATGGCAAATCTTTGATTTTTTTTCATGATTTCTGCTTTGTTTTTAAAATCACGAAACAGTTCTCCAGATGCACGTATAAAACAATCTTTGACGTACTCACCATCTGTGAATGGTTTTCCTCTTTTTGCAATTTCTAATGATACTGCAAAGTTTGCCAGATTTACATTATTGGAAGATTGCGCCCAGTTACTTAGCATGGAACTTGACTGTTGTTGTTTTTTTGGAGCTCCTCAACAGCTTTTTTTCGTGCGTCACCGGTTGGATATTTACCAGCAAACTGGGTATATTTTGTAGTGAAGCGTCTCTCCAAATTTGACTTCTTATTGTGTGCGAGTTTTTCGTGGCAAATGAAACAAGTCGGAAGGCCATCTGTGTTGCATATGAATGCAAACGACTCCGTCCAATCCTGATTGAATTCTCGGTTTTCTTCTTCAGTTCTTCTCTTTCCTTTACCAGATGCCATAATGGCGCGGAGCTGAAAAAATGACTTTTTAAAATTTTACTTAGCTATCTAAAACGGCAAACAATTTATTTACCATTATTACTTCGTTAGCACGATCCTCAGATATGTAATTCAATTCTGTTACTGATTTTATTATATTATACGCGTACATACATTTAAGAAGATAATTCGCATCTAAATCGTATTCTTCTTGAAACAACAAGCGAATAGACACGCAGAAACCGCAAGAGATTAAATTAACACACATGCAACGTAACGTCGACCGTGATATCCGAGGATGACTGACTGACAACACGTCTAGAGCCTAGACGTGTTGTCTAGACTCTAGACGGTGGCTGTTTGGGTGAGACGGAAATGAAATTCAATTGGCTGAAAGATAAACATGGTCACGGAGTCTCATCTCTAAGAACAAAACAATAGTTCAAATTTATCTCATCACGGTCATGTTAAGCGTAGCGATTTGTAATTAACGATTATGAAAATAGAAGCTATTGAGAAATTAGGTACTTAAAAATATATTTTCTTATTTTTTAAGGGTTTTGATAATAAAATATTAATTTTTTCGTATGGAAATGGAGAGCCGCAACTTTACATCAAAAGAGCCACATGCGGCTCGCGAGCCGCAGGTTGCCGACCCCTGTGTTAAACTATACGAGTATATTTGATTGTTATGCAAAATGGCTCCAATTACTAGAAACAAAAAAGTAAATGTCGGTAAGATGAGTAAAAATTCAAGTAAAAAATTAAATTCCTCCTTGATTTTGTCGCTTGATATTGCTACTGAGTCGGATACTGTTAATTCTAGAAGTAAAGTTAAAAGTGTTAGCCACAAAGCTAAATCTAATGAGGAAAATATATCAGATAAATCGCCGGTATGTCTGAATTCTTCTTCTGGCACTTTGCCAAATCAAAACAGTGCTTCATCGGTAAATGATAACATGTTAAAATCATTCCATATTTTCACACCTAAGTTCGCACATCATATTCCAAAATTCTCGGGAAATTCAGAGCTTTCGTTGTCACAGTTTTTGGAAAAGTTAAATTTAGTAGCCACTCATGCAAACTGGAGTGAGTGTGACAAATTAGTTTGTTTGAGATTGAATTTAGAGGGGGAAGCAAATAGATTGATTGAAGAGAATCCAAAGCACAGAAATTGTAAAAATTTGCAGGAAATTATTCACATTTTGAAAGATCATTTTGAAGTGACCGAAAATGTTACTAAAAACATAATTTCACTCGTGAACTTTACACAGAGACCAAATGAGTCGGTTAAACAGTTTTCGATGAGAATCGAAGCTGCTTCATTTAAGGTTGTTCCGGAAGATGTAGATTCCGAAAGTGAGAATAAAATCAGGCAAACACTTTTAAAAACTTCATTTATTAATGGTTTATATCCGGAACTAAAAAGATTGGTGTTGTCACAAAACCCTAGAGATTTTTATTCGGCTAGAAAACTTGCAATTCTCGAGGAATCTATTTTAAATGAAAATAATGCTATGTACTTGACTAATCCGGTACTTACAAAAAAAGGTGTTCTCACACCAGAAAAATATGTTCTCACACCAGATCGAAGTGAAAGTATGTCAGATTTAAAAAGAAAAGTGTTAGAACAGGAAAGGGACATTGAATTTCTTAGGGGTAAAATAGAAAAATTTAAGTTTAATTCAGATAAAGTTAACGAAAAGCGTTCACCGCGTCCAAAGTGTGACAAATGTGGTAAATTAGGTCACGTTCAAGAACAGTGTTGGAAAAAGGTTTTTCAAAAAAGAGATGCGTACGGTATAAAATGTAGGAAAATTTATACCAGTCCTGGAACTAGGTATCACCAGGGTGAAAGACACAGAGGGCAAATGTCTGCAAATGAGTGGAAGTATAAAAAGCAAGGAACGCAAAATTATAAAAATAAGGAGTCATATAAATCTTTGCAAAATTCCAAAAATCATTCTTCTGGGAATCAGAGTAGATATCCCATGCACAATTATAATAATAGAAAAACTTTTGATAGGCAAACATCACATTTTGAGGAAAATAATATTTGTCATAATATTACAAATTCTTTGTCATCTTCTTCTATTATAAAAGGAAAATTAGTGAGCAGTGAAGTGTCAATATTGATTGATACGGGTAGTTCAATTAATTTAGTGTATGAGGAAGCTTTAAATACTGTACCCATTGCACATATGTTGCTAACATACAAACCAACAATTTTGCGTAGCTTTAGTTCACAAGATACTAAAGTTGAATGTTTAGCCACTATTTCACTAAATTTGGGAAAAGAAAGATTCCCTACCGAATTTTTTGTGTTAAAATCACCAGCTCCTATTTCATATAATGTAATCCTTGGTAACAAGTTTTTACATAAACATAATGCTATTATAGATTATAATCACTTCTGTTTTAAGTTTTCAAACTCTTCCATTCCTTTTGTTGGTTATCAATGTACGAATAATTTACTTTCGATTTCAAATCATGAACCGGCAAATGAGTCGGAAATTGCAGACTCAAACCTAAGTAGTGTCGCAAAGCGTATTGCTGTGCCTGACTCGCAGATGAGTAGTGGAAAAAATGTTCGTGTGGTAGAGGACTGTAAACCGAAAGAGTTCCATACGAATGCATGTGCCAAATGCAAAGCAGATCTGGCACCGGTAGTGAATGAGTCTCAGGTCATTCGGGAAGAGTATGTGAGCAGAAATTTTTCGGAAAATAATGTAGTGCCACATTTGGGTAGTGAAGAGGTACATATTAACGATTTGGAAAATGGAAGCAAATCTTTTAGAGATTTGGTAGTAAATGCACAGAATGTTACTTTGCATATGGGGGAAAAGCAAAATCATGTTAGAGGTGGTACTGAAGAAGTGGCACAGCATAAGAACTTAAACATTAAAACTGTTAATAACTTATGTAGAGTAAAAGAAACTCTAAATACAAAAATTAAAGAGCCAGTTATTGTGAAAAATTCACAAAAATGTATAATTCCTCCTTTATCTGAATCATTTATTAAAATCAAACTTTCAGAAGGGTTTCCGGAAAATTCCACCTTGCTTCTGGAATCAGAGAAAAATGACCACATCTTCATTGCTAGAGCTGTATATAGAGCTCCTAAGGATGGAATTATTTGGGTTCGTGTTGCTAACCCAGAGGAAAAACCTTATCATTTGAATAAGGGTAGAAAAGTGGCTCATGTTCAGGAAATTCAGGTGTCTGAGGAGGTTGAAGTTAATGTAGTGAGTGAGGGAGAGTTGGACTCCAGTGAACCTTTGGAGCCTTTTGAAAGTTGGGGAGGAGATTTTGACCTGAGTCATCTCCAAAAAGATCAAAAACATAAATTATCAACTTTGTTGAATAAATATAGACAAGTTTTTGCAAAGAATGTTGCTGAGTTGTCTGGTTGTAAAACCATATTACATGAGATAAATTTGGAAACATCTGTTCCTGTTTATCAGAAACCATACAAAGTTCCACATCATTTACAAGGGGAACTCAATAGACAAGTCACAGAATTATTAGAAGCTAAAATAATTAAACCTAGTTTTTCACCTTACAATACGCCAGTACTGTTTGTAAGGAAACCGGATGGTTCTTATAGATTATGTTGTGATTTTCGCAAGTTAAACAAACTTACTATTACAGAAAATTTTCCAATTCCTAACATTAGTGAATTGATTGATGGTTTAGCAGGTGCTACATTTTTCTCAACTTTGGACTTAACTTCAGGATTCTACCAATTGCATTTGAATCCACAGGATTCACACAAAACAGCTTTTTCCACGCCCACCGGTCACTACGAATGGTGTAGGACCCCTTTTGGTCTAAAAAACGCACCAGCGTCTTTTCAGAGATTAATGTCTCTTGTACTGGCAGGGTTATCAGGAATATACATAGATGATGTTATCATCTCATCAAAAACTTTTGAAGAACACATGATGAAATTAGAAGAAGTTTTTATTAAATTATCTCAACATGGTCTTAGGTTAAAGCCATCAAAATGCTTCTTTTTCAGAAAGACAATAAAGTACTTAGGTTTCAGAGTGTCTGAGGGAAAAGTTCAGCCAGACCCTCATAACATTGATTTAGTGCAAAAATTTAAAGTACCCACCTGTGCCAAGAATATCAGACAATTTTTGGGTTTGACAGGCTTTTATAGGAAGTTTGTACCAGATTATGCAAAGATTACTCTTCCACTAACTAATCTTTTGAAATCAAAGCAGAAAAAGTTTGTGTGGAGTCAGGAGGCTCAGGAAGCTTTTGAAATACTTAAGAACAAGCTTATTCAAGAACCAATTTTAAAATTACCAAATTTTAATTTGCCCTTTACTTTGCATACAGATGCCTCTAATTACGCTTTGGGATCAGTTCTTTCGCAATTGGATGAAAATGGGTTATCTCACCCAGTTTCCTTTGCTAGTCGAAAATTACAAGGTGCTGAAGTGAATTACAGTGTAGTCGAGAAAGAAGCTTTGGCTGTGGTTTGGGCTACCCAGCAATTTAAGCACTATCTCTTAGGCAAACATTTCAAAATTTACTGTGATCAAGCATCCTTATCGTTCATTTTCAAATTAAGAGATCCTACTTCGCGCATAGCTCGCTGGATCGTTTCATTGCAGGCTTTTGATTATGAAATCATTCATAAACCGGGGAAACATAATGTTGTAGCTGACTATTTTTCGAGATGTATTGATGAGTCTTCTTCAAAGAAATCTCAAAACACTCAGAAACAAACTGTTCCTAAAAGTATTGTAGAATCTGTCCCTACGAAAATTTCTGGAAAAGTAGTGGTACAGAATAATGATAGTAGTGAAAACATAAATGCAATCGTTGAAAATTCTCAAGATCAAGTACAGACTGCTGTGGAAGCTTCTCTGGTAACTAGGATAGCTATTGGTCAATTGAAAGATCCTAGATGTATAAAAATCAAAAATCTTCTGGAAAAAGGTGTAAAACCATACCCACAAAAACTTTCATTTTTCATGAAAAATGGTATGTTACATTGCATACACAAAAATCCAAAGCAGAGACAGCAATATAATGAGAGAGTAGTTATTCCTCAAGACTTAGTCTCAGAAATTCTATGGCTTTGCCATGATTCTCCTGTTGCTGCACATTGTGGTTTTCAAAGAACTCTGGCAAAAATTTCAGTTAACTATTATTGGCCAGACATGCATGCTCAGACTGAAAATTATGTGAAGTCGTGCACAACTTGTGTAAAAAACAGAGGTTTTCGTAACAACAAGGCTCCAATACAGAAATTTCCTATTACAACTTATCCTTTTGAACGTGTGGCTATGGATGTAGTCGGCCCACTACCTATCTCGAATTCTGGGATGAAGTACATTCTTGTCATTACAGATTACTTCACTAGATGGCCAGAGGCTTATCCACTTGCTACAGTTAAAACTGAGGATATTCTCGCTTGTTTAGAGAGATTTATAAGTATTCATGGAATTCCTGCTCACTTAATTACGGATCAAGGTAGTAACTTCATTTCTGAAGCTGCCAACAATCTATACAAGAAATTAGGCATAAAAAAACATAATACTTCAGCGTACCATCCCCAGTCAGACGGGCTAGTCGAAAGACTGAACGGTACGTTAGTTAGATCCTTAAAGAATCTGGTCTATTCTGATAAGGGCGATTGGGATCGAATGATTCAATTTGCTTTAATGGCTCATAGAACGTCAGTCCATGCCTCAACAGGCGAGTCCCCAGCACATCTTGTCTTTGGTCGAGACCCTGTGCTACCTGATGCTCTTTTAACAGGTGTAAAATATCCAGTTTACAAATCTACTCATGATTATTCAGATGACTTACAGGTTCGCTTAAAAAAGACCTTTGTAACTGTTAGGAAAAACCTCGAGGAAGCTCAGGAATCACAACAACTTCAACAACATAAATCTGCTAAAATGCCTAAGATTAAAGTTGGTGACTTGGTCTATCTTTACACACCTCATATTCGGCCAGGCCAATCAAAAAAACTCAGTTCTTTAAATCATGGTCCTTTTGAAGTTATCAAGCAAACAACTGAAGTTAACTTTGTCATTCAACACAAAAACAATCCATGTAATCAGCAATTGGTCCACGTTAATAGATTAACTCCTTTACCTCCTAGACGTAGTGAATTGATTTCTAGCACATATAATGATAACATTGATAATTCTTCAACTCAAGAAACAAGACAATTTAAAAGTAGATATTTTCTAAACCATCAAAATAGGGTTAAAACTCAAAATGTTCCTAATTCACACAAGTATGACTTGCGCCCAAGAGGCCAATTTATTCATTAAAGTTACTTGTCAATTAAGGCAATATGTCAAGAGAGCAATTGGCTCAAAAGTAAAGTAAAATGTTTAAATTATGAAATTCTCACATTTTCAAAAAAAAGACTGATATTGTTGTGAGATGGACAATTATGTTTCATAATATTATATTTTCAATTGTTTCACAAAATGTTTTGCAAAACTGTATGCTATGTTAAAATGGATCCGATATTTCTGAACTTCTGTGTAATTTGCTTTATGTGTCAGTCAGCTGAATGTTCTGTACTGCAAGTTCTGTGCCAGTGCAGCTTTCTGAATGTGAGTGCCATGTTAATCAGGTTGAAGTAGTGTTTTAAAATTCTAAATACTTAAATAATAATTTTTTTTTTTGCTTTACTTTAATGATAAGCAGTAATGTTTTAAAGTAATTTTAAGATAATTAAGTACTTGATGGATTAGAGTTTTGGTAAGGATTTTTAAGGATAACTGATAATTTTTATCTCTGTTTTATTTTATGAATGTGTGAATGATTTTTTTTTTTAATTTAAAGGTCTAGTAAATTTTAGAAATTTTTTTTGTCATTTGGTGTTTGTTGACTTATTGGTTGGGGGTACCGCCACCTCTAGGTTTGCAACTTTCTAATGGACTTGTTTCTTGCCTGGGTGCCTGATCAACATTCTTGGTTTGAAAATTTGTCTCATTTTCTAAATTAGTAATTTTTTTAAATGTCTTTTAAAGTAATTTGTTGGCAAGGTTGGATAATAGTTAATAAATTGATTTCTGTGAAAAGTAAATTTATAGAATTTTAATTGTAAGATTTTTGAAGAAAGAAAACTTTTTGTTTAGTTAAACTTTTTGTGAGTTGAGTAAATTAAATTTTCATGTCTCTGTGGTACTCACCAGAAAATGTATTAGTGTTTAAGTTTTAAAAGGGGCAATTTCATCATTTGTGTCTTGTTAATTTGGTGTTGTCTTGTAAAGGTCTATGCTTGTATTGAGACTTATTTTTTTTTGACTCACGAGTCAAACTTTAGGCCACTCTTGGATTTTGGTTATTATGCTGGTCATGATCTTGTTTGTTTTTGTTTTTTTTCTTTGATGTACATGTACATCGCTCAAAATTTACACTAAATTCCTCTCAATGGAACATATGTCATTGGGAACTTAATGCAGGTATTTTCCTAGTATTGTGTGGAAAAATTCCCCGCTTTGCAGGAAATTTTTCTCCCGGGCCCCGAAGGAGTGTGATAAGGCTTTCACACCTCTGTGTTAAAATTGTATATTAAAGTATTGTTTTATTTCTGTGTGATTGAAAGTGTCAATTTCGAAATATAAATGTCTTTTCTACATGTTTTCAATTACATTGACTTTTAAGGGAAGTGAACTCTAAAATCGCAAAAGTGTTTATGTTCCAGAAAAATAGTAATAGTTTTGTATTTTCGCTTCTCAGTCGCTAGTTGGGAACTTGCAGGTTTTGCGCACGCGCGCGTTTGAAAAAGGATTTTGGAAGGAGTCGTGGAAAAATGTAGACGTGTGTGTTTGATTCGCGTATGATCGCGAATTTTAAGAAAAGGTGGATTAATTTTGAAAGTGGAAGGATGTGATTAAAATATGTAACATAGTTCGACAAGTTGTGCGTAGAGTCGTTTGGCTCGGTTCAGAGATGAGTCACTCGTGTTTTTAAATGAATCAGCCTGGTAGTAATGGAATAATGAGTCTTGTGAAAAGAGAAAATGGTTCCTTCACTGGTCGGCTTGAATCGCTAATAGGGCTAGAGGGAAAGCTCATTTTACAGCGATTTGTATTTGCCTGACTCCTCCTTGTGTCCTAAGGTACGAATCAACCAATCTCCGTAACCAACCAAGATGTCGAATTCCGCCAGCATGATGTTGTGTAGTCAAGTTTCCCGACCATTATGGATTTTGTTCTGCGCAAGAATCTCGATGAGTTTATGCCGAGAGTCCATCCTGATATCCTTTCCCATGGTACAGAATTGTAAATGTTATATTTAAAAGAGACGAGGTAAAGTTTTATATATATTTAGTCTTCCACCTAACGAATAGAGTGTTAATTGTCAAATCCTCGTGAGCATCGAATCATTGATGATGTTATATGAAAATGTCGTATATGTTCAAAGTATACAAATGTGATATATAAATGTCAAGTATAATATGAGGAATATTGTGTTTATTTTATGTATCAGAAAATATGTGTATTCTCTTGGTTCCTCTTCCTCCAGGGGTGTTCTTAATGGTCACCCTACCGAGTGTAACTCTGAGTTATTGCGAGAAATGCTTGTACTCCACTGTTTTCGATCAACTGCCTTGTTATTTCATGTTTAATAAATGTGTTTGATTTCAAAACTTTGTCTTCTCTGTCGAGTATACCAAAACGTTCGCGACACACACACACACACACACACATACTTTCTCACACACACACACACACACATACATCACCTCAAAAATGTTCGATTCGTGATGAGGGATGCTTGAAACTTGCTCTCCCGTCGAAAACTCGAATTCGAATTTTCGACCCCGTCACAGTACTTTCCTTATACATTACGTATATGAGGAAAGTAATATTAAACTAACATAACGAGAAATATGCTGTGTTTCAGGAAGCACTAATGATTTCAAAAGAGTCTTCTATATCCTAATGAAGCATAGAAATCTATTTAAAACAGCTATTAGCTTCAAGTGCATATGACACTCGACCTTGTCGTACTAAAAAAATGAGAAACTTCCTCTACAACACGGCTTACCTAAGAAATTTACGCTGTGCCATAGGAAATTTCATAACTCATGAAACGGAAAACAATAGTTGAAGAGCTTTTTAAATTTTATTTTCTGGCATTACTTTTAACCGCAAAGGTGAATATGTCAAATGTTCGTCTGGAAGGAAGTGCATTTGAATATGACATCATGATTCGATCGGGTAGGCATGATCTGGGAGGCGATCCTCACCTGAATATTTTAACCATCGTTTATCAAATTGTTCCATTTACCCTTTGTTTAACATGTTCTAAATGCATAGAATAACACTTTTTGACTTCATTACAATACAATGTAATGTATAGGCGAAATATGTTAGAATAGGGTGGGCAATTGTAATTGGGGTACTCTGTGAATTTTCACGTTTTGGGTACTTGAGAATACGGATGAAATATTTTAACGTTACGTCTAGGTGTATGTCTGTGTGATGTATATTCACTCTAGCTCAAAAACTATAAGAAATTTCCTGAAATTTAATAGTTAAGTCATTTTTGGTTTACCCTGGTTCAAGAATCGCAGAGGAATGCAAAAAGCCATAGAAATTTTAAGGTGTATTTTGATCTGAAAACGAAAATGGTTCATTTCAAATAGAAAAGATGGTTGATTGTATGCACTGTAAAAAAATCTGATGTGGGCAACACATGACTTTCTTTTAATGCAATGAATTTACTACTTTTACAGTAAAAGAAAAGGTTTTTCTTATAGTAGATACTTATTCCTTCCAAGATATTGAATTTTCGACAATTAGTCATAATTTTCATAGATTTAGCGACATTTTTATCCAGATGGCGAGATTTTCGTTAATTTGGCAACATTTCAAAAAGTCGCCAAGTTGGCGACATTCCGCAAAATTCGTCGCCAAATTCTCGCCAATAGACGGAGAAATAAGTTTTTCTTATAGCAGATAAATGACTATTGGCGTTCAAATACAGAATTATTACTAAAAGTATATTTTCTCATGAATGGAACGAGCTAGATCCACGAGAATGATGTGACCCAATTTATCGCATGATATTGCATATGAAAAGCAAACATGTTTCTCAATAGTTAATATATTTTTTTAATTTATGGAATTTTTTGATAAATTTATTTGAAAAATGTGCAATATCACGAGAACGGTTCGCGCTAGTGTTCTAAAGTGTATGTCAATCGTTTTCTAAGGAAAAATTACATAAAAAATGGCTATTTGTGTAACTTTATTAGAGGTTTTGATTTTTTGATGATTTTTTTCAAAATTTCACTCGAAAATTTCGGGGGGGGGGGGGGGAGGTTCAGAACATTCGATTACGTTTAAAAGCAATAGGCTTCCAGTATTCACGGATTGTGATTTTTGAACCTAATTTTATTCGAATTGGTCCATTTCCTTCGTGAGATATCGTCTCCACAGGCTCACTGACACACACACACACACACACACACACACAAACACACACACACACTTTCACACACACACACACACTTTCACTGCGTGCTGTTGGCATACTTCGGGCGCGGTAACCCGGTGGTTTGCGAGTTGGATTTGCACGCTGCCACAACTGCCGCCGTGTTCATGCGGAGTACGATCGCGTTAAATATGTGGGTCCGTAAGTCCTTCCGAGAGGTTGGTGGTAGGGGAAGGAGGGTACGGTCCCTGTGGACGCCTCCCCCACTGGGTTCCGGTCTAAATTGGGTGGCACATCCCGGCCGTCCAAACAGTTACCTTACATTTTTCTGGTAGGTCGAATGGTCTGGGTCTCAACAACAACAACACACATACACATGGATATCACCTCAAAAATGTTCAATTCGTGATCAGGGATGCTTGAAACGTTCTCTCCCGTCGAAAACTCATTCGAATTTTCGACCTCTTCACAATACTTTCCTTATACGTTATGTATATAAGGAAAGTAAGATTAAACTAACATAACGAGAAATATGCTGTGTTTCAGGAAGCACTAATGATTTCAAAAGCTTCTTCTATATCCTAATGAAGCATAAAAATCTATTTAAAACAGCTATTAGCTTAAAGTGAACATGACACTCGACCTTGTCGTACTAAAAAAAATGCGAAACTTCCTCTACAGCACGGCTTACATAAGAAATTTACGCTGTGCCATAGGAAATTTCATAACTCATGAAATGCAAAACAATAGTTGAACAGCTTTTTAAATTTTATTTTCTGGCGTTACTTTTAACCGCAAAGGTGAATATGTCAAATGTTCATCTGAAAGAAAGTGCATTTGAATATGACATCATGATTCGATCGGGTAGACATGATCTGGGAGGCGATCCTCACCTGAATATTTTAACCATCGTTTATCAAATTGTTCCATTTACCCTTTGTTTAACATGTTCTAAATGCATAGAATAACACTTTTGGACTTATTACAATACAATGTAATGTATAGGTAAATATGTTAGAATAGGGTAGGCAATTGTAATTCAGGTACTGTGAATTTTCTCGTTTTGAGTGCTTGAGAATACGGATGAAATATTTTAACGTTGCGTCTAGGTGTATGTCTGTGCGATGTATATTCACTCTAGCTCAAAAACTATAAGAAATTTCCTGATATTTAATAGTTAAGTCATTTTTGTTTTACCCTGGTTCAAGAATCGTAGAGGAATGAAAAAGTCATAGAAATTTTAAGATGTAATTTGATCTGAAAACGAAAATGGTTCATTTCAAAAAGATGGTTGATTGGATACACTGTAAAATAGTTGTAAGCATGTTACTGAAAGTTTCATGGGAATCAACTGTCCGCAATGGGGAGTAAGGTTCCTGATAGTTATGATAACATATATATAAAAATACAAAATTAACGCTTCGACAGACGATAATTAGCTGAATATTTCAAGAATGAAGCTGGAATTTTCACGAACGCCTGCAATTGCAGCTGTTTTGATAGTTTGCCGAAATTATCAACAAAGTAGCTGAAAAAAAAATGAGCTATGGTAGCAGAATATTTTACAGTTTAGAGTACCAACTGCTAAATTGAAAATCAGTAGTTCCAATCCTCTTTGGAACACTAGCACTTTACATTACAGGTTTCGTGCATTCAATACATATCGTAGACGAGTTTATGAGGTAAACAAGGGGCCTGGGTTATTCTAATAAATAAGTATTTTATATATTAATTATGTATATTAACCATCCAAAATGTCTCTGAGGCTGTTTAATTTTCTGCTACATTCTCAAAATTTACAAATGATATGAACTTGAAAAATACAAACGAATTTGAAAAATACAAACCAATTTTCATTACAATTATACTATAATGGAAACCCTTATTTTGAAATACAGTTCATTATCCTAACGTCGGTAAATCTTTATCTCCATTTCGAAACAACTCTTTTTCGGTCACATTCAGTGACCAGTTTCAAAAGTAATTGCGGTGTGTTTAAATAAAATAGTTTATTCCGTTGTAAAATTTTTACAAACTTTGATGAAAATACGTTTACTATTTTTAAATAGGATTCATTATGTAAGTGTATTTAAGACTATTGCATTCATTCATAATTCCGTCTTTATAATATTATCAGAGGATTACGTTTATTATATCTTGTGCTTCTGTTTAAGTAATTTGCAGTCTTTATTTAACATTACAAAAAATGTCTACTTGGGTGGAGGTTATTCAAGTATATTTTTACTTAGAACTGACCTGCATTGAAGTAATGCAAATATGTCAAAGCTGCGTAGGAGTTTGTAGAAGTTCAAAGTTTTATTTGTTGAGACAACTTTTCTTGATATGTCAAAACAACTTTTCAACGGCGTTTTAAACAACCGCTAAATTTATTTAAAGGAACTAAATAAAAAAAATTTCCAGTTTATTAAGGGGACGGTGGACGTTGAAATGAGCAAAAATCGACTAAAAATAGTTTTTTAACACTTTACAACAAAGTTGAAAAGTGTTTATGACTTTGTTCATTCTATCTGTCTGTCTGCCCGTTAGCACGATAACTGCCGTAAAAATGACTTAATCAAAATGAAATTTTAGTATGTTGTTCAGACGGTCTGTAGAACCTATGGGAATATAAATGAATAATATCACCCAATTAGTTTTGGATTGAACCCGGGTTGGAAAAATGAAATACATTGAGCCCTATGGGACCTAATTTTTCAAACATTTTTTAAGCGGATTTAAAATTCACAAATTGCTTCGAAAATTTTAGGTAATATTCAAATTGTTCCATAAAATATATAAAAAAAATTCAACGAAATATATTCAGTAGTTTTTTAAATATAAATTAAAATAATAATTACACCTCTTATATGAAACGATCACGTGACCATGATATGAAAAGATCACATGACCCACTTCAAAATGATATATGGCATCCATCTTGTCTCAAAACCGTGATTTTTAAAGTTCTTTTTAATTCATATTGAGTGTTGTATCCGTCCTAAAATCACTTTATTTTTGCCTAAATTCTGTGCATCTACATACTGAAACAACGCAATGACAATATATTTGAGTTTAAATGCTCATCCAAATTTGATTATTTCTACAACGAAGCCTATTTTTCACCTATGTAAAATGTAAACAGCAAAATATGTAGAATGAGTTGTATTAGAATTGCTGTATTTCTTTAACACAAAACCATTGAGTTCATGGAGTCTGCATAGCTGTTATGAATGAAATATTCATTGATTTTACAAAGAGCAGGACGATTTTTTTCGATGAAGTTTTACGCATAGGGTTTAATTACTTGTAGCTCCATGGTCTTAATTTTTAAATAAAATAAATTATTATAGTATTGTGATGAATGACATGAATGGTAAATTATTTATGAATGAAATGCTGCTTTTATAGAGAGAGCCAGGCGTGTTATTTTTTCTATGACGTCATTTGAATGAATTTCAGTTGTTTTCGATGAAGTTTTCAAATATAATAAATTATCGTAGTATTATGATAATTCTAAAATTATTACCGAGGAATGTATCACATTTTAGAGATGTTTAAACCAGGAAATTTATATTTCAATGCCGTCATTTGAATGAAGTTCATTTTTTTCGATGAAGGTTTAAGTTTTCAAATATAATAAATTAATGTAGTATTTGTGATAAGTTTTAAAATATTACCGAGGAATGCATTGAATTTTAGACATGTTTAAATAAAATTGCATTGAAGTTGGAAAGTGTTTCATAATCAATGCTTTAAGCATGATTGATCTCTCTTGTTTTAATATATAACATTGTTTTACACATTTAACCTTTTACTTACGGGTGGGACAGCGTCCATCCCAAACGAAGAATCTCCCAAAGAGACAGGTATTTGACCTACCCTATCCCAAACAGTTCGACCCCTTTGCAGACATTGGCGTCCATGGAAATCGCCGGCGGAAGCAGATGCAATGCTTTTGCCGGCGATTTCCATGGGCGCCAATGTCTGCAAAGGGTGGTCGAACTGTTTGGGATAGGGTATGTCAAATGCCTGTCTTTTTCGGAGGTTTTTCGTTTAGGATGGACGCTGTCCCACCTGTAAGCAAAAGATTAAATGCATTTTTTCGAAACGGAATTTTCAAAGGTTTTATATTTTTAAAATGCTCCATCTGTCTTAATTTTCGTTTGAGATGCATGAAATTTGGTAAGAAGACACCTTTCATACCTTTTAATGAAACTGGGTATGCATTTTATAATTGAACTTTATTAAGGTAATTAAAAGTGAATAATAACACAATTAAATGATGAAAATTAAGTTTTAATGCAGGAAAATATTTAAAAAAAAAAATTACTTTCTAAGGGATTTAAAAATGAATACCCAAATTTATTCATAATGTGTTTTTGAGTGATCATAATTTAAAATGAATCAAGAATGTGAACAAATGGCACGCAAGGAGCATTTTCAAATTTTCGTTAAAAAAATTAAATAAAAAAAAAATACAGAATTTTAACAAAATTGAAAAAAATTGAATGGTGTCTTATATAGTAATGTTAAGCATATTTATATAAATTTTCATGTTTCTAAGTCAATAGATAAATAAAAAAAACTTCAAGGTCCACCGTCCCCTTAAGGATGTAAAATACAATGGTTTGCTTGAGGGTTTTCGGGTATTAAACGTATTTCATCAGAGGCATATGATACAGTACAAACACATTAGAATTTTATACACAACCAAATTTACAAATCAAATTAGGACATTACAAAAAGCTGATTGGCAAGAAAGGTATTCATTAATAAGTAAAGAAGCATATGCTTTTTCACTTTTTGATGATCTTGATTATTTAAAAACTGCAAATTCGATATGATTTTAAATAAGTAATCAGTTCATGCATTTTTTTAAATAAAACAATTCCGTTTTAGGAAATATAAATAACGAAATATAGAAAATAATCTAATGTGGCTGGCTAGTACATAGTACTGGCTAGTACTGGCTAGTACTTTCCCTATATAATGCAATGTTTCACTTCTTTCACATAAAACTAATGATGTACATTATCCATGGCGCAATGTTTTAACGTATGGTAACATTTGGCATTAATCTGGATGATAATGTATAAAACTATTTGGATTTGCTCAATTAATTTATATTTTGCCCAGTTATGATTAGATTAGAAATATCTCTAATATTCGTTAAGCAATATAGTCCATATATCAAACGAGTTTAAACATAATTTAATTTTGGCGGCATTTTCGTCAATTCGGCAACATTTCTAAAAAGTCTCTAAGTAAGCGATATTTATGTAAATTTAAGACCAAGGTCAATTTATTTAAGGATACTTGCCACCTATTTTAATCGTATATATTATTTTCGCTTAATGTATCTGAAAACGTGCTATATCTCGAATACGTTTCGTGCTAGTGTTCTGAAAATCTTAATGATAGATTATGTATAAATTATTATTGATTTAACATTAAAGGTCCTGATTTTGAATGATTTTTTCAAAAGTTCATTCAAAAATTGTGGGGAGGGGGGGGGAGAGAGGGTCCTGTGTTGGAAATCAACAGGATTCCTGTATTTACTGTTTGTAATAATCGTACCAAATGTTTGATCTCTATATACATTATACGTGCCTATATATTATACTATGTATGTAGGGAAAGTGGAAGATAAGATAAGGATGCAATATAAGATATGGAGTGAGCAAAGGTATAAACAAATAGGCATTAGACCTCTGAAACCCATAGACAAGACTTATGCAAGATAAGATATGGAGGGAGCAAATGTATAAACTAGTGAACGTTCGACCTCTGAAACCCATAGACGACATCTATGCAAGATAAGAACAAAGATATAAACAAGTGGGCATTCAACCTCTAAAACCCATAGACGACATCTATGCAAGATAGGATATGGAGGGAATAAAAGTATAAACTAGAGAGCATTTCACTTGTGAAACACATAGATGGCACATATACAAGATAAGATATGAAATGAACAAAGGTATAAACAAGTAGGCATTCAACCTCTGAACTTCATAGAAGGTATATATGCAAGGTGAAATATAGAGAGAACAAAGGTATAAACAAGTGGACATTCGACCTCTGAACCATATAGAGGACACCTTTTCAAGATAAGATATTGAATGTTGTTGTTGAGACCCAGATCGTCCGACCTACCAGAAAGGTGTAAGGTAGCCGTTTGGACGGTCGGGAAGTGCCACCCAATTTAGACCGGAACCCAGTAAGGGAGGCATCCATAGGGACCGTACCCTTCTTTCCTTACCACCAACCGCTCGGAAGGACTTACGGACCCACATGTTTAACGTGATCGTACTCCGCATGAACACGGCGGCAGTTGTAGCAGCGTACAAATCCAGCTCGCAAACTACCGGGTTACCGCGCCCGAAGTGTGCCAACAGCACGCGGGGTTCCCAGGTGGTCACCCACCCAAGTACTAACCGCGCCCGATGCTGCTTGACATCGGTGATCTAACGAGAACGGTTTTTTTCAGCACGGTAAGGCCATTGGCTCCCAAAATGATATTGAGTGAAGGTATAAACAAGTGGACATTCGACCTTTGAACCATACAGATGATAGCTATATAGTATAAAATAAAGCGTAAACTATAGTATAAACAAGTAGGCAATCGACCTCTGAACCCCATAAGCGACATCTATATTAGATAAAGAGTGAACAAAGGTATAAACAATTGGGTATTCGACCTCTGAGTTAAACTTTATACATTTTTTGGAATCTTTTTTTCTGTGATCACATCTACATAGTATATAAAACTCTCCACCCAAATTGGGTCCAAATCGGTTGAGTGATTTTTGTGATTGTAAAAAACCCTTGATTTGATAAATACACATACAGCCACAGACCGATAGACCATTTCTGGTACATGGAGACAGCTCCGCCGATGTATTTACGATGAAAACTCGTGTTGTGATTACATTACGATCATCATACTTTTCCTAGGCTGCATTGGTTAACGTAAAAAGACTACCTAATCTACTGCTAAAAACTTATCTATAAAAGAATGTAGTACAAGGCATTATCTCCGTACTTTCCTCAACTTCAGCGCGAGGAAAGTAAAATGTATATTTTAATTTACACGGTATGAGTTGCCATTTTAACTAAAACGCTTATTATTAAACGCAATTAAGTGTATATTAATTATATAAAACAAAAACAATTATAATTAAAGAAACAAATGTAGATCTAGAGCAATCTAAATATGAAGTTCAGAAATCGAGCTTTCAGTTATGATATCATTTCATGCAAAACTTTAAAAAATATGAAATAAAAATTTCAGTTTCAAATATTACAAGTAGAGTACTATTTGCATTATTTCGCAAGGGAATCTACAGATAATTGTTCTTCGTCTGTCGTGACCTATATTATTGTTATTTCTATCTTTCTTGTTTTCAAATATAAAGAAACGCAAAAATTCCAAATTTACGAGGACTGCCCATCGTATAAATGCTCGAATTTATTTAAATGTTTTGCTTTTAATTATAGTTATTGCCGTCTCAAAAGTCTTTGTACATATGAACTCATTTAGGAGAAAATGTTTATGAAGACAGTGAACCTAAGAAGTGAAAGAAAAACATTAGAAGAGTTAAGCAACTTTCGGTGTGTCTAACTCATAACTGGTCTTACGCATAAAAAAATTTCATTGTTTTGTAAAGATAAAAATCTGACGTGGGCAGCACATGACTTTCCCTGCAGACTTATATCCACGTTCTCTTCATTTTAATGAAATTTAATTCACTTTTAATTCAATTTTCGTTCCCACTTGGTAACTGGACTTATTTTCAAAGGTGGCGTAGAGCAAATACGAAAAACTAAAATATCTCAAGAACGGCTAATCCTAGTGTAATGGGGTTGATCTTATTCTTTTCTTCGTTAAAAATTGCGTATAAAACAAGCATTTAACACATATATTTGAGTATACATAGTTTTTTAATTTAGTTTTTGACAATTTTTGCGGCACCAGGGTGACGCATAAGCAATTTATCTACCAAATTTTGTGAAATTCGGTCCATTAGTTTTTCAGCTAGAGTGGATACAGGCTTTTGCGGGCCATTTCGCAATAAAAGGCGGTTTTTTTTATCCCGAATCGTACCCAAAACTAATCAGCACCAGTATTAACCCATAAGCGACTCACCTACCAAATTTTATGAAATTCGGTCATTTAGTTTTTTAGTTAGAGTGGATACAAAATCTGCACAGCCACACAGACAGACACACACACACACAGACGTCACGCTAAAAATAGGTTTTTCGTATTCTAGATGTCTCGAAACGCGTAGATCCATCAAAAACTGGAGTTGCGATTTTCGGCATGATTCCAATACTTTCCCTATACATTATCATGTATTGCAGGGAAAGTTAAAAAATACAGTAATATCGTTTGCAGTTTATAAATTAATTTCATTGAAAATTATTATCTTACTGATTGAATTAAATATATAAAATTTTATGAAAATAGGTTGTCTTTCGAGACATACATATTTCCCAGTAGAAAAATGAAAATTACTATAAAATTCTAAACAATCATGCCCGTGTAATTTTGGATAAGCAACGTTAAAGCAGCTACTCATTTTTAACACTTTACATCAAAGTTGAAAAGTGTTTATGACTTTGTTCATTCTGTCTGTCTGTCTGTCCGTTAGCTCGATAACTGCCGTAAAAATGACTTAATTAAAACGAAATTTTAGTATGTTGTTCAGACAGTCTGTAGTACCTATGGGAATATAAATGAATAATATCACCCAATTAGTTTTGGATTGAACCCGGGTTGAAAAAATGAAATACATTGAACCCTACGAGACCTAATTTTTGAAATATTTTTTAAGCGGATTTAAAACAAATTTTCACAAATTGCTTCGAAAATTTTAGGTAATATTCAAATTGTTCCATAAAATATATAAAAAAAAAATTCAGCGAAATATATTCAGTAGTTTTTGAAATAAAAATTAAAATAATAATTACGCCTCATATATAAAGCGATCACGGGATCATGATATGAAAAAATCACGTGATCCACTTCAAAGTGAAATATGGCATCCATCTTGTCTCAAAATCGTCATTTTTAAGGTTCTTTTTTATTCATATAGAGTGTTGTATCCGTCCTAAAACCACTTTATTTTTGCTTAAATTCTGTGCATCTACATACTGATACAACGCAATTACAATACATTTGAGTTTAAATGCTCATCCAAATTTAATTATTTCTACAACGAAGCCTATTTTTCACTTATGCAAAATATGTAGAAAACAGCAAAATATGTAGAATGAGTTGTATTGGAATTGCTGTATTTCTTTAACACAAAATTATTTAGCTCATGCAGTCTGCATAGCTGATATGAATGAAATATTCATTGATTTTACAAAGAGAAGGACGATTTTTTTCGATGAAGTTTTAAGCATAGAGTTTAATTACTTATAGCTTCATGGCATTAATTTTTAAATAAAATAAATTATTATAGTATTGTGATGAATGAAATGCATGGAAAATTGTTTATGAATGAAATGCTGCTTTTATAGAGAGAGTTATTTTTTCTATGACGTCATTTGAATGAATTTCAGTTGTTTTCGATGAAGTTTTCAAATATAATGAATTATCGTAGTAGTAGGATAGTTTTAAAAATATTACCGAGGAATGTATCGCATTTTAGAGATGTTTAAAACAGGCAATTTATATTTCAATGCCGTCATTTGAATGAAGTTCATTTTTTTCGATAAAGGTTTAAGTTTTCAAATATAATAAATTAATGTAGTATTGTGATAAGTTTTAAAATATTACCGAGGAATGTATTGCATTTTAGAAATGTTTAAATAAAATTGCATTGAAGTTGTAAAGTGTTTCATAATCAATGCTTTAAGTATGATTGATCGTTCTTGTTACTTATGCATATTCCTTGCATATTTTACCAATCATCTGTCGAACGCTAACAAGGAAAATGGTGTGATTGAGCAAAAATGACTAGCAGACGATTTTCAGAATCCTGGTTCACATAAAACAAGCATTTAATTGATTCATTTGAGCATATGTAGTCTTGTATTTTTGATTTTACGATTTTTGCGGGCCATTTTGCAATAAAAAGTAAGTTTTTTTCCCAAATCTTACTAACATCTAATCAGAACCAGGACAACCGACAAATGATTTATCTATCAAATTCTGTAAAATTTGATCAATTAGTTTTCAGTTAGAGTAGATACATTCAATTTTTGAGGGCCATTTCGCAAAAAAAAAAAAAAAAAAAATTCTGATTACTTTCCCTGCAGACTTATATTCACGTTCTCTTTATTTTAATTAAATTTAATTCACTTTTAATTCAATTTTCGTTCTCATTTGATACTTATTTTCGGACTTATTTTCAAAGGTGGAGTAGAGAAAATACTGAAAAACTAAAATATCTCGAGAACGGCTATTCCTAATATAATGGGGTTGATCTTATTCTTTTCTTCGTTACAAAGTACGTATAAAACAAGCATTTAATTGATATATGTCAGCATACGTAGTTTTTTATTTTAGATTTTGACGATTTTTGCGAGCCATTTTGGAAAAAAAAGCAGGTTATTTTTTCTCGAATCGTATCAAAATCTAATCAGCACCAGGGTGACCCGCAGGCGACTTATCTACCGAATTTTGTGAAATTCAGTCCATTAGTTTTTCAGCTAGAGTGGATACAGTCTTTTGCGGGCCATTTTGCAGAAACAGGTGCGTTCCTTTATCCCGAATCGTACCCAAAACTAATCAGCACCAAATTCGTCTGCAAGAGACTTATCTACCAAATTTTATGAAATTCGGTCAATTAGTTTTTTAGTTAGAGTGGATGCAAAATCTGCACAGACAGACAGACACACACACACACAGACGTCACGCTAAAAATGGTTTTTTCGTATTCTAGAGGTCTTGAAACGTGTAGATCCGTCGAAAACTCGAGTTGCGATTTTCGACATGATTCCAATACTCCCTATACATTATCATGTATTGCAGGGAAAGTAAAAATAAACATGTTCATTTTTTTCGAATTGCATCTAAATCCAATCAGCAATAGAGTCACCCACAAGTGGCTTATCTACCATATTTTGTAAATTTGATCCATTAATCTTCAGCTGTTTTACATATATTGCACAGAGCCCACGGCCGTACCGTGTTGAAAACACCGGTTCTCGTTAGATCACCGAAGTCAGGCAGCATCGGGCGTGGTTAGTACTTGGGTGGGTGACCATCTGGGAACACCGCGTGCTGTTGGCACATTTCGGGCGCGGTAGCCTGGTGGTTTGCGCGCTGAATTTGCACGCTGCTACAACTGCCGCCGTGTTCATGCGGAGTACGATCACGTTAAACATGTGGGTCGTAAGTCCTTCCGAGAGGTTGGTGGTAGGGGAAGGAGGGTAAGGTCTCTGTGGATTCCTCCCCCATTGGGTTCCGGTCTAAATTGGGTGGCACTTCCCGGCCGTCCGAACAGTTACATATATTGCATATCTCAACATATATTGCACAAAGCTAGTACATTGCAAAACTAGGTATCAATCGAAAGATTGTTTCAAGCTCTTGAAGATGAAGGGTAACATGCTATATTTGTGATCATTCGGACCCAAAAAACGGATTTCCCCATTTTTGTCTTGCAAAATTTGTAAAAAGAAAAAAAATCACAAGCTACTTAAAAATGGATTCTGGTATGAGAAAGTCGAGTAGAGCCACGCTACAGTTAAATTTATTTTTCTAATTGGATTACCAATATGCATCTTCATGCCAAATTTTTGACTCTCGGATTAATGTTCAGATTTTAAAGATGGGGTATGGGCAGGCACAGAAAGATAGTTTTCAAGGTTCCTTTATTTTCCTACGGAATTAAAAAATCTGATGTGGGCAGCACATGACTTTCCTTGCAGACTTAAATTCATATTTTCTTTATTTCTTCAATAATTCATTAGATTGAGTTTAATTGCAACAAATAACACTAAATTTGCATTTTAAATTCAATTTTGGACATTGGACATGTTTCCGATAGCGGCGTAACAAAAATACTAGAAATCTCAAATATCTTGAGAACGGTTAGTCCTAAAGTATAATGGAGCATGTTATATTCCTTGTCAAAAATTGCGCATGAAACAAGAATTTAATTGATACATTTCAGCATACGTAGTCCTTTTTTTTTTTTTTTTAGATTTGGCGATTTTTACGAGCCATTTCGTAAAAAAACGCAAGTTGTTATTTTTCGAATCATACCAAAATGGAATCAGCACCAGAGTGTCCCACAAGTAACTTATCTACCAAATATTGTGCAATTTGGTCAATTAGTATTTTAGCTAGGGTGGATACATGAAATTTTTGCGGGCAATTTCGTAAAAAAAGGCGGATTCTTCTTTACCGATTCGTACCAAATTCTAATCAGCACCAGAGTACCCAATAAGTAACTTATTTACCAAATTTTGTGAAATTTGGTAAATTACTATTTTAGCTAGAGCGGATAAATAAAATTTTTACGGACCTTTTCGCAAGAAAAGGAGGGTTCTGTTTTCACGAATCATGCCAAAAACTAATCAGCACCAGGGTCACATCCAAGTGACTTACCTACCAAATTTTATGAAATTCAGTCCATTAGTTTTTGAGTTAGAGTGGATACATTCATTGCACAGGCACACAGATAGACACACAGACAGACAGACACGCAGAAAGACAGACACGCAGAAAGACACATACACAGACGTCACACCAAAAATAGTTTTTTTCGTGTTCTAGAGTTCTCGAAACGTATAGATATCCGTTGAAAATTCGAGTTGCGATTTTCGACATGATTCCAATACTTTCCCCATACATTACCATGGATTTCAGGGAAAGTAAAAAGACGTTGAAAGATAAAATAGAATCTCAACACGGAACTTCGAAACATTTTAAAATAAATGTATCGAATGTGATGAAAACAAACAGCAGTCTTGTTAAAAATAGTCGGCAGAATTAGAAGTTTTTACAATAAAACATTCCCTTTCAAAACCTTGACATCGAATTTTTTTTTCACGAAAATCTTACTTTCTCCCTTTTCT
The DNA here is from genome assembly GCA_951213105.1 of Amaurobius ferox. Classification (NCBI taxonomy): domain Eukaryota; kingdom Metazoa; phylum Arthropoda; class Arachnida; order Araneae; family Amaurobiidae; genus Amaurobius; species Amaurobius ferox. The sequence continues at coordinate 68,536,951 of OX578148.1, forward strand.
ATAGTAAGTAGGCGTAACAAGCAACACGCGGAGTTATATCGCCTTCTCTGATAAATTACTTCCTGTAGGTGTGTTTTAGAATTTTTGTCCACATTTTTTCTTTCAATTTAATCTTCTATGCAATTCCATCAATCTCGATGCAAATTTCAGACAATTAATTTAAATAAAATACGTAGCTGCAATATTTTTCTACAATAAACGTCAGGGTAAAATTATCAACCCCATAATTTCACAGATTTGGGTAAAACCAAGTGCGTAATTGATACGTGTGTTGACTATTCATGACAGGTTTCCAGAGACTCACCTTTCTCGGCAACTTGGCACACGTTGTACAGCTTGGCGATAATAAATCTCAAGTGAGGCTGTTGACCGTTCAAATATCCGAAGTTACGGCACATAAAAAAAGTGTCAACTAACATCCGGAATGCACAGTTAAAAGGCTTAGGGAGATAATAAACAAAGAGCAGATAATGGATTTTACGAGAAAGATTACGTTTACAAAGGAGTACCGGTTGTTTGATATTTATCGCCAGAACATTGAAGGTGGATTTGTTTTTATACAAGATGTTTCACGAAAAGTGTATGAAAAGAATATAAAACCAATGATCAGCTGTAGAAGTAAAGTGAAATATGAACAAGAAAGAGCAATTATGCATAAAGCATTGATTATGAAACACTTTCCAACTGAAATGCAATTTTATTCAAACATCTCTAAAATGAGATACATTCAGCGCTGATATTTTTTAAATTATCACAGTACTACAGTAATTTGTTATACTTGAAAGCTTAAAACATCATCAAAAAATAAAAGGAATTTTATTCAAATGACGTCATCGAAATATGAAGCGAAATCTGCTTCTCTATGTAAAATCAATGAATATTTCATTCACATCACTTATATTCCAGTCTCGAGAGCTAATTTTCAGCAATTCTTATACAACTTACTTTACATTCGTCTGATTTGTTTACATTCTGTATACTTTAAAATTAGGCTTTGTTGTAGAAATAATCAAAGTTTAGTGATCATTTAAAATAAAAAATGTTGTAATTGCGTAGGCACAGAATTTAGATGCATAGATAATACGCAAAACTAAAGCGGGTTTAGGACGGATGAAACACTAAATATAAATTTAAAGGATCTTTAAACATCACGATTTTTACACGGGAAAAAAATAGATGCCATATTATATTTTGAAATGAGTCACGTGATCTCTTTATATAATATGGGTGTAATTATTGTTTCAATTTTTAAATTTTTATGTAAAAACTACCCAACATATTTTGCTGAATTTTTTTTATACATTTTATATGATAATTTGATTATTCCCTGAAATTTTCAAAGCAATTTTTTACTTGCTGCATAAACTTTCTGCATAAGCTTCATACTCTCTCACTCTCTCTCTTTATTACTTGCGGCACACGTTCTCTCTTTTTGTTACCTACTGCACACACTCTCTCTTTGGTACCTGCTGCACACGCTCTCTCTCTTTGTTGCCTTCTGCACACGCACTCTCTCTCTTTGTTACCTGCTGCACACTCTCTTACTTTGTTACCGGTGCACACACTCTTTCTTTGTTACCTGCTGCATATTCTCTCTTTTTGTTACCTACTATGCACACTCTCTCTCTTTTTTACCTGCTGCACACTCTCTCTTCCTAAGACCAATGGTTCTAGAACAAACTATTGATCTTGGGCTTGTTGTAAAATGTTTCCGACAAGTGGTATTAACAGAAATAACAACTACAGTCTAATTCTAGACTAGGAACTGCAATTTAAACTAGATTCCAAACCGTATCTGCTTACTCCGGATTAACACTTATTACTCTCAACAGAGTTTTTTTTGTGCTAATATCAGCTATTACATTCTGACGAGCTCCATGGATGGTCTATGATAAATAAACTGATCCATGGATGGTCTATTATCTGCGATATCAATTTGATATAAAATTTGAGAAGACACTTTTAGAAGGGTTCTGTAAGAATGAGTTTGAACATTGCAGATTTGTGCAGCCTGAGTCCTTTTTTTTTCATAAAAGTTGATGCCAGCTATGCGTGGTTGAATTTATTAGTTTCCATGGATGATTGCAAGTATGCGGCATATAATAAGTTTTGTTGATGCCATTACAGGCATAAGCTATCCCACGTTGAAGATCACTAAAATGCGGAAACTAACAAATGCGTTTGCTAATTCAGCCAATTCTGGAAAAATGCGTAAAATGAAAGTTTATTTTAAGTAAAATGAAATCGGATATTTATGGTTCTATTGAAACATAAACCATTCATGCAACATTTTAGCAGTTGTTTCCGAAGGTAGTTTACAATATTTCTTGTAATATAGAGAACAATTTCAGCTTGATAGCTGATAATGATTGTCTTAAGCAATTAGATTATCCTTTGATAGCCAGCCATTGTGTGGACCAAAGAAAACGTTCTGATCGTTAGGTTTTGATATTTTTTAAGAACATACAAATTGTTAAAAATGGTTTAAAGACCGAACAATATCATTCATAATAATTGTAAAGGAAAGCCCTTGAGCGGAACCAGTATAATCGAATGATTGTTCCAACAAACACCTTCAGTAAGATCAGTTGTTACTGTAAGCACAATAAGACACACAAAAGAGAAAATTCTGTTGTTCGTGTAATTTCAAAGAACGATATTGACTTCATCAGCAAATTTTGAATAACTTCATTTTATGCCTTATTTTTTAACACAGTGAAGGATTTTTAAAGAATATGAAATATAATTTCAGCTAACGAAAACACTTTTCTAACACTGGCAATATACATTTTTGAAAGTAATTTTGATTGAAAAAAAAATAATTACGTTTGAATATTAGCTTATTGCGTAGACTGGAATAGAAGTGAGATGAGATATTTACATTTCATATTCTCCAGAAAATACCGGCAACATACTTTAAACTTGAGGCAACACATTTGTGTATATACTGATGTGGGCAGCACATGACTTCTCCTGCATAATGCATGACTTCGCTTCTTTTAATGCGAAATAATGATGTATAAATTCCACGGCATAATGCTTTCAATATTGAAAAAAATCTGATGTGGGCAACACATGACTTTCCTTATATAATGTAATGAATTAATACTTTTACAGTAAAAAAAAATAAGTTTTTCTCATAGTAGATATTAATATTCTCTCCAAAATATTGAATTTTCGACAATTGGTCGTCATTTTCATTGATTTAGCGACATTTTTATCTATTTGGCGAGATTTTCGTTAATTTGGCAACATTTCAAAAAGTCGTCAAGTTGGCGACATTTCGCCCAATTCGTCGCCAAAATCTCGCCAAGCGTTATGGACGAAGAAATAAGTTATTCTTACAGCAGATAAATAACTATTGGCGTTCAAATACAAAAGTATTACTCAAAGTATCTTTTTTCATGAATGGAACGAGCTAGATCCACGAGAATGATATCACCCAATTTATCGCATGGTATTACATATGAAAAGTGAACATGTTTCTCAATAGGAAATATATTTTTTTTTACCTTATATGATTTTTTGAAAAATGTGCAATATCTCGAGAACGGTTCATGTTAGCGTTTTAAAATTTATGTCAATCGTTTTCTGATGAAAAATTACATAAGGAATTTCTATTTGTGTAACTTTATTAGTGGTTTTGATTTTTTGACGATTTTTTCAAAATTTCTTTCGAAAATTTAGGGGGGTTTCGAACATTCGATTGCGTATAAAAACAGTAGACTTCCAGGGTTTACGAATTGTGATTTTTGTACCAAATTTGGTTCGAATCGGTCCATTCGTTCGTCAGTTATCGTCTCCACAGACTCACTGACACACACACACAGACACACACACAGACATCACTTAAAAAATGTTTGATTCGTGATCAGGGATGCTTGAAACGTGCTCTCCCGTCGAAAACTCGAATTCGAATTTTCGACCCCGTCACAATACTTTCCTTATACATTATGTATATAAGGAAAGTAAAAATGTACACTGACATCTGGCACATTTCTGAATGATACCATGTAAAGTTATTTTGAAGTACCAAATTAACTTATACTGCACTGAAATGTAACCTTACAATTGGAAATATTGCTAACATCTGCTAATCAATATACTCCATAATATTAAAATATGTTTACTTTTAAATCAGCAATCCGGCGTCATTTTCGTAACTATAGCATCAATTTTGCCAATTTTGCTGCATTTTCATCAATTTTGCACAACATTAAAAAGTCGCCAAAGCCGTTAAATTTATCGTCAGGTGTTACATATTTGATGATGCTACTTTTCGGTTTTATGTAAGTTTTGGAAATATTTATTTGAAATGTGCAGTATTTCGAGAATGGTCTAAGTCGGCGTTCTGAAGCTTATGTCATACGTTCTAGAATAATAAATTGCATATAAAATGATTATTACTTATTTAATATTAATAAATGGCTTGATTTTTTATGATTTTATCAAACGTCTTCCAAACGTTCAATTGCGTTATAAATCAATAGGATTCCAGTATTCTCAGATCGCAATGATCGTACCAATATTTTTAGAAGCGCTCCATTCGTTCATGACATATCGTACCCACATACTCACGGACACACACACATATACACACACACACAAACACATATACACAGACATCACCTCAAAACGTTCTATTTGAGTTCAGGGAGACTTGATGCGGGATCTTCCGTCAAAAACTCTGATTGGAATATTCGACACCGTCACGATACGTTCCCTATGCATTATACTATGTATATAGGGAAAGTAAAAATCGGATGTGAGAGCATATGACATTTACTACATAATGCAATGACTTTACATCTTTTACAGCAAAATAGCGATGTATAAGGTTTATGGCACAATGTTTTTGGTATTGAATTAACATCACGTTAATTTAAATTGGGCGGTGTTGGCAATTCATGAGTCTAAACAGAGGGATTTATTCATAATCACGTGCAAAATTTTCATCAAAATGTAATTGACACTTAATCAATATTCCGTAAAATGCATGATTATTGTCAAATTTTTCGACATTTGAAAAAAAGTCTATTAGAAGAAGTATATTCTCTCGCAAATGGAACAAGTTAGATCGTCGAGAATTGTGTTAACAGATTTGTTGAACAATGTTGCATATGAAAAGTGAACGTATGTTGATGATACCTGTATTTATTATTTTTTAATTTTACATAATTTTTTGATAAATTTATTCCAAAAACCTGCAATATCCCTCTAGAATTGTTTATCCTCTAAAGCTGGTGTCATTCTTTTTCTAATGATATATTGCGCATAAGCTGACAATTTGTTTATTATTATTTTATGTCCTGATTTTTTTTATGATTTTTCGAAAATTCCTTCGAAAATTGGGGTTTTTCCCCAACATTCGGTAGAGTTTTAAATCCATAGGATTCCAATATTTAATGTTTGTAATAATCGCACTTAATTTTTACTATCTCATATATAGTATTGAGAAAGTATTGTTTTCACGAAAATTTTCGATTTCGAGATTTTGAGATTTTGATGCCAATAATGTTTTAAGACCTTCTGAACACGTTTTAACTATTTTTGAAGTGATATCTATCTGTCTGTATGTCCGTGGTCGATTTCTTGTGTGCAGGATAGCTTCGATTCTTGTGACAATAAATATTAATGGATTTTTACGAAACTTTACATCTAGCTTTGTTATCAAGAAATTTAGGACTATATAAAAAAATGTTCGAACGAAAACTTTTATTTATTTTTTATTTATTTATTTATTTTTATTTTTTTTTAATATTTTGCGGGGCAAGTTACCCTCCCGCCGGAGTGTACATTGTCAAGTACAGTATTAAACTAAAGATTTTAAAGCTCTTTAAAGTAAAGGGTAACGCGCTATAATTGTAATCATTTGGACCCATGATACTGATTTTTCAAAATAAATTTTGTAAAATTGAAAAAAAGGCTATTAAAAATGGATTGTGGTATGAGAAAGTCGAGTTTAGCCCCACTACAGTTAATTTTTTTCGAAACGCTTCATTCGTCCGTGAGATATTTCGTTGGCATACTCACGGAAGCGCACACTAACATACACACACTAACATACATACACGCACTAACATGCATACACACTATGTATGCTAGTGTTCCTTATAACATTGATACACACTAACATAGATACACAGTAACATAAAATACACACGTCAAGACATCCTCTCAAAAGCGTTCGATCCGAGTTCAGGAATGTTTTTAACGTGCTCTCCCATCGAAAACACAACTTTGAATTTTCGACTCCGTCACAATACTTTCCCTATACATTATGTATATAGGGAAAGTAAAAACATATAATAGAGTATTTTGTAATATAGCGAATACCAATGGATTTTTTTTAATGCTACGTTATTTTTCCGTTCATGTGGCGATCTTTCATTGAGTTTTAGAGAGAAAACGATTACATAAATTTAAACGTAGTCGGAGTAAGAACTAGACATATATAAACGGCGGGAATACTATTTTGTATGCAATAATCACCCCTTAGAAAGGTTAGATCTTGAATTTCGCCAAAAAGACTGTTCTGACACGAAAACAACACTTTCCTTTTCAGTGGAAAGTAAAAAGTGACAGAAAAATGACCCGCATGGTTAAATTGCTCAACAAGGAATCGCAAACTGTCCACCAATTCACAAAGGTTGCATGTATAGTGTACAGTGCACGAGATTGTTTAACTCTTTATCATAATAGGTGAAATGTGTGCCCATCGTTTGTCAAAATTCTAACGTTCTTTCATTATTCCATATAACCTGAAAGCAACGTCCAGAATTTGACATCCCACGTCACAATGTCTGGTATGTCCGAGGCTACGAAACGAGTTCGAAAAGCGGCTTTTATTCGATTAACCTGTCGCCCACGCCATTTTCAAAGCCCCCAGAGTGCTTCCTATATTATCAGTAAGGCACATTATCTCGACGGTAATGCTTTAGAAGACTCAGCGTGTGAGTGGTTTCAAGGTGAGAGGCGAACAAATTCAGCAATTTGCCTGGTTAAGAAGGACTCAACATGATCGGGGATCGAACAGATATTGCAATAAAATAACATGCAAAACTTCCTTGAAGAAAGCAGGCATATGCTAGTTAAAAATTTATAAATCACGAGTTTTTTTTTTCCTGTGTAAAATAGCTGAGCGAGATTGAAGGTTGGGGTATGAATTACACATCCAAAACTGCTGAAGGTAGAAACTTGAAACTTTGCATACACGTGGGACTAGACCTAAAAGTAAAGAGAAAATAGTAAAATCCTTGAATTTTTTGTTTTAACATGCTTTCAGTTATAACTCATGAATGGTTAGACACATAAAATTATTTTTTAACACTTTCTAACATAGTTAAAAAGTGCAGTTGAAAGTGTTAAAAATACAAAATGTAAACAAATCATGCAATTATAAAATGAGTTGTACAAGTATTGCTGAATTGTTTTTTCACGCAAAATTATTTAGCTCTGAAGTCTGGAATATAACTGATATGAGTGAAATTGATTTTACATTGAGAGACAGACGATTTATAAAATAAAATGATTTATCATAATCACAACAAAAGTTTTGAAGAACTAATTTAACATGAGATTAGCAAACGATGCAGCGATCTATAATAAATAAAAACGATAGCAAACGATCTATAATAAATAAATTTTACAATTGTGACGTAATATTAACTACAAAAGCATCGTAAATGCTTTGTAAATTAGTCTTTCGATGACGTCATTTGAATAAAGCTCATTTTGTGTAACTAGCATTGTTTTTTTTTCGAAGAAATTTTAAGATTAATTTTGTCGGTGGCAATTTTTGAAGCAGCTTTAAAATGTAAATAAAACTGCATTTCAGTTGGAAAGTGTTCTATAATTTATGTTTTATGCATGATTGATCTTGTAATACCATCATACGCAAAAAAAAATATCAAAATTTTCTTAATTAACTCTATTGGCGTACAATCAACTGTTACGGAGATATTTAAATTGATAGTTACAGCAGACGATTATTTTTAATTTCATCAGTGAATTTATTTATTGTTTTTTATTCCATAATGGTAACTACGGTAACCGAGTTAGTATGTTTCAAATATTGAAATTGCTTCTACGATTTTTTTAAACCAAAGAATGGAAAAATAATTGATTGCTAATTAAACAATTAATAAACAATTAATTTATTTGTCTGAAAATGTTGAAAAAAAATGGCAACATACAGTGATCTGAGATGAAATAATGTTTCATACATAGAGTTAAAAAAAAGGAGAAAAATCTCATATGGATGAAACGCTTGAAAATGCCATAATGCTTTGAGAATTATATCCAGGTGGCGCTGGGGTTAGTAAAGTAGTTACTATTGTTAATTGACACAACAAAAAGACGTATGTAGGATTTAGTATATGTAGTTTTGATTATTTTTGAATTAAGGGTTCCCTAATTCTGAGTATAATTAACCAGTATTGTTTCATAGTTGTGCAATAGAGTACAGAATATATGGCAATAAAAATAAATTGAAAGGTAAAATAATTTTGAATACGTAGGAATATTCTTTATTGTTTCTGTTCTACTTTGCATTGCGCTAATAATTTATTTTCACAAAATTGAGAGTTTAAATAAATATTTTAGAACTTTCGTCATAGAAATGCATCATATATAGAGAGCTACTAATCCCAGAACTATCTGAATTATTATCTCAAACGAAATTGGCGTTTTCGTAATATGAAGCTTCAACTCCTTACTTCTACTTCCATCGTTTCACATATCGTAATTTCCATGTCAATAGAAACGTAAAATATGTGTTATTTTTATTTTCCCTGCAATACATGGTAATGTATACGGAAAGTATTGGAATCATGCCGAAAATCGCAACTCGAGTTTTCGACGGATCTACACGTTTCGAGACCTCTAGAATACGAAAAATCCATTTTTAGCGTGACGTCTGTGTGTGTGTCTGTCTATCTGTGTGTCTGTCTGTGCAGATTTTGTATCCACTCTAACTAAAAAACTAATGGACCGAATTTCACAAAATTTAGTAGGTAAGTTACTTGTGGGCGAGTCTGGTGCTGATTAGTTTTGGGTAAAATTTGGGATAAAATAACCCGCCTTTTTTGCGAAATGGCCCGCAAAAGCTTGTATTCACTCTAACTGAAAAACTAATGGACCGAATGTCACAAAATTCTGCAAATAAGTCACTTGGGTGAGACCCTGGTTCTGATTAGATTTTGGTACGATTCGGAAAAAATTAACCTGCCTTTTTTTTGCAAAATGGCCCACAAAAATCGACAAAATCTAAAATAAAAAACTACGTATGCTGACATATATAAATTAAATGCTTATTTTATACGTAATTTTTAACGAAGAAAAGAATAAAACCAACCCCATTACACTAGGACTAGCCGTTCTCGAGATAGTTTAGTTTTTTCGTATTTCCTCTACGCCACCTTTAAAAATAAGTCCAATTATCAAATGAGAACGAAAATTAAATTAAATGTGAATTAAATTTAATTAAAATAAAGAGAACTTGAATATAAGTCTGCAGGGAAAGTCATGGGCTGCCCACATCAGATTTTTATGCTTCAATTTGCAACGGTTTTAGATATTTAGAACTTTTATTAAGCGTGTAGGTGTCACATTGTGTGACTACCGGCCATTTCGTGCGCGGAGAAGCGTGGGTGATAACGGCCAGCTAATGGCATAAAAGTGATTGCTGATTTACATTTATATTAGTTTCTTAAAATCTTTATCTAGAGGAAAAAATCCCTATATTCGGATCTTCAAAAATGTGTATAACTAAAACAGGCTTCAAAATTCAACCCCATGCTACATTACGTTTTTAGTTCAGAAAGTTTAAAAGGTCTTCATCCCACTGAAAAAAAAAAATTCAGACATTGAAATAGAATTTTATTTGTTTACGCTGTTTTCAACTAACTTTGAATATTAACTCTTGAGAAAAAATAAGCAATATTTTCCTTGTTACTATAGGGTAGATATGGAGAAACATCATCTTTCTTACACTTTGAAACATTCTGCAACTTTTGCTCATTTTTTTCAGCCACTTTGTTTATAATTTCGGCAAACTATCAGAAAAGCCGCAATTACAGGCGTTCATGAAAATTCCAGCTTAATTTTTGAAATATTTAGCTAATTATCATCTGCCGAATCATTATTTCTGTATATATATATATATATATATATATATATATATATATATATATATATATATATATATATTTATATATATTAATATATATATATATATATATATATATATATTTATATACAATATATATATATATATATATATACAATATTTATATACAATATATATATATATATATATATATATATATATATATATATATATATATATATTTATATACAATATATATATATATATATATATATATATATATATATATATATATATATATATATATATATATTACCTATGTTGATAAAGCATTTAAAAATTATGCTATTATCTGTAAAAAATTCTATATACAATTTCTGTTAGATTATATAAAGAATAATAGTGTCTATTTAAACTAGATTCACATTCTATTAATAGTATTAAACTGAAAATTATCAATATGTATAGTGATTTAAATATCAATTATAAATTTCTTAAATTTCCATATATATAGTGCTTATTCCTAAATTTCATAAAAATCCTATTAAATTTAGAACTGTTACTAGTGGTCATAATACTACTACTTTACATAACCCTGGGGCCCTCACCCCAGCCGGGGCAGCACAGTAGACACAGCAGTAGTCTCAAAATTCAGAAATCGGAGCCCAAAATTAGGGATAGAAAAATGTAACCCCCTCCCCCCCCCCCACACACACACCACCACCACCCCGTCCCTCATTTAAATCCGTAGAGTTCTGGTCTCTAAATTAAGAGGCCTAGTATTCGAGTTCTTTTCCCAGAGACGACATTTTAGAGTATTTTAAATTGGGTTCTGCAGTTCTCTGGTTTTTGCAAAGTATTTTTAAAATCCACTATATGTGAGATGTAAATGAACTAAAATAAATATGTTTTTATATTTACCAGTTATAAATTCATCATAATATACAGAAAATGTCACCAACGCCAGATCTTCCGCGAACACCAGATCTGTTATATTAAATGTATATCACATCTACATCATCTGTGCATTACATAATTCGTGTATTTAATAGACTAACCATGAATAGCAGTGTAACAAAGCAGCTTTTACACGATATACTATTTTACACCTTTCTGGTTACCTTACACTTTTCTGGTAGGTCGGACGGTCTGGGTCTCAACAACAGCATTATACTATTTATGTGACCACCTGGGAACACCGCGTGCTGTTGGCCCATTTCGGGCGCGGTAGCCCGGTGGTTTGCGCGCTGGATTTGCACGCTGCCACAACTGCCGCCGTGTTAATGCGGAGTACGATCACGTTAAACATGTGGGTTCGTAAGTCGTTCCGAGAGGTTGGTGGTAGGGGAAGGAGGGTACGGTCCCTGTGGATGTCTTCCCCACTGGGTTCCGGTCTAAATTGGGTGGCACTTCCCGGTCTGTATGTCCAAACGGTTACCTTACACCTTTCTGGTAGGTCGGACGGTCTGGGTCTTAACAACAACAACAATATACTATTTGGTAAATTAGTTTTGGTCGTAGGTCTGGCTTTAAATGCAAAGTAAGGTGGACAAGGCAGAGTTTCTACTACCATATATTGTACTGCTGAGAAATATACTGTTAGTATAATATTATAATATACATAGGTATAAATTGCATTATACGCTAGTGTAACTTTATATTATATGTAGGTATGTGTTACATTATGCGTTAGTGTAATATTTAATTATACGTTGGGCTGCCCAAGAATAGCACCGTAATCAAGGCAATGATACAATATCCCGATTGACTATACAATACCGATTGACTATATGATACCGATTATGTATACTGATTGACTAACGATACAATATACTGATTGATTACCACCTTACATTATGCTACCTATTGACTATTACAGCGGTGCATTATATTGCCGTACAATATACCACTGTTGTACATTATAATACCGTAAAATGTACCTTTAGTAGAATATTATATTCAGTGGCGAATTAACATAGCGGTGAACCCGGTGAATGCTGGGGGCCTCATTTTGAACGAAAAATAAAAGTAAAAATATTTAAGAAAAAATATTATTCTTAAAAATTTTTACTTTCCTTATATACATAATGTATAAGGAAAGTATTGTGACGGGGTCGAAAATTCGAATTCGAGTTTTCGACGGGAGAGCACGTTTCAAGCATCCCTGATCACGAATCAAACATTTTTGAAGTGATGTCTGTGTGTGTGTGTGTGTGTCAGTGAGTCTGTGGAGACGATAACTGACGAACAAATGGACCGATTCGAACCAAATTTGGGACAAAAATCACAATCCGTAAACACTGGAAGCCTATTGTTTTTATATGTAATCGAATGTTCAGAACCCCCTAAATTTTCGAATAAAATTTTGAAAAAATCGTCAAAAAATCAAAATCGCTAATAAAGTTACGCAAATAGACATTTCTTATGTAATTTTTCATTAGAAAACGATTGACATAAATTTTAGAACGCTAACATGAACCGTTCTCGAGATATTGTACGTTTTTAAAAAAAAATTATGAAAAGGTCACATAAAAAAAAAATTCCTATTGAGAAACATGTTCACTTTTCATATGTAATACCATGCGATAAATTGAGTGACATCATTCTCGTGGATCTAGCTCATTCCATTCATGAAAAAATATACTTTGAATAATACTTTTGTACTTAAACGCCAATAGTCATTTATCTGCTGTAAGAATAACTTTTTTCTTAGTGCATAACGCTTGGCGAGATTTTGGCGACGAATTTGGCGGAATGTCGCCAACTTGGCGACTTTTTTGAAATGTTGCCAAATTAATGAAAATCTCGCCAAATGGATAAAAATGATGCTAAATCAATGAAAATGACGACTAATTGTCGAAAATTCAATATCTTGGAAAGAATATTAGTATCTACTATAAGAAAAACCTATTTTTTTACTGTAAAAGTAGTAAATTCATTACATTATATAAGGAAAGTCATGTGTTGCCCACATCAGATTTTTAATAGTGAAGAAGGAAATAAGGACGAACTCGAAAATGAACCCCAAAAAGTGGATTTAAAGTGTTTGTATTCGTATTTATGTAGAGAAAACTTAATTCAAGCGTTTCCAAATGGTGAAATAGTACTTCGTACTTACCTGTGTTTGATGACCTCCAACGCTAATGGGGAAATGTCATTCTCTAAATTAAAACTAATCAAAAACAACTTTAGGAGCATAATGACTAAAAAGAGGCTAAATCAGCTGTCAGTTCTTAATATTGAAAACGTCCTTTTGTTAAAACGTTAGATTTTACAGATGTTATTGATACTTTTGCTGCAGCAAAAGCCAGAAAACGTCTAAAGCACCCTAAGAAGTTTTAGTTCTTTCCTTAGTATTGTGCTGTAATATCAACATTTACCTCACAGTTTAACAAATAAAAATGTATAATATTTAAAAACTTGTATCGTTCAATATTTTCATAAAATATTATTATTCTCATTTTAATTTAATTTATGTTCAAACTTTTGGATGCAAATATTTCAAGTATGTTTATTGGATGAAAAAAACGCATAGTAAGATTTATATAGAGCAAGATTCAACATGTTTATTTGTAAGTACTTTTTTTTTTTTTTTCTAAACTGGCTTTTAGAGGGGGGGGGGACTCTTCAGGAAAGAGGGGGTCACACTCGCCGGGGGTCACACTCTCCCATGATTCGCCACTGATTATATTATACTAACGTGTTAGTAGTACACTACACTTCAATATATAATACTGTATATGACTTTCTTTACACTAGCACACATAATTCTCGCACAGTAGACAAGGCAGCTTTTTGCACAATATCCTATTTGTTAAATAATTGTTGTCTGTCAACGAAAACTAGCAGCATCTGTGTATTTCAGCACGTTATTATTTTATCGCGTTATCAATCGTCTAAATTTTGCCCCAATATATAACAAAAAAATTTCCTTTCCATTTCATAATGCTAATTTAATACCAGGAAACTACATTTTCAATCAGTGTTAAAAACAAAATGCTCGTTTAGACTTTTAATGTATTTTTCCATCCTTAGTATATGGCTTTCAATGCTAATCATCTGTTTTCCAGACAGGCATACCAAGCGACTGTTATAACCACGATGTGGCTAATCTGAAGCAACATATCAGACAGTCTAGGTCTAGCGTGACAGTTCGTTATGTATTTCTTTTCTGTGTCACGTGACTTGGGTATAAATTCGAGATTCAGACAGGTGATAGAGATCAATTAAAAGACGTACACTATCATTTTTCTGATATAATTAGGATTTCTAAATGATGCATTTACTACAGTTAAGTGGGTATCACAATAGCATACCAATAGTGGCCCAATATTTCATATATTAGTGTTTGCAATAGAGAAATATTAGAAACCATTATTTAAAGAATATTGGTTAAATATTGTTATTACAGGAAATAAATGCCTTTGGCTCATGAGGTCCCAAAATCTGCATCCGTAGTATCTTGAAGCTGGTTTGCTATCTATATATATAAAGATGAAAAGTATGCATGTATGTATGTATGTATGATTCAACATCACGGGAGAACGGCTGAACCGAATTTGATGAAATTTGGTGAGTAGTCTTGAAATAGCCCCACTTAAAATTTAGTTCATGTTTTGAGTTTTTAACACCAGAGGTTGTCGCGATATTAATAAAAAATGAAACTTTCGTTTGTCTCATCATCACGGGAGAACAGCTGCACCGAATTTAATGAAATCTTGTGGATAGCTTTGAAATAGCCCCCCATAAATTTAGTCTAAGTTTCGAGTTTCTAAGACTAGGAATTGTCGAGATATTAATCGAAAACGAAACTTTTCCCTAGGAGTTCTAATCTCTAACTCCATGATTCCCAACGAAAAAGGTTGGAAACCGTTGGTTTAAAACGTGAAAGTCAATTAAATCTCTGAGTTTTATGGGAGTTTATTGAACGTATTAGTCACTTTCGAAAATCGCAGGTTTGAAATATAAATTTAAATGGAAATTATCACCATGGTTTATTTTTCACAGGCTTACTCAATAAATTTTAATAATTTGAATAATAAATAAGTGAATATAAAAAATATCTATCTACCTATATATATAAAGAAGAAAAATATGTATGTATGATCCAATGGATCTGATTGGCCAAAGAGTGGCCAATCAGATCTATTTTTTTTCTTACATAATGCAATGAATTTACTTCTTTCACAGTGAAAAAACAATGTATAAGATTCACAGCCCTATATGTTTCGGTGCAATTTTTATCAGAGTTTTGCATCGTAAATCCCGAGCAACGTCGGGTAATCCTTGTTGGTAAAAGATAAGAAAAAACAGATCATCTATTATCGAACCGCTTTTTAACACTTCTTGAACATATGATTTCAATAAATGATTTTAATAGCATTATGAATAGCATTATGAATATAGGATTATGAATATATGATTGTATATCATAATGAATATATGATTTTAGTACCATTATTTCTTATGAAAAAGAATAATAATTTCTGCAACTATGGTAGTAATATACTATAGTATATATGGGAAATTGATAATTTTAACTTAGCTATGGATGTTAATTGTATTATAATGACATCCAATTGTATTAACTCGGATAGCCTCAAATGCAACTATTGGCGCCGTAGAACTATTGCCAACTTTGAAACCGAAACTTTTAAAGAATTTTAATGAAATGTTTTAAAGGAATAACTTGAGTATTAAATCGTAAAAAATAAATATTTTTTTAATTAAACACTATGGAATATAACTGAATGTGAACTTGGATTGTTTATATTTCGGATAGTAATATATTTTATGAGCAATAGTCAATAGTAGTATGTTTTATGAACATTAATAATATGTTTTATGAACATTAGTCTGTTTTATGAACATTAATAATGTGTTATAAGAACATCAGTCATATGTTTTGTGTACATTAGTTATACGTTATATGAACATTAGTAGTATGTTTTATGAACATTAGTAATATGTTTTATGAGCAGTACTTGTACTTAGAGTGCTTATACTCGGATAGTAATATATTTTATGAACAATAGTAGTATGTTTTATGAACATTAGTAATATGTTTCATGAACATTAGTCACATGTTTTATGTACATTAGTTATATGTTATATGAACATTAGTAGTATGTTGTATGAACATTAGTTAGATGTTTTAGGAACACTAATAATGTATTTATGAACATTAATATGTTTTATAAACATTAGTTATATATTATATGAACATTAGTAGTATGTTTTATGAACATTAGTAGTATGATTTATGAACATTAGTAATGTTTTATGAACATTATTATTTCAATTTGGGAATTTTATTTGCAACGATTCATATACATACAGTGAGTGTACTTTCATAGTCCAAGGTCGAAACTTGAAATTTTTCCAGACGGGGAATTTGACCCATAAATTATGAGAAAAATCTGACATTTTGAAAATTTTGTTTGCTAAATTTATAAATCGCGGAATTTTTTTATCTAACATAGCTATAACTTGCAAATGCTAGACACACAAAATTGGTTTTTATACCATCACATGCAGAAAAAAAGATCCTAAATTTTCTTAGCAAGCTCTATTGGTGCACAATCAAAAATTCTTGAGATATTTTAATTTATAGTTACGGCAGATAGTTTTTTATATTTTATTAATAAATTTATTTATAATTTTTGATTCCACCCGATAACT
Organism: Amaurobius ferox; assembly: GCA_951213105.1. Lineage (NCBI taxonomy): Eukaryota > Metazoa > Arthropoda > Arachnida > Araneae > Amaurobiidae > Amaurobius > Amaurobius ferox. The sequence goes on from OX578148.1 coordinate 68,553,740, forward strand.
ATGGTAATCATCGAGTTAGGATTCAAACACCAAAATCATTTGTTGGGTGTTCTTTGAATCACAGAATTGAAAAATAATACTATACTTAATTGATTTGTCCGAAAAAGTTGAAATGGTGGCCACATGCAGTGATTGAAGATGACCGCTATTTCCATGTTAACAAAACTATAAAACTTGCGCCATTTTTATGCTTAAATTTGAAACGATCTTGGTAATTCAGAGCTTTCATTAACACGTTACAACATAGTTGAAAAGTGTTTATGACTTTGTTCAATCTGTCTGTCTGTCCGTTAGCACGATAACTGCCGTAAAAATTACTTTATCAAAATGAAATTTTAGTATGTTGTTCAGATGGTCTGTGGGACCTATGGGAATATAAATGAATAATATCACCCAATTAGTTTTGGATTGAACCTGGGGTGAAGAAATGAAATATATTGAACCCTATGGGACCTAATTTTCAAACATTTTTTAAGCGAATTTAAAATTCACAAATTGCGTCGAAAGTTTTAGGAAACGTTCAAATTATCCCATAAAATATATAAAAAAATTTCAGCAAAATATATTCAGTAGTTTTTTAAATAAAAATTAAAATAATAATTACACCTTTTATATGAAGAGATCACGTGACCATTATACGAAGAGTTCGCGTGACCCACTTCAAAATAAAATATGACATCCATCTTGTGTCAAAATCGTGATTTTTAAAGTTCTTTTTCATTCATATTTAATGTTGTATTCGTCCTAAAACCGATTTATTTTTACTTAAATTCTGTGCATCTACATGCTGAAACAACGCAATTACAATATAGTTGAGTTTAAATGATCATCCAACTTTGATTATTTCTACAGCGAAGCCTAATTTTCACTTATGGAGAATGTAAATACCAAAAGATGTAGAATGAGTTGTATAAGAATTGCTGCATTTCTTTTACGCAAAATTATTTAGCTCATGCAGTTTGCAATATAGCTGATATGAATGAAATATTCATTGATTTTACACAGAGAAGGGCGATTTTTTCGATGAAATTTTAAGCATAGAATTTAATTACTTGTACTTCCATGGTCTTAAGTTTTTAAATAAAATACATTATTATAGTATTGTGATGAATGAAATGAATGGAAAAAAATTCATGAATGAAATGCTGCTTTTATAGAGAGAGCCAGAGGCGTGTTATATTTCTATGACGTCATTTGAATGAATTTCATTTGTTTTCCATGAAGTTTTCAAATATAATAAATTATTGTAGTATTATGATGATTTTAAAAATATTACCGAAGAATGTATCTCATTTTAGAGATGTTTGAACCATACAATTTATATTTCAGTGTCGTCATTTTACTGAAGTTCATTTTTTTTCGATGAAGTTTTAAGTTTTTAAATATAATAAATTAATGTAGTATTGTGATAATATTAAAAATATTAAAGGTATGTATTGCATTTTAGAGATGTTTAAATAAAATTGCATGAAAGTTGGAAAGCGTTTCATAATCAATGCTTTGTGCATGATTCATCTTTCTTGTTAAGTATGTAGGTGTCCCATTGAGTAAACACAAGCCATTTCGTACGCGTGTAAAACGTTAGTTGAAATAACTAGGTTAGGTTATTCCTTGTTTTCTATTGTCACGTTCTTTGGAACAATAATATTCAGTCGAAAACATAAAACTGCTTCTGTCGAAATCCAAGGCAAATGATTGATAGCTTCCATCATAATTGCAAACCTGTTCCTATCATGAGTTTTGTAAAATAGAATACTGAAAAAAAAAAAACTTATGTGGCAATTTAACTAGTTTTCTATATTATTTTTAGAAAAAAAATTCAGCTTCTCTCTACTTATGCCTTAAAAGAAGCTTTAGTTTAGTGTAAAAATGAGCTTTGCAACCATTAGTTTACTGATATGTTGTGCTGTTCATCTTGACTATGCTTAAGGCAGACAGTTGATTTCACTTAAGAAACTTCCGTTTTCGTGGGTCAGAAGTGATTTACTAATTCTTAAATTTCCTGTTGTGATCATTCAAGTCTTTTTCATGCAGTTGAAAATAACATATAAATCGACAATGTACTTTCCGGTTGTTATTTTAGTTCTTAATATGTCTTTTATGCTTTTTTAAAGATTTGTAACACAAATTTTTGTAGTATTGTGTCTTTACATTTTTAAAAAATCTGATGTGGGGAGCACACGACTTTCCTTATGTAATGTGCAATGAATTTACTACTTTTACAGTAAAAGAAAATAGATTATTTTTATAGTAGTTATATTCTTAATTTTCGTCAATGAGTCATCATTTTCCATGTCGTCATCATTTTCCATGTCGTCATTAATGAGTCGTCATTGATTTAGTGTCATTTTTATCCATTTGGCGAGTTTTTCATTAATTTAGCAACATTTAAAAAGTCGCCAAGTTGGCGACATTCCATAAAATTCGTCGCCGAAATCTCGCCAAGCGTTATGGACGAAGAAATAAGTTATTCTTACAGCAGATAGATGACTATTGGCGTTCAAATACAAAAGTATTACTCAAAGTATCTTTTTTCATGAATGGACCGAGCTAGATCCACAAGAATGATGTCACCCAATTTATCGCAATTTATCAGATGATATTACTTATGAAAAATGAACATATTTCATAATCGTTAATATTTTTTCTATTTTATATGATTTTTTGGCAATTTTTTTGAAAAATGTGCAATATCTCAAGAATGGTTCTCAAGAGCGGTTTTGATTTTTTGACGATTTTTTCAAAATTGCAAAATTTTTAGAGGGTTTCTGAACATTTGATTGCGTATAAAAACAATAGGCTTCTAGTGTTTACGGATTGTGATTTTTGTACCAAATTTCATTCAATCGGTCCATTCGTTCGTTAGTTATCGTCTCCACAGACTCACTGAGACACACACACACACACATACTTTCACACACACACAGACATCACTTCAAAAATGTTTGATTCATGATCCGGGATGCTTGAAACGCGCTCTCTCGTCGAAAACTCGAATTCGAATTTTCGACCCCGTCACAATACTTTCCTTATTCATTACTGTATATAAGGAAAGTAACAAAACGAGCTAACATGGGGTAACGTGGACAAAAAATGGATGTATAATTCATATTTGATGATACATAGGATTTTTACGGGCCATTTTGAAAAAGGAAAAGCTGATTCTTTTCTTCAAATTGTACCAAAATCTAATCAACTCCAGGGTCATCCACAAGTGACTTAACTACCAAATTTTGTGAGATTTGGTTAACTCGATTTTAAGTTAGAGTAGATGCATACATTGTATAGACATACAAACAAGCAGACGTTGAAAATAGACCTTAAAAATAGTTTTTTCGGGTTCTATAGTCCTCGAAACGTGTAGATCCGTCGAAAACTCGAGTTGTGATTTTCGGCACGATTCCAATACTTTCCCTACATATTACCATGTATTGTAGGAAAAGTTAAAAGAAAAGCTTCAAATTATTATCTGATGTATTAAAAACAGCAGACGATATTTACCATATATTTTGAAGATATATTACTGCCACTTAATTGAAAAACATTCTACCATTTCAATTGCTCGGTACTATATGATTTTAAGTATTGATATGGCCCGATTTTTCGAGCTTATCTTACTTAAAAAGTATTTAAAGAAACAATGTTTTTACTTCAAAATGTATCTTACTTAAATTAATTAATTTGTAAATATTTTTTTACTTTCCCTGCAATACATGGTACTGTATCGGAAAAGTATGGAATCATGCCGAAAATCGCAACTCGAGTTTTCGACGGATCTACACGTTTGAGACCTCTAGAAAACGAGAAAACTATTTTTAACGTGACGTTTGTGTGTGTGTCTGTGTGTCTGTGCAATGTATGTATTCACTCTAACTAAAAAACTAATGGACCGAATTTCATAAAATTTGGTAGGTAAGTCACTTGGGTGAGACCCTGGGGCTGATTAGTTTTTGGTAGAATTCGTAAAAACAGAACTCGCCATTTTGGCGGAATGGTCCTTAAAAATTTCATGTATCCACTCTAGCTAAAATATTAATTGACCAAATTTCACAAAATTTGGTAAATAAGTTACTTATAGGATAGTCCGGTACTGATTAGATTTTGGCACGATTCGAAAAAGAACAACCTGCCTTTTTTTGCAAAATGGCCCGCAAAAATCGCCAAAATCTAAATTAAAAAATCTGATGTGGGCAACACATGACTTTCCTTATATAATGTAATGAATTTACTACTTTTCAGTAAAAAAAATAGGTTTTTTCTTATAGTAGATACTAATATTCTGTCCAAGATATTGAATTTTCGACAATTAGTCGACATTTTCATTGATTTAGCGTCAATTTTATCCATTTGGCGAGATTTTCATTAATTTGGCAACATTTCAAAAAGTCGCCAAGTTGGCGACATTCCGCCAAATTCGTCGCCAAAATTTCGCCAAGCGTTATGGACGAAGAAATAAGTTGTTCTTACAACAGATAAATGACTATTGGCGTTCAAATACAAAAGTATTACTCAAAGTATTTTTTTTCATAAATGGAACGAGCTAGATCCACGAGAGTAATGTCATCCAATTTATCGCATGGTATTACATATGAAAAGTGAACATGTTTCTCAATAGGAAATATTTTTTTTTTCATTTTATATGACTTTTTAATAATTTTTTTGAAAAATGTGCAATATCTCGAGAACGGTTCATGTTAGCGTTCTAAAATTTATGTCAATCGTTTTCTAATGAAAAATTACACAAGAAATGTCTATTTGCGTAACTTTATTAGTGGTTTCGATTTTTTGACGATTTTTTCAAAATTTTATTCGAAAATTTAGGGGGTTTCTGAACATTCGATTACGTATAAAAACAATAGGCTTCCAGTGTTTACGGATTGTGATTTTTGTACCAAATTTGGTTCAAATCGGTCCATTCGTTCGTCAGTTATCGTCTCCACAGACTCACTGACACACACACATACTTTCACACACACACACAGACATCACTTCAAAAATGTTTGATTCGTGATCAGGGATGCTTGAAACGTGCTCTCCCGTCGAAAACTCGATTTCGAATTTTCGACCCCGTCACAATACTTTTCTTATACATTATGTATATAAGGAAAGTAAAAATACGTATGCTCAAATATATTCATTAAATGCTTGTTTTATACTTGATTTTTAACGAAGAAAGGAATAAGACCAACCGCATTACACTAGTACTAGCCGTTCTCGAGATATTTTAGTTTTTTCTCTACGCCACCTTTGAAAATGAATCCAGTTACCAAATGAGAACGAGAATTGAATTAAAAGTGAATTAAATTTAATTAAAATAAAGAAAACGTGTATATAAGTCTGAGGGAAAGTCATGTGCTGCCCACATCAGATTTTTTTACTTTCTCTGTAGTACATGGTTCTGTATAGGGAAAGTATGGAATCGTGTCGAAAATCGGAACTCCAGTTTTCGACGGATACACGTTTTGGAATCGTTAGAACACGAAAAATCTATTTTTAACATGATAACGTGACATCTGTGCGTGTGTGTGTGTGTATGGGTGTGTCTGTCTGTACAATGTATGTATCTAATCTAACTCAAAAACTGTTTAACCAAATTTTATAAAATTTTACAGGTAAGTCACTTGTAGGTTACTCAGGTGCTGATTAGATTTTGGTACGATTCGGGATAAAAGACCCTGTTTTTTTTGTGAAATGGCCCGAAAAGATAGTATGTATCTACTTTAGCTAATTAACCCAATTTCACAAAATTTGATAGATAAGTCACTGATAGGTTTCGCTAGTACTGATTAGATTTTGACACGATTCAGAAAAAAGAAACCTGCCTTTTTTTTTTTGCGAAATGGCCCGCAAAAATCGTCAAAATCTAAAATAAAAGATTAGATATGCTCAAATGTATCATTTATATGATTGTTTTATACGTAATTTTTCACCACGAAGTGAAATAAGAACAACCCCATTACTCTAGGTCTAGCCATTCTCGAGATATTTTAGCTTTTTTGCATTTTCACTACGCTGCCCTTGAAAATATGTCCAGTTACGAAATTAAAACAAAAATTGAATTAAAAGCGCAAACTCAGTGGAATTTCAAATAATTATGCGTGTTATGTTGAGATATTTTTAACTCAATTTAATGAAATATTTAAGAAATAAAGAGAAAATTAATTTGAGTCTGTAGGGAAAGTCATGTGCTTTCCACATCAGAATTTTTATTACTTATATTACTTAGAAAGTATTTCAAGAAGGACGCCTTTATTACAGAGCTACTACGCATATACATTTTCACCTATAAAATAATACATCTTAATAACATATAGTACTTACAAAACATACATCGCTATCGCAAAACGGAAATAGCAAAAATTAATCTTCAGCTTGCAATCTATAGACATTTGAAAATGTCAAGATCTTCTTCTGTTGCGCATAATTTAAAACGAATCGGAATCTGTAGCGATGTCATGTGCTGTCAACATCAGAATTATTTGTATTTTACCTATATTACTTAAAATGTATTTCAAGAAAAGACACCTTTGTTACAGAGCTACTACGTATATACATTTTCACCTATGAAAATATTCCTCTTAATAACATATACATCGATAATAAAACATACATCGATATCGCAAAACGGCAATAACAAAAATTAATCTTCAGCTTGCAATCTATAGACATTTGAAAATGTTGATCTATGTCAAGATCTTCTTCTGTTGCGCATAATTTAAATCCATTGACTGAAAGGGTTGCACGTGGCCAACAGTTCGCCAATAAAGTCACGCAATAAATATGCGGCTCAGGCTTCACCTGTTGTTCTGGTCTGGACTGAAGAGACTAATGGCCCACCAAGAATCCTTCAGTTGAGAGCAACAAGTGCAGAATAAATCTGTTAAAAAATGGAAAGAAAAGACAAAAGACGTTCATCTTGTTCTAAGATCATAAAGCGAATCTGAATCTGTAGGGAAGTCATTTGCTGTCCACATCAGAATTTTTATTTGTATTTTACCTATACTACTTTATAAATATTTCAAGAAAAGACACCTTTGTTACAAATCTACTACGTATATACATTTTCACCTATAAAAGTATTCCTCTTAATAACATATACTTACAAAACATACATCGACATCGCAAAACGGCAATAGCAAAAATTAATCTTCAGCGTGCAATCTATAGACATTTAAAGATGTTGATCTATGTCAAGATCTTCTTCTGTTGCGCATAATTTAAATCCATTGACTGAAAGGGTTGCACGTGGCCAACAGCTCGCCAATAAAGTTACGCAATAAATATGCGGCTCAGGCTTCACCTGTTGTTCTGGTCTGGACTGAAGAGACTAATGGCCCACCAAGAATCCTTCAGCTGAGAGCAACAAGTGCAGAATAAATTTGTTAAAAAATGTGAAGAAAAGACAAAAGACATTCATCTTGTTCTAAGATCAGAAAACGAATCTGAATCTGTAGGGAAATCATTTGCGGTCCACATCAGAATTTTTATTTGTATTTTACCTATACTACTTAATAAATATTTCAAGAAAAGACACCTTTGTGTTACAAATCTACTACGTATATACATTTTTACCTATAAAAGTATTTCTCTTAATAACATATACTTACAAAACATACATCGATATCGCAAAGCGGCAATAGCAAAAATTAATCTTCAGCGTGCAATCTATAGACATTTGAAGATGTTGATCTATGTCAAGAACTTCTTCTGTCGTGCATAATGTAAATCCATTGACTGAAAGGGTTGCACGTGGCCAACAGCTCGCCAATAAAGTCACGCAATAAATATGCGGCTTCACCTGTTGTTCTGGTCTGGACTGAAGAGACTAATGGCCCACCAAGAATCCTTCAGTTGAGAGCAGCAAGTGCAGAATAAATTTGTTAAAAAATTTAAAGAAAAGACAAAAGACGTTCATCTTGTTCTAAGATCAGAAAACGAATCTGAATCTGTAGGGAAGTCATTTGCTGTCCACATCAGAATTTTTATTTGTATTTTACCTATAGTACTTAATAAATATTTCAAGAAAAGACACCTTTGTTACAAATCTACTGCGTATATACATTTTCACCTATAAAAGTATTCCTCTTAATAACATATACTTACAAAACATACACCGATATCGCAAAGCGGCAATAGCAAAAATTAATCTTCAGCCTGCAATCTATAGATATTTGAAGATGTTGATCTATGTCAAGAACTTCTGTCGCGCATAATTTAAATCCATTGACTGAAAGGGTTGGTTGCACGTGGCCAACAGCTCGCCAATAAAGTCACGCAATAAATATGCGGCTTCACCTGTTGTTCTGGTCTGGACTGAAGAGACTAATGGCCCACCAAGAATCCTTCAGTTGAGAGCAACAAGTGCAGAATAAATTTGTTCGAAAACGGAAAGAAAAAACAAAAGACGTTCGTCTTGTTTTAACATTAGAAAGCGTCCATGCTCGTGAAAGCAGATTTACACATGTGCAATATTTAAGGAATACTTGAATTTTGTTGGTGTCGTCTGACATGTAAGACTGGATGTAGCATTGCTTTCATATTGAGGAATTGTTTTAAAACTACTTATTCGAAATAATGCATATCATGAAATTCCGTTGAAATTGTCATCGAAATAATTCTGCACTGTAAACAATTAAGAAGAATATAAGAAATTTATATAAAGTATGAAACAGTTTATAGAAGCACAAAAGAGCCTTCTTCATTAGAATAAAGACAGAGTAATGTAATAACATAAACATACTTACCAACCACGGTAAAACTTCATGGAAAAAATGAACTTTATTCAAATGACGTCATCGAAATATAAATCGTTAGGTTCTCTATGTGAAAGCATTGAATATTTCGTTCATATCACTTACATTCCAGACTCCAGAGCTAAATAATTTTGCATGAAAAAAATTCAGCAATTCTTATACAACTCATAATCACTTGTTTATATACTGCAGCCATTAAAATTAGGCTTAGTTGTAGAAATAACCATACTTACCAACCACGGTAAAACTTCGTGGAAAAAATGAACTTTATTCAAATGACGTCATCGAAATATAAATCGTTAGGTTCTCTATGTGAAAGCATTGAATATTTCGTTCATATCACTTACATTCCAGACTCCAGAACTAAATAATTTTGCGTGAAAAAAATTCAGCAATTCTTATACAACTCATCTTATAATCACTTGTTTATATACTGCAGCCATTAAAATTAGGCTTAGTTGTAGAAATAACCAAAGTTTAATGATCCTTTAAACTCAGCATTGTAATTGCTTTGGCACAGAATATAAATGCATAGAAAATACGCAAAAATAAAGAAGTTTTAGGATGGATGCAACACTAAATATAAATTGAAAAAACTTTTAAAACCACGTTTTTTACACCGGGAAGAAAAGATGGATGTCATATTTTATTTTGAATGGGGTCACGTGATATCTTCATATAATACTGGTGTAATTATTATTTTAATTTTTACTTAAAAAACTACCGAACATTTTTTACTGAAATTTTTTTCATATATTTTATGGGATAATTTGAATATTTTCGAAGCAATTTGTAAATTTTAACTTTTTAAAAATGTTTGAAAAATTAGGTCTCATAGGGTTCAGTGTATTTCACTTATTCATCCAGGGTTCAATCCAAAATTAATTGGGTGACATTATTTATTTACATTCCCATACGTTCTACAGACCATCTGAACAACATACTAAAATTTTATTTTGGTAAAGTCATTTTTACGGCAATTGTGTGATCGGACAGACAGAATGAACAAAGTCATAAACACTTTACAACCATGTTGAAGGTGTTAAAAATTACCGCCGAATACTTAAAATATGTGAAACTTTATTTTTAAGAATTTATCTATACAACTAACCGATTGGTACATAAAGGGAGTAATATAAATTAGAACTTTCATCATTTTTAGCGAAAAAGGTTTTCGTGTCTAGAAACTTTTCGATGCAGTCAGGCAGTAAATATGTTGCATCACCAGTTGTTCTGGTCCTGTCTGAAGAGGCTAATGGGCCACTAAGATTCCTTCACTTGAGTGCTACAAGTGCAGAATAAATTTACTTGATAACTAAAAGCAATAGCAAAAGATGTTCATCCTGTTTGAGCTTTACAAGGATGGTTTCATGCTCAGGTATATGCATATGCGATGTTTCAGAGATCCTCCAACTTCACTGGTATCTACATTTTTGTTGAAATGCAAATGACTTGACGATAGACAAGGAGTTAAAAATTTTTGTTGGAAAAACTCAATTAATTTGAGAGAATATTTCTGGTGGTATTGGAGTAAGATAAGTCCGTTGCATATATGTATTTTTATGGTAAAAGTCTGGTATGGAATTAAATAATATTATTTAAATTGTTCATTTCGCTAAAGAAGTGATTGGAATATGGCTCACTCTACTTTCTCATATCACAATCCAATTTTTGATAGAATTTTTTTTCAAATTTTGCAAGAAAATTTTTGAAAAATCGGTGGCGTAGGTCCCAATGATTACAATTATAGAGTAGGTGTTACCCTTCACATTAAAGTTCACTGCTGCTGCAGGTGCAATGTTTCTGTTGGCAATTTCCCCAAACGCTGTCAGAATTTGATATTATCACGTTGTTCTTCAAACGCCATTTCCATTTTCGACAAACGCGAACGACTACACTTCACTGACACGCATTGTCTGGAAAAACACCTGCTTCTTCCTTTTCACATCTCGCGTTACATGTGCTTCTACGCCACGGTAAAATAGTTCCCCTCTCCTCCAATCAGGGTTGGAGATATCAGCACAGTCTTCGAACGTTTTGATCCTACCTTGTAGTACCGGCTACGCCACTCCGTACATGCACTTACTCTCTTAAACTGCGTAATATTTTCCATGTTAATAAGACAAAAAAGAATAGCATTGGAGATTTTAGAGAAATAATAAGATGTGAGCAGCACATGGCTTTTCCTGCAGACTCATATTCACGTTCTCTTTATGTCTTCAATAATTCATTAAATTGAGCTTAATTGCACAAAATAACAGCCACAATTATTTTGAATGACACTGAATTTGCACTTTTAATTCAGTTTTCATTTTCATTTGGTAACTGGACTTATTTTCAAAGGTAGCGTAGCATAAATGCAAAAAAAAAAACTAAAATATCTCGAGAACGGCTAGTCTTAAAGGTAATGGGGTTAATCTTATTCTTTTAATCGTCAAAAATTACTTATATAACAAGTATTTAATTGATATATCTGAGCATACGTAGTCTTTTATTTTAGATTTGGACGATTTTTGCGGGCCATTTCGCAAAAAAAGGCAGTTTTTTTTTCCGAATCGTATCAAAATCTAATCCAGGGTAACTCACATCTACCAAATTTTGTGAAATTTGGTCTATTAGTTTTTCAACCAGAAAGGATAAACCCCATTTTTGCGTGCCATTTGGCAAGAAAAGGTAGATTCTTATAACCCGAATTGTACCAAAATCTATTCAGCACCAGGGTCATCCACAAGGGACTTAACCACCAAATTTTATGAAATTCGGTCAAGTAGTTCTTCAGTTAAAGTGGATACATACATTGCACGCACACACACACAGACGTCACGCTAAAAAAATAGTTTTTTCGTGTTCTAGAGGTCCCATAAACGTGTTGATCCGTCGAAAACTCGAGTCGAGAATTTCGGTATGATTCCAATAGTTTCCCTATACATTACCATGGCGATAGAGAAGGAGGTAAAAGGAAAAGTAAAAATTCTGATGTGAGCAGCACATGATTTTCCGTGCAGACTCAAATTGATTTTTTCCTTATTTCATTAATAATTCATTGAATTGAGTTTATTTGCACTAAATAACACACATAATTAATTGAAATTGCACTGAATTTACACTTTTAATTAATCTTACGGTGTCATTTGGTAACTGGACTTATTTTCAAAACCGGCCTGACAAAAATACAACAAAACTAAAATATCTCGAGAACAGCTTGTCCTAGAGTAATGGAGTTTATCTTATTCTTTTCATCGTCAAAAATTACGTATAAAACAAGTATGTAATTATGCAATTGATACATTTGAGCATACGTAATCTTTTGTTTTAGATTTTGACTAATTTTGCGGCCATTTTGCATAAAAAGGCAGGTTCCTTTTTTCCGAATCGTACCAAAATCTAATCAGCACCCACAAGTGACTTCTCCACAAAATTGTTTGAAATTTCATCTTTTAATTATTTAGTTAGTATTGGATACAGGCATTTTTCCGAGCCATTTTGCAAAAAAGAGGCGGATCTTTTTTCCCGAGTTGTACCAAAATCTATTCAGCATCAGGGTATCCCACAAGTGACTTACCTGTAAAATTTTATGTAATTCTGTAAATAAATTTTTGAGTTGGAGTGGATACAATATCTGCACTGACAGACACACAGATACACAGACACACACACAGACGTCACGCTGAAAACAGTTTTTTCGTGTTCTAGAGGTCTCAAAACGTGTCGATACGTCGAAAACTCTCTTTGCAATTTTCGGCATGATTCCAATACTTTCCCTGTATTTTGCTTTGCCATGTATTGCAGTGAAAGTAAAAGGTAATCAACGGAGCATAAAAAAGAAAGGTTCACATAAAAAATCTTTAAAGTGAGGGCAAAAAATCCAGGAAAGTTGCGATTATGATTAGATTACAATATTGTTGAAATTTTAAAAAGTACTGATTCACCGCTTATCCGGATATATAGGATCCAGATTTTCGGACTTTTACTGCATTTCTTAACCCAAAAAGATTATTTTAATATTGGTATATTATGCTTCAATAACTCGTACTTGACATCATTTTAATATTGGTATATATGCTTCAATAACTTGTACTTGACATCATTTTAACATTGGTATATTTTAATATTGGTATATTATGCTTCAATAACTCGTACTTGACATCATTTTAATATTAGTATATTTTAATATTGGTATATTATACTTCCATAACTCGTACTTGACATCATTTTTATATTAGTATATTTTAATATTGGTATATTATGCTTCCATAACTCGTACTTGACATCATTTTAATATTAGTATATTTTAATATTGGTATATTATACTTCAATAACTCGTACTTGACATCAATTTACTTTTGACATGCACTACATATTTCATACGTACTCAAACGGAATACTTTTTAATAAATACATTTTATATCATTGGAATTTCTCTTCAAAATTCCTGTTCCTTTTAACCCCAATCTTGACACCGCTAAGTTTATTCAGTAATATAAGAGCCATTCAACAAACAAACTCATTCACACTCAGCGAAGAATGATTCTGACACTTGCATCAACTCAACCTATTTTTTTTCCTATTCATTTCAAAGCACTCTTTTTGAAATGTTTTATTTGATTATTATAAAGTCTTGCCTGCTCATTTACACACCAGAACATTTTCTCACGTTTCAACAACGAATCTTTTTCACAGTTGAACAAAATGAATAACGAAAAAAAAAACAGTTCATTAAATGAAGTTTTTGTACCACTTTCTTCTACTAAATAATCTTCAGCAATTCCACTTAATTCTTTAGTGTTGAGTAATAAAAATAATTTCTCTGCGTATAAGAAACGGACATTCCTGGTTGGTAAATTAATGAACAACCATCTCGAAATAAAAAGGACCTGACAATGATTTCTCTTATGAGCTGTTACTCATCCAAGAAAATTGTATTTCATCGTAAAAGAAAGGCATTGTTTTCGTGTCGAAAGAACTTTGCGGTCAAATTGGAAACTTAGATGTTTTCGATTATGCTGATTCTAAAGTATATATCATGGAGGTAAAAGTAAGGAGTTAAAACTTCATATTAAGAAAACGCCAAATCGTTTGAAACAATAATTTAGGTGGCGCTTGGATGAGATAAAGAGTCCTGCATTGTATGCATTTCTATGGCGAAAGGCCTAAAATATGTATTTAAACTGTCAATTTTGTAAAGATAAATTATTAGTTCAATGCAAAGTAGAATTGAAACAATAAAGAATGTTCCTACGTATTCAAAATTATTTTACCTTTTAATTTATTTTATCTCCACATATTCTATACTTTATCTTACAACTATGAAATAATACTGGTTAGTTATACTCTTAATTAGGGAACCCTTAATTTAAAAATAATCAAAAATACATATACTAAATACTATTCCTTTCTGTTGTATCAACTAACGATAGCAGCTACTTTACTAACACTAACGACACCTAGCTATAATTCTCAAAGCATTATGGTATTTTGAAGCGTTTCATCCATGGGAGTTTTATCTCCTTCTTTTCAAATCCGTGGTATATAACTTTACATAATTCGTCCCTCTTTCGGTCGGTCTGTCAGTGAATTTATGAAGCCTTTTATCTCCATAACAACTCAGTAGATGAAATCAAATTTGGCACAAATATATTTTGTTACATGAATGTGCAAACAACGCCGCGATTGTTCTAAAAATTCACCAATGCTGTGGACAGTACTCGTGTGACCGTTTTACGATATTTCGAAATATCTACGAAATTACTTGATTAATTATCTTATACTGCATTTGAGGTTCTCAAAATTGTATCGAATAGCCAATTTTCTTGCTATTATTGCAGGTATCGTGTATTTCATGTAAAAAGCGCTAAAAAGCACCAAACCTGCCTACGAATCCTGACACGATTCTACCAATTTTGTTTGTGTAAAAATAAATTGCAACATAAAAATATAAATAACATGGAACTTCTATTTTAATTTATCAAAGATAGGGCATAGTATACGCACGTACAGTTTGCACTATTTTTAAATGTATCCGAAACTGCTGAACCGAATGAAACCAATTTTAGTTCAAAGGCAGAATGCTATAGGGTTTGGATTTGTATACAATTTACATTAAATATTAGTTATAGATTCAATGTAATTTAGTATAATAATGAGCAAATTAAAAAAAATGAAGACATTTAAAAATGCAGTAAAATTTAATGCAACGTGATTGAGTCTTACTCAATATAGTCTGAAATAATTACAGCCCATTTTAATGTCAAAAAAATCTGATGTGGGCAACACATGACTTTCCTTATATAATGAAATGAATTTACTACTTTTACAGTAAAAAAATAGGTTTTTCTTATAGTAGATACTAATATTCTTTCCAAGATATTGAATTTTCGACAATTAGTCGTCATTTTCATTGATTTAGCGTCATTTTTATCCATTTGGCGAGATTTTCGTTAATTTGGCAACATTTCAAAAAGTCGCCAAGTTGGCGACATTCCGTCAAGTTCGTCGCCAAAATCTTGCCAAGCGTTATGGACGAATAAATAAGTTGTTCTTACAGCAGATAAATGACTATTGGCATTCAAATACAAAAGTATTACTCAAAGTATTTTTTTTCATGAATGGAACGAGCTAGATCCACGAGAATGGTGTCATACAATTTATTGCATGGTATTACATATGAAAAGAGAACATGTTTCTCAATATGAAATATTTTTTTTTCATTTTATATGACTTTTTAATAATTTTTTTGAAAAATGTGCAATATCTCGAAAACGGTTCATGTTAGCATTCTAAAATTTATGTCAATCGTTTTCTAATGAAAAATTACATAAGATATGTCTATTTGCGTAATTTTATTAGTGGTTTTGATTTTTTGACGATTTTTTCAAAATTTTATTCGAACATTTAGGGGGGTTCTGAACATTCGATTACGTATAAAAACAATGGACTTCCAGTGTTTACGGATTGTGATTCTTGTACCAAATTTGGTTCGAATCGGTCCATTCGTTCGTCCGTTATCGTCTTCACATACTTTCACGCGCACACACACACACACACACACACACACACACACACACACACATACATACATACTTTCACACACACACAGACACCACTTCAAAAATGTTTGATTCGTGATCAGGGATGCTTGAAACGTGCTCTCCCGTCGAAAACTCGATTTCGAATTTTCGACCCCGTCACAATACTTTCCTTATACATAAGGAAAGTAATACAGCGTTAGTCAGGAACTAAGAATATGCCGGCAATACACATTTTTACCATTTTTAAGATTGTGTACACCAAAGTACTTTCTAAACGTACGATGCCTAAATCAAAGTGTAAATAGCAAAGAAAATATATATTTTGGAAATAATATTCATCGTTTTAAGATAGTTCCTTTGACCATAATCTCATTTTAGATAATATGGGTATATTTAAATTTAATTTATAATTATTTAATTTAATAGTTTCTAGTTTCGAAATTTAAATTAATTAGAGTGTGTTTTTTCACTTGACATTCTCATACATTCATATGATTAGATCTACTTTTCAAAATACGAGTATTTTTGAGAATAGAAAAAAGTACCTCTTTTAGATTTCGTACAAAATCATTCTTTAAAAATATTTTGTAAAAATTCTTAATAATTCTTTTTTCAAGTTGGCTACAACATAGTGAAGCTGCTTTACATAAAGTGTCAGTCATAAAAATGATTAAAATGAAGCACTGTTGCCAAGTTTATCAAATTTCATCTGTGAAAAGCATATAGAGGAAAAATTAGTGGATGCATTTCTTAATAAGCTTGGCAAATTTACATAATAACAATAAAGATGCAATATATAGGCAGTTCAAATTAAACATATCAACTCCTTTCATTGCAGCAATGAGATTGCTTCAGATCAAAGATATAAATTTACCATGTTTATTGCGAAATACATCCAATAACTGTTCCTCTCTATACTTTTAATTCATGAAGTGTAATAAATTTGGCAATAGTTCTTCATCTCAATAACTTTTTATGATTGACACTTTTTTTTTGTAAAACTTGGCTTTTTTTTACCTGTTTATTTTATATTGAATATCAGTCCTTTTTGTGAATTTTAAATACATTTGCGAGTTTTGGAATGATAATTAAAGTTCCTTCAATTTTAGAAATTTTGAATTTAAAAAATTTTCTTTTATAGATTGCTACGTATAGGAAGGACACTTAGTGTACCAATTCGAACTTTGTATTAGGGTGGGATAAAAAATAAAAACGGCATATTTCGGAAAGGCCACGTGTTTGAAAGTTGTGTTTTGGTATCAAAAATGTGCAAAAGAAATTGTAAATAAATCTATTTAAATTTAGATGTTTCCCAATTGGCAAGAATATGAAGTATTGCTTCTAACTTTTCTATTGCCTACCATAAAATATGTAAAAATATATTTATATGTGTATCTACCGCTAATTTTTTTAGTAATCTATGTATATGAATTACGAGATAATTTTTTAGTATTCATTTCTTAGAAGATATGATACAAAATGAAATCGATGCTACTTATCTTATAACTGGTTTCGCAACACAATGATTAATTGACGGGAATGTGTCTGAAGCTTTAAAACTTTTAAAAAGAATTTAAAATTTTTTATGTAATTCTACTTGTTTTTACAAATAATATAATGACTTCAGATAAGACAAAACCTTTTTTGCTCGTCCTGTTTTGAGTAATTTAACCAACCTAAGTGAGACACAGTTGCCTACAAAATCTGATATTATAAAATACTTTTTGTTCATACGATATAAAATGCGAAATAACTGTGGAAATAAACCAACAGTAATAGAAATTGCTTAAAAAGAAGTTATAAAGTTTGATCAATTATGAAATAAAGCATCTATTCTTTCATTGCTGAGCCAAAGAATTTTTGAAAAAGTTAGGGAACTTCCTCAGACACACAAAAATATTGTAAAACCCTTTAAAAGTAGACCTAATAATGAGAATTAGAAGAAAAAGGACAAATACGAGAAATATAGCAGGGAATTGTTTGATATCACTTGCAAGTGTTATAAGTGTTATAAGTGCAAGTGTTTGCAAGTGTTATAACTTTTCAAACTTTTGCTGTGAGAAAAAAATGAAAGTGCCAGTTGAAGAGAGAGACTTTCTAAATGATCAAAGAAAATCAAAGAGTATGATATCACTCATTGCAAGTGTTATAACTTTGCAAACTCTTGCTGTAAGAAAAAGATGAAAGAGCCAGTTGAAGAGAGAGACTTTCTAAATGATCAAAAAAAATCAAAGAGTATGATATCACTCATTGCAAGTGTTATAACTTTGCAAACTCTTGCTGTAAGAAAAAGATGAAAGAGCCAGTTGAAGAGAGAGACTTTATAAATGATCAAAGAAAATCAAAGAGTATGATATCACTCATTGCAAGTGTTATAACTTTGCAAACTCTTGCTGTAAGAAAAAGATGAAAGAGCCAGTTGAAGAGAGAGACTTTATAAATGATCAAAGAAAATCAAAAAGTATGATATTACTCCTTGCAAGTGTTATAAACCTTTCAAACTTTTGCTGTGAGAAAAAAATGAAAGTGCCAGTTGAAGAGAGAGACTTTCTAAATGATCAAAAAAAATCAAAGAGTATGATATCACTGATTGCAAGTGTTATAACTTTGCAAACTCTTGCTGTAAGAAAGGGATGAAAGAGCCAGTTGAAGAGAGAGACTTTATAAATGATCAAAGAAAATCAAAAAGTATGATATCACTCGTTGCAAGTGTTATAACTTTGCAAACTGCTGCTGTAAAAGTTGAAAGTGCTAGTTGAAAAGAGAGACTTTCTAAATGACCAAAGAAGATAAAAAAATATGGAAACACGTCTAAAAATATCTAAAATATAATTACAGTAAAGACTACATTTTTAGTAAAAAGTCTTTAAAAATCCACCATTTAAGACGTACGAAAAGTTTAAAAACTGCCAGAGCGCTTTCGGACGTCATAACGTTCTCCATTAATGGCAATGCAAATAAAATATAAAAGACATGAGCTCTTATATATAGCATGAAACCACGAAGCAAAATTTTCATATAGATGGTCGGATTATCCAATACCAATTAAAATCGTTAAATTACAAAATAGAATCGTTAAATTGTAAAATAAGATCGTTGAATTGCGAAATAGAATCGTTAAATTACAAAATATAATCGTTGAATTGTAAAATAAAATCGTTAAATCGCAAAATAGAATTGTTAAATTAGAAAATAAAATCATTAAATTACAATATAGATCGTTAAATTAAAAATCGTTAGATCAAAGAAAAGATGTGTGAGGAACATATTTGTTAGAAATCTGCACAAACAATGTACAAAGCAGATAAAAAGCAAGAATTACTAAAAAAGAGGAAAAAGTACAAATATATGGAAATTATTGAATTAACTTTAAAGGAACAAAAAGCAGAAAATAAAGAGCAAGACACAGAAGTTAATGATGGACAGATAAAGTATTTCGATACAAACGTTCCATCAATATCGAATAAAACCATAAAAAACCCTAAAAATCACTTACTTTTGTTCGGGGAGTAATCATTCTTTTCCACAGGAAATAATACTATGAGAATTTTAAAATTTGAATAATCCGAGTTATAAGCATTGGAATAACTAAGAATTGCATGTCGCATTAATTGTCATATAATGTATCAATAAATAAAATGTAATAGCAGTAGGTGCATTCTTTCTTGGGTTATTGTGTTATAATCACAGATGCACACATATACGGACATTTTTCTAAAAGTGTTCAGAATGAATTAAAAAGGTATTAAAACGTGCTTATCCTTCGAAATATGAAATTAAAAATTTCGCAGGAACACTTTTTTACAGAGAGAAAGATGAGAAAGAAAAAAAATCTGATGTGGACAATACATGACTTTCCTTATATAATGCAATAAATTTACTTCTTTTACAGTAAAAAAATAGGTTTTTCTTATAGTAGATACTTATATTATTTCCATGATATTGAATTGTCGACAATTAGTCGTCATTTTCATTGATTTAGCGTCATTTTCATCCATTTGGCGATATTTTCATTAATTTGGCAACATTTCAAAAAGTCACCTTGTTGACGACATTCCGCCAAATTCGTCGCCAAATCTCGCCAAGCGTTATGGACGGAGAAATAAGTTATTCTTATAGCAGATAAAATACTATTGGCGTTCAAATACAAAAGTATTACTCAAAGTACCTTTTCTTATGAATGGAACGAACTAGATCCACGAGAATGATGACACCAAATTTATCGCATGATATTACATATGAAAAGTGAACATGTTTCTCAACAGTTAATATTTTTTTTAATTTATGGGTTTTTTTGATAAATTTATTTGAAAAATGTGCAATATCTCGCAAATGGTTCATGCTAGCTTTCTAAAGTTTATGTTAATCGTTTTCTAACGAGAAATTGCATAAGAATTATCTATTTGCATAACTTTATTAAAGGTTTTGATTTTTTGATGATTTTTTTCAAAATTTCACTCCAAAATTTAGGGGTTCTGGACATTCGATTGTATTTAAAAACAATAGGCTTCCAGTATTCACGGGTTGTTATTTTTGTACCAAATTTTATTCGAATCGCTCCATTCGTTCGTGAGATATCGTCTCCACAGACTCACTGACACACACGCACACGCGCGCGCGCGCACATACTTCCACACACATTCACACACACACAGACATCACCTCAAAAATGTTTCATTCGTGATCAAGGAGGAAACGTGCTATCCCGTCGAAAACTCGAATTCGAATTTTCGACCCCGTCACAATACTTTTCTTATTCATTATGTATATAAGGAAAGTAAAAGTCTGATGTGGGCAACACATAACTCTCCTTATATAATGCAATGAATTTACTACTTTTACAATTAAAAAAATGTCATTCTTATAGTAGATATTTATATTCTTTCCAAGATATTAAATTTCCTTCAATTAGTCGTCATTTTCATTAATTTGGCATCATTTTTATCCATTTGGCGAGATTTTTGTTAATTTGGCAACAATTAAAAGTGTCGCCAAGTTGGCAACATTTCGCCAAATTCGTCACCAAAATATTGCCAAGCGTTATGGACGAAGAAATAAGTTACTCTTACAGCAGATAAATGACTATTGGCATTCAAATACAAAAGTATTATTCTAAGTATCTTTTTTCATGAATGGAACAAGCTAGTTCCACGAAAATGATGTCATCAAATTTATCGCATGATATTACATATGAAAAGTGAACATGTTTCTCAATAGGAAATATTTTTTTTATTTTATATGACTTTTTGATAATTTTTTTGAAAACTGTGCAATATCTCGAGAACGGTTCATGTTAGCGTTTTAAAATTTATGTCAATCGTTTTCTAAAAAAAAATTACATGAGAAATATCTATTTGCGCAACTTTATTAGTGGTTTTTATTTTTTGACGATCTTTTCAAAATTTCCCTCGAAAATTTAGGGGAGGTTCTGAACATTTGATTGCGTATAAAAACAACAGGCTTCCAGTGTTTACGGATTGGGATTTTTGTACCGAATTTCGTTCGAATCGGTTCATTCGTTCGTCAGTTATCGTATCCACAGACTCACTGACACACATACACACACACACACACTTTCACACACACACACACACACACTTTCACACACACACACACACACACTTTCACACACACACACACACACACATACTTTCACACACAGGCCCAAAGGAAAGCACGTTTCGTGATCAGGGATGCGTGAAACGTGCTCTCCCGTCGAAAGCTCGAATTCGAATTTTCGACCCCGTCACAATAGTATCCTTATACATTATGTATTTAAGGAAAGTAATAATGTAGTTAAAATGTAAACGCGTTTTACCTAAATGCATTTTCTCTATATGCATATATTATTCCTACATCTGTTACGTTGACATATTTTGATCCATTTGGATCAAAAATTTGCAAATAGGATAATTTAATGTATCGTATTTAGGTCATGCTTAGACTGTGCATTAAAAATAGCAGTATAGACGTCAAAGTGTAAGGGACGTCACAAGAACAACAATGTACCGGCAACTTACCTGTTTATTCTGAAATTGTTTACCCCTCTCTTAAAATTGAGAAAGGAAGAAAGTAACATTTGGCTTTTACTAATAATCACTCTGCTGTCAAAAGAAACTGAAACTTGAGAGTTGTCCACCACAATTACCACACAATCTTAAAAGTTCACTCTCAGACCCAGCGCCAGAACATCCCCCACGCAAATTACAATAAAATCGTGACCTAATTATACTCCACGAAAGCTACTCAGCGATGGCAGTTTCATTCATTCTCGTCAACGAAACTTCCTCCACTTGTCAACATCTTGAATAATCCACCAGTAACAAGGACCTCATTTTGCTTGTTGTATTCGTGTACAAGTTAATACACTCCCATTAAAGGGAATACCATCCTTCACGTAGTATTCGGTATTTTTGAAGCCGAGAAGCAACAAAAACGTTTAACGCCGAGTTTGATGGAATGGCCGATGCGGTCTCTGGCTAATAACTTTTGTACACAACTCAGCTGATTAATAGCCGTCGTGATTTGGCGAGGATTTTTGTTTTGGGGTTTCTTGCAGCACGTTTGCAACAAAAAGGCAGGGCTCTTTAATGAGCTTAGTTTGCATTCCATTAAATGTCACGATATGAATAAGGGAGGAATGGGTGGGATAAGCTTTTGAACAAATTAAGAATTTGTGACTACATAATCTTTCATAAGAAATTGTTTGAGGTTTTGTGGCGTTGAACTCTCTACTTACTTGTGGCCGCAGTAAGGTGATACATAAATTATTAAAATTAATAGAAGCGTGGAGACCAAGTGCTCACATGAATCCAATTGTTTCCCTGTAATAAATGCATATTTTGATTTACAGATTATATATTTACAATTGTATATACAGACATTATACAAATTGTTACAGACGTTTGAAAATTTTAAGTTTCCCAAAATAGTTTCCGCATAAAACTGCCATTATTCAATTTCATTCACGATCGTCCAGAGGGGCAATACAGGGAGCATTTGCAAAGAAATTAATAGGGAGCGGTGAAAGTGGAAGTCTCACCAATTGTACTGCTTTTGGCACTCACTTTGCTCTGTGAAGAACAGCCTTGTATCAGAGAAAGCCACTGAAAATAATCTATTTCACATTTTGCATAGGAGATTTTTGTCCTTATTATGGACGAACACATATCCAGGCACACATCACCAAAGTCAGTCAGCAAGTGAAGTTCAAGGAAAATTCTTGTTGTTTATGTTGGGAAGGGGATGATATCACACTTCTCTCCCCCCCCCCCCAGCCTTTGGTTGGTCATTTCATTAGGGTGCCCACTGGCTTTTCCTATGCACTGGTGGCTGATTGGTTTCTGTTGACTTCACCTCAGTTGCTCGAAGCCAAGCTGAGACGTGTAGTCTGGGAGGTTAGCCCTCTGTGCTGGTGATAAATTTGGTTATAAAAGTTCGTTTTTTGCGAGATTTTGTAATGTCACTTTTCCAGACTGCCTATCATCACAGTTTGTACATCTGTCAATCCCTCCACAAAGTATTTAAGTTCGAAATTTAAAGTTAAAGGCATTTTAAAAATGTAAAACAGGGAGAGACAGATGTTTTCTAAACAGTGTCAAAAATCAAAAGGAAAGAGTGTAAAAAAAAAGAGACTTTTATTTGTCACATTTAACAAAGGTCTTTCAAGATTATTTTAAATATATGTTATCAATAGGCGATACTGTAGTAATGGTATTTTCCAGAGAATTAAATATTCGGAAACATAATCAACGCATTCGAAAAGCTCTATCAAAAACAATTACATTTGTTATTAATTCTACTAAACTCATCTGTAAAACACCTGTAATAGTCTATTTGGTAATTCCTAGTTCAAAAAGTTTCACTTTAAAGAAGCCAATAACACAGGTATTAGTTTTTCAATGTGGGGAAATAATCATTAATTAATAATTATTTCTAATAGTAGAAATAAATAGTTATTCATTGTATGGAATCAATGTATGGAATTCGATATATGGAATCGCCGTTAGAACTGCCATTGGATTTCAACGAAAATGTAGTCTAATTTCAACTTTTTTGTAAGTGATTCCATTGATTAATAGACGTTGTGATTAAGTGCTCTTATTTTTCTTGCAGCACATTTGTAACAAAATATCTGATGTGGGCAGCACATGACTTTCCCTGCAGACTCATATTCACGTTCTCTTTATTTCTTCAATAATTCATTACATTGGGTTTAATTGCACAAAATAACGTCCATAATTATTTAAAATGACACTGAATTTGCACTTTTAATTAAATTTTCTTTCTCAGTTGGTAACTGGACTTTTTTTCAACGGTGGCGTAGCGAAAATGCGAAAAAACTAAAATATCTCGAGAACAGCTATTCCTAGTGTAATGGGGTTGATCTTATTCTTTTTATCGTTAAAAATTACGTATAAAACAAGCATTTAATTGATATATTTGAGCATGCGTAGTTTTTTATTGTAAATTTTGACGATTTTTGCGGGCCATTTCGCAAAAAAGGCAGCTTATTTTTTCCGAATCGTACCAAAATCTAATCTGCACCAGGATAACCTATAACGTGACTAATCTACCAAATTTTGTAAAATTTGATGTATTAGTTTTTCAGCTAGATTGGATAAAGGCAATTTTTGCGTACCATTTCGCAAAAAACAGCGAATTTTTTTTCTAGAATCGTACCAAAAACTAATCAGCACCAGGGCCACCCACAACTAACTTACCAAATTTTATGAAATTTGATCCATTAGTTTTTGAGTTAGAATGGATACATACATTTCACAAACACACAGACAGAAAGACAGACGTCAAGCTAAAAATAGTTTTTTCGCATTCTAGAGGCTCCAACACGTGTAAATGCGTCGAAAACTCGAGTTGCGATTTTCGGCATGATTCCAATACTTTCCCTATACATTACCATGTATTGCAGGGAAAGTATAAAACAGGGTTCTTTAATGAACTTAGTTACTTTAATGAGTTAGTTAATTCCATTAAACTTCACAATATGAGGAAAGGGGGAATGGATGGGATAAGTTTCAGAACAAATTAAGCAGTTGTGACCAGTAAGTAACATAGATTTTCACGAGAAATTGTTTGAGGTTGATTAAAAATGTAAATCAGGAGAACACAGAAGTTTTCTAAACAGTATAAAAAATTAATAGAAAAAGAATGTTAGAAAGAGGAGACTCATTTGTTGCATTTAACAATGGAGATTCAAGGTTATTTCTAGCATATGTTATCAGTAGGTGATGCTGCAATGGTATTTTCCAGAGAATTAAATATTCTTTAACATAATCAACGCATTTGAAACACTCTATCACATAATAGAAAGTAATATTTCTGAACTGGTTTTTAAAAAAATATTTTAAACAATCCGGAGGTGTATTTTGTAATTCCTAAGAAAAAAATTTTCGCTTTTAAACCTAAAACTTTAGATGTCAATTTTTTTAATGTATGAAATTAATATTAATTACCTTGTTTCGTTTGTAAAAACCAACATTCGGTGCTTTTCTACCCAGTATGTGCTGCATACTATGAGATGTCTCTTCCGTTATTATTATTCACTTTCTCTCCATTTTATATTAGTTTTCAGTTAATTTATTTTGTTTCAACGTGCTCTGAGACAGTTATTTTTGGTTCTTCTTCTTCGACCCAGACCGTCCGACCTACCAGAAAGGTGTAAGGTATCTGTTTGGACGGCCGGGAAGTGCCACCCAATTTAGACCGGAACCCTGTAGGGGAGGCATCCACAGGGACCGTACCCTCCTTCCCCTACCACCAACCTCCCGGAAGGACTTACGGACCCACATGTTTAACGTGCTCATACTCCGCGTGAACACGGCGGCAGTTTGGGCAGCGGCGGGAATCGAACCCGGGCCTACCGAGTGCAACTTCCGCGCGCTAACCACAAGGCTACCGCGCCCCCAGTTATTTTTGGTTGAATTTTGGCTACAAAAACACTAGAACTAATGAAGAGTTTATACTGTAAAATCGTGTTTTTTCTTGAAGTCAGTCATTTCACTGCTGCCAATGAGTATTTAGCACATTAAGTAAAGAACATGACTTTGCTTACAATCAATAACAAACTAGATCACTATGTAAAATATTGCGCAAATAAAGATACAAAACCAAACGTACGTTTCTTGAATTAATATATTTCATTCTTCAGTGCAACAAGCCTGGATCAGGAAGCCCAAATGAGCGGAGAATAAGCCGGTCAAAGAGAAAATGGCTAAAAGATAAAATCCAATATAGTTTCCGCACCTGGTGTGACAAAATAGAAGTAAAACGAGAAAAATGTAAAGAACAAGGAAAAATGAGCATGACAAATGAATGTTTATTTTTCTTTATTTATCTCATTAAATATTTTTGCAGAAAACAAACCATTTTCCCCTGTTTTTCTATATTTCAATGGGAATTATCATGTTCATTATTCATTATTTTAATATTTTTCACCTTTTGCTTCCCTTTCGTCACACTAGTTGACGCTACTTTATTGGATTCTGTTCTTTATCCATTTTCTCTTTGAGAGTCTTAGTCTCTGCTCATTTGGGCGGTCTGGTCCAGGATTGTTGCACTGAAGAAGCAAATCCATTAATTTCCGAAACGTACGTGTGATTTTATATCTTTATTTTCGCTGTATTTTACGTTGTGATCCAGTTTATCATTCAGAATATTGTTCCTGTTTCATTATTAACTTATATGTCTGAATTTTGGTTACTGAAGTCAAACTCTTGGAACACCTTGTCTCATCTAATGGAATTTGTGCCATAAAATACCACATAACAGCCTAATTTTAAGAAATTGTTTTGAATTTATACGCGTAATGCATCCGAATTTACTGCAAATTTCTTTTTTAGCAATAAAGTAAAATATTTTTAGCATTTTAAAATAAAGCTATCGAAAAGATTTTATCAAACGATCTAAAATTTCATTCTATACTATAAATCATGGAAGACATTAACCATAAATAACAGCATCAAGGAATAAAATATATGATGCTCTAATTAGTAACTTAAATTTTCACTATTAATTTCAAGAAATTTTACTGAACTTATACACGTAATATTTCCACCGACCATTCAAATCGATTCTCTAAGTCTTCGGACGAGACGGATGGTCTGGGTTTTCGACGTAATATTTCCAAAGGTACTGGAACCTTCTCTTTTAGTAATAAAACAAAATAATTTTAGCATTTTAAAATAAAGCTATCGAAAGTGTTTTATCAAACGATCCAAAATTTCATTCTATATTATAAATCATGGAAGACATTAACCATAAATAACAATATCAAGGAGCAAAATATGTGATGCTCTAATTATTAACCTAAATTCTCACGATTAATTTTAAGAAATTTTATTGAACTTACACGTAATATTTGCAAAGGTACTGGAACCTTCTCTTTTAGTACTAAAACAAAATAATTTTAGCATTTTAAAATAAAGCTATCGAAAGGGTTTTATCAAACGATCAAAAATTCCATTCTATACTATAAATCATGGAAGACATTAACCATAAATCACGGAATCAAGGAACAAAATATGTGCTCTAATTAGTAACCTAAAGTTTCACGTTTTTCACTGAAGCCCATGTTTACTGCCTAATTAAACCTTCCTAAATATCACGAATGAACAAGTATCTCATTGTTATCAATTTAGAGCAGATAAAGCGATAGTGATCATTAAACCACGCTGGATTACATTTTACCCCCCAATATCCTCTAATTTCAGCTATGGGTGGATCTATGCTAGAGAGATGCAACTTAATCGTGTAACACCCATCTTCAATAACACACTTTGCGAGCTACTGAATATCACGTTCTTTTCGTGACTTCAAAGGGTGGCGGGGGCGTTCCTAAGAGATAAGATATATGCAATAAATTTAAATGGGAGAATACGAAGCTTTGTTTTTATCTAGTTTCAACTTTACTTTGAGCAGAGAAGTCTGGTGTTGAACATTTAAGCTTAACATGTTTTCACGAAGAGATTACGTGGGATTATTCCAATAACCCCTCCCCCCTCAATAAATAAATGAGAGATCTGACAGAAAATTTAAGTAGTGTGATAATAAAAAGTATGGGTTGCAAACTGGTGACTGTATATAAAGAAATAACAGCCAGCGGTTGTTAAAAAAATTTCGACCAAGAAAAAATCTAAATTTTAGATAACGATCAGTCTTGCCTACGG
The DNA here is from genome assembly GCA_951213105.1 of Amaurobius ferox. Lineage (NCBI taxonomy): Eukaryota > Metazoa > Arthropoda > Arachnida > Araneae > Amaurobiidae > Amaurobius > Amaurobius ferox. The sequence continues at coordinate 68,581,706 of OX578148.1, forward strand.
GAATTTTCAGCAACTGACGGTAAAAATGCAAAAAATTTTATTACGGCAAATAAAAATGACCTTGCCAATTCACAATTTCGTTGAAAACTAAATTCACGATCAGTGTCCAACTGGGGCCCGTGGCAGACATTCCTCCGGGGCCCTCTTTCACCTCTCGATATACATGAAATGAACAAAAATATTTTTCAAAACATAATTGCATTCTAGGAAAAGGTATTCAAAATGTGGTTCTTACATCTTTAAATGGAAATTAAGTTATTTGCAACTTTCTTATCATAGCCAGGATGTCAACATGCTAAATTTGTGCTGTTAATCCATATCTTCAAAATGAATCTATCCACTGGGAAAACCCAGTTTGATGGTATATATTATTTTGAGAAAGCAGCCATTAATTTTTCGATGTTGTAATAATTGTTTAATTTAGGGCCCCTCTGACATAGGATCCCCACATCCCTTGCTCTAGTCAGGCCCTGTTCACAATAGGAGATGTTTTTATGTCGCAATGCTGTGTCATGTAGACTAAGATTTTTCGACAACCATGAAGTTTGCGATTGAGGATCCCATCGGTCAACAGCGAGTTAATCACAACGTATAACCACAAGTAAAAGGATGAGTTAAATGCCCCCACACACTAAAAATAGAGTCTGAGAAAAAAAAGTTACTTTTAAGAATTGACTACAGTATAAGGTATAAGGGCAAAAGTGTAAAAAAGTATAAGGATAACATATAATTGAATGAAAATGTACTTTATTTTCATTTTATCAAAATGAATTTTTGATATTTCTGACCTCTAATATGAAATTATACAATAACATTTACAACACATAAAACAACAAATATGAGCCTTACAAAAGTTGACCTTATAAAGATTATCACTAAAGAAAATATAGAAAAAAGTATAAGGATACGTTCTAAATTACTTAATATTTCTTTTAATAATCAAGAGAACAACCTTTTTTTTCAATTACTTGAATAAGCCGAGCGTTCATTGATACTGACAGTTCTTTTAAAGTGTCTATGGAAATGTTCTTCCAAGATTGTTTGATGGCTAACACAAGATCCTGTTTATACTGATATTGTGTGTCATTTTTATAAACTTCTCGGGATAGAAGGCCCCATAAATTTTCTATTGGATTGAGATCGGGACTCCTCACTTGTCAATCAAGTACATTTACTGAATTAGCTTCAAACCAGAGTTTTGCACTCTTAGAAAAGTGTGTGGAAGTGTTATCCTGTTGCAAAATAGTCTCCTGAAGTTATTAGTGGGGCCTCAGATAACAAATGTTCGCCTAACATATCAACATATTTGTCAGAGTTCATTTTGTAGTTGATGAAGACTATAGGCGTGGTTCCGTATTCTGCAAAAGCGCCCCAAATCATTACTGTGCCCCCACCGTATTGACGTTTGGAAAAAACTTCTTTTGGTTTTAAGCAGATTATACCAAAAATAGTGAAAACCATCTGGCCCATCAAGATTGAACTTCTTTTCGTCTGAAAAGATTACATCGATCCATTTTGGACTGATAGAAATGTATTTTTTTGAAAATTCTTGTTTTTGTTCCTTATGTTCTTTTTAAGAGGCGGGTGTGACATTAACTTTCCATACCAAATATTCGAATGTTTATTCAAAACATTTTGAACTGTTTGTGTAGAACATGGTAAGTCCAAATTTCTTGTAACTTTATTTGCAGTTTCTTTTTTCTCACAAGCTCTTCTTACAACCGTTGTCTTTATACTTTTTTCCAAGATCATATGGGCTTAAAATTTATAAAGTAAATTTATGCATATTTATTTCTGGAAAATTTAACTAATTTACATGAAAAAAACTTAATTTTATCAATATTTTTTCTTAAGAAATTTGCATACATTTCCTTCTAAAAGATTTCTAGATTCGGCGAGTTTTCGCTTGTCCTTATACTTTTTTCGCGCACTGTACGTCTACTGAAATCGGAAGCATGCCCTCGACATATGAAGCATGATGACCTAAGAATACGTATTATGAATCTCAAAAAGTGTTATACCGAGAGTTGCAGGGACATGACCATGGCAGAGCTTGACATAGAAATAAATTACATTTAAATATCAGGATAAATTACCAGCTTCAACTAGGTATTATATCATCAGACTACTTTCTGTTGAAGACTGACAATGTTAAAGAATTTAAAGTCCAGTAAATTAATATGTTGGTGTCATCTCTGATCTTCACACTAATTTTCACCTGCCTGTAATTTCTAAAGCTACAACCATAGTATATATTTGGTAAGTGATATGGATTGTGTTCAACAATAAGCTTGCTAAAATGATGACAAAATATCTATTAATAGTTGTTTAAAAAATGAATGACTATTGTTGAATTATAAATAAATGGATGTAATCCACTTATGTTTCTTCAAAGTCTTGATAATGATGTTCCATTTGCAACACAACCAACATCGGTCTCTTTCAGTTGACTTGTTTTGTGGCATTAACAATAACAGCGCACTTTATAGCCGGAATTAGCTACATTTTTAGTTTCCACATAACAAGAGGAATTTATGCATTTTTACCTCTAAACAACCAAAGAAACCTCTAAACCATCAAACCTCTCTAAACAATCGAAGAAATGTGTAAAACGAGAGATATACAGTTTCTTGCTCCCTATTACATGTCCGTCAGCCGCCCAGGCGGTGAAGTGGATAGCGTCTCCGACTGCTGTCTAGTAGGCTTGGGTTCGAATCCCGAGTAAGGCATGGGTGTTTTCTTGAGGATGAAGTCAGTCTTCCGCCTTCGGGGTCCTCGCCAAATGTGAAGCTGCACCCCCCCCCCCAGACGTTCGTCAGTGATGCTTGTTTGTGTTAATAAAAAAACTTTGTGATCTCGTCTTGTGTCATTCTTTGTCCTTCTTCTGGCATCACTGGTCCTGTTTGTGGTTCGACCGAAACAGGAGGTTATGAGCAACAACAACAACAACACATGTGCGTCTGCTTCAAAAAATCCCTGAGAGTTCAGCTTTCTGACTCGATAAAAATCTCCTTCCGTGGTTTCGTATGTAGAAAGATTCTCCATAATTCAGCAAATTTGTTTTAGGTTTCCTCTGTAAAAAGTAAGATTGAAAAATACTTTATAATAAAACTGAAATAGAAACCATATTCTCCTGTAAGTAAATTTGAAATAAGTCTAGAAACGACAGGAATTTCAAAATACTGATTTCTCTCTTTAATAAAATTGTAACACTATATACTTATCTTGTAATTAAATCTGAAATAAGCCTAGAAATGGCAGGAATTACAAAAAAAAAAAAAAAAAAAAAAAAAAAAAAAAAAAAAAAAAAATGACAGATTGTTTTCTGTAATAAAACTGTAATATTAATCAAATTTTCTGCAAGTAAATCAGAAATTAATCTAGATACTGTAGAAATTGCAAACGACATACCTTTCTCTGTAATAAAACTGCAGTAATTATCCGATTATTTTGTAAGTAAACCTGAAATGAGCCTAGAACAGAGCGAATTGCAGAAAACAGATTATTTTTATAACAAAACTGTAATAATATTTATATTTTTTTATAAATAAATCAGAAATTAACATAGATATGGTAGAAATCGCAAAAGACATGTTCTTTTATATAATAAAAGAGTAATATCAATCAGATTCTTTTAAAGTAAAACTGAAATGGTAGAAATTTACCATTTTGAAACATATTTAAGGTTATTCTTTAGAATTGTATAGAAATAAGTGTGTACAATAGAGTTGTTACACTGTTTTTACATAACGTTGTATAAAATTTTCTAGAAACATTCTTCTATAAGCCTCCAGTCGCCAATTCTATAAAAAAGTCTATAGCATTCTAGAGTGCTATAGGGATCTAATAAGCATTTTTGTAAGGGGGTGGGATTGATCACTAAAGTCGTCCTGACCATAGTTTTTAATTTGTCCCTTTAGATACAAAATTCAAGTTGGCTATCGTGTAAACAAGTCAAATCGACTATTCGACTTCGGAGAAATAAATTGACAGGAATTCGATTAGTTCGAGTATATAAGAGCGTGACACGAAAGAGAAAAAAAAAACTTGTCATCAGTTCAATCTTTCAGATTGGAACCATTCAATTTTTCATTGCCACACCTATTGATACTTTGTTGTCCATACCTAAGCACAGCTATAAAATTGACACGTCATAAGTTGCAGTCATGTAAGCATTTGATAAAGTGAATAATCGACAATGCCCTGAAGTATCTAACTCATTAATTCTGAGTGATATAATTTTTTAAAAAATGGACTTCGCCAATACCCCTTGGGGGTATGAATTCACGCACCTGGTTAGATCGTATCTACAAGCGTATAATAACCATCTTCAGGCAATCACGCGATTTCTCGAAACACGCCAGGTTCGAAATTGGAGGAGCTTTTAAACAATAGCGTCCCTTCTTCGCTCGGCTAGTGCAATTATAGACTAAATAACCCGGATGTTCTTATTTAGAATTTGAAACGTTTATACCGATGCTTATTCTGGATTGAGGTGTATTACTTTAGATGGTGTCGGAGATAGACGAATTAAGAGTTGTTAATCCCTTGGTGAAATGTTTTAATTACGGTTGTGCAGGAAATCCTCTGCTTGTTTCTGTCATCATGAAAGTGGCATTTAGGTATGATAATGCAGACATGTTGATCAGCTAGTTGTTCCAAATGATAACTGATTCAATATCCATTTATTGTAATGTTTGAAATAGTGGTTAAGAATATAGAATAAAAATTCTGTGAACTGTTCAAGCAAACGTGCGAAATAGAACCTTTGATAGTATTTATAAAAATATGCGTATCCGAATTTGCTTAGTTCTTTATTGACATACTGAAACTTATACAATGGAAAATGAATTCAATGTTTTAAAGCATGATCTTTGGTAGCCATCACGGCACGTTAAGCAAAATTACGTGTACCTTCGTTATTAATGATATTTGCTTAGATTAGAAGGTATTACGACTTCGCATAACTGGCTAAGCACCTAAGCCGAATATTTCCTCCAGTACAAAATACACATTTTCTTAATCCAATTTGATCAAACGCGTTGAAGTTTGTATGGCTGTACCTGTATATGAAGACTAAAATCTAAAATATATCTTACTGCTGTCAGAAAGAATCTGAAAATAAAACTCCATTTGAACACAGCATATAAAGGTTGAAGAAAAGCTATCAAATTGTTATTTTTTTCAACTTTTACATTCTGTAATTTTTATTTTTGTAAAAGTAAAATTTCCATGTAAGTTGAAACATTTAATTTTTATATTCCATTAGATTTTACTTCTTCTATTACATACAATTTTAAACTATAGCAGAACCTAGCAGATCCACTTTAAATGCAAGTTTCTTTAACTTATTTAACATGCACCTTTAATTGTTGCCAATGCATCCTTTATGTGTGGCCACTGCAATGAGAGGGCTACATAAACCAAATAAACTTATTTAGAAATTTACATGATTTTATACATATTTTTACATATTTTTACATGATTATTTATTGGTATAGTTGTTCTTTATTGAGGTGCATTGCTTCAGATTTTGTTGGGGATAGGTGCATTGCTTCAGATTTTGTTGGGGATAGGTGCATTGTAAACTGCGAATGCCAGGATAAATTTAAAAAAAATCATCTTCTTGGTTGGGTTAACATAAAAGTTACATCTATATTTCTGTGTGCGGTAAGGAGGTGTTCTGTTCATGAACTAATTACAGATAATTAAATATAGAAACTAATGAAATGTGATAATTTAATTATAGTCTTCAGGATCAAAAGATATGAAAAAGATTCTTTGAAATGGGAAAAAAAATTCATATAAAATGCTGAGCATTTTTAAATCATTTGCTTCTGAATGCATGACAAATATAAAGAACATATTTGCTACGTATCTTGGTGTAGGCAATTAATGCTATTTAGTGAATATCATTCGATAAAAAATCTGATGTGGGCAGTACATGATTTTCCTTATATAATGCATTGAATTTACTACTTTTACAGTAAAAAAAAATAGATTATTTTTATAGTAGTTATTCATATTCTTTTCAAGATATTGAATTTTCGTCAATGAGTCGCATTTTTCCATGTCGTCATCATTAATGAGTCGTCATTGATTTAGAATCATTGTTATTCATTTCGCGAGTTTTTCGTTAATTTAGCAACATTTAAAAAAGTCACCAAGTTGGCGACATTACACCAAATTCGTCGCCAAAGTCTCGCTAAGCGTTATGGACGAAGAAATAAGTTATTCTTACAGCAGATAAATGACTATTGGCGTTCAAATACAAAAGTATTACTCAAAGTATATTTTTTCATGAATGGAACGAGCTAGACTCACGAGAATGATGTCACCCAATTTATCGCATGGTATTACATATGAAAAGTGAACATGTTTCTCAATAGGAAATATATATATATTTTTTTATATGACTTTTTGACAATTTTTTTTGAAAAATGTACAATATTTCGAGAACGGTTCATGTTAGCGTTCTAAAATTTATGTCAATCGTTTTCTAATGAAAAATTGCATAAGAAATGTCTATTTGCGTAACTTTATTAGAGGTTTTGATTTTTTGACGATTTTTTCAAAATTTCACTCGAAAATTTAGGGGGGTTCTGAACATTCGATTGCGTATAAAAACAATAGATTTCCAGTGTTTACGGATTGTGATTTTTGTACCAAATTTCGTTCGAATCGGTTTATTCGTTCGTCAGTTATCGTCTCCACAGATTCACTGACACACACACACACACATACTTTCACACACACACATACACACACACACACACACACAAACAAACAATGAAACACGGACATCACTTCAAAAATGTTTGATTCGTGGTCAGGGATCCTTGAAACGTGCTCTCCCGTCGAAAACTCGAATTCAAATTTTCGACCCCGTCACAATACTTTCCTTATACAATATTGTATATAAGGAAAGTAAAAAATAAAAAAGGTATAAGTCGCCGAACTGCCAGTTCAAAACTTTGTATTAATTTTCGTAATGTGGAGCCATAAGAAAAACAAATAAATTTTATAGCATTTAATTTTATAATTAAATCTTACAATACTATTTGATTTGGTTTTATGTGTTGTTTTATATTTACCTACATTCTCTCAAGCACTTCAGATGCTAAGTTTGGACACATTGCGCTATCATTACTTGGAGCAGAATATTTTTTGCTTTGCCTAAAAATGAAAGCGTCTATCAACACTTTCATTTTTATAACTAAACTCAGTCCTATACAAAAGTTGAGACGGATTCAAGATTTAAATCCATTGATTGCTTTCTTTCTGAAAAAAAAAAAAAAAGGTATTATCTTCATAGTAAGTTCTTTCTTCCTACAACACAGAAATGACTTCCTGCTTCCCCAGCAGACTGCCACCAACTGCTGCTATCATGTCGCCCCTTCGCACATGCAGTAGCTTGAAAAAGTTATTAACTTAATAGTGGTAATAAAAATCACATTCGTATGGGCGTCAGTCTTCATTTCCCGTCCTCTCACGTTCGGAGGTGAAATTGAAAATCATTGTTGTTAAGAGGTGTGTTTAAGAGAGGACTATTCAGATACCTGATAGTGGAGGTGTTACTTGAAATTCGGCTCTAACCGGAAATATTTTTGCGATATTTTGATCAAAAGAATGCAATGGTTTCTGACTAAATGTACAGGGGATGCTTATCCACAGGAGGGGTCGGTCCATCCTGGGCATGACTGACTTCGTTTTTACTATTCTGGCTCAGCGCATATGATGTCACGGGAATAGCAAACGCACGGATTTTGCTCTAAGGGTTCTCTGAAGAGACCAAGAATCTCTTTGGACGTCACTGAGGAAGGTGTGCAAAGCACAATTAAAACTCTCTGTGCAGGTTGTTTACGTCTGGATATTGACACTTCAAAATTAACGAATAATTTTTAATTGTAATAATGAGAAAACTTGCTGTGTTTTGGCAACAACTCTCCTGGTCCGCGGCATCACGAATGACAAATTGCTATTTTCGTCGACGTCAGGCTGACAACTTTTTGATTGATTGCCAGTAACATAGCGCAACCTTATATTAAGGAAAATTGCTTATACCGGACGTGACTAATTTATTTTTTTTTACATGGCTCTGTGTTGGGTTATACTTTTGGATGTTTAACAATTTTAGGAGTTTTGCTTTTTGTTTAAACGTGTTCAGGGGTCTTATTTACATAATCACTCTCCATTTTCCAATTGTTTAGGTTTTTTATATTCTTTGTTCAAATAGGTTCTATTCCATAGGTTTTGTGTTAAAAACGGCGAAAGTTCGTTCTTTTTAGGTTTTAGCAATTTAAATTCGCCAATTTGCAATTCCATTTATTGCCCTTTTTATTCCCTTTAATTTGATTCCAAATTTATTGCTCTCTGTTAAAAATTGGTTAATTCATCGCAATTTTACAGTTTTATTCTATTTTCAGCTTTTTAAATATTTCAGAATCGTCCATATTTAAATTGTTAGATGAACTTTACAAATTTCAGATATTTTAGAAGTATTTTCAGATTTAATTTCAGGTTTGAGGAATTTCCGATCATTATTTCAGATGAATTTCAGATGAACTTTAGAAGTTTTAGAACTTTTGCAGCTTTCAGAGATGATTTTTCAGTAGTCAGAATGTTTTGAATCTTTTAGAAATGTGTTTTAGTATTTCATAAAGCCTCTTTCTTTCCCCCCCCCCCAACAATTGGTGCCGTGACCAATCTTAATTTATTTTTTTTACATGGCTCTGCGCATGTGATGTCACGGGTATAGCAAACGTGCACTTTTTGTTCTCAGGCCGAAGAGACCGAATTTGTTAACTGCGACTGTCATTCTACTCCACAGACGTCAGTAAATTTCCTTGGACGTCAGGGAGGAAGGTGTGCATAGCACAATTAAAAATCTTGGCGCAAGTGGTTTACGTCTGGATATCGCCCCTTAAAATTAACTAACAATTTTTAATTGTAAGAAAGCGAAAACTTGCTCTGTTTTGGCAACAACTCTCAAAGTTCTCCCTGGTCCGTGGCGTCACTAATGACGAAATGCTGAGCTCATTGAACGCTAGCTGACAACTTTTTGATTGGTTGCCTCAACCTTATATTAAAGCACCTTGTAAATGTATACATTTTATCAAATGCTAGAACAAATTACCAGCGTTGCCGGAGTCCTAAATAGGCGCCCGCTTTGTAAATACAGATACAGACAACGCCACTCAATTTCCAAATCGCCTGTTTTGAATCAAAATCCTTCCGCTCTGTTTTTTCCATCGGCAATCATGCCAATTAATTGTACAACGCAGACAAGCCCTAAATAAGCTCCTTTGATGCACTTAAAAAAAGCGCTCTGAAAATAATTTTTAAATTTTATCACCCTGTCCCTTTATAAAATATTCAAACATTACATAAAATATTGTTTACAAATATTGCTTAGATAGAAGTTTATATTTATTGAAAACTTCTAAAAAATATAATTTCAGATTGTATAAAGTTAATTTTCACAATCCTTCGCACAATACTGATACTGAATAATTCAATCGTGATAACTAAGTCGTGATGGGCGAAACGACCTTTGCACATAAACAGTCGGTTTCAATTAAAACGGTTTTAGATATTTTTTGTCTTGAATTTTTTAAGTAGCGTTTTGAAACATAAAATATGCTCGTTACGCTTTGCATTTTTCTGCTCCATTCGAATGCAAATTAGATGCGTAGGCGTAGGAAGCCATCGCAGTTCATCCGTCATTCTAGGTTGATTGTCTTGGGAGTTGTCCCAAATGAACTAGTGACCACTTCACAAATGCAGGTTAATAAAATTTATAGGACTTTTTATATTTTTGTACTTTATGATAATCTGAATATGTTATGTTTAATTTGATTTTCTTTGCTGGAGGCAGGAAACAGGATACAAAATTAATTTCGTTAAAGTCATTTTGAATATTAGACATTATTTACGAAAATGAACAATACGAATTAAGGTACTATTTGGAATTAGACATCATTTACGAAAATGAACAATATGCGAATAAAGGTTTTTGAATACTAGACACCATTTCGAAAAAAATAATTCAAATTCAGATGTCATTTTAAATACTAGTCATCATTTAAAAATTAAGGATTCGAATTAAGGTACCATTCTAAATACTAGACATCGTTTACAAAATAAAGAATTTAAATAGAAGTACCATTTTGAATACTAGACATCATTTACGAAAATAAAAATTTGAATTAAGGTGTCATTTTAAATACTAGACATCATTTCGAAAATAAGGAATTCGAATTGAGATGCCGCTTTAAATACTAGGCATTATATAAAAATTAAGGATTCGAATTGAGATACCATTCTAAATACTAGACATCATTTACAAAATAAGGAATTTAAATAGAAGTACCATTTTGAATACTAGACATCATTTACAAAAATAAAATTTAGAATTAAGGTGTCATTTTAAATACCAGACATCATTTCGAAAATAATGAAATCGAATTGAGATACCATTTTAAATACTAGGCATCATTTAAAAATTAAGGATTCGAATTGAGGTACCATTCTAAATACTAGACATCATTTACAAAATAAAGAATTTAAATTGAAGTACCATTTTGAATACTAGACATCATTTGCGAAAATAAAAATTCGAGTTAAGGTATCATTTTAAATACTAGACATTGTTTCGAAAATAAAGAATTCGAATTGAGATACCATTTTAAATACTAGACATCATTTAAAAATTAAGGATTCGAATTGAGGTACCATTCTAAATACTAGACATTCTTTACAAAATAAAGAATTTAAATAGAGGTACCATTTTGAATACTAGACATCATTTACGAAAATAAATATTCGAATTAAGGTGCCATTTTAAATACTAGACATCATTTCGAAAATAAAGAATTCGAATTGACATACCATTTTAAATACTAGTCATCATTTAAAAATTAAGGATTCGAATTAAGGTACCATTCTAAATACTAGACATAGTTTACAAATAAAGAATTTAAATAGAAGTACCATTTTGAATACTAGACATCATTTCGAAAATAAAGAATTCGAATTGAGATATAGTCACTTCTGCTATAATGGGTAGGGACGAAGAGTCAGGGATAAATATTTGACTACCCAAGTAATTTTCGACCAAATAATTTGTACTTTAATTATACATTATTCGAAATAAATGTATAAAATGTTTTTTATGTAAATAAACGAAGGGAGATGCAGACATATACTCATGTCTAAAAGTTAAGCATAGTTGCTGTTTATGTGAAAATTTCAGGAAATCTACATTGGAATGGAAGGAAACTCGGTATGCGGATGTAATAGGGTTACAGAAGAAGAAAGCAATGCAAAACAAAGATAATAACGACTTTTATTATCCAAAGAAAAGGGTTGAAAGAAAAGGGATCACAATACGAGTGTCAACCTCAGTGAAGCAGAATGATTAAAACAATGTGATGCTGTAGTTTAATACGATGGGTGGGAACGTGTCAGGTAGCCACGCATGCTGCACAAAGATTTCCCATGCTTTTGATGAGGGTTTGGATGAATTGTGTGGTTAAAGCGTTCCAAGCCTCACGGAGAGTAGTTTTCAATTTTGGGAGTGAAAATTCAATTGTATTTTACGGCTTTTTTTTAGCCTAAATCGTTTCCTTTCTAAAAACATGGTGGTTATTGTTTCAGGACTCTGGATAATCAATTTCAAAGTTAATAGCGAATTTGGTTTAGATAATCGCTAAATTATAGGGGTTTTGACATTTTTTACATATTTGGAATTTTTCTATGTGCATCGCAAAAACTTTAAGCAAGCGAAGAAATAAGGGTTCATGAGTGATATTATTTATTTTCTTACTTGTTTTTCTTGATCTTTATATATGTTACCGGCAAAGTGTGAAATTAGGCATTGTATAGAATGCCTAGGCATTTGCCGAAATTGGGACGTCAACGAATGAAATGCTTAGATTTTTACGCATTTACTTGATGTTCTATAGAATGACAAAAGACAAATCGGCAACGTATAAAATACTCCCGGCAGTGATTTTTAATGTCGCAAGGCGAGTCATGTGATTTTCGACGCTCGTCTCAAACAGAGGGCCAGTCACTTCCGCCATTTGCACTTCTGGCTTTGTTCGGCGATAAAAAAAAACGCGATATGAAAAGGCAGGTAATTCAAAAGTCCATTCCAGTCTACCTTGTGCAACATGTAGTTCAACACTTGTATTTTTCTTGTTCTGTAGAAAAATCCTTTATCTTACATTTTGTACTTCTTACATTTTCACAAGTATCTTTTCAATAAAAACCACTTTGCCGAAATAGGATTTCTTATTCTATATAATGCCTAGGTATTCTATACAATGTCTAGGTATACAATGCTTAGGGAAAGTATGTAAAATAATAAAATAAAACAGACATTTCGTACTTTGCCTTTAAACGTCATTCATTTTATACAATGCCTGCTTTTCATACTTATATGATGGTAACTTATATGCTGGTTAAAATAGAATTTTCCACATATAGCGTTTCTGAATCGGTTCTATAAAGAAACACAGAAACGGAGTTCCACTGTAACAAAAACCATTAGTATATTTTGATTATTATTCAATTATTATATGTTATTTTATTTGTAATCTTGATGAAATATACAGCATGAAACCCCCTTTTTTTTTTTGCTAAATATTTTTTCTGGTTTTATAGCACTCCCAAATTAATTTATTACGCATCATCAATGATACTGCTTATATATTGTGTTCTTTAAATCTCACATTATAAGGTTGCAATGTAGAAGTGCTAAAACTATTGATATTGATTGTCGTAGTGTAGAGTACACTCTAAAATTGAAAAAAAAAGGAAATACTGTCGTCTCAATAGCTCAATGGAGAGCATGTTAATTGAGTAGTCCGAAATCTGTTATTCGAATTCAGACTGGACAAAAGTTTTTTGCAGTATACTATATTAAAAAAAGTAATTTTCTCTGTATGCCTGTCTCCCACTCTAGGATAGAAATTTAACGAAATATCGCGACATTGGCGAGTTTTGAAAAATGTCTGCAAGTCGATGAAAATACAATATCTGGGAAAATTAAGTTTAATTTGTTTGATAATTCCTAACTCTTTGTGGGAATTGTTAACTTAATATTCTTGATTTAAAAATATAATGAATTTCATTGTTTATGGTACAGGTACATTTTGTATGGTACAGGAACCAACGAGGTCTTAAACTAATACGTTTAAATGGAGAGTGGTACAGTAATTATACGATTATATTTCGTATGGGAGTCGTATGATAATCTTACATAATAAAATATGTTTTTCTGTGTTTCTGTCTGTCTGCTGTCGTCTGTAGCAAAAAATCAAAGCATCGGACAGCGGTGAAATTTGCCACAAAGGTGCTTTATGTCTCCTTAATGTGCACCTCGTCAATATTTTTCTTAAATTTAATTAGTTTAAAAGTTACGAATTTTCAAGGTGGAAGACTCCTATTTTGCGGCATTTTGCCTTAGTAGTGACTAAGGGCACGTACTGCTGCACCTGTACTTTTGACCTGAAAAAGGGACTTATAACGACTTCTAAATAATTATCGTCACCTTACTGACATATGCTTGCTTTATTCAAGGAAGTTTTGTAAGCTTTTACTATCTCTAGTTAAAAGGAAAATAACAGCCATCTACCCATCTTTTTACCAAATTTAAGTAACATCTTAAAAGTAAATTGGAATAAAAAATCGGAAAGCTTTTTAAAAGCTTTTAAAAAGTCATTGATCTTTATTTACATTGCCTAGCCACTAAAATTCTGTCTGGAAAATCCGTGATGTTTCTCACGGTCAAAGTCAACGACATGTCACAGTTTCCCTGTAAATTGCCTTACACTTATAAGTAAAAACAAAGTACTTATTTAGAATTTTCTCATTTAACTTTTTATTACTGCCGCTAATATATAGTTAACCCTAAAATCCAAACAAGGGTCTATTCGAAATGATGCTAACGATCGGGTGAAAAATGGCGGGGCGAAAACAATTGTTTCCTCGGGAGGAAGAACAAAAAAAAAAGAAGACACCAATTTAGGAAACAGCAGGTTACAAACGAGCATCACGCAGCAACTTAGAAACAAAGCATCACAAATAAGGTCTCAAGATTATCCGGTCTATTTTAGATCGGCATCTGTACAGTTAAAGTCTTAATGGTTTCGTCGGATGGGTACGGAGGTTTCTAAAGATGTCTATATATAAATTGGATATTTTTATTTTCTCACACTACTATAGTAACAATGTTTCTCAGCCCAGATCCTCTGAATATTTTTACCCGGTGTGTTTTTCTTGGAAAAAGGGTGGCTAAACTTTAAATTGCTTAGAAGTGGATAAACTATGTTAAGGTGAAGGGCGGGATCTGAGAGAGCGTGTCTAAATGCTATTGCAAGCAAATGTTTGATTTCACTTCAGTTCTTTAATTAAAATGTAATTTACTTGTATTTATGTATTTGTAATTTATGTATGTTATTTACCCGCAACGAGTCAAATCAAAACATGAATAAAGATTGAGATTACTCACAACGTGCAATACAGAAGATAGGGTAATACAATTTTTGGAGTTCACATTTTTTTTAACATTAGAACGAGGGAAGTGGTCATTTTGACCGCATAACTACTTTGAGAAACGATTCCTCCAAAACGGCTAATTCCAACTCATTGAAATTTTATGACTTTCTTATTTTCTTAAAGTTATTGAAATCACAAAAGAAATAATTCTAGGTTTTATAATAAGAGAACAAATCAACGATCTTTCTAAAACGACGGCAGGGGTCAAAATGACCGCTAGAGAGATTTCACACGATAATGCGTTGAAATTGTTTGAAATTACGTTAAAATTACGCGTTTGAAATTAAGTTGAAATTGCCGATAACGCAAAAAAACTTCCAGACACTGTAAAATTTTACAATTCTTTAAAGTGTGGCGTGGATGCTCTAGATCAAATGAGCCGCTTCTATACGACGCGATCGGTATCAAGAAGATTGTCTATGTACATCCTCTACAATGTTCTGGATTTCGCGGCCATAAATGCCTGGATTTTATTTAGCGCATGCAATTCTTCGCAAATTGCTCGAAGGTGCTATATTTTGAATCTTATGAACGAATTGCAATCCGCTTACTGTGCGACCAAGCAGCGTCCAGCAGTCATCCCTTGCAGAAAGGTAGCGAAAAGTAACAAACGTCGTCAGTGCTCGTTCTGCCGTAATAAAACACAAGATTTGTGTTCATCATGCAATAAGCCCACCTGTGTGGAAAATGCCATGAACGGTGCGTCAAGAACGCTTATTACAAAAACTGTGTCGAAGAAACATTCTAAATGCTGTATCTATGATGTTTTGCTTTTGAATTAAAGGAATGTTGTATTTTTTACTTTCCCTGCAATACAGTGTAATGTATAGGCAAAGTATTGGAATCATGCCGAAAATCGCAACTCGAGTTTTCGACGAATCTACACGTTTCGAGACCTCTAGAATACGAGAAAACTATTTTTAGCGTGACGTCTATGTGTGTGTCTGTCTGTGTGTCTGTGAGTCTGTGTGTCTGTCTGTCTGTCTGTGTGTCTGTCTGTGCAGATTTTGTATCCACTCTAACTAAAAAAGTAATTGACCGAATTTCATAAAATTTGGTAGGTAACTCACTTGTGGGCGAATCTGGTGCTGATTAGTTTTGGGTACGATTTGGGATAAAAGAACCCGCCTTTTTTTGCGAAATGGCCCCCAAACGCTTGTATCTACTCTAGCTGAAAAACTAATTAACCGAATTCCACAAAATTTGGTAGGTAAATCACTTGTGGGACACCCTGGTGCTGATTAAATTTTGATATGATTCGGAAAAAAATAACCTGCCTTTTTTTGCAAAATGACCTTCGAAAATCGCCAAAATCTAAAATAAAAAACTACGTATGCTCAAATATATCCATGAAATGCTTGTTTAATACGTAATTTTTAACAAAGAAAAGAATAAGACGAACCCTATTACACTAGGACTAGCCGTTCTCGAGATATTTTAGTTTTTTCGTATTTTCTCTACGCCACCTTTGAAAATAAGTCCAGTTATCAAATGAGAACGAAAATTGAATTAAAAGTGAATTAAATGTAATTAAAATAAAGAGAACGTGAATATAAGTCTGCAGGGAAAGTCATGTGCTGCTCACATCAGATTTTTTTTATGGCGGTCAAATTGACCGCTACCCGTCGTTCTAGGTAGTTCAAAATATCCGTCGTTCTAGTGTTAAAGAAGTAATGTCTCGCTGTTTTAAATGCTTACTGAATAAAAGAACTGGTGTAAAATTGTGTTTGTAATTAATTCTTTAACGTCCAATTATATCTCGTGAACTGCAAGATTTTATATACAAACTTCTAAAACTTCAAAACACTTCAACATATTTTTAAGAAGGCGGTAGTTTTAAAAAATGTGTTCATAAGGAGTTAAATTGTACTCAGTCACTTTACTTTTTCTCAAACAGGTGATCTGGACCCGATTACAATGAACCTTGTTGCGCAGACGCAGTTCGCTCCTCTCCCAGAGGCGCTCTGCAAGGTGGTGTACGATCTGACATCGGAAAACATTACAGCATCCATGCCTGTCATAAGCAAAAGACTGAAGACAGCTTTCCCGGAAATAATGCTCCCGTCGGACGATATCCTGTACAAGACATTGGGTACGTATTTGTATTTTCCTTGCAATTCATTACAAAAAAAGAAATGAAAATAAAAAAGAAAAGTCATTATCTCTATTTGCTAGTCTAACTATCTATTTGTCTATATGTCTGTCCATTTTCCTGCCTGACTATCTATCTCTATGTCTATCTTTTGTCTTGTTATCTGTCCATATGTCTATCCAGTGCTTCCTTCAGGCATACATCCATTCATTAATATAGACTCCGCTAGTAATGTACGATAATTCTTATCAGTATGACATCTCCTAACTTTCTGCGATGATCCTTTTCCAGAGGGAGGAAAATATGTTCTATATTTTCCAATTCTCTTATCTTCTGCAATAATCCTCTCCAAGATATCTTCTAGGAGGTTTAGATGAAATGGGGAATTTCGGAGATGACGGTGAGAGGAGAGAAGGAGACACAGGAGAATGACTCTGCTCCCTCTTTTCCGGCCGGTGAATCTCTAATTTCACACTACTCACTGAGGAATAACTAGTTTAATAACATTTTACTCCATTTCATTGAATATTCCACCATATATAGTTTTTCGTGACTTTTTAAAAATAAAACTAATTCGCTTAAGAATTATGAGATGACGTAAGGTAATGTCCCCCCCCCCCCCTCCATCATAGAGGCTACGGGGAGTTAACATTTGAACATTTCTGAAAATCTACTAAAGTTTGGCTACATGAAGGTAGTGAAACGCGGCCAGTGTTTTAGCCAGATCTCATTTAAATATTTCATGCTAAGAAAAATCAAAATTGAAGTGTAGGAAGACTTCAAAATGTATAGAAAGTTACATAAACAATGTACTGTTAATGCAAATTCATGCTAGTAATTTAACAAAATTAGTCTTTTGGAATCCTCGCTTAACTTTCATTAAATTTCTTTTAGGAACTCTTATTCGAGAAAGAAAGCTCTATCATACGGGTTCCGGGTACTCAGTGGTCACTCCTGACACCTTTCGTCTTCTTGCCATGTCCACACCCATGGAGCGACCTATGTTACTGACAAATGAAGAAGCCCTGGTTCGACTGCACGGAGTAGCGACTGACAACGGGACGACAGCTTGCACACAGACGAAGCAGGACATGCTGACAGCTTGGTCCTCTGCTGAAAGAATTGTAGAACCTAGAAAAGGTGAGAATGTAACAGACAGAGCAGGTCATTAAATATCTGTGAACTTTGAATATGTATTGACAATGAATTTCAATCAAAATGGTTTAAAACTAATTTTTTTATTATTATTTTTTGTAATTTCAAATATTTATCAAATTTATGTGTATTCAACAAAATTTTATATATAGAAATTCAAAACAAAACTTTTACAAATTTTATTAAATTTTCCAAATATTATAATTTTTTAGCAATTGAATCGTTTTATTTAGCATTAGAACGAATGACCTAATATAAGCGTCTAGTACTTAAATATTACATTTGCAGGTAACACCACGGAATTTCTAGATCATTTCCTCCCCTTAGTTTCGATCTAAATCCTCCCACATGCGCATCATAACCGTGGAAAGTAATACTAAAGAAAAAAAATAAAGAAAACAATACGGAATCCTTTCTCATGGAGAAAAGGCGTGGCTTAAACCACGCCGTGAGGTGAGCATGTGCAGAAAAGTCCAGGGGGGGGGGGGGGGAAGTCGACCGCACTCATTAGCGGAAATGCGTTTGCAATTTTTACGTCTTTCAATTAAACTAGAGGATTCGGACAATCCACGAGAGTTTCTACTTGTAGCAAGTGGATATTTGACTTCTTAACTTAATTATTTTACACATTTTTTAAATTTATTTTCTGCATTCACATCTCTATAATATGCGCAGTATACCACTCAAATTTCGTCCAAATTTTTTCTACGGTTTTTGAGATTAGGATCAACGTTTGTAGCAAAATATTATTTTACAGCTAAACTACATACATTTTTCAGATTTTTTTTTTTCTGCGTTCACATCTAAATAACATAAAGCTTGCCATCCAATTTAGGTCCAAATCGCCGAAATGGGTTTCAAGTTTACGTCTGGCCAACAATTTGACACCCAACTTACCCACCCACTGGGTTCCGGTCTAAATTGGGTGGCACTTCTCGGCCGTCCAAACAGTTACCTTACACCTTTCTGGTAGGTCGAAGGGTCTGAGTCTCAACAACAACAACCCAATCCACCCATTTACCCGCAGGACACACCGATGTATTTACGGTAAAAACTTGACTTGTGATTAAATCACGAACACAATGCTTTTCTTAGGCTACATCAGTAAAAGTAAAAATATTACTTAGTCCACTTTTAAAAACATATCTATTAAAAAAGTTGTACAAGTCACATTCACTATCACCATATATCAGCAAAGGAAAGTAAAAATATTATTTTTACTTTCAAATGATTCAAATATCATTTTATTTATTTTTATCCGTCCCGATCAAATCCAAATTTTATAAAACGTGGCACAATCCTGGCCCGGCCTGATCCGGCCTAAACCTACAGGCCAGGTCCAAGCCTATGCTGACCTCTAACTTCGACCGCTTGAGATTGATTAAAAGTAAAAATATTACTTAGTCTACTTTTAAAAGCATGGGCTACAAGTTACATTCACCATCACCATAGCTTCGCAAGAAAAGTAAAACTATTATTTTTACTTTCAAATGATTCAAATATCATTTTATTTATTTTGATCCGGCTCAACCAAACCAAAATTTAATAAAACATGGCCCGATCGTGGCCCGGCCTGTAGGCCGGATCCGACTTATGCCTACGGGCCATGCCCAAACTCATGCTTACGCCACTGGCTCAGACTTCCTCTATTTATCCCTCCTCAATTGAGTTCCCCGTCTCAAACAAAGTGAAAAAATAGCCCAGCTATGCCTTCCCATTTAGTAATGTTTCGAATGCAGTTATCTTCAATTGGAGCATGATTATCTTCGTTTTTTTCTCACCACAGCCCAGAGAAGGTTGACTTGCATGTATAACAATAATTTTCTAAAAGAAAAATAGGGTATTATTTTTTTTAATAAAAATTAATATTTTCCGTTTTCTTGCACATCTTCACTTTTTTCAGGTGCTTCTCTCGGTAAGCTGAAGCGGTGCCATTCTCTGAAGCTTCTAAGGGGCCGAGATAAAGAGAAGCTGTCCAGGAGCAACTCCTTCAAGTCAACGGGGACGAGTCCCGGACCAAATGCTGACTTCAGAAGCGATATTGAGAACATCGACACAGTCAAAAGTAATTCTGTTCCTGGAACACATTCTTGTGGTTAATGGCTTCCCCGGTTTATAATTATACTAGCGGAAATACTCGACGTAACCGGTTGTATTTATACTATCGGATATACCCCTGACGTAGTAATATTACACGGTATAAAATCTGAAATAATACTGCCATAAATGTGCAGCCTATTAAACTTAGCAAATCAGTCAATAAAGTATGTAAATTGATTGAACAAAGTATGCAAATCGATTCAACAAAGTACGGAAATCGATTTCCGAGGAGAAAAACTTAGATTAAAACATTCCCGTAATCCAGTCTCATGGCTTGAAACAGGTTTCACTAAATTATATTGCGTATTTGGAAAGATATTCAGCTTGAAAACGTAGTTTGGAATTTGCACTTTAATACATTAAAGCTGTAAGGCCCATGAGCTCCCGTAGAACTTTTTCAGGGAGTGCGGGCACTGATGTTAGTGGGGCAAACTCAAGGATACGACATACAGCACCGACTAGCTTGATGCTCCCCTTTATGACTTTGAACGTCCAGGAGGACAAGCGCGCTCTTGCCCTCCCTTATGGGCGCCCATGCCTAGGCACCAACATTTTAAAATGTTATTAAAACATTTGTAGATATTTATTTCATACCTTAATTAAAACACATATTTTCAACGATTTTATTTTATTTTCCTTCATACTTTCCTATGCAGAGACAACTTTAATAACCACACATAGACAATGATCAAGACTTTTATAACTGCAGAAGTGGCCAATCATGTTAGTTAGTATACTTAGCGAGTTTGAAATAAAGCAATAGGCATATGTACAGCCATTGCCACCATTGTGAGAGGAGTACCATACAAATGCTTGGCCGTGGCATCATCATAATAACTAAGTTAGACCCACTACAAAAGTGGAAATATTTTTAACCATAAACCTGCTTTATTAAATTCAACAAGCTAGTGGAACAGTTAGTAAATACATTAAGACCTTCTCGGGTTATAAGACAGAAACAGATGTTTAATTATTAATGTTCTTCAATTCACTGTAGGCTGATTAAACTTACATCAGAATATTTTGCTTGACTCAGCTTCATTCAAAAATTCTTCAAAAAAAAATTTTTCAAAAAATATTCTTCAAAACCTATCTTCCAAAAACCATCTCGTGGTGCAAGAGATATATACTTAAAAACATCTATTTGAATAATCCTTTTTATATATTAAATAGTCACAGAACCCTCTGACTCAGTTTGTAGTCACAAAGATTTGCGATAGGATACATTCCAAATATTGGAATTGCTCGCTTAGTGCAGCCATCAGCATCAGCGGACTAGTTTCACTCTTATTAGAGCTCATCAGCGCAAATAACCACCAATCGCACTGCCAGAAAGAAAGCATGTTATGTGTCCCATTTGCTAAGTGATGTAAATTTACGAATCTCTGTTAGCCAATAGAACAGAGGCAAATTGTACATTTTCTTTTCTTTCAGAGCATTCAGTTAAGGACTTTTTGGCGTAAAAAGAGTGAGATATGTTTATGGATATTATTCTGGGGGCATAATTCCATTCTTCAATTCTCAAAATATTTCATAGTGTATTTATTTTTTTAAATAAATATTTTTTTTTTTTTTTGCAGGAATAAATCCCTACAACCTTTAATATTTTTAAACGATACCATGCTGACATCATACTTAGAATATTAATATGGAGTTTCATTTGAGATTTACTAATAATTAAGTTGCTTATGATTTGGAAATTTGAGTGGATGGTTAAATTTAGCTATTTTTTTTTTGTCACACTTAGCACCTAAAAATGAATAATCTAGCCATTAAATGACTCAGTTTTGCAACACTGTTTATAAAGGACATTACATAAGAGTCTGTAAATAGCCAATATTGTTTCATCTTCTCCATGTTGACCTATGATAAATAGGGAATAGCTTTATACGGAATCTTGCATAATCCGCCATTTCTTTGGCGATCGAAAATATCGCCAAGGAAGATGGCGTTCAAAAGTGATTAGGAACGCCATGTTAGACTTAGCGTGTAAATAATAGAAAATATATAAGTAAAATTTAAAAATTCATAAAAAAAAAGCGTAAATATCATACAAAAACGAAAAATAGTACATGTCAGCACTGTAAAAATGGATATATATATATAAAATAATGTAGGAACAGAAAATTTACATAGGAATGATCGTTGTCTGTCGAAGGCCGCAATGCGGAAACAGCGGTTTGTGCAACAGTTGATCCGTAGCAATTTGAAGATTAGACTACGCCCGCTTCGCGAGTTTACATTCCTACACTCGCCCGTTAAAAATACATCACAGATTCTGGTCCCACTGGCTGTCGGAGGTCTCACGTAGCAATGCCTGTTTGTGCATCAGGTATTCCATGGTTTAAATAGCACAGGCTCACGTACGCTGCGCGGACGTAACATGAAAATCAGAAAATTTAAATTTTTACTCCACAAAAAACGCATTTGAAATGAACCGTTTCACCTCACAACTAAATACGCGCTCTTATTATACATGCATATTCTTTGCTCTTACGACGCGGTGCAATTAGCCACAACACTGCTATAACAAAAACCGCGCCAAGGGATTACAACATAACGTCATTAATCGCACCAAAAATCTCGCCAAATGCAAATTCAGTATACTAAATCTGTACCGGAAATAGTCCGTAATTTTTTATTCGTTTTGTTTTCAGAATTTTCTGATCATAGATGTTGAGAATAGGCATGCTTGTGCTCTTTTAAAAATTCGATAAAATAAGTGGAAGAATTTTTGATATTTTTGTGAAATTAATGCATTACTTTTCATTACATATTAAAAAAAATCTGATGTGGGAAACACATGACTTTCCTTATATAATGTAATGAATTTACTACTTTTACAGTAAAAAAATAGGTTTTTCTTATAGTAGATACTAATATTCTTTCCAAGATATTGAATTTTCGACAATTAGTCGTCATTTTCATTGATTTAGCGTCATTTTTATCCATTTGGCGAGATTTTCGTTAATTTGGCAACATTTCAAAAAGTCGCCAAGTTTGCGACATTCCGCCAAATTCGTCGCCAAAATCTCGCCAAGCGTTATGGACGAAGAAATAAGTTGTTCTTACAGCAGATAAATGACTATTGGCATTCAAATACAAAAGTATTACTCAAAGTATCTTTCTTCATGAATGGAACGAGCTAGATTCACGAGAATGATGTCACCCAATTTATTGTATGGTATTACATATGAAGAGTGAACATGTTTCTCAATAGGAAATTTTTTTTTTTCATTTTATATGACTTTTTAATAATTTTTTGGAAAAATGTGCAATATTTCGAGAACGGTTCATGTTAGCGTTCTAAAATTTATGTCAATCGTTTTCTAATGAAAAATTACATAAGAAATGTCTATTTGCCTTACTTTATTAGTGGTTTTGATTTTTTGACGATTTTTTCAAAATTTTATTCGAAAATTTAGGGGGGTTCTGAACATTCGATTACGTATAAAAACAATAGGCTTCCAGCGTTTACAGATTGTGATTTTTGTACCAAATTTGGTTCGAATCGGTCCATTCGTTCGTCAGTTATCGTCTCCACAGTCTCACTGACACACACACACACAGACATCACTTCAAAAATGTTTGATTCGTGATCAGAGATGCTTGAAACGTGCTCTCCCGTCGAAAACTCGATTTCGAATTTTCGACCCCGTCACAATACTTTCCTTATACATTATGTACATAAGGAAAGTAATACAAATTCTTATTGTTTTATCAACTTTTTTTTAAAACAGCACAAACATTCCTCTTCTCAGCATCCATGCCATGGATCAATTTTAAAATGTAAAGATAAATGCTACGAAGATAACTTAGAAGAGTTCCATTTTCATCGAGTTCTTTCATACTTGTAGTGCTGCCATCTTCCGCTTATAATTAAAACTATTTTCTTCTATTATAGATTCGCTGCTTGCATTGTCAAATCAAGTTCATATAAATTTACTATTATTATTTTTTTTTCAGCAGAATTAAATGTGTGATTAATTTTCATTGGAACTATGTGATTCATTTTGCTTTTCCCTGACCGCAATGTCCATTTGAGTCTGTATAACGAGTAATGTAAATTATCAAGAGAGTCGATCGATGATTCTCTTTGAATCGTTATCTTAATTAAACGGAGTTTTTGGTTAAAATCAGCTGTCGCGATGCGTGTGAAAGCCCCTTCAGCCATTTTAAATGATAATTTCCTATGATTGTGTAAAGTAATGATCTCCAAACTTTTTTATCGCATCTGACCCTAAGATCCGCTCGCGTACTCCTTGCCAAATACAAGTGCAAGATTTTTTTTTTTTTAATTCTGAATGGGTATTGGGGCTCCGTATTAGAAACAAGCATTGTAGTAAAGCAATATTCATATAACAAAAATATTTTTGGGATCATGATAGTGTAAGTAGATACAAGTTAATATTTGTTGTTCTTTAATTAATTTTCTTATCCTTTTTTTTGTCACTATGAAACTTAGGAAATTAAATACAAAAAATGAAATAATTAATTTTCTTAGCGTACCCTCACGTATCGTATCGAGTACCTTTCTTTGTAGACCACTGGTGTAAAGAATATATCAAACTAATAAATCGGCATCATAGAAAAGATAATAAGGATTGAATGCATCTCAACGTAGGAATCCAAAGAATGCCATTGTATGGATTATTATTAGTTTACTATGAAAGTTGTTCTTTTCTTGTTCATACATTTTTTTTTCTAGATTATTTCTACTTCACAAAATACCCTAACATGTCATACCTTGTTAAGGTATTTTGAAGTATGTAGCCCACTACTTTTACGTTGTAAACCATGTCACTCTACCTTGTCGTGTTATACCATGTTCAATACCTCGTCTTGCGTATAATAATTCAATTAATAAGCTTATTAGCAAATTAATGACACATGCAATTATGATTTATTTTTCTTAGAAGAGAAAATATCCATGTTCAGCAAGCTGTTCCGCCGAGGTCGCTCAGAAAAGAATAAAACAAAATCTAAAGGGACTTCCTCGTCCACACAGTTCCCTCCGAGAGATTGGGCAGATCCCGATTACGCTCACTTCAACTCCAGGGCTACGCAGACTTTAGAGAAAAACGAAGAACAGAGGATAAAGGTAATGTGAATTAAATTCTATTACTTTCCTTTCAGGACTAAACATTTTCGAAGTGATGTCTGTGTGTGTGTGTGTGTGTGTCAGTGAGTCTGTGGAGACGATAACTGACGAACGAATGGACTGATTCAAACAAAATTTGGTACAAAAATCGCAATCTGTAAACACTGGAAGCCTATTGTTTTTATACGCAATCGAATGTTCAGAACCCCCCTAAATTTTCGAATGAAATTTTGAAAAAATCGTCAAAAAATCAAAACTGCTAATAAAGTTACGCAAATAGACATTTCTTATGTAATTTTTCATTAGAAAACGATTGACATAAATTTTAGAACGCTAACATAAACCGTTCTCGAGATATTGTACATTTTTCAAAAAAATTATCAAAAAGTCATATAAAATAAAAAAAATATATTTCCTATTGAGAAACATGTTCACTTTTCATATGTAATACCTTGCGATAAATTGGGTGACATCATTCTCGTGGATCTAGCTCGTTCCATTCATGAAAAAAGATACTTTAAGTAATACTTTTGTATTTGAACGCCAATAGTCATTTATCTGCTGTAAGAATAACTTATTTCTTCGTTCATAACGCTAGGCGAAATTTTGGCGACGAATTTGGCGGGATGTCGCCAACTTGGCGACTTTTTGAAATTTTGCCAAATTAACGAAAATCTTGCCAAATTGATAAAAATGACGACTAATTGTCGAAGATTAAATATTTTGGAAAGAATATTAGTATCTACTATAAGAAAAACCTATTTTTTTACTGTAAAAGTAGTAAATTCATTACATTATATAAGGAAAGTCATGTGTTGCCCACATCAGATTTTTTCTATTTATATGAGATCATTTAGATATAATTTATGTAAAGAAAATAGAAAACTCACCCTCCCCTAAAGTTTCCTTCGCCCCCGGGGACAAAAAGGCCTGAAAGAAACACTGTATATTGGGATTACTTACGGCACTAATTTAGTATGTTGGCTTCTTGGTTATGATGAGAATTGATATTAATTTAAATTCCTTTAAAGTATGTAAAATCTTTTTGTATACTTCTTTCTAAAATGAAATAATGATTTTAAAAATATATACTTCTTCGTTTTATATATGTTGAGAGGTAAAGGGAGCCCCAGGAGGCATGTCTTCCCGGGGCCCCAATTAGGCAAAGTCGGGTCCTGAGTACGTGTAAATCACTAGCCGGAATAGCCCAGTGGTTATGGCGAGAAGATTGCACGAGGAGGACTCGAGTTCGGTCATCTACTCCGTCCAAAACTATCTCCGTGTCTACGCGGAGTATGGAAGCTATAAATCTGTAGGTCCAATAGTTCGTCCGAGAGGCGATGGTCAGGGGAAAGAGAATACGTTCTCTGTGGTTCCCCCCCCCCCCCCCCCCGTTGTTTCTGGTCTAAATTGAGAGGCACTTTGATGGCCGTCCAAATTGTTACTTTACACTTTCAGGTAGGGATTGACGGTCTGTGTTTAAAGAAAGAAAGTATATGTAAGCAGCAAACATTGTTATGGAGTAATTGAATAGATTTACGCGTTTTGAGCACCCCTGAATACAAATCAGGCATATTTATTTTGAACAGGGTGCATAATGTTATATAACATATATTTATATTACCTCCTCCCATTCACTCACTGCAATGGTCATAGAAACGAAATCCATGAGAAGCAGGAATGAAATCTAAGGGGGCTTAACAGTCCTAAAGAAGGGGCTTACTAGAAGTTTGTTTTAGGGGGGGGGGGATTCACTAAAATATTAAAATTTTGTCTTTAAATGAATTGTTCTACTAAAAAATATTTTAATTAATTATAACTAACTATATATAGAGTATCAATTTTTCTCCGTAGGATATAATGTTATCTAACTTCTGCATTTCTAATGATGTGTTTTCTAATTATGCAAATATAAAACATTGTATCTGGTCATATGCATTTATAAAAACATAAATATTAGATTTCATCACGATACGTCCTTTCGTCCTTCAATAATCAACTTCACATCCCGCAGACACACACACACACACACACATACACACACATACACACACACACACACACATACACACACACGGAGAATAAGGCCAATACGAAAAATGTTCGAAATGTGTTCAACTGGATTTGAAAGGTACATACTCTGGTGACAAAATAATAATTTGGTTATTTTAATTTAATTAATTTGATTTAATTATGTGTTCGAGTTATCGTTAAATCTGAGTTTACACATTACACTCAATTTGGCCTCTCGTAAGAGTGTGTAAATCATCGCATGTATCCGACATATAACCCACGTTTTCTGGTGCGTCCGGTATCAATATATAAATAAACATAGTTTCTAAAAGATAAAACATTAAAATGCAAGCACTACTAAATGTTGTTTTATCGGACTTAAATATTTGTTAAAATTACTATTATTCTTCCTCTTCATTATGAATTTCACTTTGCAATTCTACTCATTAAATTTACAATTGCCAATTTATGATTCATGAATCATTAAGTTTTCAATTTAAATTTGGATAACAGCTGCGATAACAGCTTGCATTTTTGATATGTGATTTTAGAGTCAATGTATTAATTAAAATGGTAAGGCCTCATGGACAAAAGTGTGCTTGTTGTTTTTTTTCTTGCCACGCTAATTTGGAGAAGCATATTTATCAAACTCTGTCATCATGCATACATATCCCTCAAAATCTTGAATTCGATTTTTTTAACAATACTTTTTCTATTCTGAAACAAAGAAATTAAAAGAAAAAAACGAGATTTTCAATGTCCTTCTTTACAGAGCAGTGACGCACTGAAAAGTAGAAAAAATCTGATGTGGGCAACACATGACTTTCCTTATATAATGTAATGCATTTACTACTTTTACAGTTAAAAAAATGTTATTCTTATAGTAGATACTTTTATTCTTTCCAAGATATTGAATTTTTTTCAATTAGTCGTCATTTTCATTGATTTAGCGTCATTTTTATCAATTTGACGAGATTTATGTTAATTTGGCAACAATTAAAATGTCGTCAAGTTGCGATATTCCGCCAGATTTGTCGCCAAAATCTCGCCAAGCGTTATGGACTGAGAAATAAGTTATTCTTAAGCAGATAAATGACTATTGGCGTTGAAATACAAAAGTATTACTCAAAGTATCTTTTTTCATGAATGGAACGAGCTAGATCCACGAGAATAATGTCACCAAATTTATCGCATGGTATTACATATGAAAAGTGAACATGTTTCTCAATAGGAAATATATATTTTTTTTTATTTTATATAACTTTTTGATAATTTTTTTAAAAAATGTGCAATATCTCGAGAACGATTCATGTTAGCGTTCTAAAATTTATGTCAATCATTTTCTAATGAAAAATTACATAAGAAATGTCTATTTGCGTAACTTTATTAGCGGTTTTGATTTTTTGACGATTTTTTCAAAATTTCACTCGAAAATTTAGGGGGGGGATTATAACATTCGATTGCGTATAAAAACAATAGACTTCCAGTGTTTACGGATTGTGATTTTTGTACCAAATTTCGTTTGAATCGGTCCATTCGTTCGTCAGTTATCTTCTCCACAGTCTCACTGACACACACACATACAGACATCACTTCAAAAATGTTTGATTCGTGATCAGGGATGTTTGAAACGTGCTGTCCCGTCGAAAACTCGAATTCGAATTTTCGACCCCGTCACAATACTTTCCTTATGTATATTAGGACAGTAATAAATGTCAACCACAAAAGAAATTGAAACCAATTGATTAAAAATATAAAATTGATTTCGATATCAAAAAGTATGGTAAATACGTCTAAGAATATTAAAATATAATTACAGTAAAGACTATATTTTCAGTAATAAGTGTTTAATAATCCACCATTTAAGACGTACAAAAAGTTGAAAAAGGCCAAAGCGCTTTCGGACGTTACAACGTCAGTGGCAATGCAAGTAAAATATGAAAAACATGAGCTCTCTTTCAGGCTGTATATAATAGCTCATGTCTTTCATATATATATATATATATATATATATATATATATATTACTAGTGAACATATTTCATATTTTGAACATATTATTTATACTAGTGAACATATTTCAAACATATTTCAAGCATATTTCAAACATTTACTGTTGGTGATTTTTGATAAGGCTGGATCTCGACAATTATATCTTATATTTGTTTGTATATGATGTCTGTTTTACATCTTAAAATTTGATACATTCATATTCTATTTTGCAATATACCGGCTCTCCGGGAGTGTTGTCGCGACGCAAAGCATGCTTAACCGGGGTGAGGGGGTCACAACTCTCCCCGGCCATCTTTTGGTATATTGTTTCCATCCATACCTCTTTTCATTTTGAAAATATTTTTAATCCTCTTTTTAGTGCAGCTTTGCGCCTTTTAAGTGTGATTTCTGATGATTTTATAATATTATATTTCACGGTATTTTCATATTATATATATATATATATATACATATATATATATATTTGTTCATTGCCACTGATGAAGGACGTTATAACGTCCGAGAGCACTCTAGCCTTTTTGTAGCGTTTTGTACGTCTTAAATCTTAAATGGTGGATTATTAAAGACTTTTAATGAAAATGTAGTCTTTACTGTAATTATATTTTAATTTCAATATTTCAATATTTTGAACTTTGTTTTTCCATGAAACTTAAAACGTTGGCAGATATAATTCAAAATAATACTATATTAATCTTATCATTATCCAAAATTATTATTATGCAAACAAATTGAAGGAAAATGAGTGTGGAGGCTGCTGAAATGGTTTCGACAATTTTGCATGATATCAATTTTAGATAGAAATTTTATATGTTGAGATTTATATTATATTCTTTAGAATTGAATCTGCCTACATACTCAGTCGGGTTCCACTTAGTGTGTGATTTAAATTTATTTTCAACTTTTCCGTGCGACACTATTGTGTAGGGGGGGACATTAAAAACTTTTTTGATGTGATTAATATTTATGCTTGGAGTATCTGTAGCAAAAATCGGACCCTTACGAAAAATGAGAACACTTTGGACGATGATATCTCCAAAACTAATAGATAATAATGTAAACAATTTTTCTTGTTTGTCGGAAATAGGATCCAGATTATGAATATATAAAAGTAATTTCAATATTTGAATATTTTTTTTATAAAACTTACAAAAGTGTCTGTCCGAGACAGAGTTTTTTTTTTTCTTTCATTTAACTTACTTTTACACGAAATATCTTCGAAACCATAAAAGATAAATGAATTTGTTTTGCGTCTTGGAATATATTTTATGACGTCGTTGTTTTCTCACTTAAACATAGTGTAAAGGTAAATAAAATAAAAGAGCAAATCATTCAATTTTGACGTCATTCAACGGATATAATTCTATGCCGAAAGTATAAACAGTTAACAGGTGCAACTTCGGGCACAGATGTCCAATTTCACACCAGTCTCAGATAATTTACCTCACACTTTCCGCCTTAGCACTTTTATTTTCGAATGAGAAATAAAGATAATGCAATAAATCACTAACTTTTAGTCCGTATAATATTTAGTAACAAGTACTTTTAGTCCGTGTGGTATTTAGTTAAACACTGGAATTAGAAAGTGAATTTAAAAGTAATTTCATTAAATCAAAGCAAATTTACCTTTAGTGAAAAATTCAAATTTCTCCAGTTTCACTTTTTCAAAATATATGTGAAATGGGAGACCTCAATCAACTTTCTCATTCATCTATATTCCATATTTTGAAGTTTCGCTTTCTCAAAATATGTGTGAAGTGGGAGACCTCAGTCAACTTTCTCATTCATCTATATTCCATATTTTGAAGTTTCACTTTCTCAAAATATATGTAACGTGGGGGACCTCAATCAACTTTCTCATTCATCTATATTCCATATTTTGAAATTTCACTTTCTCAAAATATACGTAAAGTGGAAGATCTTAATCAACTTTCTCATTCATCTATATTCCATATTTTGAAGTTTCACTTTCTCAAAATATATGTAAAATTGGAAACCTCAATCAACTTTCTCATTCATCTATATTCCATATTTTGAAGTTTCACTTTCTCAAAATATGTGTGAAGTGGGAGACCTCAGTTAACTTTCTCATTCATCTATATTCCATATTTTGAAGTTTCACTTTCTGAAAATATGTGCGAAGTGAGAGACCGCAGACAACTTTCTCATTCATCTATATTCCATATTTTGAAATTTCATTTTCTCAAAATATATGTAAAGTGAGAGACCTCAATCAACTTTCTCATTCATCTATATTCCATATTTTGAAGTTTCACTTTCTCAAAATATATGTAAAGTGGAAGACATTAATCATTCTCATTCATCTATATTCCATATTTTGAAGTACCTTTGTACCAGGATCAATATAAATGTGAAAAACGTAATTTTACTTTCCCTGCAATACATGGTAATGTATAGGGAAAGTATTGGAATCATGTCGAAAATCGCAACTCGAATTTTCGACAGATCTACACGTTTCGAGACCTCTAGAATACGAAAAAACTATTTTTAGCGTGACGTCTGTGTGTGTGTCTGTGTATCTGTCTGTCTGTGTGTCTGTCTGTCTATCTGTGTGTATGTCTGTCTGTGTGTCTGTGCAATGTATGTATCCACTTTAACTCAAAAACTTATGGGCCGTATTTCATAAAATTTGGTAGGTAAGTCACTTGGGTATGACCCTGGTGCTGATTAGTTTTTAGTACGATTCTTAAAAACGGAACCCGCCTTTTTTTGCGAAATGGCCAGTAAAAATGTCATGTATCCACTCTAGCTAAAATACTAATTGACCAAATTTCACAAAATTTGGTAGATATGTTGTTAATACTTGTACGATACTCTGGTGCTGATTAGATTTTGGTATTAATCGGAGAAGAACAACCTGCCTTGTGCATTTTAATGTAAAATGCATAATTAATGTAATAATTAATGTAATTTTTTATAAAGTCGTTTAAAAAACATGTAGTATCCCAAAAACGGTTTAAGCTAGAGTTCTAACATTTGTGTTATTCGCTTTCTAATGAACAATTACCCATAAAATGATTATTTATTTAACGTTATTCTGATTATTTAATGGTTTTGTTTCAAAAATTAATTCGAAAATTTGGGGCTTCCGATTATTTGATCGCGATTAAAATTAACAGTGTTCCAGCATTCACTAATTGTAATGATCGTACCAAATTTATTTGGAAACGTTCCAGTCGTTCGTGAAATATCGCTGCCACAGACACACTAACATACTAATAAACGTACACAGACATCACCTCAATAACGTTCTATTTAAGTCTCTTCTGTCGAAAACTCAAATTCGAATTTTCGACCCAGTCATAATACATTCACTATAATACTAGGAAAAACACTTTAAGCATCTGATAGTTATACATCTTAAGCTTTATTACCAATACCACATCTTTAAATAGCTTTATGTTTAATAACAAATGTTCCTAATTTTATTTATCATACCATTTACACCATTACGTATCTCAGCAAAACTTATTATTTTAAGTTAGAAAGTCGTCACTCACACACTTGAATCTGAAAACAATCATCAAATATGAAGAAAATTATTCAAGAATTGCTCTGCTCACGTGCAAGAGAAAATTCACATAATATAAATTTGACGTCATGCGATGATTTCTCAATAGCAAAATAATGATTAAAAAAGAAGCAAATTTCATTACAGCCCAGCGAAATTGTGGTTTAAATTACAACACGCACTTTTCAATTCTGAAGCAAGTTACACACGTTTTCTTCTAGAAATTAAATTAAAATGCGTGCTATTTAATTATGTTTTTGCGGGAACGCGTCGATCTGGTTGGTCCTTTTGTGTCACGATTACGACCTAAAAAGAATGTTTGAACGCAGTCGGGAATAATAGGTGGAGATACATAGAAGAAATGATTTTATTTTGTCCCTGAATTGGTACCAATCCAAACATGTACCGACCTACATGCACCAGACGTTTATTTTCCGAGGCACGCTCAATTAGTTTCTACAAATTGTGTTTTATAAATTCGATGTAATTCGATAATATGAAAGACATTTGAATATTTTGAAAATCAATGACTTACTTATTTGACACGCGTTGAAATTCTATAGCAATCTATATAAATAACATCTAAAATCTCTCTCTCTTCATGAAATTCGGTGAATTTTATGAAATTCATAAATTCGGTGTCACTGATTGTAGGTAGTCTTGTAATAGCCCCATTTAAAATATAGTCTGTGTTTTGAGTTTCTAGGACCAGAGGTTGTCGAGGTAATAATAAAAAAAATCTGATGTGGGCAGCACATGATTTTCCCTGCAGACTTATATTCACGTTCTCTTTATTTGAATTAAATTTAATTCACTTTTAATTCAATTTTCGTTCTCATTTGGTAACTGGACTTTTTGTCAAATGTGGCGTAGAGAGAATACGTAAAAACTAAAATGTCTCGAGAACGGCTAGTCCTAGTGTAATGGGGTTGGTCTTATTCTTTTCTTCGTTAAAAATTACGTGTAAAATAGGCATTTAATGGATATTTGAGCATACGCAGTTTTTATTTTAGATTTTTGTAATTTTTGCGGGCCATTTCGTAAAAAAAGGCGAGTTGTTATTTTCCGAATCGTACCAAAATCGAATCGGCACCAGAGTGTCCCACAATTAACTTATCTACCAAATATTGTGAAATTTGGTCAATTAGTATTTTAGCTAGAGCGGATAAATGAAATTTTTACTGATCATTTTGCAAAAAATGGCGAGTTCTGTTTTTACGAATCGTACCAAAACCTAATCAGCACAAGGGTCACATCCAAGTGATTTACTTACCAAAGTTTATGAAATTCGGTCCATTAGTTTTTGAGTTAGAGTGGATACATACATTGCACAGACACACAGACAGACAGACAGACAGACACACACACAGACACACACATAGACGTCACGCTAAAAATAGTCTTTTCGTATTCTAGAGGTCTCGAAACGTGTAGATCCGTCGAAAACTCGAGTTGCGATTTTCGACATGATTCCAATACTTTCCCTATACATTACCATGTATTGCAGGGAAAGTAATAGAACCTTCCACAGAAATAGCTTTATGCAGGCGATATTTTCGCCGGAAATTTATTTAAAGAAAATTATATCATGTTGCTCAGTAACGCAATTAAATCTAATGTGTTTATACGGCAGCAAATTTTATTAACATTTTTTTCGAAATAAATAAGAAAGAAATGTATATAAAAATAAATTTTATCAGAATTGCATATTTTATTGGATTATATCAATTGCGGCTTCTAGATTTAAAGATTACGAAAATTATTCATATTTTTAATTTCTGACGTCATTTGCTTTGTTTTTGCAATGATTTTTCAGGATGATATATTGTATTTAGCCAGAATAAAAGTTGCACGGGTACATCCTCTAATACTATTTTAGCGCTTACCCTTTGGCATATATTGATCCAATTTCATATTGTTTTGTAAATTTGTTTATGAGTTAGTAATTCAATATCTCTGAAAATTCAAGTTAATTTATTTGTCTCTTTGCGAGAACTACTAACTAAAAGTTCAAGATTCAAATAAGAGCTTTTCAGGTATTGGACAAGTACGTTTTGTTAAGGGGTTTAGGGGGTTTTTAAGTACAATTTAAAACACACTGGCGTGCATTGATCTGGCATATACTTCGCTCATTTTTTTTCAGCTACTTTGTTGATAATTTTGACAAACTATGAGAAGAGCCGCAATTACAGGCGTTCATGAAAATTCCAGTTCCATTTCTAAAATATTCATCTAATTATCGTCTGCAGAAGCTTTATTTTTGTATTTATGTATATATTTTGTATTTATATATATGGCGAAATATATGCCAATATATATATATCAAAATGTAGGCCAATATATATCAAAACCTATGCCAATATACATGTACTACTTATATTCTTATAGATTAGAAAATATACCCGAGCATTTGTAGAAGATTAATCGTACAACATAAAATATATGAGTTTCAACAATTTTTGATATAATAAAACAATGGCATAATAACTTGAAAATATCAATAATCCCTGAATCAATAATCCCCGAAAATATCAACAATAAGAATATTTAAAATTGAAGAAATTGATATTATCCAGTCAAAAATGCAATGTCAATAAAATTCATTTTATATACATATATTTATCATTCATATCGGAAAAGAATTAATAAAAATCGTCTGCCGCATAAACACATTGGATTTAAATCCGTTGCTAAGCGACATGGTATAATTTTCTTCAAATAAATTGGCGGAAAAGATATCGTCTGCATAATGCTATCTCTATGGAAGGTTTAATTGCTAGTTTTTAATTAAAATCTAAACAACCCCTGGTCTCAGACACTCGAAACATGTACTCAATTTAAAGTGGCGCTATTTCAAGGCTACTCACAAAATTTCATTAAATTCGGTTCAGCCGATCTCCCATGATGATGAGACAGACAGACAGATTTTCAATTTTTATTTATATAGATTAATTATCATATCTATCAGGAACCTTACTCTCTATTACGGACAGCTGGTTCCTTTGAAACTTTCAGTAACATGCATGTAAACGTTTCACAGTGTATTTGAGTTTTGTTAGTGGGTCGCATACTGATTATGTGTTGCTATAGTAAATAATCGTAATGATCGAGAAATGTATGTAGTCCGCGTAGGTCCAAAAATTTTAGACGTGTAAGCCATGCAAGCCGGCAAAAGGAGGATATTCTATACATAAATTTATGTGCTTAATATCTAGATTCTAGATAATGATTTTGATTTAATGCAAATAACACCCTTTTTACTTTCCTTATATACATAATGTATAAGGAAAGTATTGTGACGGGGTCGAAAATTCGCATTCGAGTTTTCGACGGGAGAGCACGTTTCAAGCATCCCTGATCACGAATCAAACATTTTTGAAGTGATGTCTGTGTGTGTGTGTGTGAAAGTATGTGTGTGTGTGTGTGTCAGTGAGTCTGTGGAGACGATAACTGAAGAACGAATGGACCGATTCCAACGAAATTTGGTACAAAAATCACAATCCGTAAACACTGGAAGTCTATTGTTTTTATACGCAATCGAATGTTCAGAACCCCCCTAAATTTTCGAGTGAAATTTTGAAAAAATCGTCAAAAAATCAAAACCGCTAATAAAGTTACGCAAATTGACATTTCTTATGTAATTTTTCATTAGGAAACGATTGGCATAAATTTTAGAACGCTAACATGAACCGTTCTCGAGATATTGCACATTTTTAAAAAAAATTATGAAAAAGTTATATTAAATAAAAAATAAAAATATTTCCTATTGAGAAACATGTTCACTTTTCATATATAATACCATGCGATAAATTGGGTGACATCATTCTCGTGGATCTAGCGCGTGCCATTCATGAAGCAAGATACTTTGAGTAATACTTTTGTATTTGAACGCCAATAGTCATTTATCTGCTGTAAGAATAACTCATTTCTCCGTTCATAACGCTTGGCGAGATTTTGGCGACGAATTTGGCGGAATGTCACCAACTTGGCGACATTTTTAATTGTTGCCAAATTAACAAAAATCTCGCCAAATGGATAAAAATGACGTTAAATCAATGAAAATGACGACTCATTGACGAAAATTCAACATCTTGGAAATAATATAAATATCTATAAAAATAACCTATTTTTTTACTGTAAAAGCAGTAAATTCATTACATTATATAAGGAAAGTCATGTGCTGCCCACATCAGATTTTTGGCATTTAGCACGCTATGATATAAAGTCGTTAAAAACTAAATCCATTGCAGTATGTAGGTAAAGTCAGGTATTGCCCGTATTCGATTTAAAAAAAAATAATAACGTTCTTTTGTTGTCCAGGAACCGCAATCATGCGTGGGAAATATTCAAACATCCTGTAGACCCACCCCATTGGGTCAGTTGCGTAGCAGCGACAGTCGCTCTGCTGACCCTTTTTATATTCATAACAGAAGAAACGAGTTTGCCGAACGCATACGGGCGTGAAACGAAATTAAGATGCTGGCATTCATTTATAAACATTATATTTACCGGTTCTAAAAATATTTTAAGCAACTGTTATTTTTTATTTTCCCTGCATAGTTGTATATGTAAAGGGAAAGTTTCGGAGCCGAAAGTAATGCTTCTTTTTTTCAACGGATTTATACATATTAAAAGTTCATTCTTTATATAATGTATGGAAAAGACGAAATATAATTTTATATAATTATGCTCCCTTTTCCTATAAAGTTGTTTATAAATATTCTATATAATTAGGGTACCTTTACCTCAAAAATTGTTTATAGAAGTTCTATATTTATGGTCTCTCTACCTAAAAAATTGTCTATAGAAATTCTATATTTATGGTCCCTTTACCTATAAAATTGTCTATAGAAATTCTATAATAATTATGGTCCCCTTTCTTATAAAATTGTCTATAGAAATTCTATATAATTAAGGTCCCTTTTCGTATAAAATTGCTTATAGAAAGTCTAAATAATTGTGGTCTCTATTCCTATAAAATTGTCTAAAATTCTATATAATTAGGGTCCCTTTACCTATAAAATTGTCTATAGAAACTCTATAATTAGGATCCCTTTTCATAGAAGTCTATAGAAATTCTATATTATTACGGTCTCTATAAAATTGTCTGTAGAAATTCTATATAATTAAGATTCATTTTCCTATAAAATTGTCTATAAAAATTCTATATAATTATGGCCCCTTTTTATGTAGAATCTTCTATGGAAATTCTATATACTTCTATAAAAATATAAAACTACATTGCTGTCTTAAATAATCTGAGAATGGAAATAATTCGTTAGAAATACAGTTGATTTTATATATTTACATGTTTTGAAGACAAAAAAGAGCCCTTCTTCAGCAGAAGAATTGAGTAGTCTTAACACCAAAATCAGAAAATTCTCTGCAAAAATTTCCCTAACCGTTGGTGTAACGATTGCTCTACTTCGATTTTGCTGACAAAAAAAATTATTTTTTTACTTTCAAAACCGGTTGATACATTTAATCAATTGTCTTATGCTGTTAGGACGTGTATTTTAACTACAGTTTAAAGAAAGTGCTATTCCGCGAAATTTTTGAAATTCAATGTTGGGGACAAATCACCAAGTTTTTTTTTTCTTTTTTCTTTACAAATTTTTATTTCAATTTAAGGACAAGAAATTATAATGAAAATTGCTTTTTAATTTTCTAAAATGTTAACTTTTATTTTAAAACTAAAAAATGTGAACTTAAAATGAATAAATTTTAAAATTTATATAACTCACAATAAATAAAACTGCTGCGTGACATTAACTGACATATGCTTGCTTTCTTCAAGGAAGCATATGTCAGTTAATGTCACGCAGAGTTTTATGCTTCCTTGAAGAAGCATATGTCAGTTAAGTAACTATAACTGTTTCGAGGGCGTTTTAAGCCCCCCTTTCTCAGATCAAAAAACAGACAGTATGCGCCTTTAACAACCTTTAAGAACGAATTTTAAAATTAATATAACTCACAATAAATAAAACTGCTACTTGTAGGACATTAACTTATAATACTTTCGTGAAGGAAGCAAGCATATACCAGTTAAATGACTACAATTGTTTTTCAAGAACGTTGTAAGTAATGCGACAAAGAGAAATTCAAACAGAGCTAGAACATCCAAAGCATTAAATTTCACTAGCGGATGGTATAATACATTGAAAAAAAAACATAAATACATCAACATAAAGTTCCGCTCATGAAAATCGGGTGTGTTAAATTAACATTTTAAAATGAGTCATTAATAACATTAAATAGTTCTTACAAGCTAATGTTAAATCATGTCGCAATAAGCGGGTGGTATCAGCCATTGAAACAAACAACCATAAATATGTACTGTAAAACATTTGAAAACATGTTACTGAAAGATTCAGGGGAATCAGCTGTCCATAATGGGGAGGTTCCTGATAGTTATGATAATATATATATATACAAAAATAATGCTTCGGCAGACGATAATTAGTTCAATATTTCAGAAATGAAGCTGGAATTTTCATGAACACCTGTAATTGTGGCTTTTCTTGTCGACTTATCGAAATTATCAACAAAATAGCTGAAAAAAAATAAGCAAAAGTTGCAGAATGTTTTACAGTGTATCAACATTTTACCGGCCTGTTCATGCCAGATCCTGTACTGAGTTCAGCTCATGAAAACCAGATGTGATAAATTAACATAATAAAATGAGTCATCAATCACATTAAATAGTTCGTACAAGCTAATGTTAAATCACGTCGAAATGAAACTTTGTTAAATTTACTTCTATATCAAAGGTTAAATCTTTCGAATTTTTTTTCTCGTTTCATATTCGCCACCGCGTTAACAGTGATTGATGGTCGTTAAATTCTTTAAAAACATTTGAATTGCGCTAAAACATGCTCTTACGGCGGAATAAATGTGGTTTTGTAAAGAGCTGCTTGCCAACACCACGGGCGTGGGAAGCATTAAATGATGCATTTATTACTTTCGTACAAAGGACTCATATACGCAAAGATTGCAATACAAAGGCGCTCTCTGCGTTGGTAGTGTGAAAACATTTCTCTTTTCTTGATAAACCTTATACATGACCTTTTCACTTCTCTCGCTAAAAGGAAGTGCCGTATTTCATCAAAAACGAAGACGTCAAAGATTGTTTGTAAGACGCGCTATGATTTTCACTTCCGCTGACAATTTAAGATATCTGTAACGTATGGTTCGACTCGACTCTGCTATACAGTCATATTCCAATTTTTATTTAGAGCTAGCTCCCTTATCATATTACTTTCCCTGCAACACATAATAATGTATAGGGAAATATAATCATACCGAAAGTCGCAATTTAATTTCAACAGAATCAAAGGAGTATCAAACAGAGATGGTAAAACTTTCATAAAATCAAATTTATATCTCAAAGATGTAATTAATTTAATTAGTAAAGTCAGTAAGTTTAGAATTTTTCTCTTTAGGTCTTTTTTTTTTCTCTAAAAATAGAACTGAGAATATGACGAAATATATAACTTTATGTTTATAGATTCAATTCGCTTTCATAATTGAAAAACTTAGAGAAAAACATATTACATTTCCTGCAATATGTGGCAATGTATAGGGAAAATATTGGAATCGTGCCGAAAATCGCAGTTTGAGTTTTCGACGGATTAACACGTTTTAGGAGCTTTAGAACACGGAAAAACAATTTTTAGTGTGACGTCTCTGTGTGTTGGTCTGTCTGTGCTATGTGTGTATCCACTCAAACTCAAAAACTAATAGACCAAATTTTATAAAAATGTATAGATAAGCCAGTTGTCTGTGACCCTGGTGCTGATTAGATTTTGGTACAATTCGGGATAAAAGAACCCGCCTTTTTTTACGAAATGGCCCACAAAAATCATATGTATCCAATCTAACAAAAAAAATAATTTATAAAATTTTATAAAATTCGGTAGGTAAGTCATTTGTGGGATACCCTGGTGCTGATTAGATGTTGGTACGATTCGGAAAAGAAGAACTTGCCTTTTTTACTTTCCTTATATACATAATGTATAAGGAAAGTCTTATGACGGGGTCGAAAATTCGAATTCGAGTTTCGTTTAGTAGAGTACGGAGGAGTACGGGAGATTACGTTTCGAGAGAGTACGTTTCAAGCATCCCTCATCACGAATCAAAAATTTTTTAGATGATGTTTCTCTGTGTGTGTGTGTTTCAGTGAGACTGTAGAGACGATATTTCACGAACAAATAGAGCGATTCGAATGAAATTTGGTACAAAAATCACAATCCATGAATACTGGAAGCCTATTGTTTTTAAACGTAATCGAATGTTCAGAACCCCCCTAAATTTTCGACTGAAATTTTGAAAAAATCGTCAAAAAATCAAAACCTTTAATAAAGTTACACAAATAGACATTTCTTATGTAATTTTTCCTTAGAAAACGATTGACATAAACTTTAGAACGCTGGCATGAACCGTTCTCGAGATATTGCACATTTTGTAAATAAATTTATCAAAAGTCCCATAAATTAAAAAAAATATATTAACTGTTGAGAAATATGTTCACTTTTCATATGTAATATCAAGCGATAAATTTGGTGACATCATTCTGGTGGATCTTGCTCGTTCCATTCATGAGAAAAGATACTTTGAGTAATACTTTTGTATTTGTACAATAGTTATTTATCTGCTATAAGAATAACTTATTTCTCCATCCATAACGCTTGTCGAGATTTCGGCGTCGAATTTGGGGGAATGTCGCCAACTTGGCGACTTTTCTAGATGTTGTCAAGTTGGCGACATTCTGCCGAAATCTCGCCAAGCGTTATGGATGGAGAAATAAGTTATTCCTAAATAAGTTAAGAAATAAGTTATTATATTATATATTAAGTTGGAGAAATAAGAATGTTGTTTTCCTTATGTATATAAGGAAAGTAATAAAAAAGGCTGGTTCTATATTAATTTCCTTATATACATAATGTATAAGGAAAGTATTGTGACGGGGTCGAAAATTTGAATTCTAGTTTTCGACGGGAGAGCTCGTTTCAAGCATCCCTGATCACGAATCAAACATTTTTGAGGTGATGTCAGTGTGTGTGTTTGTGTGTCAGTGAGCCTGTGGAGATGATATCTCACGAACAAATAGAGCAATTCGAATGAAATTTGGTACAAAAATCACAATCCGTGAGTACTGGAAGCCTATTGTTTTTAAACGTAATCGAATGCTCAGAACCCCGCTAAATTTTCGAGTGAAATATTCAAAAAAATCACAACCTTTAATAAAGTTACGCAAATAGACATTTCTGATGTAATTTTTCCTTAGAAAACGATTGACATAAACTTTTGAACGTTAGCATGAACCGTTCTCGAGATATTGCACATTTATTTTTTAAATACATTTATCAAAAAATCCCATAAATAAAAAAAATATATAAACTGTTGAGAAACATGTTCACTTTTCATATGTAATATCATGCGATAAATTTGGTGACATCATTCTCGTGGATCTAGATCGTTTCATTCATGATAAAAGATACTATGAGTAATACTTTTGTATTTGAACTCCAATAATTTTTCTGCTATAAGAATAACTTATTTCTCCGTTCATAACGCTTGGCGAGACTTTGGCCCCGAATTTTTCGGAATGTCGCCGACTTGGCGACTTTTTAAATGTTGCCAAATTAACAAAAATCTCGTCAAATGGATAAAAATGGCACTAAATCAATGAAAATGATGACTAATTGACGAAAATTCAATATCTTGGAAAGAATATAAATATCTACTATAAGAAAAACCTACCCCTTTTTACTGTAAAAGTAGTAAATTCGTTGCATTATATAAGGAAAGTCATGTGCTGCCCACATCAGATTTTTTTCGAATTGTACTAAAAGCGAACCGCACCAATGTAACCCCTAAGTAACATATTTGTCAAACGTTGTGAGACGTCGTTAAATGGTTTTTGAGTTAGAGTGGATACATACATTAAAACCACAGAGACGTCACGTTAAAAATGAGGGGATAACGTTAAAAATGGGGTACCAAAAGCCTCGAAACGTGTAAATCTGTCAAAAAATTGAGTTCCGCTTTTTGGCCCAATTCCAATACTTTGCCTATACATTATTATGTATTGTAGAGAACGTTAAAATGTGTAAGAAAATATATCTGAAGACTCAAGTCTACTATTTCAGTCATCAATGTTTCATAATTAGTATTGAAATAAAAAACATATATATACAAATAAAACATTTTTTAAATGTACTGAATCACTCTTCTTGTTCGTTTCTTCTAGTCTCACACTCGATCAAATAGCCTAAATAGAAATTCAAGCAAAGATCGCCATTCCCTACATCTATCATCCACTCCAGCCACGCCACGTATTGTTCATCGAAACTTGAGTCGTCAACAACCGCCTGCAGACATTTACCATTACAGATCGTCAAGTTTGTCCAGAAAGCCGTCATCGTCACCAAAGCGAGAGCTTCGCCAAGCTATGACTGAAAATGCAGTGCCAAGAGTTGGAAACGGCTACAATGTAGTACCCCCTAGAAGCCAAGAGCAAGTAAAACAAAGGCCTAGGTAAGGAAAAAGAAATGTTTTCAATCTGTAAGAAAATGTAACTAAATGTGTCTTTAGTGGATTAAAAAAGGGTAAATTTCATGCAGAAGTGTGGGGGTTTGCCCTATGTTGTGTAGGTTTTTAATATTTAAAATTGAAATAACTGAAATTTTCAAAGACTAAATTTCTTACACAATAAATGGTGGGGGGTCTCGAAGTAATGATTATCATTGCATAATCTTGGCATTTTATGCTTGTTACACATATGACTACTAAATATTCAAAAGCAGACATTTTCATGCAGTTGCTGAATATTATCAGGGTTATTCCAAATATATTCAAAAATCCCTGTAAGTGCGATAGTCTAACTTCTAAACATAAACTTGCATGTTATGAACAAAGTTATTTTCTTGAAACAGAAGTGTCTTAATGACATCTACAGTACTTATTGTAATTATCGAAATGCAAACGATTATTGTAAAAAAAATCGTGCAAGAATATTTCTTTATGGGGGATCAACATATTAAAGCATTTCTTAAACATATAATGGGTTCATTAATAAAGGTTCTAACATGTTGCCTTCAATGAAGGATCCTTTAAATAGCATTACAAAAGCTAGATTTATAAAATTAAATTTCAGTGGTAGATTTTTTCCTACTGCCAGTCTCCTTGAAAGAAGTACTGTGCAAAATCTAACCAGGAATTGCAATAGAAAGATGATTCGTAACTGGAAACTATTAACTTTTCACACTAAATATACTGTTAACCAAAAATACAAACTTTAAGGAAGTGTGGAAGTAAATTTTAAGGAAGTGTGATCAGGCAAAAATTTTGTGCACACATCTAATGAGGACTATTGGTGCTTTTTAAGGGTCTTTATTACACTTTGTATGAGTTTCTATTTATCTAAAAAAAATATTTTGTACAAATTTAAAATTTCATGATAAATTTAGATATTTTCTTTCCTGTAGGTATGAATCGCCTTTTAGTTCTCTCTCAAACCGGAATAAAACGCCGGCATTGCTAACAGCCAGTGATAAATATTCTATTCATCCTAATGAACCTTCAAATCATCATGGAAGCGTATCGCCATACCAGTCAACGGATATTCTGAAATCTGCACCCATTGCCAATAAACTGTCAACGTTCTCTGCTCCTTTCGAAAAACGAGACACTTTAGGCTGGAGACGGCCGTCATCTTTTATTTCAACACCTACTACTCCAAATTCAACAT
Source organism: Amaurobius ferox (assembly GCA_951213105.1). Classification (NCBI taxonomy): domain Eukaryota; kingdom Metazoa; phylum Arthropoda; class Arachnida; order Araneae; family Amaurobiidae; genus Amaurobius; species Amaurobius ferox. The sequence continues at coordinate 68,626,025 of OX578148.1, forward strand.
TGGGAACTTCCTTCAAGCCTCCGCCTGCACGTGTCATACCTCGATTCTCTGCAGCTCCAAGAGATGTGGTAAACGTATCGCCGTCAAGACCGAATTCCTCCCCTCTTACAACCACAAAAATTATTTCTGAAGATTTTAAAACCTCAGAAACACTGAGGAAAACTTTCCCCAACAATGGAAAAGAAATGAGACTGGGCACAACTGTCGACGTTGAAATTAGCGTGAATAATAATCCGCAAAATAAGAAGACGCTTTTAACTACAGATTTGGACAGTCCAGTGAAAAATGACTTGTTAAAGATAGCTACATCATGGAATCATTCCATCAAAAGTAACACGGTCAAAACATCGGAGGACTTTAAGAAATCGAGCACTGGAATTCCAAAGTTGACGACCACGACCAATATCACAACGAGTCTCAGTCATGGTACAGCCAAAGATGTTAGAACGAAAAAGGTAGAAACTACGACAAATACAGTTATGAAAAGCACGCCTCTCGTAAAAAGAATAACTACCATAGATGGCAGAGATTCTCCAAGTAAAGATACTTTGAGCAGTAGTTCACCTCGTTCTACATTGACTGCAGATGCAAAATCGGAATTTTTCTCTGACTCTCCCAATACTACGACTGAAGTACATTTGTCAAAAGATGACAGCGGATTTTCTTCTTCTGCGTCAACCTCAAGGCCTATGAGTGTTAGTCCTTGTTGAGCAACTTCCATGTACATTTTATAAAACAAAAAAACAGTTTAAAATGTTTATATTAATAAACTGTTGAGCTTAAATTTTTTATTGTTTTAGACTAAATTATAACTGCTCAAAAATTAATTAACATCTTATAATCTTGAAAATATGCTTCAATCGGTTATTAAATAGTAAATATTGGTTCACAAAATTCTAGCAGTCATGTCATTATTATAATTCAGGCAGTATTTATACTGTGCATTTCTAAATATTTCCATTTATAATCCAATGCATTATCAGAGACTGATTTTTTTTTTACATTTACCAGCAATAGAGAACAAGACTGTGATTAATTTTACTTGGTTATAATATTATTACAGCATTTCCATATACATGGCAATTATGTATATAACTTTGACCTCTCGTAATAATTCAAGCCATGCTTTAGAATATTAATTTTAAAATGTCTCCATTAACTGCTTGTTGCTTTTTTTGTGATGTTCGAAAGACTGTGTATATTGTTATGTTTCGTTATAAATTAAAATATTTGGTGTACACGGTTGTATATTTCCTTCATTAAATTTGCCCAATTTAGAACTTTTCTTCATTGCATATAACGAAGTAGGTGAAGCTTGAAGCATAATATTTTCTCAAATTCTTTGGCATTTTCCAAATTGGAGATAAAAACTTTCTTGTTGTTGTGACTATTTACCTTCTGACTGTATTTTTGTGAATAAGTTTTTGTTATTCTGTTATGTATGTGTATATCTCTGTTTTCTGTTCTACATAATTGGAATTAAAAGTGTCTTTGCTTGAAAGCAGAAGCCTCGTAAATTATTTTAAGGACTAACATATAACAATACTCATTTAGTAAACAAATGTTAATAGTTTTTGTGAAATAATGCCTATTTCTAATATCTTAAAAAGCTATCTGTAAAATTTAAAACGTAATACAGTAAGCCCTAGTTTTAAATTTGTAACACCATTGGCAAAAATAAATTCTACCTCAAATACAATTTATTGTACCGTGAGATACACATTTAAAATTGTTAATATTCTTTACTTTTTGAGGCCCTGCTACAAGCGTCTTTGTTCAAGGGACATAAGATGATGCCACGTGTCCAATAGTTGTCACGTGGTGTCCATCTGGTCAGGCCCTGTGCCATCACAAAATGGAAGGGTGATATTTTGCATATTTTCTTATTAAATTACGTTTGATTTATTTTGAATTGTCTCTCAAATAAATTGTATTGATGATATGTAAAATTTATTAAGTTTCACAGATTTGTATATTTTTCTGCCATGCGTTATCTTGTTAGTGCAATTACTTTAAGATTGTATCTCAATATCAAGATTTTATACTGGTTATAATCTTTGAGGATTTCAAATGTTCGACTGTTCATCCAACATGTATTGTTCGTTTACATTGATACTAAGTTTGTTTACATTGATAATAATTACCCTCGTTTTAAATAGTTTTCACTTTTAAACCCAATAAATATGAAGGCAAGTAATTATATGTATCTAAAAGTATCCAGGCACCTGTTATGTCATATCTTCTAATATGAAGGACATCAATTTTCAATGAACTGGTCTTTTGCTGTTATAAGAACATCCCCAGTTCTGTGGAAACTTGACTGTTCACTAAGTTTTAATCAGGGCTGAGAATCGACCTTAGTCTTTACATGTATTGGGGATTTAGCATCGAGATACTTATTTCAAATATATAGAGTTTATTTTTCTCTTTTCCAATACTCAATACTCTCCCAGTTGAACTCGAACTCGCCTAATATCATTTTGGCAACAAGCTTCTATAAATAGTACCAAAATTTCTAGATTTATGCCGAAGATGCCGAAGTTTCCTGTATCAAAATTGCCACACTCCAATAATGTACGTCTTTTTTCCATGTTTATAAATGTTTCTCCCAAGCATATGATTCACAGTTCAAGACAGAGAAAAAAAATATTAAAAATATATTACTATAATTTGATAAAATGCTTTCAAAGATACGTTTAATGCTTACCTATCATGGTAATTAAAATTAAAAATAACATTAAATTAAAACCTATCATAAGGAACATTTTGGTGGAACATTAACACCACGTTAAGTATGCATTATGTTTTAAAGTACTTCTCTAAATTGATTCTATATTGATAAGCACAATTTAGATTTTTTGTATCTTCTTATCGATCATTTCTTTAATAAAGTATCTTGTATATAGCATCTAGATGAAGTTATAAGCTTCTTCTAAAAGTATCTAGTATAAGAGATTTCTAAAAGTATACAATATCTTGTTTCGAGTAACGGCGACACCTTCAAAAAGTATCTTCCACAGCTCTGATTTTAATTCATTGTTACAGGAGTTGACTTTGATACTTGAAAAAAAAATAGTAAGACTGTTCAATCAAACATCTGGACCAAACATTTCAATTCCTTTTAAAACAGGTAAAGTAATTTAGATCATGTCTCTGCATAGCCCAATCAAGTTCTTGAATACATATCTGAAGTATAATGTCGGAACATGGCGTTGTGCATACATCGAACGTTATTTTACGCTAATTCTCCGCTTTCAAAATCCGTAGTCTGTGTCAAAATAAAGTGAAATGTCTAAGACTTTATAATATCTCTTCAGAATTGCGAAAAGTTAAGTACAACTGAAAATATTTTTTTTCCGGAATCTACAAAAAGATCATGAATCCCTTACTGTTCGGTCTTTGCAATCTACTGTGAATCACAAAACCAACATTTTTAAAAATAACATCAAAGATGGAAATGAGTGTTTAGGTGTGAGAAACTTTTAAATTGGCATGCATTTCGATATAGTGATAAGCAGTGTTTATGTCCAGCAGCCATATTGACACGTCACGAGTTCGGAGAGGTTTTGCTCAAATCATTTTTGTGTGGGCCCTCATATTGTGGACGGGGTTTTTGTATTGTTACTGGTGAACATGTTGAACATTCCAATCTTGAAAGAAAAAATCATATCATTAATTACAATATCCAATTTTTTATTTTTAGTTACGAACATTATAATTGTATATACACGTGTAATCCCCACTAGAGACATATATAAAACAAAATATGAGTATAATTTATTAAAACGAATTAGATTGCCATCAGTTATAAGGCGTCACCTTTCCACTTGAGTGCCATTGTGGGCAAGTAGTTTCGTTCTTCTAAGGAAGTGTTAGAAGTCACGTAAACTCCTGCCCATCAAGCATGAACCAGTATCACCATATACATTTCAATGTTCTGTAAACTTTCATTTCACAATCTACCTTGTAACTTTATGTCTTTGTTGCAAATAAAATGAAAGTTCTTCTGATTGTGTCATTCATTATTTGTATTTCTTTCTTTCCCTTTTTACAGGATTCATTATAAATAATATACAATGTTTATTGAACAGAAAATCGGGATAAGGTTAGACACTAACACAATAGAAATGCTTCTTTGAATATTTTAGCTTTCAGAAAAGTTGCAGCAAATGAGAAATCAGCTTTAATCCAAAGGTGCAATTTTTACACACTGGGTTCACGGGCGCGGTAGCCCATTGATTAGCGCGCTGGAGTTGCATTCGGTAGGCCCGGGTTCGATTCCAGCCACTGCCAAAACTGCCGCCGTGTTCATGCGGAGTACGATCACGTTAAACATGTGGGTCCGAAAGTCCTTCCGAGAGGTTGGTGGTAGGGGAAGGAGGGTACGGTCCCTGTGGATGCCTCCCCCACTGGGTTCCGGTCTAAATTGGGAGGCACTTCCCGACCAAACAGTTACCTTACACCTTTCTGGTAGGTCGGACGGTCTGGGTTTCAACAACAACAACATTGGGTTCGGTTTTAACTGTAAAACTTCTTTCACACACAATCCTTCATCCTAGAAAAAGTTTATAGTAATAATAAATTCAATATAGATTCTTTAGGTGATACTTTACTAAGAGGACCTTTAAGACAATATACAACAACACCATGACTGTGGATAATCACGACGCCGTAAGATGTAACAACGCTTTCGATAATAACAGAACTTAATAACAACCAACCCTTTCCAAGTTATTGAAGGCATTGGTTGCTATGGTCACTGGTTTAATTGGGAATTTCCAATCCCAGTTTTCTGAGCCATGTTGAAACCGATGCAATCATGGTATTACGAATTAATGGACTTTATTTTTCCCAGGATGCAAGAATGAGTCAAAATTCCTGGATAACTAACACTTATTTAAAAACACTAAAATGCGTAAACAGGAACAGTGTATATAGAAAAGCTTGATAACTATCTTACAAGATCACTAAACAATTATCAGATACAATAATACAGCAATGAAATGCTCAGATAATTCACAGAAATAATGGGTACTATGCTCAAAACACTGGCGTATCCCACAATTCAATGCAACTCTTATCACGTCAACAACTCTCCAACTGAGCAATGATTTATATACTCTCAGTAGAAACTTCCAGAAGGGGCTCTTATCTTCTCTGCTTGTCTTGTTATCCTGTTTCTGTTCCCAGGTTTTGTCAGTTATTTGTTTTTCCTCTGGGTGTCGATCAATTATGATTGGTATTAAATTCTGTTAACCTTCTCTGGTTTTGCAGTTTAGTTACGCAAATAACTCACAATTATTTTATAATTGCCTTTTGCACTCTTCCCGTACTTTCCTAAAAATAGTAGTCCTATGTGACATTATTATGTGTCGATCTCTGCTGCAATGTAATCAATTAAACTATCATCAATTATCATGCAACAGCTCCGTTTATAAAGTCGTGCAAGTACTTTTGATTGTACATTTTAGTTATTTCGCACCTAGAGTTTCCCCCTTTTTCATTTATGTTTGTCCGGTTTTTTCTTGTTCTGTTTGTTATATGTAATAATGTTTAATGTGTACAATATTCCATTTTTAATTCTGTCACTCTCTTCTGTCTCCTGACAGACAGCTATAATTCGTTCATTTATTCATTAATACCTAATTGTTTATCAAAGTACCTCTTCTTAATGTAAATTGGACAACCCAGGACTTCCTGTATGTCCTGTGATTATGTAAATTCATATGTAACCCATTTTTTAAGATTTAAATAAACGCTCAGTTCGACGGTCGGGGACCGTGGGAGTCGGCTTCAGCTAACTTCTGCTCCCGGCCACACATTTCGCTGCAGTAAACCCTCGGGTCTGCCGTGTGGTCTGGGTTTTTCGCTTGTCTTGTTATTTCGAGAAGTTCAAGTACCTTCGAAAAGTCATCAAATTGGCGATAAAGCATCAAATATAGCAACCCTGCCCCGAAAGTTCAAATATAGCAACCCTATATTCACCCGGCCGTCCAAACAGTTATCTTACACCTTTCTGGTAGGTCGGACGGTCTGGGTCTCAACAACTGTATATTCACGTAATAGGAATGGCTGCATGTTGAATTGTTTTCTCTTCTGGGAACTCAAAGACACTCCAGTTGAAGGCATTTTACATGTTCGTAACACTGCTCTTTCCTTAAGGCTGCACGTCCCAGGCAGCATCAATCTACTGCGGCCCAAAATATAGGGCTAATTTGTCGATATGAACGACATTTGGCTTGCTTGAAGACGATTTCTGAATTCGATAAGCGACACTGTGTATTCTTCCCATTATTACGTAAAGTCCTTCCCAGTTGGGCTGTAATTTCGGCGAATATCCTGGTCACCGAGGAGAGTTAAACAGCCATACTTTGTCGTTTTCCTAGAATCGTCCTTTATTATCTTTGGCATTATACTGGGTCTTCATTCTATCGGCAGAAATAATGATTCTATTACCAGCGAAACGATGAAACTCCTATAACCGTGCCTGGAGATCTTTCATATATTCATCTAGCGATGAATGAGCCTAACATGGTCTTCCAAACATCCAATCACAGTAGTCGAAGATCCTGGTTAACCAGTATTTTTGATGGAAAATGACCCGTTGATTCGTAGGCAGCATTACTGTAAGCCAAAAAGAACAAAAGTAGACGACGGTCCTAATCTTGATAGTTTCTTGATAAAAAATATGGAGAGATGATTAAGCATCGTTTTATTGAACCTCTCTCCCATACCGTACAATTGAGGAAGAAGAGAAGTCCGAGTTCTGTTCATTCCAAGCAGTTTATACAATCCCGTGAATATGCCATAGGAAGTTCGTTCCTTGGTCAGAATAAATGAGCGAGGAAACTCAGTAACGACATATCTAATTTCCTTAGAACTTCACTGATGGTTGTAGACTCTTGGTCAGGAATTGAGTTAAACTCTGACCACTTTGTGAAGGCCACTATTACTACTAGGATTTACTTGTTATTGTCTAAATTCCCCGTGTAGTAGCCCTCAAAATGTCGAGTGTAATTCTCTCGATAGAAGCTCCAACATTATAGCACTGAAGAGGCCCACATATTTTCTTCTTCGGTCTCCTCCGAGCGCCGTATTCAGTGCATTATTTGAACCAGCACTCAAAGTCGGATCTCTTATTGCATCAAAAAGAGCGTTCACGAACTTTGTTCAGCGTCTTGCTAATGCCAAAATGTCCTCCAGTGGTGCTGTCATGTATCTCTTTTAGTACACTGGATGCTGGAGCGAGGAAGCAGCATATGCTATCTGATGCTTTTTCCATAGTCACTCTCCCATTTACGATATACTACTCCGTTTCTAAAGAGCAAAGAGTCCCACAGTGCCCAGTACTACTTCGTTTCAGGTGAAAAACAGGAAATGTCTTGCCAAGTTGACCTCTCAATTTCTAAACTTATAATCAAAACATATTCTAAATAAAATATCAATGTCATCTGACCACTAAAAATTTTGAAAAGAAGGCCAATAATTTATATAAATCAAACTCATACATCAAATTCCCTTTTTACAACTTCACCTCACACTTCCCTAACCCGCACTATACATGGAGAAAAACACAGTACCAGAACCTCCCCAACTAATAACCAATTTAAAAAAGAAAATTCTTAAAAATATATCTATACATTCAACTTTTACATTGTAAACCAATGATACTCCAAGAGATGCTTCAACAGTCTAAACTCAAAACCCATAATAAAAAATCGACGTATGAGTCTCCAAAACCATTTACTAGATTACAATAATTATAACCGAAGAGTCTACTATGAACAAATGCAAAGTACCGACCCACCAATTCCATCCACGCAAGCAGAAAATTCCTCCCACAGAATCCATAATACGATTTGACAGAGTACACTTACGACCCGAGCACTACCAATACAATTCCCTATATAAAATGCCCTACAATAATCATTAAAAACTACACAAGTAGCCTTACGAACCTATATTCATTCGTTACAATACCATCTCATTTATTCAAAACACACTAAACAAAACTATTATATCCAATTTAAACTTTTACATACATCTAAGTAATACTCTGAGGTTAACATATAAAAATTATTAATAAATATACAAATGCCGATGTGGTGGCCGAGCGGTCAAAGAGGCAGGCGTTTCCTCGTGATGGCTCGGCTGCCAGATTGCGGGTTCGAGTCCCGCCTGCGAGCATGGATGTTGTAATGTCTTATTTGGGGCAGAAGTCAGACTTCTACCTTCGGGTGCCCTGGGTCATTAGACTAAACAGAAGCAGTGCACTCATTCTTCCTTAAAATGTAATATTAGGGACACGACAACAACAACAACAACAAATATACAAATGTCCTTAATAAACATTAAATCCCCCCAAAAAACATATTTACCCTAAAATAAACTCATTACTTTATAATATTCAGTAATATACAAAACAAAAATAGTGCCCTGAGAAGTAAAATTCTCAACAAGCCAAATAATTAATTTCCATAATCTGTATGCCTTTGATAAATTGCCAAACTCCTCTTATAAAATTCACAAAGTGCATCCCGGCAGGAATGTCCGATGGGCCGATTACCTTTCATAACCTCATTATACCTTACACAGTTTACACAGCTGGGGGGTGCAAAGCACCCAGTACCAAGTGCGCATCCATACATCTAAAGCACCTTTTTTCATCAGTACACCGCTTGGTCGTATGCCCCAACGCCCCACAATGCATACATTGTAAAACACATAAGAATTCTCGACACCTAATCCTCTGCCAGCTGGCATAATCAAATCGGCGCTCATTAAGCACTCCAAAAGCAGGTGTACGAACATCAAAAAGATATCTCTCAGTTGTATCTTTGTGCTCGAGAAATTTCTTCATCACTTCGAGGTTCAGGTGGCAAATTTGGACTCTAGTCAGTATCAACTTGTCGGAGAGCCTATGAAATCTGGTTTCCAAACTTTAATACTTTCCAAACTTTAATACTGCACGAGAGCAAAGTGCACAGTTCAAAGGACAAGAACTTCTCGAGAACCAATCAGTGTTTTTATGAGACGATCCTTTTCGATATCAAATCTCCTTGTCGTATCCTTGAAATCGCTGAATCCATCTTGCTACCAGCTCTTCAGGGTTATTAAAGCTATTTCCGGTCGTTCATTCAACTGCTCCATCCCTTCGAGTGAACTGGACGGTCTAGGCTCTCAGGTTTCTTAAAAGTGAGAAGCCACTCCGAGCAGCGACATCAATTCGCAACAGGAGTTCTACGAATTTAACAATTGCTAACAATTTTTGTCTTATTACTCAATAATTTCTTATGGACTTCAATAAGCACTTGTTAAAGTATGTCATAACATGTTCCTGCCCTCCTATTTCCTGGGAGAGAAATGCCCTTCTTCTTTACTTCGGTATATATTATAAAGCTCTCTGTTGGTTGAAGATATGTGGAGCTGAAATCATCATTTGAAGGCATTTTCACATTCTGCCATCAATGGAATTTTCTTGTCTCTTAGGGTCTGACAATGTTTGAAAAGTTCTTTACAAACCGACGTTAATAGGACCACAGGCCGAAGAAAGCCCTCAGTTAAGGGGTCTCAGAGTACTCTTAAAAGTGCTATAAGCAGAGTGAATTGCCATATTCCCGGTTTTACTTTGTACTTCTATACATAAAAAATACCAGAAAATGTTATGGCTAATAAGTGAATATCTGTAGCATGTATCATAACGTTTACAATAAGGGGAATTTGATAATAATATTTTAAAAATTGTATAATATTTATGAATTTATAAAAAATTAATTTTGATATATATTGATTGGCACATAATTGCAATAAAACTATTGCTTTCAGAAACAAAATTATTGTTAATTATGATGCAAAAGTATCCATTCAAGAAGTTATAGTTCAAAATAAAAACATTTGTATAAGTAAAGTTTAAAAAAAAGAAATTTTAAATTGAGGTTTTAAAATTTAATTAAAAAAATATATGCACCCATAAGAAATTGAGCAACAGTCGGGAAACACTCAGGTAGGTATCGTTTGAGGAGATATGGTTAGAATTTTGAAGCAAAAATACGTTTTATTAAGAATTGATGTCATAAAGAAGATGTTATTATAGTAAGTGTTAAATCCTCTCCATACAAGTTGATATTTGGTACGGCATATAGTCAATTAAGTTGCTTATGTCCCTCTGCGGAAGATTCTGCCACATGTGTTGAAACTGATCAGCGAATTCAGTGGTATTCTGAGAAGGCTACAATTTCCGTTCCAGCATGTCCCGGATGTGTTCAATTAGTGATAGGTTTGGGGACCTGGCTGGTCATGTGAAGGTATTTTATCCTAAAAACACCGTTGAGAAAATGGTGCCAGTGTGTAGCCGGGTGCTGTCTTGTTGGTAAATTGAAACTGGGCGTCTTGGCAGCATAGGCAGAACAATTGGCTGCAAATTGTCGACGTACAAGGGAGCTTTCAGACTGGCTGTCCAACTAGATGGCTCCTGAGGCTATCACACCACGTGTGATGGCCGTGGGCGGATCGACAGCAAAAGGAGCCCAGCCTCAGATATTCTTGAGGGAGGGGAATACATGAAAGTTTTATAAAGATGTAAAATCAATTATGGAGTGGCCCTGATACATGTTTGTAAGAGTCCACAATTTGTATGAACAGCCCTAGATTATTTAATGGATTTTAAAGATATGCATGTAAAATTTCAATACGTTTAAGTAAAACGTATGCTAATTAAATACCAGGAGTGGAAAAATAGTTTAGGTATGAATCAATTAGCTTCCAAAATGAAATATTAACTATTATGTTTCGATGTCTAACGATAATAAATTTTTATTTTACATTTATAGGAAAGGACAATATGTACTGTAAAATTATACATCATAAAAATACATGTGAAATATAAATTTTTGATTTTTCAGCATGGTACCATATTGTACGGATACAGGATTGTATTGCATTAATACGAGTATACTATTCAATTAATAGTATAATTACAGGGGAAAAATAATTTCTGCAATATTTTTATTTTGACAATTGGCGCAGCTGTAAGCACTACATGACAATCATTTTATTTCTCAATTATTATTTTATATTAATAAAAGTAAGAATCTGTCTGTCTGTTTGTCCGCGGAGCCGATATCTACCGATATTTACTGCACTTACAACTCTGAGGTTTTGCATACTATAGCCTCAATATTCTATACTTGAAATGATGCATCTCTAAGCCCGTTTCAACATAGTTGAAAATTGTTTATGACTTTGTTCATTCTGTTTGTCTGTTCGTTCGCTCGATAACTGCCGTAAAAATGACTTTATCAAAATGAAATTTTAGTATGTTGTTCAGACGGTCTGTGGGACCTATGGGAATATAAAAGACCCAATCAGTTTTGGACACCTAATCAGTTTTGGATTAAACCGGCTTGAAAAAATGAAATACATTGAACCCTATGGGATCTAATTTTTCAAACATTTTTAAGCGAATTTGAAATTCACAAATTGCTTCGAGAGTTTTTGGAAATATTCAAATTATTCTATAAATAATACGAAAAAAAAGTCAGCAAAATATATACGGTAGTTTTTCAAATGAAAATTAAAATATTAATTACACCCTTTATATGAAGAGATCACGTGACCCACTTCAAAAGAAAATATCGCATCAATCTTGTGTCAAAATCGCGATGTTTAAAGCTCTTTTTAATTTATATTTAGTGTTATATCCGTCCTAAAACCGCTTTATTATGCTTAATTTCTGTGCATCTATATTTTGAAACAACGCAATTACAATATATTTGAGTTTAAATGATCAATGCCATCCATCTTGTGTCAAAATTAGGATTTTTAAAGTTCTTTTTAATTTATATTTAGTGTTGTATCAGTCCTAAAACCGCTCTTTTTTTGCTTAAATTCTGTGCATCTACATTCTGAAACAACGCAATTACAATATATTTGAGTTTAAATGATCATCAAATTTTGATTATTTCTACAACGAAGCCTAATTTTCTCTTATGGAGAATGTAAACACTTAAAAATGTGGAATGAGTTGTATAAGAATTGCTGAATTTCTTTAACGTAAAATTATTTAGCTCTGGAGTCTGCAATATAGCTGATATGAATGAAACATTACTTGATTTTATATAGAGAAGAAGACGATTTTTTCGCATAGTTTAAGCATTAACTTTTCGCATAGTTCAAGCATTAAGATTTAAGAATATAGTTAAATTACTTGCCTCGCTATATGGTTTTCAGTGTTTAAATAAAATAAATTATTGCAGTATTCTGATGAATGAAAGGAATGGAATAAAATTGTTTGAATGAAATATTTACAGCTTTTACATAGAACACCAGGCGATTTATATTTCAATGACTTCATTTGAATAAAGTTCATTTTTTTGGATGAAGTTTTTGTTTTGATATATAATAAATTATTGTAGTATTGTGATAATTTAAAAAATATTACCGCTGAATGTATAGCAGTTTAGAGATGTTTAAACCAGACAATTCGTATTTCAATAACGTCATTTGAATAAAGTTCATTTTTTTCGATGAAGTTTTAAATTTTCAAATATGATAAATTAATATAGTATTGTGATAATTTTAAAAATATTACCGCTGAATATATCGCACTTTAGAGATGCTTAAATGAAATTGCATTGCAGTTGAAAAGTGTTTGACAATCAATGCTTTATGAGTGATTGATCTTGTTTAATTTTTAATTAGATTTTTGAAAATTAAATTTTAAACCTCTTTCAAAGTGTTCAAATCGGCCGTTTACTGCTAGCAATTAAAAAATTTTCTTTCCGCGGAGCCGTCTTCTTAACACGTGACAACACAAAATTTTAATAATCATTGTCATAAGATAGTTAAAAATGAATACAATATCCAGCCCCGCAACTCAAATTGGAAAATTTGGGTGTGTTTGACTCTCATGCATTTGGAATTATTCTTGTAACTAACAACATATTTTTGGATTAAGCTTAGATTTAGACGGGCCGTAGGAAATATTGAAATAAATCTCAGCCAAAGAAAAATGTAAAACTTAGAATCCATTAAATTGTTATTTTCAGAGACTTGTCGATAAATATTTCACAGATGCCTAGCAGACCGTAGATTTTCCGCGTGGGTGCAGCTGCACATAATAAAAGAAACTGTCTATCTATATGTATGTGCAGTTGGCAGAGGGAAAACTAAGTTGATTATGAAATTTGGGACGCAGGTACTTCAGGGCCCGGGATGATACGCCTAGGAGAGATTTTTTGTCATTGTGGTTGTTATACGTGGGCGTATTATTAAAGTGTTTAGATTTCGTTCACCAGAACTTGCAGCGAATTTTCGAAAATCAAAGAACGCTTTAATAATACGCCCACGTATAACAACCACAATGACAAAAATCAATCAATACGCCCGTTTATAACAAAAATTAAATAAATAAACTGCTGCGTTGGCGCACTGCACCACGACTCCAGGGAAATAACGAGTACATTTTTTAGTCTATTATAATATAAATATTGAGAGAAGAAACATGGTATTTGCTGCTTTTCAAGCTTCCACCTTTTCTGCCTGTAGTATTTGGAGAAACTAGTCGATAAGCAAAGCATCGTGAAACGGTCGCTAGATGTTAGATCATCTCGATTTTTGAGCTTATGGAATGGTACGTTATCCATTTAGCTATTTTTTCTAAATCCTCACTTAAGATATTGTAAATTTATTATTAGTCGATTTGAGAGAAATGCAGTTTTCGAAATCCCTTGCCCTTTCTGTCACATATGTGTTCAAAATACTCTCCTCAACGACAGGTGAATTTTTGACAGGTCACTGACAAAATTGCTGTATAACTACAGTTGCTAGGCAAGTGTGACGTAATGAAATTTGTGACGTCTTTGAAATCTTTTTGATATGTTTGACATTTGACGAACAAAAAAAAAGGTAATAAATGTCTATTAATGGCAACACTTTCAGAAACGCCAAACACGTCATAGTTGCTATGGTAACTGTAACATTTTGGCAACATTGGCGTCACTTTCGCTTCTTAACAAAATATTTATCTATTCGTAATTTGAAAAGTAAATTCTGATTTCAGTTTATACTAATATAATTAATAAGTTTTTGCCTTTTGATTAAGAATCAGGAAATTTGTATCAGCAATCTTATTAAAAATATTTTGATTTCTTGACACAAAATATCGCTTTTCAGATCTTTGCTGAAGTGGCACTCTTGGCGACCAAATTGCTTTTATAACACAACCCTGTTTCTTCAGTAATGGCTACTCGCGATTAAAATAAGATATTTTAGCTTTCAGCTGGTTTCACTTCCTTTTCTCTTGACTTCTCAAAACCTGAAGATGTTACTTTTACTTATTGGACTAGCAGCTGTTGCTTATGGCGAAAAGACGCTCACCCAAGAATCATTAGCTCATTTGAACAATGCTGAACTGCAAGAATATCTTATTAAAGTCCATCAAAAGTGTCCAAATATTACCCGTATTTATGAATTAAATCAAAGAAGTGTAAAAGGATGGCCTCTTTTGGTTATGGAAGTCACTAACAATCCCGGAAAACATGAAGAATGTAAGTAAAATATTAATATAAACTAGGCCATATGGTTTCAAAATATGTACTTTGTAAAAAGAAACATGTTTTTAATAATGCAATATTAGTTAATTTATTAATTATTGGTATGACACATCAAGTTCAACGTGACATGAAACATGTTCTAGTCTTGCAGTATCAGTTATTAAAATATTGGCGAATATTCTGAAGGAAATTTTGTACCGTGTTTTGAGGTATACTACTTGAGAATTAAATTAGCGATATTTGGTACATTTGCGGTCACCAGAATAGTACATTTCTTTTTCTTTCTGTAATTTCTCATTGTTTCTGTTTTTATTGCGTTTTTTAATCAGATGTTGAACAAATGTGCCATGCAATACAATAAGAAAGTATAAACATGTGTTTTAGCATTAAGCATTCTTGTTAGCAATTGATTTACCAAGTAGTACTTATCTTTTTTGTATGAAGAACTTAATTTTGTGTAGTTATATAGTATGCAATAAAAACATACAAGATCCTTCACATATGTTTAGAAAATAAATGCAGCTTAGATTATAACTTTTGTTTATTTATAAAAAATATATTCTTATAACAGAATATAACATTAATTTCTTTGTTCCGGACTCTTAAGAATCACTTCAATATATTTTAACAATCAAGTACTTTGAGTTATTAGGTGTTTCTTATGCCCAACCAACACATGTCCAATGTTCCCTTTGTATCTTTCAAAGAGCACACTGCTTTGCTTTTTTTGAAAACTGAAAAATACACCCTGTCCATTTTTTAAACTGAAAATTGTGCCTTACCTTTTTATAAAATTGAAAAAAGTCATTTTGCCCATTTTTTTGGCCATTGCTTTTATTAAATATAAAATGGTAAGTTTCCTTTGCAGAAGAAAAGGGAAGTCTTTAAAACTAAGTGAGTTACAAAATGTGCAAAACTGATACACTCATTATTTGTGCCTTTTTAAATTGAGAACAAACACATGCTCTTTTTTAGAAGCACCCTGCCTTTTTTTAATATGAAGTCCATTTTTTAATCTATCAAGTTAAATAAAGCACAAAATAATGTAATTCTGTAGGGTCTTTATGTTTCATTCAAAAGTGCTATTACAGGCAAACTGTCATGGGCATGTACAACATTTTCTGAGGAAGTGTCAAAATTGATTGCATTATAGATGTTGTAATGTGAACTTAAAGAACAGTTAGTTTTCCTTATTCAGATAATCATCAATAATATTATTAATTTACAGGATTAAAACATAGATTTAATTAGAAATATTTTTTTTTTCTAGATTACAGCAATTTTACACATCTTGGAGCATTCTGTAAATTTTTCTATCAGACTGTATAAAATTACTATTATTATTGCATTATTCAGTTAAAAATAATTCTTATTCAAACTCTTTGTGTGATTTGTTATGCATTGTATGTTATCAAAATATTTTGATGCGACAGGCTCCCAAACCGAAGTAATGTAATATTTCAGAGTTTTAATACCTCCAAAATCTGTTTTAATGCACTTAGAGGCAAATTTGACATGTGTGCGATAGGGTGGGCCGTAAAAATTTTGTTTTCAAAATTGTTAACATAATAGTGACCAAAAGTTCCTCTACCTGATTGTTAGATAGTATAAAATTTTTTAAAAGAATATTCCAATATCATCAGGCCTCTACCAGTCCAGAAAGTTTTAAAATTTAACATTTTAACATTATATACAAAAGCAATTTTAATTTATTAATTAAATTTCCAATCCTTGGAAAAGAAAATGTTTATCTAAAAAACAGTTTATAGCTATATATTTTATGTCTGAATTTATCCAATAGAGGGCACTGAAAACTCCTTCCTGGAAACTGTTAATTTCAATTTAACACAAAAGCACCAGTTGAAAGTTAACTCTTTCCTAGTGCGGAAGTGTCTTCGAAACGACTGACTTCTTGAACTATTTGTTATATGCTCTAAAAGTCTTCTAAAATTGCCTGAAAACAATAAGCTTGAGTAAAGTAAGTACTAGAAGTGTAACTTCATGTCCTATTTTTGGTTTACCATCGGATTTATCATTTATGTGATACTGTGTTAGCCACCTACAAAAATGTTATTTAAAGTGTTATTTACTTGTTCAACATGACCTAAAATATACATTATAGGGTAAAGATCCGAGGGTTTTTGATATCAGTGTGACAGTTGCCCAAAAAATCGAAAGAATTTGGATGCGAGCAACAATTCCAACAATTTCTCATGATCGTATTTTGCAATTGATTCGAACATACCACAACAAGTATCTTAACTTAGTTCGGTATCCTAAGAAAAAAAAAGAACAGTAATTATGATATCAAAGTCCATAACTTTAAAGAAAATGCACAAAAAATATTATTTGATATTGCGTCGTGCAAATGTCTGGATTTTCATAAATGTAATTATAAAAAGGTGCAAAAATTTCCTGCCAAAGAATGAAGTTTCTTGATCGATCAGAGAACATGTAGAAAAATGATTATAGGAAATATTGACATAGTAGAAACAGAAAGAATAGAAAACAAATATGAAAGAACAAAAAATCGCATATTGTGGGAGGACAAATCAAAACATACAATGACCTCATCTAATGAGATCTCAAAAGAAGAATGCAATGTTTCTCCATTGTTGGAAGTGAGCAAATATTGTGAAAGCTAGAATTTTGACATACATAAGCCATAGTGTTCGTCTAGTAAAAGAAATTACGTACAAATTCCCACACTAGCATGAATTTGTGACCAATATCATGTATTGCACAGATCAGCAGTGGCAGTGTCCTCAGCAGTTTTACAGGACGTTGGTATTATTACAGCGAAAGATAAAACTCCGGTTATTGATAAAAATCAAGTACAAAGAGCTTGGCTATTTAACCGTAAAACACTTACTGGGAATTTTAAAATTAATGATCATGTTGTAGCTGGACTCTACTTCTACGGGAGGAAGGATAAAATTCTTTACCAGGAAAGACTTGTGGAAAAATGAGAAGCAAGAAAGAAGAACATTATGTTTTATTAGCTAAGCCTGGGTCCTCATATTTAGGACACACAACACCATCTTCCGGTACTGGTAAAAGTATATCAATGTCTATAATTGAATACTTTGCATTGACAAACCCCAACCTAAATGATGTAAGAGTTATTAGGTATGATGGAACTAATATCAACACAGGACATACGAATGATGTGATTAGATGTTTAGAAAATAAGTTAAATTGTCCTTTACAGTGGTTTGTCTGTCAATTACACAGCAATGAACTGCCTCTTCGACACCTGTTTCGACATCTTGATGGAGCTGCATCAGGGCTTCGATAGCATAGTGGCCTAATTGGGAAGCAATTAGTGAATTGTGAACAAAAATCAGTTGCAAATTTTAAATTCTACCATGCAGTTTGCCTGAAGTTGATGTTCATAGACTGAGTACAGATCAGAAATACCTTTATGAAATTTGCCAAGCAATTTCGTCGGGTTCTTGTACAGTGGACCTTGCTAACCGACATCCAGGAAATTTGTCCCATTTAAGGTGGCTAATAACAGCCAACGAAATACTAAGAGTTTATGTAGGAAGTCAGTCAGGATCCATCCATAGAATTAAATATTATAACTGAATTTATTATCAGAGTTTATGCACCATCATAGTTCTATATAAAAAATATCCAACTTGTAAATATGGAGCTTGTCACGTTCACAGGTTAGTAGAATCGTCAAGATACTTCAGTTCTAGTCTTAAGCTCGATCCAGTGATACAAAGAAATGCTTACTTTTGCCATCCAGAAAATTTACTGCTTATGATGATAAGACTATTGCCATAGGATCAGAGAATTAGGATTGAAAGACATTTTAAAAGCAAGGTTGAGAAAAGGTGACAGAGCAAATACAGTCAGAATTTTTAAGATTTCATTTATAAATTTTAAAGCCTAAGATTATAGCAATCTCATGTTTTGGGAAGAGTGCGACGTCACTTCTCCGCCAATTCCTGATGCAATATCAGATACTCAGTTAGCAGAGTTTATTAAAATGGAGGAAATTCCTGATATGATTTTCATTTATATCCGTGTCACACGTAGGCTGTTGAACGATATGTATAACTGAGTCTCAGTTTCTGTAAAAGGGCTTGAAGCAAGAGATGGAGTCGTCAGGGCAACATTAAAATCAAGAAAAATCCTGCCAAACTTTGATGGCAAGGAACAATATCCAGTATTATAACTATGATTATAATTTGCCTTTTCTTTCTGTGTATATCAAGTGTTTCACAGTGTAGTTTCATAGTATTTCAAGTGTGTCATATATTTCTACCTGTTTTGTGCACAATGTATGCAGCAGAAGTTATTTGATTTCAATCTCCCCCCTCCCCTCGCCTTTTCTTAAAAGCTCTGAAGGCTGATAACAATCTGAAGGAGATTGTTTAATATTTAGTTTACTTCAAACACTAACATTCCATTTTGTTTGTAACACAGAGAAACTTTTGACTGATATTTTGTTTTGGAGAAAATGCTTTTTCCTAAGAATCGGACAAGTTTTTGTTATACTTTTTTACCCATATTACAAAGGTTTAAACAATTTTTTTCCAAAACAGCACACAATATTCTATTCCATGTATAAAATTGGCATATTACTTTATATAAATGTTTGATTTCTGCTCGCATTTGATGAAAAATAGAAGTTTAAATTTGAATCTTGAAATCTGAAAGTTAGTTTCACTGCATTTTACTATCAAAAATTACTGTTATGTATGACTTTGCTTAATTTTTTAAAGATAAATTTTCATAAAAAAGTTTAAATACGTGAATTATCTTTACTAATATACATATACATCAGAGTATTAAAAATAGTTTTTATTTCTAAAAAGATGCGTTTTTTGATATTTTTACTCCTATTTGGCATATTACAATGCTGGGTAGATGCCTAAAGATTTTATTTCCCCAAAAAATTCCTTAACAAGAGTATTTTGGTATAAAACAGGGCAACTTTTGCACCCTATTGCATTTCGAAATTCTAAAATAATTTTTTTTACCTATTCAAACGGCCCACCATAGTGTGCAAGTTTCTTTGTTTGTTAAATTTATTTAAGCAATTAACATGGCTATTCACAAATATATATAATTTAGAATATGTAGTTACTATTTTACCTACTTGTATTTTTTTTTTTTTTTTTTTCAGTGAAGCCTGAGTTTAAGTACATAGGCAACATGCATGGGAATGAAGTTCTTGGCAGAGTTTTGTTGACAGCTCTTGCTGGCTACTTGTGTGATGAATATAATAATGGAAATGCTAACATTCAGAAACTGATTAATATTACCCGCATTCATATTTTGCCATCTATGAATCCAGATGGTTGGGACATTGCCTCTCAGGTTCATGATGTATTTTAAACTATTCTTTTATTTATTGTAATATTTAGGATGACAATGTATAACAATTATTATATATAGGGCCTGGATTTTGATAACGTTGTACTTGCATTTTGGGCTTTTTATCTCTTTCATTTTAGAATTTTTTTTAACAACTTTAGGTCATTTTCGGTTGTTTTGAGGGTATTTTTTTTTATATTTTAAGGGCATTTGTTTTGTTTTTGTTTTAGGTCATTTCTTGCATTAAAAATTAAATTTTCATAAGAATTGTGTTTTTTAAGCTGCATTCAAAACCAATATTGTTAGATGAACAGAGGAAAAAACCTTCAAAATTTTTCATTTTGGTAACTTATTCAAGTCACTGTTTAGTGCTATCCAGATTTTGTTCAAAAGGATTGTGAGCAGCTTAGTGAACAAAATCATTCAAATTTAGAATTTCTTCTGTTGCTGACTTATCAAACCTGTACTACCTGACAGAACATGTTACAACTGGTTCTGACTTTTAGAATTTTTCTCTTAGACACTTCTGGGAGAATTTCATTATTCAGTGTAATTTCGATCCACTTTGCAAGTGATTAGATTACAGATCATTAAAATTTATTTGTAACATGTATTTACTTGCTTTTTACTTTCCCTACAACACATGGTAATGTATAAAGTATTTGAATTGTATCGAAAATCACAACTTGCGTTTTTGACAGATCTACATGTTTCGAGCACTTTAGAACCTGAAAAACTATATTTGGCATGATGTCTGTGTGTCTGTCTATGTAATGTATGAATCCAGTCTAACTGCGAAACGAATTTACCAAATTTTACAAAATTTGATAGATAAGTCACTTGTGAGTTATTCTGGTGCTGATTAGATTTTGATACGATTTGAAAAAAAAGAACCCACCGTTTTTGATGAAATGGTCCACAAAAATGTATGTTTCCACTCTAACTGAAAAACTAATTGAGTAAATTTCACAATATTTGGTAGACAAATCACGTAGGAAATTTCAGGATTATGGAAGAGATCGAACTCAAGTTTAATGAAAGGTTGTTTTGCCATTGTAAATACATGTGTGAAAAATTTCAAAAAAATCTGTTTAATAGAAGTGGGTCAAAAATTTATCTCAAGATTTGGCTCAAAGAAATAAACAGAAAAACCAACCTAAATAAAACAGTAAAAATTAAATGTGTTAAGGAAAATTTAATTTAATATTTTCAGAGAGTTAGTTTTCTTGTCTTTGAATATATTAGAGTATAATAATTAGAAGTTGAGAAACAGATTTACTCAGACTAATTTAGCTTATAAAAAGATTCATTTTTACTTTTATAGTTCTGATGAGTACACATAATGATCAGGTGGCAGAGCTCTTTAGCTCTATAAATAGAAACCCATCATTCACTTGAACTCAGTTTGATATTCTTAACTTTATATAATAATAACTGCATTAAGATTTACTTATCTTTAATATGTATATGTTTAAACAATTTGCCTATCTATTTAAACTTCATATTTGCTTTTGTTATCTTATCAAATGACAGTGTAAAGCTCAATGTAATTTGGTGTCTATTATCTTTTTGTAAAACTGAAGTAAAGAAAACATCTTTATATTAAATGAATAAAAATAAAATATACTTCTTTAATAATTTTATATGTTAAAGCTCCATTGCTAGATGGGTTAAATTTAACTAATTTTCAGGGTTCAATATGTTTCAGATTTCGAAATAGATTTATTATATTACTCTATTCATAATAGAACTAGCTAATTTTATTGATATTTTTATTTCTACTGTGAAAAATATTTTTAATTTATTGATGTTTTGAAATATTTTATTATTTTTAGTCTAGTGAAAGAAATTGGCTTGCAGGAAGAGAAAATGCTAATGGAGTAGATTTGAATCGTGATTTTCCGGATCTGAATACAATTGCATATTCTTCAGAGCAGCACAGACTGCATAGAAGTGGCCATTTTTTTACTTCAGATGCAGCTGATCACAAGGTATAATTTCACCTTCTTTTGGAAAACAGCAATTTTGTAATAAATTAAACTGTCATAGACAATGATGTGGATAGGAAAATTTTCCAGAAACGGAAAATTTTCTGTTGCACTTTTTTGGAAAATTTACTACACAAGCTACTGAAGTGATTAAAACCAAATTTGAGTGCCAAGTTTCATATATTATGTAGATGGAAACACTGAATTTTTTTTTTTTGAAAAATGTATATAGTGTCCTATGGTAAACTCATCTTCCAATATTTTGGTTTTAAGATCAAAAGTTATGTTATAATATTTTGTGGTTCAGCTCCAGTTTGCAGGTGCTCAGCAAAACAGGATAGCAGATAAGCTTTTAAATTTAGTTTCGGGTTACCATCCCTGTGCACCATTTTATTTAGTCTTTAAGACTCATTTAAGATGTTTGTGTTTCACAACCTAATGAAGGGTATGAAGGCTAATTCTTGTTTCTGTTATACTTGTAAATAGTTTTATGTGTTTTTTGTAAATAAATTATCTGTTTAATGTACACACAACCTTGTTTTTTACACACAACCTTAATCTCTTATCAGACGTGTCCTAAAAGAGGAAGATACCTCAGGACATATTGTTAAGCTCTAAAACAGGATTTTGTCAAAATCGTTGGCTTTCATAGTCTTGAAATGCAATAAAATGATTTGGATCAAATGTGGTGTGAACACAGAAAATAATTCCAAAAAATTTATTAGTTTAACTATAAAATGAAATTTTGTCAAAATCAGTGACCCTTTGTAATTTTAAAACCTTATAAATGATTTGGATCCAATTTGGGTTGTACCCATATTGTCTAGATGTGCTTTTAAAACATACATTTTAAGAAATGTATATAGTTTGGCTTAGAGGTTGAATTCCCATTTATTGCGCTAGAAAAGTCACAGGATTTCTTTGATTCTGTATTTTTTACTGTTATTTGTGGAATGCTGTGCATAGAAAAATATTATATTATTAAAGGCATTTAAATGTATCTTTAAATAGTTCAACCGAATTTTGGATGTTCCCATTCTTTTATTAATTAAAATTTATCAATATCAGTAAAATTAAGATTTATATCAACAACCTATATCAAAATTTTCATTTTACTACAAGCTTGAAAACATTTAAATTAGATATCACAATCAACTTCCAATTGAATGAATTGTAATTTTATATTCATCTCTGTATTCCTCATTAACAGTCATTAATTCTAGTCACAATATTGAAATATCAAATTTTTTTAGTCATTAATATCTTTAAGTAGGGGTTCATAATAGTATGGTATCTTATTATGGTAACATCATCATGGCAGAGCATGTATCAAATGTAATCCTGTATAATTCCAAGTTTTTTTCTAGGATTTCACAAGAGTATGCTGCTAACTTCTCATAAGGGGTATATTAAACTGCAAAAGAGCATATTTCAAAAGTTTTCAGAAGAAAATTATATATATATAATTTCAGTATGTTGTTGAGACAGTCTGTGGGACATATGGGAATAAAACTGAATAATATCACCCAATTAGTTTTGGATTTAACTCGGGTGAAAAAATAAAATACATTGAATCCTATAGGGCATAATTTTTCAAACATTTTGTAAGCGGAGTTAAAATTCACAAATTGCTTCGAAAATTTTAGGAAATATTCAAATTATCTCATGAAATATGCAATAAAAATTTCAGCAAAATATGTTAGGTAATTTTTTAAATAAAAATTTAAATAATAATTACACTCATATTATTATATGAAGAGATCACATGACTCATTTCAAAATAAATTGTAGATGCATTTTTTTCCCATGTGTAAAAATTGTGATGTTTGAAGATCTTTTAAATTTATATTTAGTGTTGCATCCATCCTAAAACCGCTTTATTTTTGCATATTATCTGTGTATTTAAATTGTGTCAATTCAATTACAATATTTCTTATTTTAAAAGATCACTAAGCTTTGATTATTCTTTCAACAAAGCCTAATTTCTATAGCATGCAGAATGTAAGTAAATCAAGTGATTGTAAAATGAGTTGTATAAGAATTGCTGAATTTTTTTCATGCAAAATTATTTAGCTCTGGAGTCTGGAATATAAGTGATATGAATGAAATTTTCATTGATTTTACATAGAGAAGTAGACTATTTAGAGCATTTCTTTTTTTGATAAAGTTTTAAGTTTCCAAGTATAATAAATTATTCTAGTTCTATGATAATTTTAAAAATATCGGTATCGAATATATCGCATTTTAGAGTTGTTTAAATAAAATTGCCTTTCAGTTGGAAAGTGTTCCCTAATCAATGCTTTTATCATGATTGATTTTTCTTATTACTTTTTTTTGTTAAACTTACTAGTTATACATTTTTAACACTTTACAACAAAGTTGAAAAGTGTTTATGACTTTGTTCATTCTGTCTGTCTGTCTGTCTGTCTGTTACCACGATAACTGCCGTAAAAATGACTTAATCAAAATGAAATTTTAGTATGTTGTTCAGACGGTCTGTAGGACCTATGGGAATATAAATGAATAATATCACCCAATTAGTTTTGGATTGAACCCGGGTTGAAAAAATGAAATACATTGAGCCCTATGGGAACTAATTTTTCAAACATTTTTTAAATGGATTTAAAATTCACAAATTGCTTCGAAATTTTTAGGTAATATTCAAATTGTTCCATAAAATATATAAAAAAAAATTCAGTGAAATATATTCAGTAGTTTTTTAAATAAAAATTAAAATAATAATAACACCTTTTATATGAAAGTATCACGTGACCATGATATGAAAGTATCACGTGATCCACTTCAAAATGATATATGGCATCCATCTTGTCTCAAAATTGTGATTTTTAAAGTTTTTTTTATTTCATAGTGAGTGTTGTATCCGTCCTAAAACCACTTTATTTTGGTTTAAATTCTGTGCATCTACATACTAAAACAACGCAATTATAATATATATGAGTTTAAATGTTCATCCAAATTTGATTATTTTTACAACGAAGCCTATTTTTCACTTATGTAAAATGTAAACAGCAAAATATATAGGATGAGTTGTATAGGAATTGCTGTATTTTTTTAACGCAAAAGAATTTAGCTCATGGAGTTTGCATAGCTGATATGAAAGAAATATTCATTGACTTTACTGAGAGAAGGACGATTTTTTGCGATGAAATTTTAAGCATAGAGTTAAATTACTTGTAGCTCCATGGTCTTAATTTTTAAATAAAATAAATTATTATAGTATTGTGATGAATGACATGAATGGGAAATTATTTATGAATGAAATGCTGCTTTTTTAAAGAGAGCCAGGCGTGTTATTTTTTCTATGACGTCATTTGAATGAATTTCAGTTGTTTTCGATGAAGTTTTTAAATATAATAAATTATCGTGGTATTATGATAATTCTAAAATTATTACCGAGTAATATATCACATTTTAGAGATGTTTAAACCAGGCAATTTATATTTCAATGCCGTCATTTGAATGAAGTTCATTTTTTTCGATGAAGGTTTAAGTTTTCAAATATAATAAATCAATGTAGTATTGTGAGAAGTTTTAAAATATTACCGAGGAATGTATTGCATTTTAGACATGTTTAAATAAAATTGCATTGAAGTTGGAAAGTGTTTCATAATCAATGCTTTAAGCATGATTGATCTTTCTTGTTAGTATATTATATTTAAACTCTTTGATCATTCATTAAAAAGGTTAGTTTATATGTATGTGTATATATAACTTGTTTGGATACATCCTTTGCACCATGGCATATGGTGCTTGACATTTTTGACCAGGCTATAACCATTGTCAAAATTTTACTTAGCTGTCATAAATGGTTCTTACACTGTGTTATGTTGTTATTTAATCTTAGTTAAATTCTACTCTTAGCTATTTTTGTACTATTTAATATTCCATTTTGCTGTAAATTTACATCCTTGTATGCATATAATATGAACATTCATTACTGTATTAGGAAATTCAGCTGATCATGTATTTTAAATCTAAATGAAATATAGCAAACTTTACAGTCATTCTCTTCAGGGTTTGCTTTATCGGGTTTCTATTATATCTAGAAAGTTTATATTTCATGTAATTTTTATTATTGAAACTTTCTAAATATATATATTTTTTCTAGTTACAACCTGAAACTAAAGCAGTCATTCAGTGGATTTTGAATAACCCATTTGTCCTGTCTGCAAATCTGCATGGTGGAGCATTAGTTGCAAACTATCCATATGACGAAGCTAGGAAGTCTAATAAGTTAAATGCATACACTGCTACCCCAGATGATGATACATTTAGGTAAATATTGGTGCATATATTTTATTTTTTATTGTTTTCCTCCTGTATAAAGTTCAGGAAGGGTATCTGCTTTTTTTTTAACTCATCTTGAATTTATATCTAATTAGATGACAGTAATTTAATCTCAAAGATTTGAACTTTGATGCAATGAAAAATTTTATTTAAATATGCTTATAAGAGAAAATATCATTGGAGAAATTCTCTTAAATCCCTTAACATATTGAAAACAAAGGTAGGTTAAAATAGTTTTACATTAAGTTTTGCCCAATTTCTTGAATTATCTTTAGGAAATTGATAAATTGTATTTAGTTTTTAGAATGTATTAGGGTTTCCATGCTACCTGAAAAAGAGGGATAACCTGAAATTGTCGGGGAATATGAAAAATTAATCAACAGGTCTTGAATTATCAGGGAAATTTTGTGTAAAGTACAAAATCTGGAAAGTCAGGAAATTTAAAAATTTTAGTTAGCATTTTATTGCATTGTATGGACGCTATTCGTTCTATTATTTTTTTACATATGCAAAGTGTTTCAGCTTTGAAAATTTTAAAAACCTATCTGGGATATCTGGAAAAATCATCATATTTTATTATGTTCTTTAGGTGTGAATCCTGTAAATGTCAAAGAGCATGCTTAATATTAATTTTAAAGACCAAAATACAATTGGTTAAACATAATTATAATTTGTATCTATAATCATAAGTTTTAAATGCTAAAGTTTCTAAAAAGAATTCAGAACAAGAAAATGTAAAAATAAATAAATAAAATTGCTTATACTTTTTGTATATGAATTCTATTTGTTTTTACACATTAAAATTTACTTTTCATATAAGTACACCATAATTGTGATAAAATTTTATTCCTTTGAACTTTAGTTCTTAGGAAAATTATAATTTTTATTTGTAGAAATTTTTTTTAATGTCTTTCTTGCTGAAAGACTCCAGAATTTTTAAAATCATGATCAAATATACAAGCTTTACTCAACTAAGATTCATTAAACTAATTGAACTTATTTAAAACCTTTTATATTATTTTTATAGTTTTGAATTTTAAACTGAACCAATATGCTGTTGCTGTAACTTATCAATGTTTGTTTTGTATGATACTATTAAAAACTTTAAAATTCTTTAAGTGTCATTTACAGTTTCATTTTATTTTACATTATTAAATTAAAGAATAATTTATCTTCATTAATTAATAGTGACATATGCAAGAAGGTATCAAGGGGCTATAGCCTCCCCTCTCCACTCATAGTTTTTAAAGTTCATTATAAGAGATAAATAGGCTAAATTAGGTCAGATATAGAACAAACTTCAATACCCTCCAAAATTTCTGTTTATGTTCTTGGTACTGTATAAAAATCTATTTATCATATCATGCAGAAGATATTTTCAATGTGATAGAGAGTTATAATATTTCAAATAAAAAGCATACATCTTTCTACACGAAAAATATCCTTCATTTTCTCCTAAGTTTAATCAACAGCTTACACTCATATTTTTTATAGTGCACAACAAGTGTTCACCATGCTATACTATACTGAATTTTTATTTTCTGATGTTGGTAGGTATTACTGTTTAATTGGCAAAGTTTTAATAATCTGTCTTGCATGAACTTGCTTGTCTATATGCAAATAACTACTTGATTAAAAAAAAAAGTCATTGTAGTTAAACAGAAATCTTACATTGTTAAAATCATAGGTACTTTAATTATTGGAGTGCATGTTACCTGATATTTTGAGGACAAGATAATATCTATATATATCTATATATATATATGTCTATTTATAATATGCACATAGAAATTGAATATATTGAAATATATTCTTCCTAGAAATCTAATTTAACATTGGAATATATTAGAATGTATTCTTACTAGAAATACAATTCAATATTTAATATATTGGCATATTTTTTCCTAGAAATCCAATTCAATGTTGAATATATTTATAAAAACTGGAGAGTTTTAGACAAATCTTGTGAGAATTAAATACTTTGAAATTTTGTGGTGTACATATTACAAACTGAGTATTAAACAAGCAGCAAAGCCTTGTGTTTTAAAAATTGAGCTAAATTAATTGTTTTTGTTTGTTTCAGATATTTAGCTGGTGTCTACTCTGGAGCTCATAAGACCATGTCTGCAGGGATACCAGTCAATTGTGGAGGAGATGAATTTACACATCAAGGTGGCATCACCAATGGGGCAGCTTGGTATAGTGTAGCTGGAGGTATGATACATTTTCCATTTTGGCAAAACCTTTAATTTTTTTTCTATGATTGGAAACAGATCTATTGAACTAGTCTAATGGTTGTAATATGTCTAATGGTACTGAGACTATAATTCACACATCTAGAAGAACAGGAGTTTGAATTTTATTCTGGGTATACATATCTTGTGTTTATTTTGAAATTTTGTATTTCTATCGAGATCAGTTCTTTCTTTCAACCCAGACCATTCCAACCTAACTGAATGTAAAGCAGCACATTAAGAATTTTGGATACTGGACAGTGGTTAGTAGGTCCCAAAAAGTTATTAGCCAAACAATGTTTTCAATGGCCAAATATTTTTACCATGAATTTAACCTTTTCTGTTGCATTTTCAGATGTATACATATATAATATGCCACCCACCGAAACGTTAACAATTATTTACTATAGGCATATATTTAAAATCTATTATTGTATGCATGCAATTATCTGTGATTATTAATAAAATTTTATTTTTCATTTTTACATATAATAAGGATTCCACTCTTACACTCCAATTATAGGCTTCTTACAAAATTATGTTTAATTTTGGTTAAAGCATATTAAGATTGCGTTTTGAAATGCTGTAATTTCAAATTAAAGATTAGATCTATGACTTATTTCTATTTTTAAACTTTCTTTTCTTTGTTCATTTTCTGTTAGTTTTACAATTTGCCGTATTTTATAATCATCCAATTTCATTTTGTTGCAATTTAAAGATGGCGAATTTTTTGGTTTTGTTCATCAAGATCTGTTGAGTACAAAAAAAAAAAAAAAAAAAAAGGTCAGTTTTGTTGAGTATTGTGCATTTTCGTATTGGCTATTTTCAGGAAGTTATATGCCAGTGAAGTGCTAATTTGCAACATTACCCAATATTTGTTTGGACAGCAGAGACAGTGCTATCCAATATAGACTGGAACCCAGTGGACCCATATAGGGACCTTACCTTGCTACAAACCTCTTTAAAGGACTTTCGGACCCATAAATTTATTGTTCCTGTCCTCCGCACATAGACACAGGTCTAGTTTGGACAGTGCTGGGAATCAAACTCTGGTTCTCCATGTGCAATCTGTGTGTCTTAACCATTAGGCTTTCCCACTCCTATCGAGACCAGTTGTGCAAATATATTATTATAGTTTTAGATCTCAGTATTTTCAGGGTGGAGGCTGTGTCCCCTTAGCTCCAATGATAAATATATTCAATTTTCAGTAATGACATTAAATATCATTCCAAACATTATCCAAAATTTTCAAGAAAAATTGTTTTTTGAGAATTTTTTATAAAGCCTAGCTTTGTATAGATCTTATGGAATCAAAATCAACTGATGAATCAACTTGATCAAAATCAACTGATCAATATAGACTTTATATTAGACATTAATTGTTAACTATTAAAATTTTTAATCAATCAATGAACACCTTTGCTACTGGCTAATGGTTATATTAGCATTAATTGTAATTATGTTGTAATGTGTAGTAGCTATATGGATTTTCAGTCAACTATTAGCTTACTAATATAGTTATATTATTAACTATTTGAAAAAAAATTATAATATAATACATGATAACCCATGAGTACCCAATAATAATAAATTGTTTATTTATACTTAAAATATTTTTAATTGGTTAATTTATTTAAACATTAAAATTTAATATCTTAGCATATAAGAATCAATTGAGGATCAAGAGTGCTTTCTTCAGCACTGTTGATCCTCTTTTGAATTTCATTGCCAGCTCTGTTTGGATTTCGTTTCTGATGGCCTTAAGAGGAATCCTCAGTGTTTTAAGCTTTGATTCGCTATCACTAGATGGCGCAACGTATTTGGACATGAATCCGTTCAAAATTACAGAAGAGCGATAATTCGTCAATTCTATCTACCTCTGCCTCTTGGCGACATTCAAAGCGTGCCAAAAGATCAGTCCCATTTCCTCTATTGAGGAGGTGACGTATTTTCTGGGAATTCTCAGAAACTAGTTTACCAACCCCACCGCTGATTCTTTGACCGCTGTGCCTGGGGGTCAGGGAAGATCCCTTTGTGAATAAATAACTTGGGATCATGAGTGGTGAAGGCTTTGGGATTCAGTTCGAATGCTTATGGTACGAACTCGTTATTTCCAGCGATGTTGCTTACTAAAGAATATAGTAACGCGTGTATATTAAAATAATAAAAACGTGAAATATGCAATTCTATATATTTTAATATTCCTTCCATAAATAATTAAAAATATTAATTTAATACAATTTGCAAATAAATAATACAAATTTTAAAGAATTCGATTAAAGCGTTATTTTCTATGGAAAACACTGATAATTCTACGAACGGTATCATATGGGGTCAAACATACAAACAGGGCGGTCGAGAAAAGATGGAAGCCAGGTTAATTTATGAAGAGGCCCTAGCCCCAAGGCGACCTCAATCGCTTTCCACGAGCTTGTATATGAAATGTGTTCAGGAGTACGTATACTTTTCACCGAAATCTCAAATACAAAATATCTCGGAAAAGATTACCTCATACTTCGATTTTGACTGACAAGGAAGTATTCAGGAGTACTTATAATGTATTTTTTCCATTTATGTTGGTCCTATGTTTTAAAAGTGAAATGGTCCCAATCAAAATTAACAAACGTTTTATCAAATGGCAAGTGCTCTGTAGAACTTCGATTTAAATTTTATGATTGGTCAAACATAGGGAAGTGTTTAAAATGTGTTCAGGAGTTCCTATAACGTGTGAATACAAAAATTGTCAGATAAACACCTTATACCTAGATCTTGATTGACGAATAAGCACAACTCCTGGATTCATGTCTACGATCAGGAACTGTTTTTTTCCTACTCAGAACATGTAAAGTGACTGTTTGGGCGGTCTGAACAGTGCCATCCAATTTAGACTGGAACCTAATGGGTGTGGCAACCACAGGGTCTATACCATACTTTTACATACACATTTAATACATATACATACTTTTAACCTCAAATGAATGGACACAATTATTTGGAAATCATCGAAAGTCGTCCTAGAGATATCGGATTCTTTTTCTGCATTTAGTGCTATACTAGCCAAATATCCATTGAAAATCAACGGTCTCACAACGGTCTTGATTGAGGAAGAAGCACAATTTTTGAACTCCTGAACCCATTTGTACGGTACGAACTTCTTCCAATTGTTTAAACAACCAGAGGAATCACATGGGGGTGGCGTGGCAGCTATTGAGACCGTACCATCATTCCCCTAACCTCTTGGATTGAGGGCCAGGAATATTGAACATTTCAGCCATAACCAGTTTGATGTTTTTGAAATTTTTATTCACATACCACATGACGCAAATACACTTTGGACCATATATATACATAAATGTGATCCCCCCCCTCTTTAAATCGAATGTTATTCCGTCACTCTACCCTCTCCCTCTTAGATATTCTGAAAAATTATGTAAAACAGTCTCCTCCCCCAAACATTGGAAAAAATTAAAATAATTCTTCCTCGAAAAAATAAATTTATTAATGCGCCCCCCCCCCCTTTAAACCGAATATTAAAATATTGAATCTAATGTAAGAATGTTCTTCTATAGTGGTCAGATGTCCTTATAACGTTTCTTTACATTAATTTTTTGAATACAAAAATTATTGGATAAATACTTCATACCTTTATAAAGGCTTTGACCAATAAGCACGTTTTCTGTCAAATTTCTAATGCTACAAACTTCTTTTATTCATACCCAAACCATCCGATCTACCAGAAAGTATAAGGTAAAATTGTTTGGGTAACCAGAACAGTGTCACACAGTTTAGACTGAAACCAAATGGGGATGGCAACTAAAGACTGTACCCTCCTTCCCCTAGCCTCTTAGAATAAAGCCCAGCAAAATTGAATATTTTAGCTGTAGCTAGTTTACTATTCACTAAATTGTGACCCATGATACAGCAACATTCTGGGCCATATATATATATATATATATATATATATATATATATATATATATATATATATATATATATATATATATATTTATTTATATATATATATATATATATATATATATATTTATTTATATATATATTTATTTATATTTATTTATATATATACTTTTAATTCCTGCAACTCGATTCAATTGTTTAGAAATATTATACTTAATCAACTTTTTAGAATTTATAGATTATCAGATAAAAAATTTCATGCTTTGCACATTAATAACCTCAAAATTACCAGTAAAATGTATCAATATCCTGCATATTTAGTCAATAGTATAGTTAATAAGTTTCGATTAGCCTAAAATTCTCATATTCTCCCCTTATTATCTTATTTTAGCCGTACTTCTTCATTCTCCTGCAATTATATTTTCATCTTTTTATCTCGAAGCTTTAACAGTTGAATAACTCATTTTATTGCTTTTGCGCAGTACTGTTTTTATTACTCTCTTTGGCAACAGCAAATCACATCTTTTCATTTTGGCATATGGCAACGATGATCCAGTCATATTTTGCTCGTCATGGTTGCACTGAAGAGGTGCGTTTTGAGGTATTTATGTTTCCTTTATTGTTCCAATCTTTATGCTTGTCGTCCATATAACACAAGTTTATAGATAAAATCTATCTTGTGTTTCAGAAACAAGCATTTTTGTATTCATTTCGAAAAGATATATGGACCCGATGAGAATTTTTTCGAAATGAACTTTTCGTAAGCCTAATCTCGTAAGCCTAAATCTCCTCCATGTGCAAGCTTTTTTGCTTGATTTTTTTGTTTTCTTATTTGCATTCCTCATTTTTGAAATTTGTTGATTGTCTTTGTCCTTATGACTTGCATTATGTTTTATTATTTCCTCTTTTTGTCTTAATTTCTTTGTATTTGTAGAAAATTTTGGAATAGTGTATTATGAGTTACTACATGCATTCTAACTTTGGATTTAATAATTTATTTTTATATTGAAAACATTTTATTTATTAGCTGCATTTGCGCAATAAATTAAATGTATATTGCATTGTCATTCACATTCTTATACTACGCTGTTTAGTTTATCTAACTTTTCATTTATGAACTATCCTTATTCCTAATTCCTTTTGTATGCTTCGTATTAAAGAAACATTCTATTTATTTATATATATATATATATATATATATATATATATTTATTTATATATATATATATATATATATATATATATATATATATATATATTTATATATATATATATTTATTTATATATATATATATATATATATATATATATATTTATTTATATATATATTTATTTATATATATATATATATATATATATATATATATATATATATTTATTTATATATATATATATATATATATATATATATATATATATATATATATTTATATATATATATATATATATATATATATATATATATTTATATATATATATATATATATATATATATATATTTATTTATATATATATATATATATATATATATATATATATATTTATATATATATATATATATATATATATATATATATATATATTTATATATATATATATATATATATATATATATATATATATATATATATATATATATATTTATTTATAATTCACTTTATTTTTATTATTTGTCCTTCCACTAGCCAGTAGACAGTTCCAATGGTGTCCATAGGTAAATTATCACCATTGTCAGAAACTGGCTATTCTATCGGTTTTAATTCGAATTGTATGGCTGTCCTGGCGAGAATGCAATTTCGAACTAACCGCCGTTTTTTATCTAGTTTCAGTTGATTGTTCTCCATGTCTTGATCTTTAATTTTGAGATAGTATTTATTATTGCCTTTTCTCATTTTTGCCGTGTTTGCTTTTTTATTTTATATATATATATATATATCTTTTTAATTATGATTTTTGTATACTCATCTTCCCCTCATCCCCTTTCCATTATAGTGATAAGTTACCTTCTATTTTTATCCTTAGTCTTGGTCTGTAGTTACTTATTTGTAACAGATATGCTAGAGATGAGATTTTTGTACTTTCCGTAGTTTATGCATAGTTTTCGATTAACTTTCGATTTTTAATTTTTCCTCTAACTAATTTTTCGTATGGAGGGCCACAAAAACATAACATTTCAATCCTGGCCAGTTAGATTTTTTTTTAATTTCCAATAATCAGACATACACATGATGAAAGCACACTCTGTGCTATATATATATATATATTATTTCTGTCTATATTTACAATGTAACATCCCTTCCCCCATCCCCAATTGAATGTTAGAAATCAAAATTCTTGTCTAGCTGAAAATTAAAACAGTTGAAATGTAAAGACTTTTAGAATTTGAGTGCTTTGAAAGTGAAATAGTCTCACTCAAAATTAACAATTTTTGATCATAAGACAAGTTCTATTAGTAACTGTTCATGTTTTATCATCAAAATATAATATACTAAATTTCTCGGAATAACTATACCTCATTGCTAGACGAATAAGCAAAAGGTCAGGCATACAAACAGGAAGGACGAGAGGGGGCTGAGGTCAGCTCTACTCTTCGAGGTGTAATCAATGAGTAATCGTGATTCTAGCTCTTTGGCTCTGCTCACAGGGAGGGGCCCAGGGTCTGCAGTCACTTTCCATGGGATTGCTGATGAAATGTGTTCAGGAGTTCGTATAACGCATATTTTAATAAAAATCTCTAGTAAAACAATACTTTATACTTAGATTAAGTATATTTCCATAACTCCTGAACACATTTTAAAGATTTTAAGACAGATGTCTATTTATCTACGAACAATGGTATCTTATGAGGTCAGACAAGCAGGACAGACGAGAAGGGGCTAAAATCCGGTCTGATTAGGGGGAGAGCCATAGCCTTAGGGCCCGCAATCACTTTTCATAGGACTGCAGCTGAAATGTGTTCAGGAGTTCGTATAACGTGTTTTTTCAATAAAATCTCAAATACGAAATATCTCGAAACTATATCTTAGATCTTGACAGACTGATACGTATATTTCTATAACTTCTGAACACATTTCGAAGACATTTAGACCCCACCTGTGTTGTATGTTCAAGAGTTGTTATAACGTGTTTTATCATCAAAATTTCGAATGCGAAATTTCTATGAAAAACCATACCTTATACCCAAATTTTGATTGACGAATAAGTAACAGTGTACAAAAAGCTGTGTACACGATGTGTAGCATAGCACAAAAACTATTGAACATGTTGAGTGTAGCAATTGTTCAGTAGTGTAGATAAGAAGAAAATTGGGGGAGGGGGGGGGGAGGCGTTTGCCAAATCTTATGTATTACATTTTTTCAAACATCTTTTTTAACTTCTTAAAATTTTATATAAAAGTAATTTGCATAAAAATTTGAAAACGAAGAAAAAGGGGGGGGGGGAATATCTATTTAACCGGGGTCAGAAACTTAATCTTCATTCTTGCACAGTAAATTCACCACTGAGTAAAACGTTTAGGTGATGTAGTAATGACGTCAAATTGATGGCCTGATCAATCTGAAAATAAAAAAGCCTCTGATGACTTTCAGTGGAAATAATCGTATCAAGTTTCTTTCAATTTGTTCGAGAGATATCGTGTCTACAGACGGGCGTCTAGACAAAGTGGTTGATTTCTGGATGCACAAAACGCACAGATCCATCAATATTGAATGGTCTTTTTTTTTTTTACTCCCTTTACATATATCATGTGTTGTATGGAAAATATATGAAAGGAACATCTATTTTTATATAATATGTTATTCCAAATAGATTGATTCTATTTATATGTTGCCAACTAGGAATGGTAATCCTTGAATCATTGTCAAAATGTTTATCCCACAATCATCTAGAGTATAATTTATGAAATGATTTTTTCTTAGTTCTGAAATTATATCAAAAGCGTTATAGTGAGCGATGTCATCAATGTAATAGATCCACCAAAAAAGTAGTAGATTATTTTCGAAGAAATTGCCGATATCATATAATATACAATTAAAATTAGTTTTAATTCAAATCAGATATCCTCATGCAAAATTAAAGTAAAAATATCTGATGTGAGTAGCACATGACATTCCTTATATAATGCAATGAATTTACTCTTTTTACAGTAAAAAATACAATGTATAAGTTCCACGGTACTGTGTTTTTAACGTTGAATTGTACATTTGGCGATTTTACGAAAGGACAACATGCAAGTCTATTTCAAATTACCCAATAAACTTATATTTCACGCAACTCTATACGTATAAGCAATTATCAATATGGATATCATCTTCCATAAGCGATAGAGTCCATATATATTAAAATATTTTATTAATTAATAGATCAATTAGGAGTCATTTTCATTAATTTAGCGTCATTTTTGCAATTTTGACGATATTTTCGTCAATTTGGCAACATTTAAAAAGTCTGCAAGTTGGAGATATTCCGACAAATACTTCCCCAAAATTTTGCCAAACGCTACGGACGGAAAATTAGGTTTTTCTTATAGTAGATTCTTATATTCTTTCCAAGATATTGAATATTCGTCAATTAGTCGTCATTTTCATTGATTTAGCGTCATTTTAATCAATTTGGCGACATTTTCGTTAACTTGTTAATATATAGAAAAGTCGTCAAGTTGATGATATTCCGCTAACTTCGTTATCAAAATCTCGCTAAGTATTACGGATGAAAAAATAAATTATTCTTATAGCAAATAAATGACTATTGGCTTTCAAATAAAAAAGTATTACCCAAAGTATCTTTTCTCATGAATGGAACGAGCTAGATCCACGAGAATGATATCACCCAATTTATCACATGATATTATATATGAAAAGTGAACATATTTCATAATATTTAATAATTTTTTGATAAATTTATTGGAAAAATGTGCAATATCTCGAGAACGGTTTATGCTAGTGTTCTAAAGTTTGTGTTAATTGTTTTCTAATGAAAAACTACATAAGAAATAACTATTTGCATAACACTTTATTAAAGGTTTTGATTTTTCAAAATTTCACTCGAAAATTTAGGGGAGTTCTGAACATTAGACTGCGTTTAAAAACAATAGGCTTCCAGTATTCACGGATTGTAATTTTTGTACTAAATTTCATTCGAATCGCTCCATTCGTTCGTGAGATATCGTCTCCACAGACTCATTGACACACACACATACATACATCTCCTCAAAAACGTTTGATTCGTGTTCAGGGATGCTTGAAACGTGCTCCGATCGAAAACTCGAAGTCGAATTTTCGACCCCTTCACAATACTTTTCATATATATTATACTATGTATATAAGAAAAGTAATATATTTTAAAATTTTATTTAATATTTCACTTACTAACTATCTAGTTTGACTTATTAAACGATCAAAAGAAATTTAATGCTGAATATTATTTTATTTGATACTGTTGAAATTTAGAGATTGACTGCTAAAACTGATGAAATAGCACTGTATAGCAACATAAAATATATTCGCTAATAAAAATATTTCGTTATTAGTTACAGCATAAACATTTGGTTGAATATATCAATCAGTTTCTGAGCAACCACACCAGCAAAGAACTTCTTGTCTGAAGAAGGAGGGTATTTTTTGCTTCTGAAACGATTGATATATTTAATTAACTATTTATGCTGTAACTAACGAATTAATTTTAATTTCAGACTACAGAAACACTTCTTTAATCGGTAAAAATATGTTCTTTTATGTATAAAGTTTGCTATGGGAAGAAATCTATTATGTTATTATCGTTAAAAATGTACCAAAGGAATATGTTGATCCAATTCCCAGTACCGTAGGCTAGTGCAAGAATATAGCCCCCTCCTCCCCCCGTACTGCAGAAAGCAGAAACACAAGTTCTCTGAAGTTGAAGAATTCCATTTTGCGGGAGAGATGGAACAAAGCGAAAATGACTCGACTCTTCCTAGGCAAACTTCCACCTCTGTGCTTCATTCCATACCCATTACCTTCGGATGGAATGAACTCGTCGATGTATTACTGCTTTGGCGGTCTAGTGGGTTGCTATACCTTAGTTAAACACTTGGCGATTTATAAAACATAGTTACTCATTTTATTTCTAGATGGCGCCACCATACAATAAGCCAAA
This sequence comes from Amaurobius ferox, assembly GCA_951213105.1. Taxonomy (NCBI): domain Eukaryota; kingdom Metazoa; phylum Arthropoda; class Arachnida; order Araneae; family Amaurobiidae; genus Amaurobius; species Amaurobius ferox. Next base: position 68,664,488 of record OX578148.1, read on the forward strand.
ATTAGGAAAGATGCCTTTTTTGAAAATTAATTTAATATTTTTACTAACTGTAAAGTGTGTTCTAATTGTATTAAAAGATTCAGAAAAGCGTATTTTACAAGCAAAGTAAATTTCAGACTTTCATATTCAGTATTTTTTTATTACTGCTCATTTTTATAAAATTGCATTGATGGTATAGGGAGTCAATGAGTGAGACTTCCCCTTAAATATTGTTATCACAAGATACCAGCTCACTGTACTGCATACAATATTGGTTAATTGTATATATCATATTGCAATTTGGATTGTAACTCTCTCTAATGGATAATCATTGGATATATAAACTGTTTATAATATTATGAAATTCCACTCTACCTGCTGCTGAGATTAAGCTGTAATAAAAATACTTCAATTAATAACAGCATGAAAAGTAGATAAAAGTATCAATCAGTTTTAAACAAAAAATTCTTACCTTTTGCTGGTTGCTTTTTACTGCTTTGCTTTGACTGTATCTTGGCAATAAATGAGCCATTTAGTTCCTCTTGAAGTTTCATGAGCAGTCAAATTGGAGTATTTGAAATATAAAAATTGTGTTGTCCATGCCAATAAGATCGAGCGGTTTAGCAGATATTTAATCTGGAGGAAACAGCTGATCACACAAAGAGCATTTATATTTCAGGGTTTTCTAAATTTACAATAATTTTCTAAATATTTTAATTGTAATATTTCACTTTCAGAAAGATGTTTAATCTTTGCCATGATTTATTGCAATTCTTCTGACTAATTTTACAGCAGCTAATATATTCTCCCTATCCTCTGAAAATCATCGACAAGAATTCACTGCCTTATTCCTCTTCTAAACATTCCACACAAGACCCTCTTCATGAAAATAAACACAGAATAAGTTACAAAAGAAACCATCTTTTTGAACCTCTGTTGATACGCCTTTTAAATTGCCATACCAGTACAACAGCTTGCCACATGTGTTTGTTTACATAAACAACTTAGTCAGCATTCTCACGAAAAACAAAAACCGAAACTCAAATGTGAAGATCAATGATCCAAGTAACTAGCTTTGCAAAAGCTATGGGATTCTATCAATATCTAGTGTTATTTAAAAATATTAATAAAATGTCCAAATCTTATGTTGCGTCACTGGACTCTAGCAGTCGTCCGCATTGTTTAGAAAATATGCATCAGTTGGCCTGGGAAGGGATAATCTCTTTGTTGTGTATGTGCTGTGGTGGTCCTGAATGGGTTAAGAAATCATGGTTAGCTTATTTGTTGAGATTCGAATTCCATGCTAAAATGTTTACAAGCTACCATTTGATAGATTGTTTTATTATGGTGGAATTTTACATTTTTAATTTGTTGCTCTGAAATCTTTTTCCTTTATGGCGTTTATTTAATTCTGTAAATTTAATTGCTGATTTCAAGTTTTTTAATTTGTATGTGCAAATGAAAGTTATTTGGAAATAAATCTAGGCTACATTATAATTTATGGAAGAAAATATTTTATTCCTATAACTATGAAAGTAGTAGTGTACTATGTGAATAAAAATTGTTGTTTGAGCTTTATTATTAAATGAAATGGTATTAAAATAGAATTTATCAAAATAAACCTGCTTTGGTACCCTTAAAGGATGTTTTGACGGACCCATTGCCAACTTCAGTAAAGTAATTCTTTAAATCGATTTAACAGTGTAATTACTTGCAAAGGAAAGCTCATGAAAATTCAGTGTTTACCATTATGAGCATTTTACGTGCAATGGGTGTGCAATACATTAAGTAGAGCTGATTAAAATGTAAACATAGTAAAGTTTAAAAAAATAGACAATTTTTAAACATAATACATTTATGTAAATAACAATAATTTAAACATAATAAAATTTGAAAAAAATAGACAAGTGTAATTATAATAAAAAATATAAACATTTTACAATTGTTACAGCTTTTATTTTGTATAATAAGATTCATTTTAATAGTAATGAATCAGAACCAGGCTTTGGGAAATCGGCAAAATCTAGTCCGTCCTCGAGGACGGTTATTGAAATTTTTAACCCGTCCTTGAAAATTTTTACCCGTCCTCCTAAGAATTTTTTTTCACTTTATATTCATTAATATATGTGCTTAAATACATCGCACAACAATAATAAATTAGAACCAACTGCCTCACGATGAAGTGCGATAACTGCATATTCATACACCACCCCACAGGGCTTATGTAAGGAATCGCTTCTTTTCCCAATGTTTGGTAACTTGAAGGAGTGGTAAATAAATAATATAAATCCTCTTGTCTCTAAGCAGTTTAAACCTCATTGGCACTCTTAATTTCTAGGGAATGTAGTCAATCAATATTAAAATCTTCTTGGACTGAATAGATGTTCCATACCTTAACTTCAGTTATCAAGCAACTGGAACAAATGCCATGAATGAATTTTAAACGTTTTAGTTTTAAAATTAAAAACCAAAGAGGGGAAGAAAATAAAGCACTTCTGGCTGAAACTAGAAGAATCCATTCCAAAAATTCAAACTTGTTACTTACTCCCGTCTATTACAGCAAATGAAAATTTTATAGTTTGGGTTTTAAAGAGTTAAAAGGGGATTTGTGCTTAGGCCAGGGCTGGGCTTGAGTTTTCTATTGTCTCAGGATTAAGTCTTTTTTTTTTTTAAAACGTCCATTACGACCGGGTCGAACATATTTATTTTGAAAATTCTTAAAATGGATTTAAATTGAATACATGAACTTATTGCTTTTGTTTCAGCTATGTAAAGATAAATGTTTAAGAAAACAAACTAAATTCTCCATACAAAATTTTGACAAATTTGTTTTTAACATATTTGAATACAAATCATTTCGGGGCTGCTGAGACGCAATCTTCAGGCCAAGTTTATTCTACATTTATACATTTCTTCGAGCTTGATCCAGATTTAAGCATTGGTATTGTCGGTCTTGTGAAAATCCGAAATTTCGGCACCTGTAGACCTCAAAAGGGGGAACAGAACATGTCATTTCGATCGTGAACGCACTATCGCATTTTCGTGTGGTCATCAGATTCACTGGGTGGAGGATGAGAGGAGAGAAAATGATTAGCGCTTGTGGTTGCAATGCAGATTTGGCGGCTTGCTTAGAAAGAAGGCATTGATAATGCACACTAGCTAAGTTTATGGGGTGGAGGGATTTGCAGGTGACGACATTTCAATTTTCATTCATGGCACAGGAAAGGGTGGCTTTCGCCATAATTTTACGATGACAACAATTTGTTATTTATTTATTTTTTTACGGAATCTCTAATCTCAAGGCCGTCCGAAAGGATGGCAACTTCCGAAAATTGGTCGTCCTCGCCGAATTTGAGGACGGGCGATTTCCGGAAGCCTGATCAGAACAATAGTGAAAATGTAGAGTGGAGTTTCATATAGGATATATATATATATATATTTAAACAAATCCTTTATTGGATTTTTTTTTATCCAAAAGAGATTAACTCCTATAGGACAATCCTGTAGGTGAGTTATCCTATAAGAGGTATAAAGGAATGTTCTTCCAGTATTTATAAAATGATTTATATGAAGATTCTACAGAATTTAAATATGCTTTAGGAATAAGGTATTTCTGATACATTTAAATTTTACATTGAATATAGTATAGAAAATTAGTTTCTGCTACAAATAACATTAAATACTTTTAAAATAATTGCATATATATATATGTGTGTGAAAATTGTATTTTTATATATTTATTTGTTTTCTCTAGGAATGCAAGATTTTAATTATTTAAGTTCAAATGATTTCGAGATAACGCTTGAGTTAGGATGTGATAAGTATCCACCTGCTTCTGAACTTCAAAAAGAATGGGATAACAACAAGAAAGCTCTAATAGATTTTATCTGGATGGTAAAAGATATTTCTCTTTTACTTTGTTATTTTTAATTGTCTAATATTTATCCTTATTAAGCCTTTAGGAACATTTGCCCCCCCCCCCCCCCTCCCCAATACAGAAAATGTAATTTGTCTGTGTAAAAATCCCTGCATTGTAAATCTCATTATTAGGGTCCTACTTCCACACTCGCTGTACTCCCACCCACTCACTTAGCTACAGTAAGACTTCGGGTCTGTCGTGTGGTCTGGGTTTTTCACACTCACTGTACTGAAATTCAATTTCCATGAGATAGCAAATTAAAATGTTTGAACAAAGAAGCTCTTGACTGCATAAGCAGGTTTGAGAATTTACAGGGTTTCTAAGAAAGTCCTTAAGCACCCGAATAACTTTGTAAGGAAAGGTCCATCAGTGTACACGTTAGGTCTATCTGTAGTAAAGTGAGTATGCCTGATCGAATAAAAGTGATTGCAGCACCCCTAGTGGATAATTAAAAAAGTTAGGAAAACAATTTCGGCAGCAAAGTGAGTGATGAAATATGCAAATTACAAATTTGTAATAAAATGTTAATTATACGTTTATTTTAAAAATCTAATAAATAAAATTATTAAAGTACTTATAGTGTTGTTTGATTATAATAAGTCATCAGAGCTTAGGTGTTTGTATTTTCTTGTATTTGTATTATTTTGAGCCAGGTGAATGGGCATGCTAATGATGCTTATGAACATATGAATGACAAGACATAATTTGAAAATAATGTGCAGCTAGAAGTATTATATTTATTTTTAATCAAAGTAACAGGCTGTTATAAGTTTTTTTAATATATTGAATATAAATAAGTATTTTTCACTTAAAAAAAATATATATTAGGTTTCTTAGTTTCATTTAACATTAAAGAACCATATATAATCATAGAAAGAGTAGTCATTATGATATTAAATAAAAACAATCTTTCAGTTGGTTAAAATATCTCGTCACTGAAATTAAATATTGCTGATCACAGCCAGCTTTCACCAGGAACTGGCTGCCTGATTCCTTTGTGGATACAATTTTTTTTTGTATTTAGTCATCTTATTCCAATCAGTTTCATTATATAAAATCATCTCAGATAAGTGCCATTTTTTTTTCAAGTTGCATGATTCCTTTGCAGGCTTGCAGCACAAACTTGCTATGAATTTATTATCTGAGGATTCTGACATCACATTTTCTTTATTCAATGATAACACAAAAAAAACCAAGTTGCCATACTGGATGCAGAGGCAGGTGTCTCTTTCCTCAATTTTTGTCAATGCAATCTAAAATGGTTGGTATCTGCTGAAAAATGCATAGCTAATTTTGAGTGTTCTTGCTTATGCCTTTTATGAAGTTCAATAAGAGTAGTGTTCAAAACAACAAAAATATGTTCAACAAAGAGTAGTGTTTTTTTGTCTCCTATCTCCTTTTCTTGTTATAGTGTCTTTCTTTTCTGGACATGGAATTTTTATCATATAAGTAGAAGTTTGTCATATTCCTCTCTATAAAACACTTTTTTTTTAATTTATTTTTTCACCGTAAGACTGGATACATGTATGGATTTGGTTTGCTTTGAACATTTTATAAGATAATAAGTTTTTGGCTTTAATCAGGAGTCTGCACTTTTTCAGAATCCTTCTTTGAATAACTGTGAATAACTTTGAATGACAAAAAAAATATGTTTTTCTTTTAACTGATTTTATATTTTTCATATTATGTTTCAGTTGGTGCTCCAGGTAGACCTGAAATTTCAAATTTTCACTTAGTAGCAAGTGGCCAGTTGGCAGTTTTAGTTTAGTGGACAGGCTATCACACATTTTTTGTAAAATCTATCAGTATATTTTTATATACTTAATATGTAATATATATTACATATATATATTTAATATGTAATATATATATATATTACATATATTTTAAATAGAATAATCAGTGCCAGGTTATTCAATGTATATATATTATATATATATATATATATATTACATATATATATATATATATATATATATATATATATATATATATATATATATAATATATATACATTGAATAACCTGGCACTGATTATTCTATTTAAAATTCTGTAATTCATTTATTTAACCCTTTATTGTCCAATGCTTCAGGAAGAATTTGCTTTTCCTTTTTGTATGTAGATTTTTTTTCAATTCAAGCATTTTTCTCCCAATTCTCTCTAAGGGTCTATTACTAACTTATTATAACTTTTTCCATATTTTTTATGCATCTTTGTGTCTCTTTTAATAGATTCTCTTCATATATCTGTAGATAATTCCATATTCTTTCCCTTTTTCTTAACTTTTGTTTTTTTTTAAATTTATTTTTTGTGTTAAATTCTTTCTTTTCCTCTATTTTCTCCAAGTCTAGAAAGAAAAGGAAGAGTTGTTTGGAAATTGTCGTTTGATGACAAGGATGCTTGCTAATTAGAATCTTACTCATTAATGACATTCTACATAATACTGATCTACATTAATCATTCACATGGCTCGTGAGTTATTTACATGACCGTTATTGAGGCATGTGGATGCCTCAATAATGGGTAGAACTTTTTCTATCATACTTATCCTAGTTAGGCCTTTCTGTATCTGGTACTCATTATTCCATAAAATGAAAAATATCTGTATATACAAATGTTTAAGCAGAATTGCTGCAAACTTTCAGTCTGTATTATGAGGGTGGGACCAGTGTTAGAAATCAAAAATTTGAACTAGGCATCATTTGACGCCTATAGTTCTGACTCTAGGTGCCAAATAGACATGGCTAGTTGCCATTTTTACATCTCTAACAATAATTATTTTTTTAAATGCCCATTTTTGTTAAATATATAAAAAAAGAATAATTCAGATTTTTGTATTAAAAATTGTTTTAAATTTTCTTAAAATTTAAAATAAACTGAAAAAGAAACCCAAGAGAAAATAAATAAAAATTGCTAATTTGTTTATACTTGGCAAAAAGGACATAAAAAACAACAAATTAAAAAAAACCTTCTATTTAACAATTTCCAATTATGGTCATCTTGTACAGTCATTGCCCCAATACCCCTTCATTTCATGCTTGAAAATTAATTTTCCTGAGTTAAAGTAGCAATTAATATAAAAGTTTTAGTTGATGAAAACAAATTGCAAAAATGGAGAATACATGATAATAAAATGGGATAAACTGATAATCACATATAAATGCACATTTTAGTGACATTTCCATATAATCTTTCTCATATTACTTACAAATATAAGAATTAAAGACATTTGAAATTAAAATATTATAAGGGAATCTTGAGAGAAATTTAGTCACTTTTTGTGGCCAATTTTGTCAAAGTATGGAATTTCATTTTAAAATCTGTTTACTATATTCATCTTAAAAGTTTTAAAAAAAAAGGGGGGGGGGGGATTTGCATATTTGTCCGGAAATCGACAGTCAATGCAAATATCGGAGCTTCACGAAGAAATGCAGAGTTGGCAGCTAGGGTTCAGTATTTGCAAGTCAATAATAAGTTTTTGTTTTATAGTTGCTACTCTTTTTCTTTTCACTTTGACAAAATATAAATTATACCCTTGAAATGCATCTACACCCTTTGGGTGAGCTAGACAGCCTGGGTAATAATAAAAAAAAAGTATGAATCACATTAACTTCTGGGATTGATATAAAAAATGCATAGATGCCAAACTACCAGAAAGAAAGATAAAAACATATTGCACAAGGAAAAATCGCTCACTAATACTGTTTTTCCTCATACTGCTGCAAAATAGCCTTCTATTTCATTAATAATATGTTTGAAAAATAGTTTTTTTATATAATATATAAAATAAATACAAATGTTTTAAACGATGTAAACAAATTGTAATAGTGGTAAAATACTTTCAAAATAAAATGAAATATAGAGGATCGCACACAAATGCCATTTATCACGATACTGCAGCAAAATAGCCTTTCATGTCATTAAAAATATGCTTGAAAAATAGTTTTTCTGTATAATATAGTATATATGAAATAATTACAAACGTTTTAGACGATGCAAACAGATGGCAGAAGTGGAAAAGTATTTTCACAATAAAACGAAATATAAAGAAGATCGTTGACAAATGCCGTTTATCGCAGTACCTAGTACTCGTGCAATATAGCTCTTCATTTCTTTAATAATACGTCTCAAAAATAGTTTCTTGTATATAACAAGAAATAATCATAAAAATTTTAGTTGATGCAAATGTGTTTCTCCCACATTAATTAGAAACAGACGCAATCACGTGGAAACAGATTTTTAGATGAAAAAACTGGAAAACCTCCATCTTAAAATTCCTGACTTTGTTTCTCATTTCGTGACCTACTTCTGATTTCATGACTTGTAGATACTCTTTTGCAGATTTGCATACAATACAATATAAATGTTATGGAAAAGAAAAATCGGACTACTGTGGATCCAAATCAGATTCCCGGAACAAGACTGAAAAAACGGAACAAGTACATAAAAATCTGAACACTTGGGAGCTATAAAAACGTCATTTTCAATGTCTGATAACAAAATATTAGCTAACCAAATTTGCAAGACGCTGAAACGATTTAATCTGGGATGCAGTGTGTTCTATAATAGTAAGCAATTAAAATGTAAAGACTGCAGGATCACTCCCTTTTCTTCCAAGTGGGATACCTAGATCTACGAGGGAATAAAGGGGAGGGGAGCAATAGAAACTCCTTAAATACCCGGAGTCTCGAACATTGGAATTTCTGAGGATAAAGCAAACAAATAAATTCTTCAGGCATGCAATTTCAGGTCTTTAAGCGTGGGGGTGAGTTGAAGTACAATAAAGATCCCAATGTTTTCTTCCCTGAATAGACAGAGGGAGATTTTACTGTCTGTGTACCACCTGCAGACTTATCACTGCGGGCGTGTATAAAATGCTTCTTTTTTACCGACGGCTGTCCAGTCTTCTACTAGGGATCCTAATTTAGTCAAAGGCAAAGGGAAGACTGATATTTAACAATAGCATTGTTAGGTGTCAAATTTGACAACCAGATTGAAGAATCTAGTCTTCAAATTGAAATTTCTAGTCGCAAATTACGACTAACAATCGCTAATTTTGAATACTGGGTGAGACAGACCAGAGGCTAGAGTATGGGGCTTGCACTCTGAGAACCTAAGTTCGATCCCCAGCTCTGCCTAAACTGTCTCTGTGTTCACGCAGAGTACAGGCACTCTAAATATACAGGCCTGAAAGTCCTGCCAAGAGGTTAGTGGCAGGGGAAGGAGGGTATGGTCCTTGTGGATATTGCCCCCACCGAGTTCCGGTCTAAATTGGGTGACACTGTCTCGGCCATCCAAACAGATATGTTACATTTCGGGTAGGTCGGATGGCCTGGATCGAAAAAAAGTATGGGTTATGATAATTTATTTATAAGTTAATAGAAAAAAAAGCTAAAATAAGTAATTAAGCATTATACATTTGTAATATGACAAAATAAGTATGTTTTGATTGTACATGCTGCAATGAAAAAGTTATGTTTGCATTTTGTCAGAAAAGTATTTGCAATAACTTAATTTTAGAATATATCTGCATCCATTGTACAACTTGTGCTTTGCTTTTTAATTGTGATGGGTATTCATATTGTTCCTAATGTTTTCTTATAACTCTGGTACATAGAAGAGTGCAAGAATTATACTAGTCTGAGATAATTTTGTGGCCAAGAAAAGTAGTTAGTTTATGTGTAATTTGATGTGGTACATTAGAAAATGTCATCCAATTTTACCCATTACATGCATTGTTTGTACATTTTAAGTTTTCATGAATTTCTGAAATTTGCACAAAGTGTTTTTAAAAATGAATATTTCTTTCAAAATTAGGAGAAAATTTATAAACAAATCACCCTAGCAAGTCATGTTTGATGTTTTAATCTTAAATGAATCAGTAAATTGCATAATTTTACTGACCTCAAAGGAGAAAAACTTTGAGAAATTACTATTTAATTTCAAATTTGAAGAATGGTTATTTGCTATGATAGGAGTAAACTTTCTGTGGATTTTTTAAATTTTAATAAATAATGCTGTTAGAATAACAAGAAAAGTGAGCAGATTTTTTATTTTTCTTATATGAATGAAATGGAGGAGTTTCAGTTGGAACAATTTATACAAATCAAATAGGATGGCAGACACAATATGCTAAACATTTCTTTTAAATATAATAAAAATCTAGGTTGATGCAATATGTTATATTATCACATATGCTATAATATGTTAAAATTGTAATTAACAAGTTGTGTAATTAACAAATTACATCTATATAACTTTCAGTAAAATTTTGTAACATGCAAAAATTATAACATTTTCTGTGTCATTATTTATCAATTAACTATTGTCCGAAGGATTTTGTTTCTGGTTTCTAAAATAAATGAATGTCTTACTTTTGTAATCTGTATCTATTGATATGCTAAATTATTTCATGGTTAACCTAATTGATTAATTCCTAACTTAGAGTCACATTGGTGTTAAAGGCATTGTTAAAGATGCTTCTACTGGAAAACCTATTCAAGGTGTACAAATTAAAGTTGCCAATATGACTGGTAAGAGAGAGATTGATCATGACATCACTTCAGGTAAATAAAACTTTTTGAATTGAATGTGTTTAGTATAGTTTTAGAAATTTTGCATTATTTAACTTTATTTTTGTCCTGATGCATTAATGTTAGAGCATTTGTTTCCAATCCCTAGCAGGGTGCTTGCAGTCCTTTGAAGTTTTTAATAACTGCTTAATTTCTGATTTTGATTCTTAAGGACCTTAAAACTGCTTAAATTTCTACCAATGTGTTTAAAAAGGTGCTTAATTTTCTTGCAGATATCACTAAAATTATAGTAAAATTACTTTTATTCAGAAATTACTATAAAAGTAAAGAAGAAAAAAAAAATTGTTTTCCATCCTAGAGTGCAAACTGTTGCAAACTGCATTGCAATCTGTTGAATTTTCTCCATTGCCATAAGCAAAATGGATCAATGCATTTCATATTTTCTGGTTCCTTTTCTTCCAGTTTCTTCCACTATCCTGGTAGGAATCCAACCTGATTATATGAGTTTCATAAAAAATTACCACACCACAGCACCCATAATTAGTGTGTACCTGAAGAATCACAGGGCCTTTTTGTGTAACATTTATTTTATTTTAGTGTGCAATTATATCCTTAACTATCTGATCTTCTAATTAGGAAACCATTTTTTCATTTTTATGATTCATATATAAAACTCTAACTTGTGAAAATTTATTATTTTACTTATGATCATTCACATAAAATATCATCTAAAGTCTGATAAATATTTTCCCATCAGTAAGATCCAAAATATGTCAATTTTGCTCGAATTTAAAGAAATCTTTCTGTGATAGCAGACATTTTTTTAAGCATTCTTTGAGATTTTTACTTTCTCTGCAATACATGGTAATGTGTAGGGAAAGTATTGGAATCATACCAAAAATCACAACTTGAGTTTTTGATGGATCTACATGTTTTGGGACCTCTAGAACATGAAAAAACTATTTTTAGCATGATTTCTGTGTGTGTCCGTCTGTCTGTGCAATGTATGTATCCACTCTAACTCAACTAATTGATCAAATTTCATAAAATTTGGTAGGTAAGTTACTTGTAGGTGACCTGGTGCTGATTAGTTTTTGGTTCGATTCGGGATAACAGAACCCGCCTTTTTTGCGAAATGGCCCACAAAAATTGCCTGTATTCACTCTAGCTAGAAAACTAATAGATCCAATTTTACAAAACTTGGTAGATAAGTCACTTGTGTGTTATCCTGGTGTTAATTAGATTTCAGTATAATTCTGTAAAAAATAACCTGCCTTTTTTTGCGAAATGGCCCACAAAAATCATCAAAATCTAAAATAAAAACTACGTATTCTCAAATATATCCATTAAATGCTTGTTTTATACGTAATTTTTAATGATAAAAAGAATAGTTGCACTAGAACTAGCCGTTATACTAGAACTAGCCATTCTTGATGTATTTTAATTTTTTCATATTTTTGTTACGCCACCTTTGAAAATATGTCAAGTTGCCAAATGAGAACGAAAATTGAATTAAAATAAAGAGAACGTGAATATATGTCTGCAGGGAAATTCATGTGCTGCTCACATCAGATTTTTGATATAGTATTAAAATCAAACGATATTATGTTATGTGAAGTTTGATAAAACTTCATAATGCATAGAACAATTTTTTTCAGAGTACTCAAATTTTTTTCTGTGACCCTTAAAAAGTGCTTCATTTTTAAAATGAAAAATGTGCAAGAACTCCTCCTGGTATGTGAGCTAATTTTGTCTTAGAATATTTTATTGCTCATGAACAGAGTTGGTATTGTTATGCTGTTTCTGCATAACAAAGAGGAAAAAGACATGTTATGCTGTTTCTTATAACATTGAACAAAACTTTAATATTTAGACTTCTCTATATGTGTTGTGTTTACAGTAACCTAAATTTAACCAATCAAACATTTTATACAATAGCCCAGGTAAAAGAAGTGGACGTTGGAGAGCTGGACAAGAAATGATCACAGAGGCAAGCTTTAAATTTAAAAGAAACTAGTTTATTTTTAGTAAAGTTACCCACCCCTTTTTACAATTTGCCCCACAGGTGCAGGGACATCCAAATTGGATTCCCTGGAATTAAAGCATCTTTTCTTCGTAGCAAACTCTTCAGTAAATAAACAAAGATATTTAAGAGAAGGTCCTTAGGGGGCCCGTCGACCCAGCAAGAATAAAAATTAAAAATGAATGAGCTCAATATTGAAAGGGGTCACCTGGATCCAGGGGTCGCAAACCTTTCTGCAGCATTTCTTCGGAAAATGGCCCAATCTGCTCCTTTTTCGGCAGCTCCATCCTGCCGCAATCCGTGACGGTCCTAGCCCATTCCTGGGTGATGGAACCGGCAAATCTGGAGATGGAATTCCTCCATCCAATGCACCCCCTGCTCACTGGGAACTCTGATTAAAAAAAACACAGAGAATCCTCGTGTAAGAGGGAGGCGAGGCATTCTGGAACGATGCTCTTTATTGAGATTGCACCTCGGTAGAAGCCCAAAAAAACTAAATGGCGACGCGGCCCCCAAAATGGGAGACCGCTGCTCGACTCCACCTCTCTTCTTCCTTGCTTCTTCCCCGAGTGTCTTCTCCCACCAAAAAACTCAATCAGCAACCCTTTCCCGGGAGTCGCCGAGACATGAGCATTCTCGCGCCAAGGTGCGTGAAAACCTAAGCAACGCGTGCTGCCGTAACGAAAATGGAAAAAACACACGCGCCAACCGCAGCGATAAACCGGAGCGCTAGGGAACCCCTTCCCTGCACGCGCAAGTGCCCACGTACGAAGAATAATGACTACGTGAGGCACCGAAGAAATTACTTAAAAAAAAATAAGATGGCGGCCCTAGAACAAAGAAAAGACGCGACCAAAAAATGGCGGTCTTTCAAGCGATGTTTGAAAAATAAGTTTGCCAGAAAGGGATGAATTTTGCTAGCCACCGGCCTAAAAGGAGTTAAAACACATGATTTAAATGCCAAATGATGGGAAAATGCAACTTAAATAACAAAAAAAATGAAACCAATTAAGAATTTTGAAAATAAAAGGGAAAAATTAATAAAAATAACATCTTAGAAATTTTGAAGAAAAAACGTAAAATTTGGAAGAAAATGCAGATTTAGCTGCAAAATAAAACACGGCACAACAGTATAAGTTACTTTGAAAATGTAATATGTTTGTTAATCAATTAAAATTTTTGATGTGAATAACATCAATGCTTGGTCTTTCTATGGCATAATCCAGATGTAGGGAAAATTGTTTCACAATCACTTACCACTGGTTTAGAACATAAAGTAGCATGGCTTTAGTGTTTTTCTTCTAACCGTGACAAAACAAGAAACTGGTCAGTATTACGAGATGCACCTTTTAAACCAGGAAAATCCCTGTCAAGTATGGTAACTTTATGACTGGTTAATTACCCAGCTTTATATGCCCATTATGTGTACATTAACTATGGTTTCCCTAGTACCAGAATTTATTTTGAATATTAATTTAGAAATCTTATTATTTTAATATGAAAGAACATGGCTGTAATCATGAGTTTTAATTATAGGGATCATTTGATTTGAACTCAAACTATCTGTTTAATACAGCAAAGTTTAGTTTTTAATTATTGAAAGTGTTTTATACATGGCTTATATAACAGTCAAGATTTACAATTTTTTTATACTGCTGTAGCGTAGTTTTGTTGCAAATATAGTTACAAATATAATTTGTTCAGTTCTGAGTAAGACCATTGCTTTTACAAAGTCACTACTTAACCCTGGTCACAAAATGAAACTTTTCAGTACTAAGCAGTCATATGTTGGGTCGACAGGCAAGTGCATTTAAGAATTTTGGACTGTGGGTAGAAAAGTTTGGGATCACTGTTTCAGAGTAAATGATATATGGGAAATGGAAGGTTTCCTTACTTTTTGCATACATTAATACACTTAGTATTATAATACTAGCAAAAGTCAGACTTTGAATGGACTCACACATATGAAATGTGCGAGCTGTCAAGGATTTCAAATTAAAGCTTAATTTAACAAATAAATTATAAAATTAAAAGTATAAAAAATATATGTAATTTTGAACCTTAATACAAAAGTTAGTATAATTTGAATTGTAAGTTAAACACGTTAAAATACAGGAAATCAATGGAATCAAAGTAACACATTTAATCACCAAAACATATTTTTATAGATTTGAGTTTTATTATTATATGTATCACGGAGGTAAAGGATAACTCTCTAACTCTCCATGGTATGTATTATATTTCATCATGTTCTTCTAATTAAAAAAAAAAAGGGTTATGAAGCTTAATATTGGTCTCTTTTTAGCTTTTGTCCAATAATGGTTATTCATATCTGAAATGCCGTTAGGCCTATATTTCATTTTTACACCCTGTTTGTAGGAAGCACATTTTAAAAATGGGCATTGTATACTGCATAGTTTGTTTTAATAATTGAAATTATATTACTGCAAATCTGCATGCACTTTCACGTATGTATCCAAAATTTTATCCTCCTACCTATTTAGTTTTTGAGTAAAAGGGATACCAAAATTCAGGCAAATGTTGATTTTTTTGCTTCATTAAGAATGGAGAATGGATTTTGCTTCACTCATCCATAATTAAACAATAATGTGCATAATGCATGTACTCATTTTGCGGAATTGCCAAATAATCATGTATTTGACATGAAAGACTATCAATATTTTAGTTATTTAATTAAGAAAACTATAGTTCTGTCTGCTTTAAAGTGCAGTGTAGGAAAGTTTTGATTTAGTTCATACTTATTTCTACATGGCTGATGAGTTCAGATGCAAAGTCATTGAAATGCTTTGTTACACACTACATTCTGATATTGAAACTTGTATATGAAGTTGCTGTGCTATTAATGTCTTCATTGCTGTGATGATCATCTTTGTGAGCAGAGACTTGAAGTAACAAAATATATTTTCTTCAGTCAAACCGATGTAACTATTTTAATTGTGAATGTACACACACAGTTATATTTATATACTAGCAGCATACCCGTTCTTCGTACGGAGTATATAATATAAAGAAACTTATAATTCGCAATCATGTGCAAATTCTGTTAAAATATTAAATTTATTGCTCCTAAAGAGAAGTTTAGGAATATCTGTTCTCACTATGCATAATTATCTTCACGGGCAGATCTGAAGAATAAAACATCCTGGCCCCTTTTGTAAGCAAATTTACAAAAAAAAAAGGAATTGAATCAATATATGCAACCTCGTACTACTTATATTGTCGCAGATTAGAAAATATGCCAGTGTGTTGGTAGAAGATTACCCGTATTACAATATGAGTCTTAAAAATATTTGCCAAAATAAAAGAGATGACGTAATAAATTGAAAATATCAATAATCCCCGTCATCTTTATACTAGAAGGTCGGAATTGATTCCAATATATGCCAATATATATCAAAATATATGCCAATATACCTGTACTACTTATATTCCCGTACATTAGAAGATATACCCGTGCATTTGTAGAAGATTGCTCATACAACGTACTATATATGAGTTTCAACAATTTTCGTTATAATAAAACAATGGCATAATAACTTGAAAATATCAATAATCCCTGAATCAATAGTCCCCGAAAATATCAATAATAATAATGTTTAAACCTGAAGACCGTAATTGATATTATCCAGTCAAAATTGCAATGTCAATGAAATTTATTTTATATACATATCTTTATTATTCAAATCGGAAAAGATTTAATAAAAATCGTATGGCACATAACACATTGGATCCGTTGCTAAGCGACATGATATCATTTGCTTCAAATAAATTGATGGAAATCATATCGTCCGAATAATGCTATCTCCATGTAAGATTTGGCGACATTTTCGTCAATTTAGCGATAACTTAAAAAATCGCCATATTTATCGCCAAGCGGAACTGTAGAAATGATAGTTCCATTTTGCGACAAATTGACAAAACATCATCACAATACTATCCCCTAATAAAACAATTAATTTCATTTATTAAGCCAATTTTTTCAATTCCATGATATTTTTATGGATTTACAAATATTTTTATCAGTTTGGTGATATTAAAAATATTCGTTAAATGTGTTACTAAGTAGGATGGATGGATTGACCGACAAATGCTACCGAAACATCATTTCAGTACTCTATTCTAAAAAGAAAACAAATTTAATTTCAATGATTTGCGTCATTTTTATCAATTTGGAGACATTTCCGCTAATTTGGTAAAGTTTAAGAAAAGTTACCAAGTTAGCGATATTCCGCCAAATTCGTAGCTCTGAATTTGCCGATCTGAGGAATAAAATATGCTGATCCCATTTGTATATACTAAATGAAAATACTAAAATTGTATAAGTACACCCGTTCTATTCTTTTTCTGTTTCAACAATCGGCTAAATTAATTTATTGGGTAAACACAATATATGAGTTTATTAGCTAAACACAATATATGAGCTTGAAACTTCTTTGCTAAAATAAATGAAAGTGATGTATGCAGTCCGCAATTTATATAATTAAAAGAACAATCAAACCGTTCATTTATAAAATATATTTCTACATCCATTTATTTATTATTCAAATAGAAAAAATAATATTAAATATTAACAACACATTTAATTTCATTCCGTTGCCGAGCAACATGATATAAGATAGAATCTTCCTCATAAAATGCAAAATTAAATAGCCATTTTGATTTCTTTATACTTTTCATCGTTGAGTAAAAGCTTGTGAAAGATAACCCATGGAAGTAGATTTTTCCATTTAAATTCATGTTTTAAACAATTCATGTTTTCCGATAGTGACTAATTAATGCAAAAATCCTGCACCAAACTCGGAAATAAAGTTTTATTTCATTTTGACGTTTTAAACAAACGATTTGAATCCTTTCCGTTTGGATAAATCACGGAGTTGGAGAGTAGAACTCCTAAGAAAAAGTTCAGTTTTTCATTAATATCTCGACAACCCCTGGTCCTAGAAACTCAAAACTTGGACTAAATTTACTCGTGATGATGAGGACTCGTGATGATGAGGCAAACGAAAGTTTCGTTTTTCACTAATGTCTCGAGAACCACTGATCGTAGAAACTCGAAACGTAGACTAAATTTTAAGTAGGACTATTTCAAGGCTATCCACAAAATTTCATTAAATTCATTTCAGCTGTTTTCCCGTAATGAGACAAACGAAAATTTTGTTTTTTACTAATATCTCGAAAACCACTGTTTGTAGAAACTCAAAACATAGACTAAATTTTAAGTGGGGCTATTTCTAGGTTACCCACAAAATTTCATCAAATTCGGTTCAGCCGTTCTCCCGTGATGATGGGACAAACAGACAGACAGACAGATTTTCAATTTTATTTATATAGATTATGGTTTATATTTCATTAATACCTGTTTACAACTTTAGATAATATGAAGTCATTGCAACTCAAAAATATACAAAGGATTCAAAGTTTTCTTCATTGTTCATAATGAATTTAACTGGTGCTTTTCAGTTCATTATATATAAAAAAAAAATCTGATGCAGGCAGCACATGACTTCCCAACAGACTCACATTCATTGAGTTTATTTACACAAATTGATATGTATACTTATTTGAAATTACACTGAATTTGTGGTTTTAATTCAATTTTTATTTGCATTAGGGGAGGGAACGACATATTTTCAAACCCAAAGTGGTATAAATACGAAATAACTAAAATATCTCGAGAATGGTTAGTCCTAGGGTTATGGGGTTTGTCTTATTATGGATGAGCGAAAAGAAGTCCATTCACCATTCCTAATGAAGTGAAATCAACATTTATCTAAATTTTGTTTTCCCTTTTATTCAAAAATTACAGTAGGTAGAAAGATGAAATTTTGCATACATGCGTGAAATTGCACAGATTTGCAGAATCACAATTTCAATTATCAAAACGAACTGTGACAAGGCGAAATGCCATTTTTAAACTGCACATGCTCACTATGCTTTCTACAAATAGCATGTGAAAAAACTATTGCTGTACAAAAGTTAAAAATAAGTCCAATAAAGCTTCACTACCCAATTTTTCTTTTACACAGTTGCTAGAAGAATGTGACGAAACAAAATACATACCTTGGAGTTAAAGAGTTACCCTTAGCTCCATGATACATACAGTGATAAAATGCAAAACTTACAATTAAAATTTTAAAAACTTATAGGCTCTTTTGTATTAGGATTCTCAAATATTGAAATTATTTTTTATACTTCTAATTTCTTAATGTATTTCTTAAATTAATTATTTCATAATGTATTTTTAAATTTGAAATCTTTCACAGTTCACATACTTCATACATGCAAGGCCATTCAAAGTCTGGCTTTTGCTAGTTCTTTTTATCCTCAAAAATTACTTAAAAGACAAGTATTAAATTGATACATTTGAGGATATATAAGCTTTAATTTTAGATTTTGATCATTTTTATAGGTAATTTCACAAAAAAAGACATTCCTTTTTTAAGAATTGTACCGAAATCTAATCAGTATCAGAGTTTCCCACAGGCGACTAGACTTATCTACCAAATTTTGTGATATTTGGTCAATTAGTTTTTCATCTAGAGTGGATACATACTAGTTTTGTGGGCCATTTTGCAAAAAAAAAAAAAAAGAAGAGAGGGTTTATCCAAATTGTACCAACATCTAATAAGCACCAGAATAACCTACAAGTGACTTATATACCAGCTTTTGTGAAATTTAGTCAGTTTTTAAGCTTGAGTGGATACATACATTGCACAGACAGACAGACAGACACACACACACACGGATGTCAAGCTAAAACTAGTTCTTTTGAATTCTAGAGTGTTAAAGAAATGCAGATTCTTTGAAAACTCGGGTTGTGATTTTCAACATCATTTTAATACTTTCTCTATACTTTACCATGCATTGTAGGGAAAGTTAAAAGGAAGGCTTTTGAAAAATGCTTAAATTAATTCAAATTAATAACATCTTTCCTTTTATCTCAAAGAAGGTTATAGATTTGACTATTGGGGGTTACCTAGATTAATTTAATTTGACTTGGGATAATCCAGATTCCAGATTTGTAGATATTTCTATTGATAACATAGGTTCTCGTTTATGAGAAACCATCTTAAATAAAGACTTTATTAACTGTGAAGTTGTCTTTTCTTAAATATCATCTGCTATTTCTTTGTCACTCTGTACTGAAGGCTATGATTGGTGCATTGTGATAAGCTATTGTGGCAGTGATAGAGCATTATATAAGTATTAAATTTGTACAAAATCTCAATTTTTAAAAGGTAAGTTATTTCACTGTAGGTTAAGATTACCCATATGGGTTGTAGAGAACTGATACTTTTCAGAAATTTTTTCAAGGGGTGATACTATTATCCCATCAAAACACCAACAAACGCAAAAAACATGACTAGCAGAATAGGGAATACACAGAGATAGAATAATAATGATGTTTAGTGTTTCTATGGTGGAGGGGAGGTTGGCGAAATTATGACGTCATGGTTCTGGGGAAAATTCACCTGCCTTCACTTCGAGATCCTTCGAAACCTCTTTCGACATTGCTTACTTCCAACTCGCCTGATACAAGGCATTTCCATGAAAACATAAGACAATATAATTCATGTTTTTAAATGACGTCATTCAGTTGCACACAGCTGATTAGAGAAGACAGATATATGCCTACATTTAAAGTGCAGGGTCAAGTGTACCACAGAATAGGGAGTCTGCAACCCCAAACAAATGACGAGCCAGAATTTCTTCAGGTTTATTTTGTAGATGACAAGCAAAAACAAGTTGAACAATATTGCAGGAATGTGATGCAGGCCAAACCAAATACAGTAACAGAGTTACAGGACATGCTTCATGAGCACAACAGTTATGTAAGTAGTTTTAAGTGTGCTATGGAGAAAATGACTTCCGAATTTAAGGTTGTTATTCAGGCAGATAAACCACCTTCCGGTGAACATGAAGGAAAATTTA
Organism: Amaurobius ferox; assembly: GCA_951213105.1. Lineage (NCBI taxonomy): Eukaryota > Metazoa > Arthropoda > Arachnida > Araneae > Amaurobiidae > Amaurobius > Amaurobius ferox. Next base: position 68,684,896 of record OX578148.1, read on the forward strand.
ACGCACCAACAACATCAGAAGTGGCGGTTATTCTTGCTGGTGATGAACACAGCCGCAGAGACATCAAACTTCATTTGAGGAGTGATGAAATTCAAAAGATTGCAGAAACGCATAGATCCTATGACACACTTCAGTATCCACTAATATTTTGTCAAGGTGAGGATGGGTACCACTTTGAAATGAGAGAAACGAATCCCACAACTGGCATTAAACTAAAACAAACTTTAACTCCACGGGGTTATGGCGCCAGCGAGTTTACCACGGTCAGAATTTTCAAGGATAGCGATTTGTTTTAGGCTAGTCACATTATATTAGCTTTTCACATTTTCAAGGATAGCTTTTATTTTAGGCTAGTCGCCGAAGGCGGCTAGTCTAAAATAAAAGACTACATATGCTTAAATGTATCAATTAAATGCTTGTTTTATACGTAATTTTTGATGAGGAAAAGAATAAGACTAATCCCATGACTCTAGAATTAACTGTTTTTGAGATATTTGAGTTTTTTCACTTTTACTACGCTGCCTTTGACAAAATGTTGTTACCAAATAAAAACAAACATTGAATCAAAATTGAAAATTCAGTGTTATTTTGTGCAATTAAACTTAATTTAATGAATTATTAAAGAAATAAAGAGGAAATGAATTTGAGTCTGCTGGGAAAGTCCTGTGCTGCCCATATCAGATTTTTTTAAATAGTCTCAATTGTGGTTTGGGTAGTGGGATTTGCAGAAATTGAGGGAAAAATAAGGATTTAGTTTAATGAACTAAAGTAATGTAAAGTAACAGGAGAAATATCAAAATTTTTGTCTTTGCACTGTTTTGATTTGTAAGTAATTGATTTTTAAAGCTGTATTTGCATATATTTTTCTAAGTTAGCAGCAACTCAGTTCCGATGATAAATTTTATATGTAAGCAAGGTTGGAATTAATAAATGCTGTATTCAGGCACAATAGTGTTCAAACTATCACTGCAGTGTTTTAATTGTAGTTGTAATAACATGTTTTGAAATATTTTCCCCTGTAGTTTCAGGAGGTGAATACTGGCGTTTACTCACTCCCGGTGTCTATCAGATCACTGCTGAAAGGGATGGCTTTAAACCTCAGACTCACAATGTCATTGTGAAGGATGAAGGAAATACAGAAGCTGTGCGACAAGACTTTGAGCTAGAGCCTGATTATGATGAGCAGTCTGACGTGTTATTTGATTCAATGGTAAGATAATATTTTAAAATTAATCTTTATTTTTATTATAAATCAAGTTCTTTTGCAAAGGAATGGCTTAAACATTTCTTTATCATTTGTGTTTGTCGATCATATTTTCTTAGGCCTCAAAGCTGTAGGTATGAACAATTATTTTTATATTTACTGGGGTGGTGCATTTTAGTTTTTGTGTTATTTTCGTGTTTTGATAAATATATTTTATAATGAAAATTCATTTTTATGTACAAAATATATAAAAGTTTCAAAGATTAAGGCTACACAAGATTATGAAATTATGAAATGCAATTAAATTTTTTACATGAGTTTCTGGGGGCGCGGTAGCCCATTGGTTAGCGCGCTGGAGTTGCACTCGGTAGGCCCGGGTTCGATTCCAGCCACTGCCAAAACTGCCGCCGTGTTCATGCGGAGTACGATCACGTTAAACATGTGGGTCCGAAAGTCCTTCCGAGAGGTTGGTGGTAGGGGAAGGAGGGTACGGCTCCTGTGGATGCCTCCCCCACTGGGTTCCGATCTAAATTGGGTGGCACATCCCGACCGTCCAAACAGTTACCTTACACCTTTCTGGTAGGTCGGACGGTCTGGGTTTCAATCAACAACAACATGAGTTTCTGGCTCTTGTAAACTTAGTGTTAATTTGTTTTTATTACATCATTTAAAATATAAATATCAATAATTTTAATTTAGCTGCAAGATGTGCAGTTTTTTAGATATTCTTAAAAGTAAAACATTTTGGCAATATGGTGATTTCAATGCTTTTATCTACTCTTTAGTAGCTTAACTTCAAAATTGAAGGGGTCTTGGCAATTTTTTTTAACATGCCTACAATTCTAAGATATTTTTCTGACTGATAGTTGGCTTCTGGATTCCTTAGTATTTTGCCAACTTATAGTTCTGTAACTGCTGCCTTTAGCAACTTTGTGCCATGCATGTTAAAACTTTTTAAATCAACATGGTTTTCTTTTGTTTATATAAACTTTCAAGTAAAAAGATGATCTATTGTAGGCATTGTGTTTTTTAATAATCTTGCATATTAAAAAAAGGTGTGTATCTTTGTGTCTTCTGTAATGCAAAATCGAATTTTCAGACAGCCATAAAATTCGGTGCAGAGGTACCTTAACTCCCAGCATTTTTCAAGTTTATTTTATAAATTTGTATTAATCTTTTAGTTATAAAGCACAATTTTGAGCAATTTTCCCACAAATTGGTTAAAAATATTATCAGAGTTTCTATCTTAATGCCATCCAAAAGATCAAAGAATGTATTTCCAACAATCTTTGAACCAAATCCATACATAGGCCAATTCCTTCATATTTGTTTATTTTAGATTGAAATATGCATATTTTAGGCTATTTCATTTCTATTTCATTGCATCCAAAAATATAAAATGCGCACAGTTCTAGCCTTTGGTATGAATTTGGACTAATATCTTCAGATTTTATTAAAAAAAAAAATTATTACTCTATATTTAATTTTCTGTTAATTTAGAAATAAGGCATGAAAGTTGATGTTTTCAATTTCCAAAGGGAGTGAAACTTTTCTCTCATGCATTGATATGCTTCATGGCATCATAACTGTGGGGTGTATCCATTGCTATTGTCGTATCAGAGTTTCCGATAGACACGTCAGACTAGAGAAATCCCAACTTTCTCGAATTTACTACCCCAGGTTCGAAACTCCTCCCATCTGTGAGTAAAACTCACAGATGAGCTAAACCATATCACAAATCCAAAATAAAGCAATTAAAACCCTTACCTTGTAAGGACATCTTCAGCTGAAAACACATAAATGAACACTAATTTCGTAGACACAAATAAACACTCCATTAACGTTTACTAATTCCGTTCTTTAATAAATTATTCAATTTATATTAGGAGTTACTAAATATACAGATACTGAATCATAATCAGTCAACACACTGGATGCAGGAACCCAAAATTCCCTTTAAAGTAGCCACCAGCTTAATACATAAAATTTACTATTCCAATTAATATGACAATGTGGCTAACATAAATATATTACATTTAACACAAATAAAATGGTATGGTCACGCAACATGGGAGCACTCGCAAAGCCTAATTTAGAATTTAGAGATAACAAATATTAATTTAGAATTTATCCAATTTACAAAGATGTTAACTTCAGTCAAGAAGTCGAATATATTCTCTTTATCTTGGTATCAAATTTATGTGATTGACTTCCGACGAAAAGAAAGTACCATCGACAGAAACACCCTTACCTCCTTCATCGGAGATGCTGAAGGGATCGTACACCAACATCCACTTTGAACCCTCAGCTATGCCATTTCATAAAAACCGGCACTCTTTTAGCAAATGATAGGTTGAGGCTCGGTCAGGACTCGATTTAAATTTTGCCCACGACCATCCAACATCTCGACCCGGCACAGGGACCTCGGGTCAGAACCGTTCTTCTACGCCGATGCCCAGCAGGTAGACGGGCTCCTCCATGATGATCGGCGGCAACACCTCCCCATGGCCACGAAGATCAGAGACTGAAGTAGTATCAAGCCTCCATCTCCGAGGTGGGCAACATAAATAAATTATCCGGACTAGCCCAGTGACATGGGTAGTCAGATAGGGCAATGCACCCCGAATTCTCCAAAAGCTCTTCTTTTATACCCGACGAAGCCCAATTCGCTTCGCAATCCTTTTCGGACCTCCAAGAGGACTCCAATCATCAATCTACCAATAGAAAATACTTCTTATTTTAAAATAACTTCCAGGAACACCTCCAAAGCCTCGACGAAGGGTCTCAAAACCCCAGCAGAAACCAACCCTCTCCACAGGGTCCCGAATATACACCAAAACAATAATTGAATATAAAATTCTGCATATTCTTGCGTCATGCCAGACAAGCATGGAGCCAACTACTTCTACAAAACTTCCGCTTTGCCAGGGAACAAGACCTTGAAATTAACGGTCAACTTCAAGTATAAATGCTCAAAATACTTATTAAATGAAATGTCTAAATATTTCTGATTTAAAATATAAAAAGGTTTTTAGATATTAAATATATAAATATGACAAGAGGGTGTCCAACAGGTTCAGATAAATATATAGATAAATATATGTATGCAATAAATATAGAAACAAATTATAGAATTTACAATTTCACTCGAGTGGTGCGAGGATCTCGAACCTCGACACCACACTATGGTGATCAGTAACATATTTATAGAGTTGGTAATGACTTTTTCGAAATGGGTATTTTCAATGTTATTTGTATGCAGTTATTTAGATTCTGCTAGATAAATTCAGATTGTATTTTGTAGTTTTTGAAGTGTGCTTATTTGTGAAATTGAAGTACATACCATTTTGTTTTCTTTTCTAGATGTCAGGTCTTTGTTTTGAAAATAACAATGTTATGTTTTTTGAATCACTCCCTCCTCCAAATTTGAGGTTTTTCACATATTTGATTATATCTCTGCTTCTAATTATAGTAGTTTTAAAGATTATACTTTTAGCTTAAGCTCATAAAGTTTGCGTTCCTGGATTGCATGTGCCCCTCATGCTGTTTTATGGGGCATATTACACTTACACAGCAGGTTATTTATTTTTTGTTTTAAGTTTGTCAATTGTAAAAGCATCGTTTGATTGAGAATTTGCTGTATGTTCTGGTACAACCGGGCAACTCTTATTACTTTATTAAGTGTACTATATTAAGCTACCCGATGTGATTGATCATTCCATCACCACCTTTCAATTGAAGTATTTTTTATTGCTCTGTATCAGGAAGGGTGAAGAACATGCTGACAAATAGCATAGAGGGGTTATACTATAGCTTCTGACAGGTTTATAATGCCCTCAATTAAGACTATACTTTTACACAAGGCATGATTGCTTAATCTGATTACTCAATTTTTATTTCAACATATATGTATTAAACTATTTCTTGATTACTTTATCAACTTTTTGTTGATTAAAACCATTGCTATATAATGTTTTATCTTACTGTATAAAAGCCATTTGTATGTTCGTATGTATATTCTGGGATCTCCTTTGTAAATACGTTATGTTGAAAATTAATTTTGGTATTACAAAGAAGCCACAAAGCATAGTTATTAATACCATTTAAAATAAAATGTAAATGAAAATTAAATTCTTTGAAGTATCCATTTGTTCTCAATTTCAGAATGAAACTATTGGTTTATCATAGGCTCAGTTTTAGCTTCGAGGTTGCCGATCATTGGCATCTGATCAGCCAGTACTGAAGCACCTGATTTCAATTCTCTTTACCTCATTCCAAATTCTCTGTACACACTTCTCATTTACTGGTCTGCAAAGAGTGGGATGAGCAATAGCCACTTCCTCCACTGACTTACTAGTGGGTGTAACTACTATCCTACTTTACCCACCTCAATTATCACACCATTATGGGAGGAATGATAGCCACCATCCACTGACAGGCATAGTGCCAACCTTCTACCCATCACAATTGCTGGGCACATATTGGAGAAGTTTCAATTCCGCTTCACTTTTCATTATGCTTGGATTTCCATTAAACAGATTTGCATTACCATGCTTTATGAAGTTGTACTTCATAAAATAAAAATCGATTTATCAGCTTCACAGATAAAATTGACTGTCTTGGCATGATTGTATTTGACAATCTCAGACTATACTAGTTCACAGTAAAAACTTGGGGAAGTTAATTGTGCTACTGACACTGCTTAGGTTGGTGGTTTTGATATTCTTGTAAAGAAAAGTATGGTTTTGGACTTTATTTTTTGTGAAACATCTTAGGTTGCGAGGTACAGTAAATTTTGAAAGAAATAGGACAGGGATGAAGTGAAGGGACATCATATTGTTAGGAATGTATAATAGACAACCATTGTTTTAATTTGAAATTCTGGGTCGCTTGAGCTTGGCAACAAATTCTTTGAAATATTGCTAACTTGGTGACTTTCGGTGAGTTCTAGAAGCTTATTGAATTTTGTTGATTGGCTAAAAAACTTATGAAGCATGGGCTTTTTCCAGAATTTTCCACAGAGGGTATGATATAAACACCCCTGACAAAATATTATGAAATGAGGTTTTATTGAATTTAATACTTGGTTATATTACCATGTGCCCTGATCATCGCTTGGATCTTACGGGGCATGCTGTCCAAATGGGGACTATAGCATCTGCAGTGATGTTGGCCCACTCGTCCATCAATCCGGCCGTCAATTCTGTTAATGACTGCAGATGCGCAACACTCCTCTTAACAGTAATTTCCAAAGTATCCCACATTTTCTCGATGTTAAGATCAGGCAAATTGGCGTGCTAAGTGAGGTGTGGGAGATCAACCTCATGTTCTGCAAACCAGTCCTGAACACATCTGGTGCAATGCAAGGTACAATTGTTTTCTTGGTAGACAGGTTCAGTGACAAGGCCCTCTCCATGCAGAAATTCCACATAAGGGACGATGTGGTCATCCAAGATGGGGATATAATTCACATCCTTCATCCAATTATTGACTTTCACCAGTGGTCCAACACCAGTTGCCGAAATATACTCCCAAAACATCCCACTCCCACTCCCTGAGCTGCACTGATCTCTGGAGACAGTCCGGTTGATATGCCTCGCCGGACCTCCTGGTGATGCTGAAATGTGTGTCATAGGCATACAAGCAGAAGCTTGATTTGTCTGACCATACTACACATCGCCAGTCATGCACAGTCCAGTGTTGATGTTCTAGAGCCCATTGGAGTCACTTCTGTTTTGGGGCTGTTGTGATCTGAGGATGTCGCCGGGGTATACAGCTGAATAATTCCATGCAATGCATCTCTCGGCACAGGATGCACTGGGAAATAGACAAACCCAGTCTAGCATTAACCAGTACCACAAATTGGTCCATGGTTTGGAAGTGATTAGCCGTGGCCATGCGCCTCACATGTCTGACAATCTCTTGGATTTAGTATTATCTTGCGGCCGGTATTGCATCACCGCGAACAATTTGTTCCAGACAAACACCATTGCTTATGCACTGTACTTACTGTATATGCTGTAACACCCAAAAACGCTGCAATCTCTGCAACTTTGTGGCCATGTTCCCAGCCAAACACGATGGCCCCCTTTTGCAGGTCGGTGATGTCTCGTTTGCGGCCCATTTCCAATTTTACGAATGAACGAAGCACACTGATCTCAAGGTTTCGCAACTCGTTCAACCTTCCTTTATGGCTTCCATGTTTGTTCTGTTAGCATATGCGAGGTGCACTTCAGACATGTGCTCCTACAGTGTAGGCTCACTGTAAATGCTGATTTCGTAATATTTTGTCTGGGATGTTTATAAACTGGCCATCCTTCAGATAGGTTCTTGACGTGATATGTGTAAAAATATTTTCCGAACTCAATATAGAACCCAATTGATAATTTTTTTCTGATTTTATATATATATCAGAAAAATGTAATAATAAAAAATAATCAATTCAAGTAATCGTGAAATATTAACTTCACCTAAGAAGGAAAACCACTGCCATAATGCGATAATAGAAAAGAACAGCACCGACCTAAATTCGAAGATTAACCAAAATTAAATTCATCTTCAGGTCTGAGTATTTAATTCTAATTAACCCAAACAAATGCCTGTTTCAGATTGGGCAATAGTACATTACTATAATATATATATATAATTAGTATATTCATATATATATATATATATATACCCTTTAAGCTGTATTATAGAACTATTAGTAGAAAGTGTAAAAAATTTGAATTTTTGATCTTCAATCAACATTTGTGATATACATCAGTATAAGCTTTTTGATTGCAGGGTCATTCCATATGGGGACACCCGATGAGTGTTGCTCTGTAGTCACAGATTTTTTTAAAATTTTTGCCATGGATACACATGGTAATAAAACCCCCAAATCTGAATTTGTAATGTATATATCCCAATAATGACCCAGATACAGGCATTTGAAAAATGGTCATTTTTATGAAATGGTGGCCATCTTGGATTTTGCACTAATGTTTAAAAATGTAATAGCATGAGAACTAATGGCTCAAATTAAATAATTCTGGTATTAATTTAAGGCTATTTATATCAAGAATATAAGTGCCATATCTAAACAATTAAAAAAATATATTTTAATATCGTTATTACATGAAAATTGCAAAAACCACCTTTGGATTGATGGACAACTTAAATGGTCTATAAAAAAATGGCCCCTAATATTTTTTTCTGAAACTTGGTACAAATACTAACTAATATGTGGGCTTTAAGTAAAAGAAAAATTAGAAAGGTAATATTTCTCATTGCAGAGAAAATAGCTTTAAAACATATATATATTTAGTTAACATTTGACATGCAATGCTTTAATCATCTAAAAAAATATATTTTTTAAAAACAAATAATGAGCAAAAATAAAACATAGGCATTTTTTAAACACTAACTAGTACGTGTGCTTTAAGTAAAAAAAAATAGAATGGTAATATTTAATTTAAATAATGACTAAAAAAATACTGTTATATGTATGGGAAATCAGTGTAAAATTTTTGGAGTGCTGAAAAATTCTAATAAAAATCTTTCTAGAAACCATGCAGTTACTTCTCTTGTATTTTATTTTCTTATTTCAAATTTTAAGAAGGTATTTTCTATATTCAGTAGAGCTAAAGGTGCACATTTTTTCCTAGTGACCACTGGCTTCTAAACTAATTTCACCTTAGAGGCAGTAAGTACAATAATCTTTGGCATATTGGTTATAAATGACAACTATCACTTAATGCTGAAGCTTTACAGCATACATATAGTTAATTCCACAAAAAATAATTTGTAATTAGATAATATAAAACACTCATTTTCATGAAGAGCATTAAAATTAAAAAAAAAAATTACACAGAACTACAGCATGTTGATCACCAAAACATATCTTTATCCTTCTGCCAACTCCAAAGGAAACGCTAGGCAATATCCCCTATGCAGTTGAAACAGGAGCAACAAACTAAACATAAACAAGCAAGCTATTGGAGAAGAAAATTATCCTACAGCACCAATATTGTTTCTGGAACATTTAAAAACACCTGTTTCTGGTCTTTTTGTACATAAGACATCAGCTGCCTATAGCCTCCAAAGTTTCAACTCTAATACTCATAGTTCTGTTATATAAGTAATAGCAATTAACATATACCAGTTGTCAGTTCCTGAAATGATTACTTGTACTGCATCATCTGTTTTCTCTTAGGTTGAATTTAAAGTAAGATACAATATTACATTTCTGGGTGACTTATTCCTTTCAGAGCACATTTTTGCTCAAGTGTTCAGAGCTGAGTATGTTCAACAAATAAATCAGTGAATTGTGCTTCAATGATTATTTCTTTTATTTATGTTCCATGATTAGTTCTTGTCTTGCTGTAAAAATTGAATGTTTTGTATGCAAGAAAATCAATGTGTCATTAAGCCTTCCTGTTCATTCCTGTACTTGTGTTCTGAGTGGTAGTATATGCAAGGTTCACAAGGATGAATATCTGAAATGGTGCAGTTTAAGACAGAAAACTTGTGATCTATTTAATAAACCACCAAAACCAGAATAAGTCCCTAAAACCAATTTCTCTCAGACTGTCAATGATAAATCAAGAATTACTCATTCCAGGGGAAAAAAATTCTGCATGTCTTATTATTCTTCCTTGCATTCATCAATTAGTGAGTCAGGTTTCTACTGCTGATATGGAAATGACCAATGATGCAGATTATAGTGAAGTCACAATAGTAATGGAACAATTGAATAAAAGCTGTGAACTTTTGGATTTATCACTAATAAAGTTCAATAGATTTAGCTCTAAGAGGAAACTTAGTTATATGCAAGTTAAGAAATTAAGTAGCCACGTTGCTACTAAAACTGCTACAGTATTGGGTATTGAAAGTATTAATAAGCTACAAAATTCAAGACATTATTTGCCAAAATTGCACGTTTATGATGGAAAATTATTGAATGAAGAATATTCTATTCTTTAGATGCATCATTTAAAGAAAACATGCAGATTTTAAAATTAGTCCAAGATTCATGGATAGTCCAACAAACAAGGACATGTTATATTACCACAGAGAATTTAGTTAAAAAAAACAAGAAAAATTAAAAGAATCAGAAGGGATGTTATCAATGCCTAGTGAGATATAAGTGTTAAATTAAATTTGATACTATACAAAAGTTACTAGTTTTTATTATAACAGTTATATGTGTCCAGGAAGGAAATATTGCATATCTATACCAAGTGAAAATGGGAAAATATTAAAACAAAAGAGATTACTTTTGCATAATTTAAAAGAATTATATGCTGCATTTAAAGAAAATCATAATGAAATAAAAATACTATGTAAATTTTGCACACTACATCCAACAGAATATGTAACTGTTGGAAACAAAGTTATTCATTCTGTACGTGTTTGTATATACCATCAAAATATTAAACTCATGCTCCATGCCATCCATATCAGTGAATATATTACATCATTGTTAAGAGAAACAAGTTTATTGCACTGAATCAAAAAAGTATGGTGACCTGGTGTGATAACTGTCCATCTCCAGAAATTCTTAGAGTACCAATGCATCCCAATGAATTAGAAATTAGTGTGTGTTTTGTTTGTATATTTTATGTTTATGTATTCTTATGGCCCAAATGCATTATATATATGGCCCAGACCTTTAGATGTGTGCCAAAGATTATGATACATGCTATTAGATGAAATTGGTTTAGGAGCCAGTGGCCACTAGGAAAAACTGGGTATCTTCAGCTCTACTGAATATAGAAAATACCTTTTCATAATTTAAAATAAGAAAATAAAATATAAAACGGATAACTGTATGGTTTTTATTAGAATGTTTCAGCAACCCAGAAATTTTACATTGATTTCCTATACATATAACAGTATTTCTTTAGTCATTAAATTAAATATTACCATCCTAATTTTTTTTTGTGCTTAAAGCACACATACTAGTTAGTGTGTAGAAAAATTCCTATGTTTTGTTTTTGCTCATTATTTATTTTTGCTCATTATTTATTTTTAAAAAATATATATTTTTAAATGATTAAAGCATCATATGTAAAATGTATATATGTTTTATAGCTATTTTTCTCTGTAATAAGAAATATTACCTTTCTAATTTTTTTTGTACTTAAAGCACACATATTAGTTAATATTTGTACCAAGTTTCAGAAAAAAATATTAGGGGCCATTTTTTTTATAGCCCATTAAACTTGACTATCCATCTGAAGGTGATTTTTGCAATTTTCATGTAATAACGATATTAAAATATATATATTTTTATTTTTTGATATAGCACTTATATTCCTGATATTAATAGCTTCAAATTAGTACCAGAATTGTTTAATTTGAACCATTAGTTCTCAAGCTATTCCATTTATAAACATTGGTGCAAAATCCAAGATGGTTGCCATTCGTCAAAAATGGCCATTTTTCAAATACCTGTATCTTGGCAATTATTGCGATATATACATTATAAATTCAGATTTGGGGATTTTATTACCATGTGTATCCATGGTAAAAATTAAAAAAAATCCGTGACTATGGAGCAACAAGTTTTTCTTAAAATGGGTGTTTTCACGTGGAATGACCCTGCACTGACTGTACGTTCACCTAGTGAAGTAGTGACTGCAAATGCAGCATCCAAATGTTTCATTATCAATAACCTTGTCTTTTGTGATCTGATTTGGATGAAATAAACGGTATTCTATTAATATATCAAAATTGTATAATTAAAGAATTTTTTCTTTATAGGCACTTTGTATCATGGTCACATAATACACACATCAACGTTTTCCCATACAAAATATGCGAATGGAAATGTTTCAAATCAATCCAAGTAACAGAGTTACTCATTTTTTTTAGTGTAAAAGAAACAATAATGGTGATGGAACGGAATAGTACAAGTGTAGCTCGTAACTATAGCTAGCCAAGTACATCTTTTGAGCTAAAAATATGTTACTGTATCAATTGGATAATTAGAAAGGGAGATATTGAAGTTGTTCATCTTTTTACTGTTTGTATGTATACTTTTCTATTTTCGTGTGTAACAAAATTTAGCAAAATTTAGTGCTGGTATGTAGTATAAACAGTACTTGAGTATTTAACTGACTGCACTTTGCATTTACAAAATAGCTGCCAAATTTACAAGCAAATAAATTGAAAGCAACATATAATCACAATATATGTGTAAAATTAAGGTTTTACTGTATCACTTCTTTTAATGTATATAAATAATAAAATAGAAGTTTTTTGAAGGTGTTGATCACCTTAAGTTTTTTATATATTATATTGAAAAATCAATTTCTTATGAAATATATTTCTCTTTTCAGAGAAGCAATCCAGACACCCTTGCAATACTGAATTTGTTGGATTTCTTGCGAACTCAGCCAGGTGAAAATTGATTTTATTGAGCTCATGTGGCAAAATTTTAACTGGAGAAAATATACTCAACATAATATATTATTGTTATTTTGTGTTTTGTCTGCTTTCAAACAACTACAGTAGAACTTGTCCAAATCTCCCAGTACTGGAATGTTAAGCGGCTGTTAAATAGAACTGAAGTTTTTATATAGTCTCAATTGCAAAATTCTACAGAATGATTTTTAATTTGTATAGTGGTCATAATTAGTAATATTAATTGCTATTTATATTCTGTATGATATGCATGGAACAATGTTAAATTCTACAGGGTATCATGCTACAGTTTTACTGAAGTTGTTGCTTCATTTTAAAGGGTTGAAAAACTTATTTTTGATTTAATTGATTGCTGTATTTTCTGTTAAGTATTTAAGAAAATATAGTGATCAATATATTATAAAATTTAATTTAATTTTGTTTAAGATTTTATTAAATTTCGTTTTATTTTCATGAATGAAAGTGACTTAATTTTTCTTCACGAAAAAATATTTCAAAAGTGATGTTTCTTTATTTGTAAGAAAATTTCAATTTATCCTTTAAAAAAGTGAAGTAATTCAAATTAAATTAACCTTTTACATTATTAAAATTTAGTAACATGGTTTAAGAACGTATAAAACTTATATGTTTTCAGAGGTTTAAGGGTGGTGCTGCTGGAGGAGGGTATTGCTATTTTAAAATATAGTTATCAGCAGTATTTGTATTCAATACTTTTAATTTATGATTAATTAGACCATCTACATAAATTAATTTAATTTTGTAATCATAAAATTAAGGAATGATGTAACTCATCTGTTTTCAAGTTTAGTTAGTAGTAATCATTGAATTTCTTATAAATGATAGAAATAATATTTTGCCACAATTGAAATATATTTGTATTTTGTAAATTTGAGTTGAGGGTCATTCTATATGAAATCACCCTGTACTTGTTGTCAATGTACTGAATTTCACTGAATTTTTTCTGTGTAGTTAACTATGATTCATCTTTGTGCAATTCATGAAGTTTCTTATTCATAAACAACTATTATATTATTTAAAAACTATTCAAGTTTTCAACATATACAAGACTGTGTTGCTTAATAGGCATATTAAGCACATGCTTAGGGCATGAGCAAAATAGGTGCAAACTAGGCTCATGTTTTGGTGATAATAGGGTGCAAATAGGTGCAAGAAAGGTCAAAATTATAAAAGAAATATAACTCTCCAATGTAAATATAAATATCTGAATTTAAATACTTTAGAATTTAAAGATGTTTAAATTCAAAACATTAAAGAAAATGCCAAAGTTTAAAGAGTGTGATGATGGAAAACCCGAAGTTATTTTAAAACTAACCTTAACAGAATATCTTAGGAACACATCAGAAAATTTCTCCCCTATCATGCCAGCATCAATTCTGTTCCAAAGAAATTTTGTTTTGGGAAAGTTTTCAGTATGAAGGCTCTAAATCCTTTGCAAATAAGCATTAAAGGTTCAGATAGGAATATTGTGATAGAAGTTGCGTGCGATTCTACTATTATAACTGATCTGTGCTAGATGAGATAGATCCTTCTGCCATTTATGCTCAAGTTAAAATTATAAAGTATCTGAATAAAATATGTGAGGCAGGAAGTTGTATAGAAAATGATGATGTTTCAAAACACTTGCTCTTAACAATAAATGTTATGTTAAAAAAGCATAATTTCAATATTATAAACCAAAAGATGATCGAAAATTATGAATCGAAAATCTAATGATCGAAAATCCAAAAGATGATTACTGGATGATCAATCTCTCATTGATTATGAGGATTTATCATAGACTTCTGTAAAATTCATTAAACTTATATGCACAGTTAAAGAAGTTTTAGGTTTAAGAAAAGTTGAGAAAATTAATAATGAAATTAAACTGGAAATAAAGTAGATTCATCTAAAAGCTGCATAGAATACAAAACAAGTCGGGGTGTGTCTTTAGAAAGAATCATCTTTTACCATGGTACATTATATGAATATTCTTGTGTAGTGTAATTATAAACTGTCTGAATAAAACATGCAAGGTAAGAAGCTGTATAGAAAATGATGATGATAGTTTAGAAACACTTAATCGTAACAAGAAGCTGTATAGAAAATGATGATGATAGTTTAGAAACACTTAATCGTAACAATAAATGTTATTTTAAAATAAAAAATCATAATTTTGATATTATAAACCAAAGGAAAGTGTACTGGACGATCGATGTCTCATTGATTATGAGGATTTATTGTAGGCAAAATCAATAAAGTTTGTGGTTTAAGAAATGTTGGAAAAATTAATGAAATGAATCTGGAAATAAAATAGATCCTCAAATGGTGATCAGTAGTCAGATTGAATCAGTAGTCAGATTGAAAATAGTAGTAGCTTGGAATCTCAGATTTAACTGATACATTTTGAAAAACAAAAGTTGTGAGAGAAACTAAAATATACCAAGAATTAAATGCGAAACAAAAATTGACTGTATTACAAATAAGACAGACTTGGCAAAGATTACAATGATGAAAATAGTAGTGACTAGGAATCTGAAATTGGACTTTCATCATCAGCTGAAGAAAAAATCTTCCTCATAAGACAGAAGTGAATCTGTTTGTGACCAATATTGTTTCAAAATGATGAATGTTCTACCATGAAGTAAACAGAAAACAAAAATTGACTGTCTTACAAATAGACAAACTTGGCAAAGATTACAGTGATGAAAATAGTAGTGACTTGGAATCTCAAATTGAACTTTCATCATCAGCTGAAGAAAAAATCTTCCTCATAAGATAGAAGTGAATCTGTTTGTGGTCAGTGTTGTTTTCAAATGATGAATGTTCTTTAAAAATCGATAATTACTGGAACTTTAGAGTAAATTGTTTTCGGGTGCACAAAGTGAAGATAACTGTGACCCTAAGTATCGGAATGAGCTTTTACTTCTAGACTTTGTACAATCTTCACAAGATAAAAAGAAAAGTCAATCTGAAGAAAGCAGCAATTCTGATTTCCTGACAGTGTAAGAATCTGATTGTTGGAGAAGTTAAAATGAGAAATTAGATCTTTTCAGAGAATAAGGTTAAAATAGAAATGTGACACCATTACCTTGTTTTTTCAGAGAACGAGATAATAATGTCACAAGTGATGAGAAATGTATGTGCAATCTTGTGTAAAGTGTTGTTCTGCATGAACAAGTGCACCCACAACACTTCTTACAGTATCACCAAGTAATTTACAAGGTATGCCATGTATGAGGGCTTGTATAATAGTGAGATACTATTTATTTAAAATTAGTATAACTTTTTTAAAGTTTGATCAAAGTAGTAAAATCTTTTACCAAATTTAAGCTAATTTTCTATAATTTATTATAGGGTCTAGTATTTTAAAATTATCTAATGCAGAATAGTGAAATTATATCTATTTATTTGTACGATGTTAGAACATATGGTATTTCTTAACCAAATTAGTTCCATATTTTTAATCATAGCATAGATACATTACAAGCCCTTTTTAATAATAAAATAATTCAGACTATTATTTTTAGTTTTTAAATAGTTTCTATAAATTTTTTTTTAAATTAAAAATCTATGGTTAAAGAACCAATTTATTTCTTAAAAATTAGGCGATTTCACATGGAATGACCTTTGCTGACTAACATATATTTGTTGTGACACATAGAATTATAGAATGTTGTGAAGCATTCCTTTAATAATTTTGAGTTATGTTATAATTCAACAGATGTATATGACGCATTGTATATAAATGCAATAGCCATTTTATTGCATTTTTATTCTGTAAATTAAACATTCCAGCTTTGCGTGACAATTTTAGTTTCTTTTGCACATAGATTGTTTAAAGCAAAACTTGGATTAATAGAGAACCCAATTTTTGTTTCGGTACACTCTCCCAAATGCTCTTCAACCTTGAATTACTTACAGAATAAATAAGTTTTACCTGAATTCCTTTTGCAAAAGTTTAACTTAACACTGCAAATATGAAGTTAATTCATATGAAAGTTAATTCAGTAAGAATACTGGATGCCATGTTTTCAGTAAAATTATGGGATACCAAATAGTACTGACTTATTATGTTAGATATTCAAAATACATATTAGAAATGTCATTTCATATTAACGCAATAATCATGAGCTGCGATAATAAGGTTTTCATGTTTGCAACATTGGTGACTTTAAAAATAGCCTTTGTCACAAATTTTCATTCAAAAAAAATTCCGTAAATGTAATATCCAATTAATAAAAGATAAAATAAGATCAGAAATTAGATATCAAAAATTTAAATATTTTTTATAAAATTCAAATGATGGAATGTTTTATTTCTTAGTTAAACTGTCAGAAATATATAAAATGTTTAATTAAATATATTTAATTATATTTAACAGATTTTCTGATGTAATTTTTTCAAATAACTATTGAATCAACTAATAAATTGTTTGTATCATTTAACGTGACCAGATAAATTCAATTATTTTCAGATTTCAAAGTATTTTAAAGCAATGCTGCATTGGTATCCCTGCAAGATTGCATAGGGATTTTTTCTGTGAAATATCCCTAGAACAAAAGTTATGATACTAATCTGTATAGAGATGAAAAGACTGAAATGAAAATAAAAGTAGATATGCCCAGTATTCACCAAAGATGTTTTTCCACAAATTACTAAAGTAGGGAAATCAAATTTTGGGTTCTCCACTTTTCAAGAAGTACCTTGAAGCTTTCTAAATTTAAAACTTCGGTCAAATGCGTGAAATGTAAATAGTCATAGACTAACACAGTTTAGATTTTTAAGATGTTTTGAAGTCAAATGTCCAATTAGAAAGTTTTATGGAAAATAACGTTGTTCATTTTATTACCTTAAAGTGAAATCCAAGTGTTTTGAATGTTTAAAATAATGTTATTAATATAAATATGCAGATAACGTGCAATATATTTTAGGTTTATTAACGCACATTGAACTTTTTATTTTTTTCCTCATTTAAAAAAAAAAGTAACTAGTTTGAATGCTTTTATATTGTGTAGTACACAGTGCTCTTATTTATATTGAATTTATATATTTATTGATATATTTACATATTATTTTTGTTAGATGCATGCTCTAGTTCCATAATTTTGTATGACATTTTTTATTATTTCTAGTCATTTCTTTATATATACAGGTCAAATCTAAAAAAAAATATATTACTATTCTGTGTCTATGTTTTTCTACACCTTTTTCATAGCAGACTAGTTATAGGAGTCCTGAAATATTTTGCATTGATTTCTTTTTTATTTCTGAAATACAATATATCAATATCCAATTGCAAAAAATTAAAAATTAAATTTTTTAATTTGATTAGTTTTGATTATCTAATTTTTTTAAAAATTTTTGGTATTATTTTTCTAAAGTGATTCAGAGGCGTTTTCCAAAGTGTGATTATTCATATTAAAACCAAAGAAGACAGATTTAATGTTTATTTCCTTCAACATATATTGCCGCCTGTTTATAGTGAGTTCTACTTTGTTTAATGTTTTAAGCAGGACTTACACTTACAACTTAACACGCTTAATAATGTTAGCTGAATCAACTTATTAAGTAAGTCAAGCATTCTTGTAAAAGAAGTTATAATAATTAATGAATATATTTCTTTATTTATATGTATTGACAAATTGTTTGTATAGTTTAATTTAAATACATGCAGTCTGCTAGTCAACTGTGCCAAAAAATAACTATTTTAGTGAAAGAGCAATTGTCAGATTGCCTTTTATTCATCTTTATTGTCAGTAATTGGCATAAAAATAATTAGTAATTGCTACAAAATTAACCAATATCATTAAAGTCAGTATTCATTGTTTATAACAGTAACGATCAAATTCTTTGAGATGTTGACTGCCCTAACACTGATATATAGTGTTGTTATATATACATAAAAGGGATCAATTTTTTCATGTTTTTGTTATTTTTTAAATACCATTGCACAGCTATGGTTATGAGAAATGATGCATTTCTTCTTGGGTATATGTAAATGGCACTATCTCACTTAATTTATTTTTCTTTGTTTTGATGCATCAATAGTTTGTATATGGCACTGACACTTTCTTAGCTATGCTGCTCTTGCACTTATCTAAGTGATTTTAACTTGTTGCACAAACCACAGTAATTAATTTGTTATGTAATTTGTATTTTTGTATCATGGATTGCAAGAGATCTCAGTTTCATAGTGGGAAAAAAACAGATCAAAAGTAACATATGGATTTTCTAAATCATTAAACAAATACTGTTGTCGTAGTACTGAATATGTAAAAAAAATTGTTGAAGCCTAATTTATTTTATTTTTTTCAATTCTATTAAAAGCTAACCATGATATTTAACTATATAATACAAAAGTGTATACATAAAGCATACATTTAAATGTAAGGTTCAGTTGGTTTTGAAGGTAAAAAACAGCTCTCTTCTTTACGACAAACAAAAAAATTTCTGATAAACACATAAATATAAACTTTTTGTTTTTATTATTGTTTTACAAAATATTTTTTATTAGGTTTACTTAATGTTAATGTGCCATTTTTAAAACTAATCCTTTATGTTTAAGCATTATATTTGACCTACAATGCTGCTTTGCACCACAAATATCTGTGTGATTTGTTCATTTTCATCGGAATTCAGAAATGTCTAAACTTTTCAAGTTTGCCCAAAGCCTGTTTTAAATGTCTGTGAATCTTGAATCATATTTGCATGTCAACCAGATTTTTCACAGATGTGTAGTTCACAAATAACTACAATTTTATGTATAATTATTTCAAAAATCATTTGTTACCTTTATACTTATATATTCTTCATTCTAATATTATTTATACTAAAGTACTTTTTTTTCCTAAACATTCTATATAATAAAAATTGTTTCAAAATTTGTGATTAAATTACCTTATTTGTTCTGAAATCCATTAAAATGTATCATGCAGAGTAAAAGATACAATTTATAGGTATATATTAAATAAAATAATGTACTCTATTTTTACATATACATTAAAATCTTCATGTAACAGGGCTGAATTTGGGGGAGATTCTAATTATAATAAAAATAAGTTTTAAATTGTTACAGTGTTAGTTTAAGACTAATTTACTTGGATTTAGCTGATTTAGTTGCATAGCAAACTTTGCTGAGTAAAATTAAAAAATAATTTAAATTCAGAAAATGTTTTTAATATAAATATTTAATTTGAGAATTTACTGTATTTCCTTTGTAACTTCTAGTAACGACACATTTATGAATTAAGATAATATGTCTTATATTTTCTGATGTTTGTAATTTTCAAATTCAAAGAAAGATTTAATACTTATTTTTTTCAATATTATATTGCTTGGTTAGTGAGTTTTACTTTGTGTTATTGGTTTAAGCACTAGTTATACTCAAAACTTAATATAACACAATTTATTAGCTTTAATTAGCTATATTAACTTATCAATCATTCTTGTAAGAGAAGTTGTAATGATTAATGAATGTTTTTTTGTTTGTTTGATATTTATTGAAAAGATTTGTTTGTATAGCTTTATTTAAATACATGCATATATCCTGTTTCTACTAGTCAGCTGTGCCAAAAAGAAACTTTTACATTAAACGACATATCAAACTTTGCTTACAAGTTTGCTGCTCATTTAGCACTTCTAAGAAAGAAGATTCCTATTTTGTCAAAGATTTTATGATATGAGTGTTATGGAAATATTTATCATCATATATTCTGCATATGATTTGTTTAGAATCTTAATGAAAATGACTGATTTTAGTTTACCACTTTTCGTAATTTGTAATAATGATGAGTACAGAGAACTAAATTATATTTGTGCTATAAAGCTACATTAAAGTTTGAGGTTGAGTTTTATTATTGGAACATTTTCTCATTACAATTTTAGAAATGGGATTTTGAGCCAAAATTTATTTAAATTAGACTTTGCGGAATGATATGGAACAAAATGGAATTTTGACGACATGTTTCCGAAATAATTTAGATAGAATTTATTTATAAAGGGGAGGGGGGGGGGGGGGAGATGGAGTTCTACAGTATTTTTGAGTCCTAATTCTTAAGGTATGATAAACATGTACATGAATGTGTTGGCATATATTAATAATTCTACAAAAAGCAATGTCATTTACTGATTCAACACTTAAATTTTGAACTCTGTCATTAGTTGGTGTATCTGTACATTAATGATTAATTTCCCCCAAATGTTGTTAAAATATTTTAGGTCAAGGGAAGCACATGATGTAAAGAAAAAAAAAACAGCCAAATTTCCTATTAGTGTTCTTTTCCCCTAAAGTGTTTAGCATTATTTGTTTGCTCCTCAGCTGGTTTGGGGTGGTGTGAAATGCTCTCAAGAAAATACTTTATAGTGTTAATTATCGTTTCTTGAAGGAGTGGAGATTTGAACATATAGGGTTCACTTTGAAGAGAGATGTGTATATTTAAAAGGACCCCTAGATTAAAAGTAAGGCTACTATTCAATTATGTTGTCAGCCCAAATTATCTAAACACCTTGTTGCTAAAGGCTTCTTAGAAGAACAGTTACTAGCATTTTTACTAAGTAATTTATATGCAGAATTTATGTCTATAATATGTAACATAATATTGAAACATTAAGTATTTACTTTTTGCATTATATACTACAGTACTTGATTTACAAATTGTTCTTTTGTATAATTCATAAATATTTATTTGTTGAAGTAAAGATAAAATAATGTACAAAATATGTATGTTAGCATTAAACTAAACTCTCATTTCTTGTTGTAATGTTGTATCGTTGCAAATAAAAATCTTTCTAGCTGAGTGTACTTTCTTTTATATTTTGTATCAGCATCATTGGCATATTATGTATCATCATTAACAGGCTTTTAATATTTGAAACTTTTAAATAATTTTCTTTGATTTTACAGGGCCTTTCCTGCTACTTCTCTTCAGTTTCATCTTCACTATAGGCATAGCATCGGGTAGCCATATCTGGGTCTTTAGGCAAAAGTAAACTATGGGGCCTTTTTTAAATAGAGGATATGTAAACAAAAATATTAGTACTTATGTGAAATAAGCTATCAACATCTGTTACTTAGCTTTTGAAAAACAGCTCTTATATCTCTGATTTTTAAAGTACGGGAAACTTGTTCACTTATAATTATATTTTTATATTGCTTAGTTAATTATTTTTCTTAATGAGTAAAATCCCATTGGTGAAAAGTGGTGATCCAGGAGCAACCGAAATCATCATCCAGAGAAATGTATTCATAATTATCACAAATATATACATTTGTATCCACCCATTCTAACAACTATCAAAATGTTTTTAAGCATTAAAAATGGGCACAATAGTTTTCTTTAATTAAATTAAAATTTTTAGAAATAATTTAGTTAAAATAATTATTAAGTTCAGTAATCAAAGCAAAATAGTTTAAAATGTAGAATGAAAATTGTATGTCTTGAAATATTATGTATTTTAGAGACCTTTTTTTAAATTACATGTGCCCTGCCAAACTTTTTGGGGACTTTAGTCATTTATGATATTTACTATATAGCAACTTTTGTTACGGTATTATTGCGAAGTATCCTCTGGAATCATGGGTGTACTCTCAGGATACAAGAATGAGTTTAAATTTCTGTATAACTAACATATTTATTTATAAGCACAGTGTAGACAGGGACAATATACAGAAAATAGCTCAATAACTATCTCACAAAATCACTAAACAACTGCCAGGTACAGTAAAGCAGCACTTAAATGCTTCACTAATTTCACAAAATAGCTGATACTATTCACAAAACATTGACATATCTCACCATTCAATGTAGCTTGTATCACATTGACTGTTCCCCAATTGAGCGATGTCTTTTTTATATACTCACTGTAGAAACTTCCAGAAGGAGCTTGTATCTCATAGAATATTCGTTATTTCAAGAAGGTTAGAGTACATACAAGAAGTCGCAAGGTTGATGATAAATTGCCAAATCTGGTAACCCCACTTTGAATTTCATCAAGTGGAAACCCTAAATTCACATCATAAGAATGGCTGCCTGTAAAGGTGTGTTCCTTTCTGGTTCTCAAAAGAGACTCCAGTGAAAGTATTTGTACACATTCATAAAAGTCTTTTCATAACACCAAACCATCAATGTATTTTTCATTCGCAAATGCATTGATGGTTGGAGTTGCTCAACTGTTTTAAATGAAAACAAAGTGAAAAACATCCATGTTAAACAAAAAATTTGTCTGCCAAAAAATTTGTTTGAAAATATTTCCATTGTTAAATCAAAAGTGGAGTTGTGGATTGTGAAATAAATCCATTTTAAGCTGCACCCATGAGAACAAACAGTATTGCTTATAATAGACTTCTGCTGCCTTTTGTCTACATCTAATAGTAAATAAATAAATTTTTCAATAAAGCTATGAATATTTAAATTTATTTATAAATTAAAATGTAAATAAATTTTTTATATAAGAATGCTCAATTGCCAAAATTTTAAAATATTTAAATTACTCAATGAAATTGCAAAATTCATGTCTTTATAATAATGTGAAACTTAATATTGGAATTTAATATTGAAATTTTACTTATTGGTTTTTCTTTTCGAATTCTATAATAAAGTACTTTATAAAAAAAACAGCTTGTTTTTAATAAAATTTAGAAATATTTAATTGTAAGTTAGTGTTAAAAATCAATTTTATATAATCATATAACCCATAAAACATTTAAAGATGTGAATTTTATTAGTAAAAAAAAAAATTGCTCAAAGTTTTCTTCAAACTTTCATTTTTAGAAGTATATTTTACTTCTAAAAATGCAATTTACATAAATGTAAACAAAACTGTAAAATTTTAATTATTTTAATGCAAAGTAAAACATTTAAAAATTTGAAGAACTGAAAAATATTACAATATAGCAATGCATACAAAATTGATAAGCCTATAAGCATTTTATTTCATTTTATATTTAAGCTATGATTGAATAAAATACAGGGTGATTGAAAAAGGATGACCCAAACTTTACAAGGTGGTAGTACACATCAAACTATGCATTTTTCGTCATAGTTTACCGGGTCGGAAATGAAACGTAAATGCGCCAATGGGCGCTTTATGGTGAAACTACAAGAATGACTTAAAAGTTATAAAATGAGATTTAATAAATAATAAATACAGTAATGTCTCAAAAGAGTGACCGCCAACATGAATGCATGTCTCACAGCTGCAATGGAGGGATTGGCGAACTCTCGAATAGACCAGGCATGTCGCGCACCTCGGCAGCAGCTGCCAAAATTCTGGCGATGCATGCCTCTTCAGATTCAAGGAATGTGTCAGAGACCAGACTCTTGAGATATCCCCACAAAAAGAAGTCAAGACATAACAGATCGGGCTATCGTGGGGGACCAAGCTATGGGACGACCTCGCCCAATCTATCGACCTGGAAAAGTGATGTCCAGATAGTTCCTTACCTCTTCCCCAATTATTAAAATTTGCATAAGGGTTCTTTCTGAGATGAAATTTGCATACATGGTTTTTTTCTCCAATCAGAAAATAACAGTCAGAATGGTGCTTTTCAGTTTGTGAAGCGACCGATTCCCAAATAGTAAGTACAGTGTAACGCCTTTATTTTTCATACAAAACTAAATCATCCTGAATCAATCTCTGGAAATATAATGTTTGTTTTCAACATTTAAACAAATTTATTATCTATATAAATGAAATTGAAAATCAGTCTGTCTGTGTGCTTGTCTCATTATTAAAAGAGAATGGCTGCATCGAATTTCATAAATTTTGAGGGTTTTCCATACTGGAAATTTAGTTCATGTTTGAAGTTTCTAGAACCTGGAACCAGAGGTTATTATATTAATAAAAAACAAGATATATTAATCATCATAAAGCATTGAATATGAAACACTTTCCAACTGAAAATAAATTTTATTTAAACATCTCTAAAATGTGATGCATTCAGCAGGGATTTTTTTAAATGATTGCAGTATTACAATTATTTATTTTACTTGTAAACTTAAATGTTCATCAACAAAGACAATGCTATAAAATCGTTTGCTTCTCTGTGTAAAATCAATGAATATTTTATTCATATCACTTCTATCAGACTCCAGAACTAAATAATTTTGCATTATAAAAAAATTCATCAATTTTTATAGAACTCTCCTTACAATCACTTGATTTGTTTACATTTTGCATGTTGCATAATAGCAATAAATTTAGGCTTCGTTGTAGGAATAAGTTGTAGGTTTAGTGATCATTTAAAATAAAAAATATTGTAATTGCGTTGGCACAGAATTAAGATACACAGATAATACGCAAAAATAAAGCAGTTTTAGGACGGATGAAGCACTAAATTTAAATTTAAACGATCTTTTAAACATCACGATTATTACATGGGAAAAAGATGGATGCCATATTATATTTTGAAATGAGTCACGTGATCTCTTTATAATATGGGTCGAAAACCCAGACCACCCGACTCGCTCTATGGCACGAGCAGCAATTTGAGAGGCCGGGTCATATAATATGGGTGTAATTATTGTTTCAATTTTTATGTAAAAACTACCCAACATATTTTGCTGAAATGATTTTATACATTTTATGTGATAATTAGATTAGACCGAATTTAGATGTACAGATGATATGCAAAAATAAAGTGATTTTAGGATGGATAGAACACTAATTATAAATATAAGCGTTTTTAAAAATCACGATTTTCACAAAGCGAAAAAACAGAACAAAACAAAACAAAGATCAATCATGCATAAATCATTGATTATGAAATACTTTCCAACTGAAATGCAATTTTATTTCAGCATCTCTAAAATGCAATACATTCAGCGCATATATATTTGAAATTATCACTACTGCAGTAATTTATTATATTTGAAAACTTAAAACTTCAGCGAAAAATATGAACTTTATTTAAATGAAGTAATCGAAATATAAATCGTCTGTTTCTCTATGTAAAAGCAATGAATAATTCATTCATATCACTTATATTCCAGACTCCAGAGCTAAATCATTTTTCGAGGGAAAAAAAAATCAGCAATTTTTATACAACCCATCTTACAATCACTTGTTTACGTTCTGAATCCATTAAAATTAGGCTTCGTTTTAGAAATAATCAAAGTTTGATGTTCATTTAAACTCAAAGATATTGTAATTGCATTGGCACAGAATATAGATGCACAAAAAACACACAACAATAAAGCGGATTTAGGATGGATGCAACACTAAATATAAATTTAAAAGAACTTTAACAAGAAAGATCAACCATGCTTAAAGCATTGATTATGAAACACTTTCCAACTTCAATGCAATTTTATTTAAACATGTCTAAAATGTGCAATACATTTCTCGGTAATATTTTAAAACTTATCACAATACTACATTCATTTATTATATTTGAAAACTTAAACCTTCATTGAAAAAAATGAACTTCATTCAAATGACGGCATTGAAATATAAATTGCCTGGTTTAAACATCTCTAAAATGTGATATATTCCTCGGTAATAATTTTAGAATTATCATAATACTACGATAATTTATTATATTCGAAAACAACTGAAATTCATTCAAATGACGTCATAAGAAAAAATAACACGCCTGGCTCTCTCTATAAAAGCAGCATTTCATTCATAAATAATTTCCTATTCATGTCATTCATCACAATACTATAATAATTTATTTTATTTAAAAATTAAGACCATGGAGCTACACGTAATTAAACTCTATGCGTAAAACTTCATCGAAAAAAATCGTCCTTCTCTTTATAAAATCAATGAATATTTCATTCATATCAGCTATGCGGACTCCATGAACTAAATGATTTTGTGTTAAAGAAATACTGCAATTCTAATACAACTCATTCAACATATTTTGCTGTTTACATTTTACATAGGTAAAAAATAGGCTTCGTTGTAGAAATAATCAAATTTGGATGAGCATTTAAACTCAAATATATTGTAATTGCGTTTAAAAAGAACTTTAAAAATCACGATTTTGAGACAAGATGGATGCCATATATCATTTTGAAGTGGGTCGCGTGATTTGTTCATATCGTGGTCACGTGATCGCTTCATATAAGAGGTGATATTATTATTTTAATTTTTATTTAAAAAACTACTGAATATATTTCGCTGAATTTTTTTTTTATATATTTTATGGAACAATTTGAATATTACCTAAAATTTTCGAAACAGTTTGTGAATTTTAATTCCGCTTAAAAAATGTTTGAAAAATTAGGTCCCATAGGGCTCAATGTATTTCATTTTTTCAACCCGGGTTCAATCCAAAACTAATTGGGTGGTTTTATTCATTTATATTTCCATAAGTCCTACAGACCGTCTGAACAACATACTAAAATTTCATTTTGATTAAGTCATTTTTACTTCAGTTATCGTGCTAACGGACAGACAGATTGAACAAAGTCATAAACACTTTTCAACTTTGTTGTAAAGTGTTAAAAATCACGATTTGTAGACTGGGAAGAAAAGATGGATGCCATATTTTATTTTGAAATGGGTCACGTGATATTTTCATACAATATGGGTGTAATTTATATTTTAACTTTTATTTAAAAAACTACCGAACATATTTTGCTGACATTTTTAACACTTTACAACAAAGTTGAAAAGTGTTTATGACTGTTATTATGTTATGTTCATTCTGTCTGTCTTTCTGTCTGTCTGTCTGTCTGTCCGTTAGCACGATAACTGCCGTAAAAATGACTTAATCAAAATTAAATTTTAGTATGTTTTTCAGACGGTCTGTAGGACCTATGGGAATATAAATGAGTAATATCACCCAATTAGTTTTGGATTGAACCCGGGTTGAATAAATGAAATACATTGAGCTCTGTGGGACCTAATTTTTCAAACATTTTTTAAGCGGATTTAAAATTCACAAATTGCTTCGAAAATTTTAGGTAATATTCAAATTGTTCCATAAAATATATAAAAAAAATTCAGCGAAATATATTCAGTAGTTTTTAAAATAAAAATTAAAATAATAATTACACCTCTTATATGAAACGATCATGTGACCATGATATGAAACGATCATGTGACCATGATATGAAACGATCACATGACCCACTTCAAAATGATATATGGCATCCATCTTGTTTCAAAATCGTGATATTTTTAAGTTCTTTTTAATTCATATTGCGTGTTGCATCCGTCCTAAAACTACTTTATTTTTGCTTAAATTCTGTGCATCTACATACTGAAACAACGCAATGACAATATATTTGAGTTTAAATGCTCATCCAAATTTGATTATTTCTACAACTAAGCCTATTTTTCACCTATGTAAAATGTAAACAGCAAAATATGTAGAATGAGTTGTATTAGAATTACTGTATTTCTTTAACACAAAATAATTTAGTCCATGGAGTCTGCACGGCTGATATGAATGAAATATTAATTGATTTTATAAAGATAAGGACGATTTTTTTCGATGAAGTTTTAAGCATAAGAATTTAATTACTTGTAGCTCCATGGTCTTAATTTTTAAATAAAATAAATTACTATAGTAATGTGATGAATGAAATGAATGGGAGAAAGTTATGAATGAAATCCTGTTTTTATAGAGAGATCCAGGCGTGTTATTTTTTCTATGACGTCATTTGAATGAATTTCAGTTGTTTTCGATGAAGTTTTCAAATATAATAAATTATCGTAGTATTATGATAGTTTTAAAAATATTACCGTGGAATGTATCGCATTTTAGAGATATTTAAACCAGGCAATTTATATTTCAATGCCGTCATTTGAATGAAGTTCATTTTTTTCAATGAAGGTTTAAGTTTTCAAATATAATAAATCAATGTAGTATTGTGAGAAGTTTTAAAATATTACCGAGGAATGTATTCCATTTTCGACTTTTTTAAATAAAATTGCATTGAAGTTGGAAAGTGTTTCATAATCAATGCTTTAAGCATGATTGATCTTTCTTGTTTATATTTTGTGGCACATCTATCTTAAAATCGCTTTATTTTTGCTTAATTTCTGTGCATCTATATTTTGAAACAACGCAATTGCAATATATTTGAGTTTATATGATCATGAAATTTCGATTTTTTCTACAACGGGGACTACATTTTACTTATGGAGAATGTAAACACTTCAAGCTGTAAGATGAGTTGTATAAGAATTGATGAATTTCTTTAACGTCAAATTATTTAGCTCTGGAGTCTGCGAAATAGCTGATATGAATAAAACATTCATTGATTTTAGATAGAGAACAGACGATTTTATAGAAGACTTTTTCGATGAAGTTTTAAGCATAGAGTTAAATTACTTTTACCTCCATCGTTTTAAGTTTTTAAATAAATTAAATTATTGTAGTAATGTGATAAATGAAAGGAATGGAATAAAAGTGGATGAATGAAATATTTACCCTTTTACATAGAGAGCCAGGCGATTTATATTTCAATGAGGTCATTTGAATAAAGTTCATTTTACTGCAATTCATGGTAATGTATAGGGAAAGTATTGGAATCATGCAACTCGAGTTTTCGACCGATCTACACGTTTCGAGACCTCTAAAATACGATAAAACTATTTTTAGCTTGACGTCTGAGTGTGTCTGTCGGTCTGTGCAATGTATGTATCCACTCTGACTTAAAAACTAATGGTCTAAAAAAAGTAAAAGTCTAAGTCAGTTGGGTGTGACCCTGGTGCTGATTAGTTTTTAGTACGATTCGCGATTAAAGACCCCGTCTTTTTTGCGAAATGGCCCGCAAAAATTGCCTGTGTTCTCTCTAGCTGAAAAACTAATTTACCGAATTTCACAAAATTCGGTAGATAAGTCGCTTGTGGGTTACCCTGGTGCTGATTAGATTTTGGTACGATTCGGAAAAAAAAATAACCTGCTTTTTCTTGCAAATACGCCCGCAAAAATCGTCATAATCTAAAATAAAAACTACGTATGTTCAAATATATCCATTAAACGCTTGTTTTATACGTAATGTTTAACGAAGAAAAGAATAAGACCAACCCCATTATACTAGGACTATCAGTTCTCGAGATATTTTAGTTTTTTCTCTACGCCACTTTTGAAAATAAGTCCAGTTACTAAATGAGAACGAAAATTGAATTAAAAGTGAATTAAATTTAATTAAAATAAAGAAAGCGTGAATATAAGTCTGCAGGGAAAGTCATGTGCTGCCCACATCAGATTTTTTACTTTCCCTGGAATACATAGTAATGTATAGGGAAATTATTGGAATTATGCCGAAAATCGTAACTTTAGTTTTCGACGGATCTACACGTTTCAAGACCTCTAGAATACGAAAAAACTATTTTTAGCGTGGCGTCTGTGTGTGTGTGTGTCTGTGTGTCTGTGCAATGTATGTATCCATTCTAACTCAAAAATTAATGAACCGAATTTGATAAAATTTGGTAGGTAAAGCACTTGTCTGTGACCCTGGTGCTGATTAGTTTTTGGTACTATTCGGAAATAAAGAACCCGCTTTTTTTTTGCGAAATGGCCCGCAAAAATTGTATGTATCTACTCTAGCTGACAAACTAATTAACCAAATTACGCAAAATTGGTTAGATAAGTCGCTTGTAGGATACTGTGATGTTGGCTACATTTGGATACGGTTCGATAAAAAGAAAAGAATCTGCTTCTTTTTGCGAAATGACTCGCAAATCTAATATACTCGATCTAAAATAAAATACTGCATGTGCAAGATAGTGAAACTCTGAAATAAATGACTAAAACTGATGAAATATATTAATTAAGTACTTGTTCTACATGTAAAATTTGACAAGTAAGTGAATAAATCTGACACCATCTCTGTAAGATAAACCATTCTCGAGATATTGTAGTTTTTGGAATTTTAAGGATCTGAAGAATTTAAAGTGAATTAAGTTGCCAAATGGAACGAAAATGCAATAAAAGAAAATCTGATGTGGGCAGCACATGGCTTTCCCTGCAGACTTATCTTCACGTTCTCTTTATTTTTTATTAAATTTAATTCCCTTTTCGTTCTCATTTGTTAACTGGACTTATTTTCAAAGGTGGCGTAGAGGAATTGCGAAAAAATTAAAATATCTCGAGAACGGCTATTCCTAGTGTAATGGGGTCGGTCTTATACTTTTCTTCGTTAAAAATAAAGTATAAAACAAGCATTTAATGGATATATTTGATCATATAGTTTTTTATTTTAGATCTTGTCGATTTTTGAGGTAATTTTGCAAAAAAAGACAGGTTATTTTTTTACGAATCGTACCAAAATCCAATCAGCATCAGAGTACCCCACAAGCGACTTATTAACCGAATTTTGTGAAATTCGGTCTATTAGTTTTTCAGCTAGAGTGAATACAGGCACTTTTTGCGGGCCATTTCGCAAAAAATGTGGGTTCTTTTATCCCGAATCGTACTAAGAACTAATCAGCACCAGGGTCACACCCAAGTGACTTACCTACCAAATTTTATGAAATTTGGTCCATTAGTTTTTGAGTTAGAGTGGATACATACATTGCACAGACAGACAGACAGACACACAGACAGACGCACACACAGACGTCACGCTAAAAATAGCTTTTTCGTATTCTAGAGGTCTCGAAACGTTTAGATCCGTCGAAAACTCGAGTTGCGATTTTTGGCATCATTCCAGTACTTTCCCTATACATTGCTATGTATAGCAGGGAAAGTAAAACGAATTGGATATAATATCAGGAAATTATCCATATTATTTTTTGCAATTAAACTCAATTTAATGCATAATGAAATAAAAAATTACAAAATGAATTTGTATCTGCAGGGAAAGTCATGTGCTGCTCACACCAGATTTTTACTCTCCCTGCAATACATGGTAATGTATACGGAAAGTATTAGAATCATGCTGAAAATCGCAACTCGAGTTTTCGACGGATCTACACGTTTCGAGACCTCTGGAATACGAAAAAACTATTTTTAGCGTGACGTCTGTGTGTGTGCCTGTCTGTCTGTCTGTCTGTGCAATGTATGTATCCACTCTAATTCAAAAACTAATCGACAGAATTCCATAAAATTTGGTAGATAAGTCACTTGTGTTTGACCCTGGTGCTGATTAGTTTTTGGTACGATTCGGGAAAAAACAACCCGCTATTATTTGCGAAATGACCCGCAAAAATTGCCTGCATCCTCTCTAGCTGAAAAACTAATTTACCGAATTTCACAAAATTCGTTAGATAAGTCGCTTGTAGATTACCCTGGTGCTAATTAGATTTTGGTACGATTCGGGAAAAAGTAACCTGCCTTTTTTTGCGAATTGGCCCGCAAAAATCGTCAAAATCTAATGTAAGGTACTACGTATGCTGAAATATATCCATTAAATGCTTGTTTTATACGTAATTTTTAACAAAGAAAAGAATAAGACCAATCCCATTAAACTAGGACTAGCCGTTCTCGAGATATATTAGGTTTTCGCATTTACGCTGCGCCACCCTTGAAAAACGTCCACTTACCAACTGAGAACGAAAATTGAATTAAAAGTGACAATTCAGTGTCATTTTAAATAATTGTTGGCGTTATTTTGTGCAATTAAATCGTTGTGCAAGCCTTTCTCGAGATATTTTTGTTCTTTTTCATCTTTGCTATGCCCATTTTGTGTCCATTATTTATGCATGGTATTTAGTACAATTAAACTAAATTTAATGAATTATTAATGAAACAAAGAAACAATGAATTTGAGTCTGCAGGGAAAGTCATGTGCTGCCCACATCAGATTTTTTTTCGATGAAGTTGTAAGTTTTCAAATATAATGAATTAATGTGGTATTGTGATAATTTAAAAAAAAAAAAAGTCGCTGAATGTATAGCATTTTAGAGATGTTTAAATAAAATTACATTGTAGTTGGAAAGTGTTTCATAATCAATGC
This sequence comes from Amaurobius ferox, assembly GCA_951213105.1. Classification (NCBI taxonomy): domain Eukaryota; kingdom Metazoa; phylum Arthropoda; class Arachnida; order Araneae; family Amaurobiidae; genus Amaurobius; species Amaurobius ferox. Next base: position 68,717,371 of record OX578148.1, read on the forward strand.
TTCATACATGATTGATCTTTCTTGTTAAATTTCTGAATTTGAATTTATAAAAATTTAAAAATTCTTAATTTACTCGCGCAACTAGTTGTTTTATATGTATTTTTCCCACGAGGAAGCGAATGAAACTATTTTCAAGCTGGTTTCGAATTATTCAGATTTTAGTAATTTTTATTTTTGTGCCAAATAGTGGTGCTAGTTGTATTGCCTACTAATTTTCGTGCAACGTTATACACCGCTTAATTAGGAAACCTAACTTTGTTTTCCAGATTTAGTGGGAAAACTGAGTTGGGTTTTCTAAATATTGCAATTTTAGTGTAATATTACACGAAAATTAGTAGGCAATACAATTGTAGACATTTTTTGGTGCGACATTGCATGGGAATTTTTAACAGTGCACTTGCCACATAGAAAATCGAAATTTGGTGCAAAGATAGACCGTTTGATAGTAAGACGAAGGTAAATTCACTTTCCCAATATTACTTTGCTTACGGTGCATGGTAAGGTATAAGGGGGTATTTGAATTGTGTCGGAAAGTGGAACGAGTTTTCGACGGATTTACACGTTTCGAGACATCTGAAGCATGAAAATGCTATTTTAGCTTAACGTCTGTGTGTGTGTTTGTCTGTCTGTGCGATGTCTGTCTTTATTTTGAGCCTTTATACAGAGCTTGCCTATATTTTGAGAAATGGCTCGTAAAAATCATTAAAATAATATATAAAATATGCTTAAATGCATTAATTAAATACTCATTATGTACGCAATTTTTGAAGGCAAAAAGAATAAGGCGCACTTTATTACTCTAATACTAACCATTCTCGAGATATTTTAATTTTTAGCATTTTTGCAAAGTCACCATTTGAAAATACGTCTAGTCGCCAAATGAAAATGAAAATTGAATTAAAACTGCAAATTTGGTGTAATTATTAATTTTAATGATACAAATTTAATGTAATATTTTTATTTATATCATATTATGAAGTTAAACTCAATTTAATGAATTATGAAAGAAAGAAATAGAAAATGAATTCCAGTTTGTAAGAAAAGTCATGTGCTGCCCACATTAGATGTTTTGTTGTTGTTGTTTTAAAAATTTTTGACGAATAACTGAGAATGTACTGTTTTAAGTGAGATAGAAACTTGAAATTTTGTACAGGGGATCAATCGTTTACTCGGGAAAAATGGAATTTTTCAAAAAATAATTATGGGAGGGGATATCCTATACTAAAACATTCGATTTGTGGCAGATTACAAAAAATTCTCGACTAAATAGAGCATTGACATTTTGCGCAATGTTAACCGTTAGATGGAAGAAATTACAGTTTTCCCAGTGTTTGGTATTGCCAAAGAAAAAGTGATTTTATGAAAATTAGCTTCAAAGTGGAAGAAAACATTCTCGCCGAGCACCCATATGTCGGTTGGCAAGTGACATTATCACTCTCTCTAATATCGGGTTGCGGTAGCCCAGTGGTTAGCGCGCAGGAATTGCACTCGGTGGGCCCGGGTTTGATTCCCACCACTGCCGCCGGGGCAGTGGCGGGAATCCTGCCCAAAACTGCCGCCGCGTTCACGCGGAGTATGATCACGTTAAACATGTGGATCCGTAAGTCCTTCCGAGAGGTTGGTAGTAGGGGAAGGAGGGTACGGTCCCTGTGGATGCCTCCCCCACTGGGTTCCGGATTAAATTGAGTAGCACTTCCCGGCCATCCAAACAGTTCCTTTACATCTTTCCTGTACCTTACACCTTTCCGGCTACCTTAAACCTTTCTGGTAGGTCGGACGGTCTGGGTCTCAACAACAACAACAACAACACCTTTCCGGTAGGTTGGACGGTCTGGGTCGCATCAACAACAACTCTCTCTAATGACGAGGGTAAGTATGAACTTCGCTGCCTGTTTTTTTTTTTTTTTTTTTTTTTTTTTTTAGCACTAGCACCTCTGCTAAGATGTAGCAATAAAAGTTAGGGGGGAGGGGAAATCAATTCCCATGAATTCAGATGTTGCTTAATGCAGCAATGGAATACAAGTTTTTGGTCCCAGTGAATATTAATGTAGTATGCTGATTCAAATACAAGCAATTTACTTAATTTTTCTTTAAAATTATGGTTTCCAGATCTACATTTATGTATCAGTATTGTATCGCTTTAAATTCTTATTTAATTTAAATTATTAATTTTAAATTATTAATTTATTGAATTATTAATTATTAAATTTTTAATTTAAATTATCAAGTTTTTATTTATAATAATGAATTAAAATTATTAGATTCTTTTTTCATACTTTCAATTCTAGCAGTATATTATGCGAGTCCCGAAGTATATCTCGGAGGCTATTTATGCAATTTTGAGAATATGCACTTATGCTGCATAAAACAATCTGCACCAGGCAGGAGTGGGCTCGTATGCATATTGTCGAATAAATATACAAAATAGATATATCAACTAAATTCTATAATTCATTTTTAGTCCTTGACTTCATTGCAATTAATGTAATCGAGGATTACGAAAAATAAATAAGAATCATTACCTGAGGCGTAACTCCTAAGTACCCAGTCCAAGCGGATGGAAGCCTTGTTCCTCATCCCAACACAACTTAATTTAATTGTTTCTACGGTTTCTTTAATTTAGACCAGTGTTCTGATCTGAATTTCATTTTTTACTCTAGTTTACCATTCCATTTCTTTAATTTAGAGATTTTATTGACCTTTAATTTAAAGATTTTATTGACCTTTAATTTAAAGATTTTATTGACCTTTCATTTAAAAATTTTATTGACCTTTAATTTAAAGATTTTATTGACCTTTAGTTTAAAGATTCTATTTTAACATTACTTTTATCCCTGTCATAATGGTAAAATTAACTTCGCCGACACTAAATCGTAATTTCATCATTCATTTCATTCAAGATTTATTTTAATATATGTATTCGTACCACTATATCCTGGTACCAAGTGAAGTTATTCTAGGTTACCATTCATATTCTCAAATATATATATATATTTCCCAATGGCCAGGCATTGACTCTTTCATCTTCGCCTATACATTGGCCAGAACAGTGAACCTCTTAGCCGTCAAAGACGTTGCCCCAACGCACCAGTGGGGGTGGGAATACATTGCGCCCAACAACACAAACATCCATGTTTTACGTGGGAGTCGAACCCACAACGTGGCGGCCGATCAATCGCTGGAAACGCTCGCCTTGACCGTTCGGCCACCACGTCGACTGAAATGAGCCAACAGTATTCCCAGGTGGTCACCCACCCATGTACTAACCGCGCCCGATGCTGCTTAACTTCGGTGATCTAACGAGAACCGGTGTTTTCAGCACGGTAGAGCCGTTGGCTATATATTCGCAAATATTAATTTAAAGAATTTGTTCAATACATATAAATACAAGACATAAGTAATATATGTTATATACTTTTAAGATATAGGTTTATTAATATTTTCTTATTTATGAGTAACATTCGGGTAGCAAAAGCAAATAACGCTCAAGAGACTTAGGACTGGAAGGAGACTCATGCAGAAAATCTGAACTAGAGGAGGAGGGGGGAAGGGGGGGGGGTGTTCAAAATAATTTTGCTTGTGAGCCTTTACGCCCTTTGTTTTAGGGGTGCCGTACGCCAAATTGAGAGATTTGCTGAGTAAATGGTAAACTCTCCATTTAAAGCGAGGCCTACTTGAAATTTAATAAAAGAGTGGACTATTTTCAGAAAATTTAAGAATTGAAAAATAAGAGCTCTGCTTGCAAAAGATCATTTATTGAGGAGGTGCTGGTCACCGTGAGTATTTGAATAACGTAGTAAACATAAAGCACACTTTCATAGAAACACTAAATTCGGCATTAGAGTAGATATTTTGATGTAACTGAAGAGAAAAATTGTATTTTTCTAAACATTGCATTTGAGGTCAATGCTCCACACTTCAAAACGTTCGAATTGTTGACTGATTACAAAATACACTTTTCAATGATGTAGAGACTTGGAATTTGGGTCTAATATGCTAGATCGTTCGATAAAAAATAATTAGGAAATTTACAGCTTTTAAATATTTGCTATTACAGCGGTACTTACCAAAACGTTCCCCTTTTTGAGTAAATACAAAACGCTTGCTTCTCGGTGAGATAGAGATTGAAATTTGGTTCTAGAATCAATCACAATTCCGGATAAAAAAAATATAATTATTATTGTTCAGAGTTTGCTATTAGTGACAAGTTGATTGTTAACGGGTATTCAGCTAGTTCTTTTCCGTTTGTTGCAGGCATTGATTTAATTTCTTTGAATTTATTTTATAATAAAACGTTTCAACCAGAAACGAAATAATAGATGAAACATAGCCAAATAGGAGTAAAGCAAATATTCCATAAAATTCAGATAAGCCAAGGGGTTTGATATTTGTAGATTCATAGCATCGTGATAACCTTTCCTGAAGCAATTTTCGAAAATAAAAATCGTTTTCCAGTTTGTAATAAATTCCAGATTCTAAAATTCTACGTATAACAATGTCCAATGACTTTTTGCAACAAAAATTCTTGTTTATAGCAATTGCGAACATTGCAATCATAAATGGATCACTCGATAGAAACAGTTCATTTGTATCCAGAACACTGAAGGTCGATAAAGTATCTATTAGAGCAGATGAAGGCTTGCTTAGGCAATCCCTCACTGCTTCCTCGTTGCCCTCTATATAAGTATTATATTTCTCAATATACTTAGCTATACTAGATACAGCTTCTATTTTGCTATCTTGAAGTATTTTGAAATAGACAACTCCTTTCAGAATAGAACATTTGAAAGAATTTTTACTCAAGAGTTTCGAAAGACTTTCTATTGTCTTTGGTACCGTTTCTTTTATTGGTATTGTTAATACAGACAGAAGAAGTGCGGAGTAGCAAAAACATATTATGCTTGCTCCCAATCCCCAAAATGATACCAAAAACATTTCAGATAATGAATAGGTTTTAACAGAATATGGTTTGTTTAGAAGGTGGCCGAAAACAATCAACACGTTCCTTTGAATACCGTAATTTTTTTTTAGAAGCAGCCTGAATGTAACTGGAATGACCAGGAGAAGACAACTAATGCTTAACCAAAGATCCCAGGTAAATGGATAAGTAAATGATGCTGCAGTAGGAAGATATCCAGGTGCCTTTGTAGCAAAAACTAATCCTTCAAAAGAATAGGGTATACTGAAATTGACAACATGAGTTCGTTGTTCTACGAAAGCAATTTTACTTATTGCAATATCTGCTTCCCTTTTTTGTAGCATTCCAATCAATCCTGTCCAAGTACCATTGGCAGTCAATCTTCCCCATTCCATATCATCCGGTATGAGAAATGTACTTGAAAAGCGTAATTGCTCTGAAAGAGTTTTCAGAAATCCATATTCTTGCCCATCTGTGATAGATATTGTACCATTTGGGGATTTTTCAATGTTGAAAAGGTCAATCTCGGGAACTATAGCTATCTTAAGATGCTTTGGAAACTTCATGGATCAAGAACAATACTTCAACGTCTATTTGTTATAATTCTAATTGAACTAATAAGCTCTTTTTCGAAAACATAATCCATTCATTTGATAAATGAATAGCTTGAAATGTCTGAACAAATTAATAAACGAGCAGAGAATTATTTTCCATTTGATACTGTATCATCTGAAGATTTTCCCGTGATAAAAAGGTTGAATATAGTGAGATATCTTAAAAAGTTTTTACAAATATAAGATATCTTAGAAGGTTTTTACAAATGAAGATGTTTCACAATTTTTTTAGAGTGAGCTCAAACAAGATAGTCCTTTGTTTTCGATGTACTATCGCTTCTATAAATGAAAGTATAAATTTCAACACAAGTGGATATACATTTAATGATCCTTTTCCATTATATTACAGTTGTGTATTTTCGCCTACTTCAATATTACATATACGTAATTTACTTTTGGCACGATATGCGTTTTACAGTTTTTTTTTTTTTTGCATTTTGTATGAATGTTTGAGGAAGTAAAAATTCCAAATGTTCGAAAAGAACGTAATGAGAATATCGATTTTTCTGTTTTCGTAACATTTACAATTTTTATTTAAATTGTTTTTGACGTACTTAAAATGCCAGATGCATTATTCATAAAAACGTGCAATTTTCTTGGCAAAACCCATAAATAGTGAGTGACTGTGTCTTTTTGTTGTTCAGACAATATATACCAAGTGTAATTAGGATTTGAGATTTTTTAATTTTGAAAGATTCTACTTTCTTTTATCGTGACAGATGAAACTTTTTACAAACATCCAATAGTTTCTAAAACAAAACATCATCGTCTAGAATATGAGTAAGTCACTATTCAACGTATTTATTCATTTATATAAAGTCATCAAAAAGTTACGCACACCAAATTTAAAATTCATATCAGGTACCGAGAAATTGAAATAGTAGAATTTTTTTCAGTTCGGTGGCAACAATATACCTTCCAAAATATATCATAAATATCGTCGGTATTTTTTAAATGCCAGATAATAATTATAGACCTCTTTCTATCAGTCGAAGAACATGGCGTTTTCCAGAGTAAATAATTTTTATTTTAGAACAATTTTTTTTTCAGTTGGGTGGCACTAATATACCCTAAAAAACATCAGAAATGTCTTCTGAATTTTTTTAATGTCAAATAATAATTACAGATCTCTTTTCTAGAGTAAATAATTTTTATTTTAGAGCAATTTACAGTTCGGTGGCATTTATATACCCTCAAAAATATATCAGAAATATGGATTGCATTTTTAAACTTCAGACGATAATTATAGACCTTTTTTCACTAATCGAAGAACATGTCGTTTTCCAGAGTAAATACTATTTATTTCACAGCAATATTTCTCTAGCCATTTTTATGAGAGTGTCATTGAAGAGTTTTCATAGATCTGCAGATACAAGGGGAAAATGAACAGAAAACCATTTAACAAGAAAGATAAATCTTGCATAAAGCATTGATTATGAGACACTTTCCAGCTGAAATGCAATCTTATTTAAACATCTCTAAACTGCAATACATTCAGCACTGATACTTTTACTTTCCTTATATACATAATATAATGTATAAGGAAAGTATTGTGACGGGGTCGAAAATTCGAATTTGAGTTTTCTACGGGAGAGCACGGCATCAAGGTCATCAATCATCAATGTCAGCATGTCATCACTAAATCAATGAAAATGTCGGCTTATTAACGAAAATTCAATATTTTGGAAAGATTATAAGAATCTACGAGTACTATAAGAATAACTTATTTTTTTCGTCCGTAACGTTTGGATATAATTTTGGTGACGAATTTTTCGAATTATCTCCAACTTGGTGACATTTTAAATGTTACCAAATTGACGAAAAAAAATCACCCAATTGATAAAAATTCGCCAAATTGAGGAAATTGAGTCTGAATCAATGGAATGACGACTAATTGATGAAAGTTCAATATCTTGGAAAAAACATAAGAATAGACTATAAGAATAACACTCCGTCCGTCCGTAACGCTTGGACAGAAATTTAGCGGGATGTCGCCAAGTAGGCTACTTTTTTTAAATGTTGATATTTTGACAAAAATGTCACAAAATTGATAAAAGTGACGCCAAATGAGAAGTAATGTTTCGAAAAATTCTGAATTCCGTCATATAACATTCTAGCATATAAGAAATGCTCCTCTCTCCGTTTGTCTGCACCACTCGGTGATGCATTTGGCAAATTTGGAGAATGATCTAGCAAAGTATCGCCAACTTCGCGATATTTTGCCCAAGATTAACGAAAATTTCGTCAAAATTGCAAGAAATGTCGCTAAATTAATGAGAATGACGCTTATTTAATGATTTAATTATTAAAATATTTCAATATGGACTATATCGCTTATTGAGAATGTTATCAATATTAATACTTATTAATTTAGAGTTGTGCGAAATATAAGTTAATTGGGTACTTTGAAATAGCATTACATATTGCCATCCGGAAAATCACCAAATGTACAATTCAACGTTAAAATCACAGTACCGTGGTTCTTATACATTATTTTTTGACTGTAAAAGGAGTAAATTTATTGCTTTATATATAAGGAAAGTCATGTGCTGCCCACAGCAGATTTTTATACTTGGAAACTTAAAACTTCATCAAAAAAGTCAATGCTATATTGTCTGCTTCTCTGTGTAAAATCAATGAATATTTCATTCACATCACTTATATTACAGACACCACAGCTAAATAATTTTCCTTAAAAAAATTCAACAATTCTTATACAACTCATCTTACAATCGCTTGATTTGTTTACATTCTACATCTATAGAAATTAGGCTTCGTTGTAGGAATAATCAAAGTTTACTGATCATTTAAAATAAAAAAAATATTGTAATTGCGTTTGGCACAGGATTTAGATACACAGATAATATGAAAAAATAAACCGGTTTTATGACGAATGCAATCTCTATAAATAAAATTGAAAATCTGTCTGTCTGTCTGTTTATTTCGCTCGTCATCACGGGAGAACGGCTGAACCGAATTTGATGAAATTTTGTGGGTAGCCTTGAAATAGTCCCACTTAAAATTTAGTCTACGTTTCGAGTTTTTACGATCAGTGGTTCTCGAAATATTAGTGAAAAACGAAACTTTCGTTTGTCTCATTATCACGGGGAATTTGATGTTTCTAAGACCAGGGCTTGTCGAGATATTAATTGAAAACGAAACTTTTTCCTAGGAGTTCTACTCTCAAACTCCCTGGTTCCTCCAAACGAAAAGTTTGAAAACCGTTTGTTTAAAACGTGAAAATGAATTCAAATTTTATCTCTGAGTTTGGTGGCAGATTTTTGCGCTAAATAGTCACTTTCTGAAATCATGAATTGCTTGAAAATATGAATTTAAATGGAAAATCTATCACCATGGTCTATTTTTCACAAGCTTTACTCAACGATGAAAGTATTAAAAAATCAAAATGGTTAATTTTTAGAATTTTATGAGGATATATCATGTTGCTCGGCAACGCAATTAAATTAAATGTGTTTGTTAATGTTTATTATTATTTTTTCGATTTGAGTAATAAATAATTGGATACAAAAATATATTATCTTATAAATGAACGGTTTGATTTTTCTTTAAATTATATTGATTGCGGACTGCGTACATCACTTTTATTTATTTTGGCAAAGAGTGTTGGTTAGTTTGACCAAGCTTATATTTTGTGTTTAGCTAATAGACTCATATATTGTGTTTAGTCAATAAATTCATTTAGCCGATGGTTGATGGTTTAGCTTTTTTGCCAAATTGACGGAAATATCGCCAATTGTTAAAAACGACGCAATTCAAAGAAATTTATTTTGCTCTGTTAGAAGAAAGTACTAAAATGATGTTTCGCTAGAATTTGTCTGTCAGTCCAACCGTCCTACTTAATACATTTAGCGAATTTTTAAAATATCACCAAATACATAAAAATGTTTGTAAATCCATAAAAATAATTTGAAATTGATAAAATTGCACTAAATAAATGAAATTAATTGCGCTTTGTTATTGGATAGTATTGTGATGATGTTTCGTCAATTTGTCGCTAAGTGGAACTGCTAGTTCTACAGTCCCATTTGGCGATAAATTTAGCGATTTTTAAAATGTCGCCAAACCTTCCATAGAGATAGCATTATTCAGACGATATTTTTTCCACCAATTTATTTGAAGCAAATGATATCATGTCGCTTAGCAACGGATTTAAATCCAATATGTTTATGCGTCAGACGATTTTTATTAAATCTTTTCGGATTTGAATAATAAATATAAGTATATAAATTAAATAATAGAATTTTTAATGGATAATATCAGTTACGGTCTTTAGGTTTAAACATTATTGATATTTTCGGGGATTATTGACTCAGAGATTATTGATATTTTAAAGTTATTACGTCATTGTTTTATTGCGGCAAAAAATATTGAAACTCATATATTGTACGTTGTACGAGAAATCTTCTACAAATGCGCGGGTATATCTTCCAATCTATGAGTATATAAGTAGTACAGGTTATACCAAATTATATTGGCATATAATTTGGCATATTTGGCATGTATTGGTTATGGCAAATTATATTGGCATATAATTTGGCATATATTGGCATATATTTGAATTAAGTGCGGCCCTCTGGTATGAAGATTACGGGGATTATTGATATTTTCAATTTAAAACGTCATCTGTTTTATTTTGGCAAATATTTTTGAGACTCATATTGTAATAAGGGTAATCTTCTACTAACACACTGACATATCTTCTAATCTACAACATTATAATTAGCACGGGTATATCTTCCCATTTAATTTTAGCACTTTCATTTTGACATATATTGGAATCAATTACTGCCTTCAGGTTTAAAGATTAGGGGTTTTTCAATTTATACGTGTTATCTACTAATACAGGTTATATCTTCTAATATTCGCGTATATAAGTAGTACGGGTCCCATACAATTTTAACGCTTTTATTTTGCATATATTGATTCAATTCCATATTTTTGGTAAATTTGCTTACAAAAAGGGCCAGGATGTTTTATTCTTCAGATCTCCCCTTGAAGATAATTTTGTATAGCGAGAACAGCGATTCTTAAATTTCTTTTTAGGAGCATTAAATTAAATATTTTAACAGAATATTTTGATTAAAAATGTCATTTAGTATACTATAGGAATTTGCACATGATTCTGAATTTTAAGTTTCTTTATATTATATATTCCGTACGAAGAATGGGTATACTGATAGTACTAAATATAAATTTAAACAATCTTTAAAAGTCACGATTTTTTAAACAGGGGAAAAAATGGATGTCATATTTTATTTTGAAATGAGTCACGTGATTTCTTTATATAATATGGATGTAATTATTATTTCAATTTTTATTTAAAAAACTACCTAACATATTTTGCTTAAACTTTTTACGCATTTTACGTGATAATTTGAATATTTCCTAAAATTTTCGAATCAATTTGTAAATTTTAACATCGCTTAAAAAGTATTTGAAAAATTATGTCCCATAGGGTTCAATGTATTTCATTTTTTCAACCCATGGTAAATGCGAAACTGATTGGGTGATATTATTAATTTATATTCCCATACACAGGTCGTTTCAACAACATACTAAAATTTTATTTGGATAAAATCATTTTTACGGCAGTTATCATGCGAACGGCAGACAGACGGACAGAATGAACAAAGTCATAAATACTTTACAGCTACGTTGGGAAGTGTTAAAAATGTATCTAATTCTTCTTCTTTGCATTTTACTCTACAGCCAAATTTTTATTGAAAACATTGCAAATTTATACCGAAGTTTTGCATCATGGAAAACTCTGGGCGCTTAAAATATCATTGAGCATGTAAAAATTTGGCAAGCTCCAATAGGATAACATGGGGCATTTTATCAATTCTTAACATGGAAACAATGGTTTATATTTAAATTTTGTTATAAAAATTTGTTATAAAAATATTTGTTTTGTATTTAAAGATCGTATGTAGGAATTTTGTTCTGTTATTATATATTATTTAATGACATTTATTTATTGGATATATTTGAAATTCGGTATTGAGATAGTCGTTCGACAATTTTCTCGGACAGTATAGATATTTTCGAATATTTACTTAGTAGTGGGTGCTATAGAATAAAATGTTCGAAATTCAGAGAGTGGATTCACTTGCCCATTAGTTTACAAAGTTGAAATTTTGCGCAGAGTTAGAGTGTACATCAACAATGATTGAAAAATTATAGTTTTCCAATATATATATATATATTTGGGAGGGGAACGGGGGGCGCACACTAAAATGTTTGATCTCTATTGATAAACGCGAAAAATATATTTTAAGAAACAAATCCGTTCAAAATGTGATATGGTATAGAAATGTACTTCCAAAAATAAGGTTAGAGAAATGAAATTAAATATAAAGGAATATTGGTTATAAACATTATCGATAATTTTCAGTGTTGCCAACATTTATTATCTTAAGGGTACCGCTCTCGGAAATGTTCGACTTTTGGGATGATCGCGGTGCGAATATATTTCGACAAAGTTGATACTTGAAATTCAGTATACGGTTTGATCTTTCAAGGAAATTTAAAAATTCGATTAGAGTTTTCGAATATTTCTGTATTGCGGGATGAAGCACACCAAATCATTAGAAACGCAATGTGATTGCAAAGTGTACTATCCAATATGGTATAGGGAAATGAAATTGGATATATAGGAAGATTGTTCGGAAACATTACTGAACACATTGTTGTTTACGAATATTTTCTATTTCACCGTATACTAAAATATTCGATTTTTTTTTAAATAAACGCGAAGAAAAAGTTATTTTTAGCAATGTAGAGACTTCGAATTTTATAACTAAGTAGAAGTTTTAGGAAAATTTGAAAGAACAATAAAAAAAATTAGAATACATACTATTAATTTACAGATTAAGAGGAGTAGCTGTTGTACAATAAAATGTTCAAAATGGAATATGATTGCAAAATTTACTTTCTAAATAGATAGAGGCTTAACATTTGATATAATGGTATATCGTTTAATACAGTTAACGAGGAAAATTTGTTGTTTTACATTCTCTCTTGTTTTGAGGGTCGCTGCACTCTAAAATGTTCAATTCTCGTGTGATTGAGGAATTATATTTGTAAATAATGTAGACATAAAATATTTGGTAGACAAGGATATTTGGCATTGGTAGAATTTTTAGAAGACTAACGAGTTAAATAATAGTTTTCGTGAATACTCATATATTAGGGGGTGCTGCACACAGAAATGTTCAATATGTTATATGAGGCACTTTCCCATTAAATAGAGATTTCAAATTCGGTGCAAAACGTAGATTGTTCGTAAGTCGTACTGAGGAGATTGCAATTTTTCAATATTTATTATTTTTGAGAGCGCAGATAACTAAGATGTTCAATTTTTCTAATGAACATATAATATTATTTAGCGATACAGAGACATGCAATTTGTTAGGCGGATAGATTCTTTTAAGAAAAAGGAATTCGCTTTAGAATATTTACATTTTAAGAGGTGGTGCACACCAAAACGTTCAAAATATGACATGATATGGTTCTTCAATTTACTTTCAATCAAATATAATATGATGAAATACATTCGGAATTTTCACCAATTTAGAATTATATTTGTAAATAATGTAGATATAAAATATTTGGTAGACAAGGATATTTGGCATTGGTAGAATTTTTAGAAGACTAACGAGTTAAATAATAGTTTTCGTAAATACTCATATATTAGGGGGTGCTGCACACAGAAATGTTCAATACGTTATATGAGGCACTTTCCCATTAAATAGAGATTTCAAATTCGGTGCTAAACGTAGATTGTTCGTAAGTCGTACTGAGGAGATTGCAATTTTTCAATATTTATTATTTTTGAGAGCGCAGATAACTAAGATGTTCAATTTTTCTAATGAACATATAATATTATTTAGCGATACAGAGACATGCAATTTGTTAGGCGGATAGATTCTTTTAAGAAAAAGGAATTCGCTTTAGAATATTTACATTTTAAGAGGTGGTGCACACCAAAACGTTCAAAATATGACATGATATGGTTCTTCAATTTACTTTCAATCAAATATAATATGATGAAATGTATTCGGAATTTTCACCAATTTAGAATTAACTGCATACAAGACGACCTCTGAAATTCTAGGCGTATTGCAGCCCTGATAATGGGGGCTAGGGAGGGTTGTTGAGACCCAGACCGTCCGACCTACCAGAAAAGGGCTAGGGAGGGTTGTTGTTGTTGAGACCCAGACCGTCCGACCTACCAGAAAGGTGTAAGGTAACGGGCTAGGGAGGGTGTGAAATCTCCTGTTTATTTCATCGTTTATACTTCAAGCGGGCAATAATGCGATTGGCACCCAGAATAGCCACGTTCTATGACAAGAATCAGAAACAAATATTGTTTAGATCTCCTTCCAGGGTAAACTTATAATTTTTCTTCACATGGGTTACAATTAACTGTTCAGAAGTGTCACGGAAATGTTCTGCAAATCAATCGACAGAATCTGGGGATTAAAATAAAGGGAATTTATTCTGTTAACTGATCATAAGCTCCTTTAAGACGATAATTATGAATGCATATTACACCATATTGATCGATGATAAGAGATTTAAAATGGAATTCTTTGTGGTATAGTTTAGAATAGGGTGATATATTGAGTAAACTTTTGAAACAGTAATGAAATATTTATTCCAAATTTAATGCGTATCAATTACTGGTAAATGGAAATTAATTTCGATTAAAAATTCCCACTGTATATATATGGGTTCTCAGTTTTCTATTACTTTCCACGCTAAAGGCAAGTACAGCTTTCGTGTTCTATTTTCGGCCATATTGAAATTTAAACGTTTTCGATTGTGCTGATTGTAGAAAGCAACTTTATAGCATTCCATTCGTCTGTCAGTATGTCTGTAAAAAATCGATGCAACCGTTTCTTCTCTGAAACTCTGCAACAGATTGAAACCAAATTTAATCCTGATACAAAGGCAGAATCTTGAAACATATTTCGATTTAGTTGGGCTTTCTGATTATAAATATGGTTATTGCAACCTGGTACAGTGTGAGCTCAATCTGCTTCAGAATTAATATTTTAAAATTATATTAATGTTGTTATACATCATTGAAGTTGAATGTTTAGTCAGCTTTAAGCATTGATTGGTGCTTGCTAATTTAAAGGAGAAAACTCAATTTTTCTCATCTACACACTTTAACTTTTGTGTCGTATGCTGACACACTTTAAATTTTGTGTTGTATGCTGCTCTTGATGACCTTATTTTAGTTATATTACTTCAGAAGCAGTTTGAACTGTACATGTCAATTAATTTAATTTTATCTGAAGATCATTAAGGTACAGTCTAGAAAAAATGCATAAACTCCTTAATTATATGCGATCTGCCATTTGAGAAACCGTGACTTACACTGTCAAAATAGTACACAAAGTCCTTGCAAGAAATGTAAGAAATCATTTAAAACATTTGGTAATTTTTGCAGAAAAGACTATTAGTTGAATTCTGTGAAAATGTACCTTTTTCCTCAGAAACTATTAAAAAAATCTGATGCGGGCAGCACATGACTTTCCTTATATAATGCAATACATTTATTACTTTCACACACAAAAAAAAATAGGTTATTCTTATAGTAGATACTTATATTCTTTCCCAGATATTGAATTTTCGTCAATTAGTCGTCATTTTCATTGATTTAACGTTATTTTTATCCATTTGGCGAGATTTTCGTTAATTTGATAACATTTAAAAAAGTTGCTAAGTTGGCGATATTCCGCCAAATTCGTCGCTAAAATCTCGCCAAGCGTTATGGTCGGAAAAATAAGTTATTCTTATAGCAGATAAATGGCTATTGGCGTTCAAATACAAAAGTATTACTCAAAGTATTCTTTCTAATGAATGGAACGAGCTAGATCCATAAGATTGATGCCATCAAATTTATCACATGATATTACATAAGAAAAGTGAACATGTTTCTCAACAGTTCATATTTTTTTTTAATTTATGGGATATTTTGATAAATTTATTTGAAAATTGTGCAATATCTCGAGAACGGTTCATGCTAGCGTTCTAAAGTTTACGTTAATCCTTTTCTAAGGAAAAATTACATAAGAAATGTCTATTTACGCAACTTTATTAAAGGTTTTGATTTTTCGATGATTTTTTTAAAATTTTACTCAAAAATTTAGGGAGTTTTGAACATTCGATTACGTTTAAAAACAATAGGCTTCCAGTATTCACAGATTGTGATTTTTGTACCAAATTTCATTCGAATCGTTCCATTCGTTCGTGAGATTTCGTCTTCACACACACACACACAGACATCACCTCAAAAATGTTTGATTCGTGATCAGGGATGCTTGAAACGTGTTCTCCCGTTGAAAACTCGAATTCGAATTTTCGACCCCGTCACAATACTTTCCTTATACATTATGTATATAAGGAAAGTAACTAGGAGTCTCAAAATGTTGTGGTTTAAACGCGAGATATGTTTTACATATTGTAATAGTTCATTTTTTTCTACATAAAAATTATAACTTAATACAATTTTTTAACTTTGAGTTATCTTTCATATAACATTTTTCATGATATTTAATTCTTGAAATTATTTTTAAGTAAATCTCTAAATCCTTGTATTAAAATGTTCAATATTACAAAACAAACATGTAAATATTTCAAGTCATTCAGTTTAATGGATTTTGAGAAAAAGGAACATGAACTTGTAAAATTCATGTTTTAAGAAAATTTAAAGTCTATTATGGCTGAAGTGGCTGTGAAATGGTTCAAGAAGAACCCCAAAACTTTCTTTTTGCCACTTATTCAATTAATTAATATAATATATCACTGAAAAGAGAATATTATTATTATATATTACTGAGAAGAGAGCTGCTTAATGCAACAATAAAATAAAAATCGATTTTTGAGTTGAACTTTTTTTCTTGGTTCCCTTAATAAAGTTGTAGAGCGTGTTGATTTTTAATATTTTACAATTAGTTTTGGAGATGTCTTGTTGTTGTTGTTGTTACTGATGACCTCCTGTTTCGGCGAAGCCGATTCAGGACCAGTGACGCAGGAAGCAACGAAGAAAGACACAAGACGTGAGAACAAAGTTTATTACAAGAACGCATCACTGACGAAGGTCGGAAGGGGTGCAGCTTCACATTTAGACGAGGACCTAGAAGGCGGAAGACTAACTTTATCCTCGAGAACCATCCATGTCTTATTCGGGATTCGAACCCAAGCCCACAAGACATCAGCCGAAGACGCTATCCACTTCACAGCCTGGGCGGCGGATATGTTTTGAATCCATTATAGAATGTTTTGTTGTGTTGACTTCTTGAAGTAAAAGTTGGATGTTAATTACCAGTCAATACAGGTATGTCCTCTGTGGAAGTTTCTGGAAAAATCGTCGTAACCTGGTAAAATTTTAACCACACTAAAAAATTAGAAAATTTTCCAATTCTCGCCAAATGTTGCAAGATGGCGATATTGCACCAAACTTGCCGCCAAGGTCAAGCGACATTCAAATATTAATAATTGTTGATTGTTAATGCTGTTTTTTCTTGGGAGCAGGCAATATGCCGTAAAGGTATTTTAGGTATATTCATGACAGTAGTTTGAATTTCTACACCGCGGATTATATTTGAGCTAATGAGACTTTAAAAATAATAAATATAACAACAATAATTTGGTTTCTCAATTTACTATAATGAACAGGAGGGATATGTACAGGGGCATCCCAAGGGCCAAGCAGGGACCCCATATTTGCGGACTGCTCCAAATCTTGCACATTCTTTTAATAGACCTTTCTTGAATATAATGTTTTGTATATTCAGTGCTTACCAATCCAACGTTTACATTAATAAATCCTCAGATAATCTAATTTTCTGATTACTGATTTTCGGATTAGTGACGTTTCTCTGTTCGTATGAAAGCATTCAGTAAAGCTCGCTCGGGGCCGCCCCAAACCCTTAACTGATAATGAAATATATTCTCACAAATTCCGAATTAACTACAATATGACCCCTCGAATACTAAGCTTAGAGCAATCTTGATAACAGGGCTTGGAAAGATGCGAGATCTCCAGTTGATTGCATGGTTTCCATATCAAGGACTCAATGGAGTGATAGGGACTTAGAGGAACTACGCTCCACGCCTGATATGTAAGGATCAATAAGAATTAAAAATAGTTCAGGAAAAATGACCCCCTTCAGGATAAATCAAGAAATTCGTTCCACTTGGGGCACAATTAACTTCTCAAAAGTGTCACAGACATGTCCCTTGAATCAATGAAATCGACAGTATCCGAGGTTAAAAGGAAACGCATTAATTCAGTTAACTGATTATTAGCTCATCCTAGATGATAATAATGAATGCATATTGTCCTGTATTGATCGATGAAGCCATTGATTACTAGTTTAAGAAGGAACATTTTTATGGTGGTTTGGAGTAGGGTGAGATATTGAATAAACTTTTGGAACGGCAATTAAGTAATTATCCAAATTTGATGCACGCCAATTACTGGGTACTGGAAATGTATTCCGATTAAAAATTTTCAATGTTTATACATGAGATGTTAGTTTTCTATTAATTTTCAGGTTGTATGCAAGTATTGCTTTAGTGTTGAAAATATTTTTTTCTTCTAAAGTGAAAATGTAGGCATTTTTCGTGATGCTGAATGTTAAATCAATTTTATAATATTCGGGCCATCTGATTATCGGTAAATCCATGCTAAATCCACCTAATCTGATTTCATCCGAGATTCTTCAGCCGATTAATATTTGGTGCTGGTACAGAAATAGAATATTACACAGTTATGAAAACGAGGTGAGTTTTTTGAAAATCACGTCTGAAACCAATGGGCACCGAATTTGGTGCAAAAATTGAATAAAGTGCTTTTTTCTTGAAAACTAAGCCAAATAGATAGAGATTTAATTTTGTGGAAAATAGAAAGGTACATGAATATAAAAACATTATTGTGGTTTTCATTTTGGAAAATCACTATGCCGGGCGAGGTATGCGCATGCACATTTATAAAAATAAAGCTATTTTTGCTAACTGTTGCTAAAAATAAAACTATTTTTGGATTTTATTTACAGCTCAAGCTATTGCTAATGTAATAAAACTAAAATAACTTTGTAATAAAACTAAAGCAACATACAACACAAAATAATAGTACTGACTGGTTTCGATGACAAGAAACAGACAGCTCAAACTGCTGCGAATGTAATGAAACTAAAATAACTTTTTTAAGAGCAACATATAACACACAATAATAGTGTTGACTGGTTTCGAAGACAAGAAACAGACATCTCAAACTGCTGCAAATGTAATATAAGTAAAATAACTTCATTAAGAGCAACATACAACACAAAATAATAGTGTTGGTCGGTTTCGAAAATAAGAGACATCCTAGGCTCTGATATGATGCTCGAGATTGTTTCAGGAAAGGGGGCATGATCGGCTCTTTTAAATTCAGCCCATGGTACACAATGTCGATAAGAAAGAAAATTAAATCTAACACGCCCGGTTCACCGGGAAATCTCCAGCGATTCTGATTTGCTAGTGGCGCCATCTACAGTGTTATTTTAAGATGAAAAGTCGTTGTTTGTTTTTCAAGAATTCTCTGTATGTTCTGATGTCATTTTAATCAAAGTTTTGCATTTTAAATCCCGAGCAACGCTGGGTATTCGCTGGTAGTATATACATAATAACTATTATTTGATGGGTAAATTGTTTTACCATCTGATTCAATAAATTAACCAAGTAAGAAATGAACATTTTCCGATGTATACAAACCCTATATTTGCCATTTACTCAAAATCTGAATCAACTACTATACAGCCCCTTGAGTGTTAGTCCTGGTACACGCGTCCTGATAACAGGACTCGAAAGAGCACAATTCTAGTTGATTACAGAAGTCTGTATTTTGGAGTGATAGGCACTCAGGAAAACCATTCTCCACGCCTGGGACATAAGGACCTATTGGAAGGGGGGAAAAAAGTCCATGGAAAATGACCACCTTCAGAGTAAATCAATAATTTCCCTTTACTTAGGTCACAATTAACTTCTCAGAAATGTCACAGCCATGTCTTGCGGATCACTGAAATCGGCAGAATCCGAGATTAAAAGGAAAAGTATTATGCCGTTAACTGTACTTGAGCTCTTCTTAGATGATAATTATGAATGCATATTGTTCCGTATTGATCAATGCAGGCACTGATTACAGGTTTAAGATGAAAATTATATGCGATAGTTTGGAATAGGGTGAGATATTGAGTAAACTTTTGCAACAGTGGTGAACTAATTATCCCAAATTTAATGCACGCCAGTACTGAAAATTAATTCTGATTAAAAGTTCTTAATATGTATATCTGAGTTCTTAGTTTTCTATTAAATTCCCCGCTTAAGGCAAGTATTGTTTCCGTGTTGAAATCATTTTTAGGCTTATTTGAAAATCTAGCTGTTTTTTATTGTGCTGTTGATAAAAAATAACTTTATAGCATTCTATTTGTCTGCTGGTATGGCTATGAAAAATCGATAATATTTTTATTTTTCGAATCTATTTAACCAAAACCAAACTTAATGATGATACAAAGATAGGATTCAGAAAGAACGTCCAAAGTAGGTGGGTTCTGTTAATACATTGCAACCTGGTGTAATCTGAGCTCTTTTTTCTTTAAACTTGAAGTTATGACTAGAGTTACTAGATGATTAGGTCTACCATATCACGGATTACCATATAAAAAAGTTGGTTGAGGGACAATTGGTGACAAGCGACAGCCGACCTGCTATGTTTTTTAGTGTTCTAAGGCTGGCTGTTGGAGGAACTGACGTGAACTCTATTTCCCTTACATATACTAATCACATTATATCATATTATATATATATATATGAAATAATTTTTTACAGCCCATGATGTTTACAATTGCTTCGGATTCTTCATTTTCATAGTACATGCTATTTACAATTAACAAAACATCTATTGTTTAGATACATTGACACATTTACATTATATCATGATAACAAAAGGGGTTTGACGCTTTGTTACATAGCAAAACACTTATATGCAATTTAAGGTGACTAAAATAGTATTTTTGTAAACTGGTAGTCAACATATCAATTTTCATTGTTATATTTTTACTACATTTTTGACATATACAATTTAATTATTACTTATATACAGTCAGAGAAATCAGTTGACAGGGATCAAGAGAGTTGTTGAGCGAACTGTGCAGTAATTCACTTAGCTATTTCACTATTCGATCATTAGCCAGTAATGAATAATCTTAAGTATCCCTAACTTAAGCTCCAATATTTCTAAATCTATCTTTACATTTCCATTCACTAATCTTATTTATCAGAATAAGAATAAACTATTAAAATTATCATAGCTTTACTTTTAAATTTTATTTGTATTAGGATACTTGTGCGTACGGAGTAAATCATGAAAGAAATGTGACGGAGATGTCACCAAATTATGTAACGGAATTGCTGAAACTGCCGAAATTAATTCAGAATACAATATTTAATTTATTTATTGATTATATATACCCTTTAAGCTACATTACACAGACCGTCCGACTCACCTGAAGGTTTAAAAATATCCCCTTTAAGCTGCATTATAAAACAACTCTGGTAGAAAGGTGCAAAAATTTAAATTTTTTATTTACGGCATCTATGCATCGACATTTGCTGTATACGCTAGTTTGCGCTTATCACTGCACGTGTGACTACAAGCATTTCACACTCGATAAAATGTCGTTCGAAATAAACTACATTCTATTAATCTATCAGAACTGTATAATTTTTAATAATAATAATAATAATAAGAATAATAATAATAATAAAAATAATGAAAACTAAATATATTTAAGCCTTTCCCTGGGTATCTTGTACCATCATCACGTTCAGCACACATCAATCTTTTCCCATTCGAAATATTTGGAAGGAATGATATATCACATCAATTTATAATGAGCAGAAGTGTTATTCGCTATATTTTCAGAGGAGGTAGCTTTGGAATGAGAAAAATATTTATCAATTCAATCCTTTACAACAAAAACAAAAACAAAAAATTTTTCAGAAGCACTCCATTTTTACCGTATGTTTTTGTTATTCATTATTTAAAAGTAGATTTCGCATATCAATATTTTAAAAATTCCATGGTGTGTATTTTCATATTTTCAAAATCATATGTAGCTCATTCCATTCACAGATAACCTGTCTTGTTCATTTGTTCCCTGAGCATTAACAAGTGAGAGTACTTATTATCTCTATGTAAACACCATGATTAGTAATATATAAAGAAATTTAACATACTTTCAGCAATTTACTTAAACCATGGAGTTACAAAGAAGGAGATAAAACTCCTATGGATAAAACGCTTGAAAATGTCAAAAAGCTTTGAGAATTATATCTAGGTGTCACTAATGTTAGTAAAGTAGCTGCTATTGTTAGTTGACACGATAAAAAGTCGCACCTTTCTGGTAGGTCGAACAGTCTGGGGTCTCAACAACAATAAAAAGCCGTAGTATTTAGTATATATATTTTTGATTATTTTTAAATTATGGGTTCTCTAATTATGAGTATAATTAACCAGTATTTTTTCATAGTTGTGTGTTAGAGTACAGAATATATGGAGGTAAAAATAAATTGAATGGTAAAATAATTTGATCTCTTTATTGTTTCAATTCACCTTTGCATCGCGCTAATAATTCATGTTTACAAAATGGGCAGTTTAAATAATTATTTTAGGCCTTTCGCCATAGAAATACATGCAATACAGGGCCGCATATGTATCCCAGCGCCACCTGAATTATTGTTTGAAACGATATTAGCGTTTTCTTAATATGAAGCTTGAATTCCTTACTTTTATCTCCGTGACTTAAATAATGCATAAGAGGACAAGTTTGCTGGTCGCATCAGTGAAAAATCTATTTTTCCCTTTTCAGATTTAACAAGAAAGATCAATCATGCATAAAGCATTGATTATGAAACACTTCCCAATTCCAATGCAATTTTATTAAACATCTCTAAAATGCGATGCATTTAGCGGTCATATTTTTTAAATTCCCAAAATACTACAATAATTTATTATATTTGAAAACTTCATCGAAAGCAAATGAACTTTTCAAATAACGTCATCGAAATATAAATCGCCTGGCTCTATAAAAGTAGTGAATATTTCATTTATACACTTTTTTCCATTCTTTCCATACAGTGGTTATATTTTTAAAATTATCACAATACTACAATAATTTATTATATTTGAAAACATAAAACTTCATCGAAAAAAAATTAACGTTATTCAAATGACGTCATTGAAAAATAAATCGCCTGGCTCTCTATGAAAACGCAATAAATATTTAATTCATACACTTTTTTCCAATCCTTTCATTCATCACAATACTATAAAAATATATTTTACTTAAAAACTTGAAACCATGGAGGTAAAAGTAATTTAACTCCATGCTTAAAACTTCATCGAAAAAGCCTGCTATAAAATCGTTTGCATCTCTATGTAAAATCAATGAATCTTTCATTCATATCAGCTATATTGCAAATTCCAGAGCTAAATGAATTTGCATTAAAGAAATTCATCACTTCTTATACAACACATATTAAAGCTTCATGTGTTTACATTCTCCTAAGTGAAAATTAAGCTTCGTTGTAGAAATAATTAAAGTTTGATGGTCATTTAAACTCAAATAATTGCGTAGTTTCAGAATACAGATACACAGGAATTAAGCAAAAATAAAGCGGTTTTAGGACGATACAACACTAAATATAAATTAAAAAGAACTTTAAAAATCACGATTTTGACACAAGATGGATGGCATTGAACGTTTAAACTCAATCCCGGGTTCAATCCAAAACA
The DNA here is from genome assembly GCA_951213105.1 of Amaurobius ferox. NCBI lineage: Eukaryota > Metazoa > Arthropoda > Arachnida > Araneae > Amaurobiidae > Amaurobius > Amaurobius ferox. The sequence continues at coordinate 68,740,778 of OX578148.1, forward strand.
ATAAAATTTTAGTATGTTGTTCAGAGGGTAAGATCATAAAACTTTAACTTAATGCTATAAGCAATATTATTACTAAAAATTTTGCATATTTTTATCGAATTTAAAATTTAGCAAAGAACTTTACTTTTAGCTATCCAGAATATGGATATTTTACTTTCCCATACGTAGCATTAAGAAAGTATAGTTTACGCGAAAATTTTCGAATTCGAGATTTTGATGCCAATATATGTTTTAAGACCTTGTAAACACGTTTTGACTATTTTTGGAGAGATGTCAGTCTGGCTGTCTGTCTATCTGTCTGAAGTCTGAGCTTGATTTCATGCGTACGCTATAGCAGCCACAAATATTAATGGATTTTCACGAAATTTTATAACCTGCTTTGTTATCAAGATATCTAGAACTATATACACTTTTATAAAATTCGAGCGAAAACTTTATATTTTTATTTTAAATTTATATTTCTTTAACATCGCAGCATTGGACAAATTTTGCCATAATCATGCCCCAAATAATTTATTTATGGTTCAATGATCAGTTCAATGAGACGTAATATTTTCAATCATTCTTGTGAAAAATAGCCGCGATACAAATATATTTTTGTTCGTGACGTCAATAGCCCCCCTTGGGGGAGGGCAAGTTATCCCCCAGAGGTACATTATCAAGTGTGGCATCAATTGAAAGATTTCGTCATGCCCTTTAAAGTGAAGGATAACACGATATAGTTGTAACCATTTAGACCCAAGATACCGATTTTTCAATTTTTTTCTTGTAAAATTAGAAAAAAAAATGAATTCCAGTAGAAGACGTTTCAAATTTTAGAACCATGCCCTGCAGTGCAGCAAACAGCATCGATGAGAACCGGTTTTGCTGTTGCCAGATATCACTAGTATCAAATAATTGTAGAAGACCCTGGTCTATCTAGTTTAGTCCCTGTGTATACAAAAATTTCAGAATGGTACCAAAATAACAAAAAAAAAAGTTCCTCTAAAAGAGACTTAATGAATGTTATTTGAAAGTAACTACAGAGAAACTGGAATAAAAACCTGATGTGGGCAGTACATGACTTTCACTGCAGACTTATATTCACGGTCTCTCTATTTTAATTAAATCTAATTCACTTTTAATTTAATTTTCGTTCTCATTTGATAACTGGACTTATTTTCAAAGGTGGCGTAGAGAAAGTACGAAAGAACTAAAATATCTCGAGAACGGCTAGTCTTAGTGTAATGGGGTTGGTTTTATTCTTTTCTTCGTTAAAAATTACGTATTAAACAAGCATTTAATGGATATATTTGAGCATACGTAGTTTTTTATTTTAGATTTTGGCAATTTTTGCTGGCCATTTTGCAAAGAAAGGCAGGCTATTTTTTCCCGAATCGTACCAAAATCTAATCAGCACTAAGGTGTCCCACAAGAGATTTATCTACCGAATTTTGTGAAATTCGGTCGATTAGTTTTTCAGCTAGAGTGGATACAAGCTTTTGCGGGATATATCGCAAAAAAGGCTGGTTTTTTTACCTCGAATCGTACTCAAAACTAATCAGCACCAAATTTGCCTATAAGTGATTTATGTACCAAATTTTATGAAATTCGGTCCATTAGTTTTTTAGTTAGAGTGGATACAATATCTGCACAAACAGACAGACACACAGAAAGACGCACAGACAGACGCACAGACGCACAGACAGACAGACGTCACGCTAAAAATAGTTTTTTCGTATTCAAGAGTTCTCGAAACGTGTAGATCCGTCGAAAACTCGAGTTGCGATTTTCGCCATGATTCCAATACTTTCCCTATACATTATCATGTATTGCAGGGAAAGTAAAAATCTGATGTGAGCAGCACATGACTTTCCCTTCAGACTTATATTAACGTTCTCTTTATTTTAATTAAATTTATTTCACTTTTAATTCAATTTCCGTTCTCATTCTGTAACCGGGCTTATTTCCAAAGGTGGCGTAGGGAAAGTACGAAAAACTAAAATATCTCGAGAACGGCAAGTCCTAGTGTAATGGGGTTGGTCTTATTCTTTTCGTCGTTAAAAATTACGTATTAAATCAGCATTTATTGGATATATTTGAGTATACCCAGTTCTTTAGTTTAGATTTGGACGATTTTTGCAGACCATTTTGCAAAAAAAGGCAGGTTATTCTTTTCCGAATCATACTAAAATCTAATCAACACCAGGGTAATCCACAAGTGACTCATCTACCGAATTTTGTGAAATTTGGTCCATTTACTTTTCAGTTAGAGTGGATACAAACTTTTGCGGGCCATTTCGCAAAAAAAAGGCGGGTTCTTTTATTCCCAATCGTACCCAAAACTAATCAGCAACAGACTCGCTCACAAGTGACTTACCTACCAAATTTTGTGAAATTCGGTCCATTAGTTTTTAGTTAGAGTGGATACAAGAACTGCACAGACAGACAGACACACAGACAGACACACAGACAGACACACAGACACACAGACAGGCACACAGACACACACACAGACGTCACGCAAAAAATGGTTTTTTCGTATTCTAGAGGTCTCGAAACGTGTAGATCCGTCGAAAACTCGAGTTGCGATTTTCGGCCTGATTCCAATACTTTCCCTATACATTACCATGTATTGCAGGGAAAGTTAAAAATTAATAATTTTTATCAATCAAGTGATCAAATGAATAACTTCTATCAATTATTTGCTCAGTTTCATTTCCCAATGCATAAAATGCCTGCAAATCTTCAGACGTTTACACAAACTCACAATCAATTGCTGCACGACCCCTTGAGTGCTAGGCGTTATGCAGCCCGGCTAACAGGACTAAGGAGGACACAAATTCTGCGCTTGATTGCCGGGCTGGTATTTCACAGCATAAGTGGAGGTCTTGAAAGACACCCAGACAAGGGATGCTCTTTGCATGAGACACAAGGATCGATCTATACAGAAAGATCTCGCAGGAAATAAATCGGTGAACTAGCTCTATACTCTCCACTCCACCCATTTAGGGGCTTATAATAAGTTTTATTGAAGTTACATAGAAATGCCCGGTGTATAATGAGTTAATGCAATTGAATGATGAAAGCAATGCACTAATATGATGAAAGGGTCACACATACACACACACACACACACACACACACACACACACACAATAAAATTTTATTGAACCTTAGATTACGAAATGTTCATGAATAGCTTTTGAACGACTTTCATTTAATTTAAAACTACATATAATAATGAGCAAATTATGAAATTTTTGTTACGAAATACGTAGAATTCTGCAAATGGCAGCGATTTTTGTCAGATGTGTTTTGTTCGAGGTTGGCGGGATATCTTTCGAGAGTTTCAACTGGATTATTTGGTTATTTTTAATTATTTAGTTTTTTTAATTTTATAGGTTCGAGTTTTTTTGCGACCACTAAAAACACCATAAAACACGTGGAGAAAAATGCGGCTAGAACTTTATTGGAGACACGGCAGCAAGATCATAGACAGTCGTCTCGTTCACGAAACATAGAATTCCAGACGGATATCGTTTTGGCAGTAGGATTAAGAATTTAGAAATTTAAAATCCCGAGTTTCACAGATAAAGATTTGAATTCTGAAATAAGATTGTAACCATGGAGGTAAAAGTAAGGAGTTAAAACATCATTTTAAGAAAACACCAATATCGTCTGAGACAATAATTCAGGTGGCGCTGGGGATAAGATAAGTAACCCTGCAGCGTATGCTTTTCTATGGCGAAAGTCCTAAAATATTTATTTAAACTGCCAGTTTTGTAAAAATAAATGATTAGCGCAATGAAAAGTTGAACTGAAACAATAAATAATATTCCTACGTATTCAAAGTTATTTCATCTTTCAATTTATTTTTATCTCTATATATTCTGCATTCTATCCAACAACTATGAAAAAATACTGGTTAATTATACTCATTATAAGGGAAACTTTAATTAAAAAAAAATCTGATGTGGGCAGCACATGACTTTCCTTATATAATGCATAGAATTTACTACTTTTATAGTAAAAAAAAAATAGATTCTTTTTATAGTAGATATTTATATTCTTTCCAAGATGTTGAATTTTCGTCTATAAGTCGCCAATTTCATTGATTTAGCGTCATTTTTATCCATTTGGAGAGTTTTTCGTTAATTTGGCAGGATTTAAAAAAGTCACCAAGTTGGCGACATTTTGCCAAATTCGTCGCCAAAATCTCGCCAAGCATTATGGACGGAGAAATAAGTTATTCTTACAGCAGATAAATGACTATTGGCGTTCAAATACAAAAGTATTATTCAAAGTATCCTTTTTCATGAATGGGACGATCTAGATCCACGAGAATGGTGTTACCAAATTTATCGCATGGTATTACATATAAAAAGTGAACAAGTTTCTCAATAGGAAATATTTTTTTTTATTTTATATGACTTTCTGATAATTTTTTTGAAAAATGTACAATATCTCGAGAACGGTTCGTGTTAGCGTTCTAAAATTTATGTCAATTATTTTCTAATGAAAAATTACATAAGAAATGTGTCTATTTGCGTAACTTTATTAGAGGTTTTGATTTTTTGACTATTTTTTCAAAATTTCACTCAAAAATTTAGGGAGGGGGGGGGGGGGGTTCTGAACATTCGATTGTATATAAGAATAGGCTTCCAGTGTTTACAGAATGTAATTTTTGTACAAAATTTCGTTCGAATCGGTCCATTCGTTCGTCAGTTATCTTCTCCACAGATTCAATGACACACACACACACACACACATACATATACAGACATCACTTCAAAAATATTCGATTCGTGATTAGGGATGCTTAAAATGTGCTCTCCCGTCGAAAACTCGAATTCGAATTTTCGACCCCGTCACAATACTTCTCTTATACATTATTGTATATAAGGAAAGTAATAATCAAAAATATATATACTAAATACTACGCCTTTCTGTTGCGTCAACTAACAATGACAGCTACTTTACTAACACTAGCGACACCTAGGTATAATTCTCAAAGCATTTTGGCATTTTCAAAAGTTTCATCTATAGGAGTTTTATTTCCTTTCTAACTCAATTATTGTAAAAGTATTATAAACATAACCTGAAAAAATCACGTTTTTACTGTAACTTCTAAAGTTAGTAATTAAGATTTTAAACGTCTGTAAGGCAAATACTGTTAGTCTTGCCGGGAGGAGGAGGGGATTTTTAAATCAACATTCTAACAAAAAATAATTTTAATTTCATGGTCCCCGGCAACGTCGGTTAATTGGTCCTAGTAAGTATAGTACAATATGGGTAAAAACGTCATTTTATCTAGGGCAGGTGATTTCGTTTGGTGCGGGGGGTTGGTATGGGGGTGAGATGAAGCCCTTTATCCCCTGGATTTGCTATTGAACGTAAATTAGATTTTGTTTGTATCAAACTCCTATTTTTAATACTTTCCAACATAGTTGAAAAGTGTTTATGACTTCGCTCGTTCTGTCTGTCTATATGTCTGTCCGTTAGCACGATAACTGCCGTAAAAATGACTTTATCAAAATGAAAGTTTAGTATGTTGTTCAGACGGTCTATGGGACATATGGGAATGTAAATGAATAATATCATTCAATTAGTTTCGGATTGAACCCGGATTGAAAAAGTAAATACATCAAACCCTATAGGACTCAATTTTCCAAACATTTTTTTAAGCAAACTTAAAACTCCCAAATTGCTTCGAAAAATTTAGGAAATATTCTAATTCTCAAATAAAATGTGTGAAAGAATTTTCATCAAAATATATTGGGTGGTTTTTTTAACATAAAAATTTAAATAATAATTACATCCGCGATATATAAAGAGTACACGTGATTCATTGCAAAATAAAACATGACATCTATTTTCCTTTCCGCTGTGTAAAGATCGCGATGTTTAAAGATCGTTTAAATTTATATTTAGTGTTGCATCCATTCTAAAACAGTTTTATTTTTGCGTATTATCTGCGTATCTAAATTCTGTGCAAACGTAATTACAACATTCTTTATTTTAAATGATCACTAAACCTACAACGTATTCCTATAACGAAGTCTAATTTTATTGCTATTTTATAGCATGTAAAATGTAAGCAAATCAAGTACCTTTTCCCCGTTTCGCGTGCACGTCCGCTCCGCGCGAAACAGCAGGTGAGTTGTATGAGAATTGATGAATTTTTTTCACTCAAAATTTTTTAGCTCTGGCGTTTGAAATATAGTGATATGAATGAAATATTCCTTGATTTTACATAGAAAGGCAGACGATTTATATTTTGATGACGTCATTTGAACGAAGTTCATTTTGTGTAACTAGTATTGTCTTTTTCGATGCAGTTTTAAGTTCTCAAGTATAATAAATTTCTGTAGTACTGTGATAATTAAGAAAATATCAGTGCTGAATGTATCACACTTTAGAGATGGTTAAATAAAATTGCATTTCAGCTGGAAAGTGTCTCATAATCAATGCTTTATGCATGATTGATCTTTCTTGTTAACACTTTACAACATAGTTGAAAAGCTTTTATGACTTTGTTCATTCTGTCTGTTTGTCTGTCTGTCTGTCCATTGGCACGATAACTGCCGTAAAAATGACTTTATCAAAATGACATTTTAGTATGTTGTTCAGACGGTCCGTGAAACGTATGGAAATATAAATGAATAATATCACCCAATTTGTTTCGTATTGAACCCGGGTTGAAAAATTGAAATACATTGAACCCCATGGGACTTAATTTTTCAAACATTTTTTAAGCGGATTTAAAATTCACAAATTGCTTCGAAAGTTTTAGGAAATATTCAAATTATCCCATAAAATATATAAAAAAAAATTTCAGCAAAATATATTCAGTAGATTTTTAAATAAAAATTAAAATAATAATTATACCTTTCATATGAAGAGATCACGTGACCATTATATGAAGAGGCCACGTGACCCACTTCAAAATAAAATATGGCATCCATCTTGTGTCAACATCGTGATTTTTAAAGTTCTTTTTAATTCCTATTTAGTGTTGTATCCGTCCTAAAGCCGCTTTATTTTTGCTTAAATTCTGTGCAACTACATACTGAAACAACGCAATTACAATATATTTGAGTTTAAATGATCATCCAAATTTGATTATTTCTATAACGAAGCTTAATTTTCACTTATGGTGAATGTAAATACCAAAAGATGTAGAATGAGTTGTATAAGAATTGCTGCAATTCTTTAACGCCAAATTATTTAGCTCAAGGAGTCTGCAATATAGTTGATATGAATGAAATATTATTCATTGATTTTACACAGAGATGCAGACGATTTTTTCGATGGAGTTTTAAGCACAGAGTTAAATTACTTGTACCTCCATGGTTTTAATTTTTTAAATAAAATATATTATTACAGTATTGTGATGAGTGAAATGAATGGAAAAAAGTTTATGAATGAAATGCTGCTTTTATAGAGAGAGCCAGGCATGTTATATTTCGATGACGTCATTTGAATAAATTTCATTAGTTTTCGATGAGGTTTTCAAATATAATAAATTATTGTAGTATTATGATAATTTAAAAAATATTACCGTGGAATGTATCGCATTTTAGAGATGTTTAAACCAGGCAATTTATATTTCAATGCCGTCATTTGAATGAAGTCCAATTTTTTTCAATGAAATTTTAAGTTTTCAAATATAATAAATTAATGTAATATTGTGATAATTTTAAAAATGCTACCGAGGAATGTGTCGCATTTTAGAGATGTTTAAATATAATTGCATTGAAGTTGGAAAGTATTTCATAATCAATGCTTTATGCATGATTGATCTTTCTTGTTTACTAGTATTTTGATTTTGTATTTGTGCGAGAATGGGCTGAAATTTTACGAGGATTAATTTTGCCATTTAGATTTTAACTCTAAAGAGAATATATAAAAAGTTATTTTCCTAATTTTAATTTTTACGCGACCCCCGAGTTAAAATTTTATTTGATAATAATCTGCACACAGTTTGCAATATTTTTATACCAAAAGTATTTGTCTAAAGCAAATAGTACCGGAGTTATAAATTTGATCTGTATTTTTGAGTCACCCTGTATAGAATATTAAGCATAAAATAGATTGGGGTTATTTATATGCAACGAGCATGTGTTGTTCCTGTGTTAAAAGACATTATAGCCGCCCAGGCGGTGAAGTGGATAGCGTTGTCGGCTGCTGTACGGTGGGTTCGGGTTCGAATCCCGACTAAGGCATGGCTGTATATTGAGGTAAAGTCAGTCTTCCGCCTACTGGGTCCTCATCTACAACGTGAAGCTGCACTCCCCTTTGACCTTCGTCAGTGATGCTTGTCCGTAATAAACTTTGTTCCCTTGTATTGTCTTGTTCGTTCTTTCCTGTTGTTGTTGTTGAGACCCAGACCGTCCGACCTACCAGAAAGGTGTAAGGTAACTGTATGGACGGCCGGGAAGTGCCACCCAATTTAGACCGGAACCCAGTGGGGGAGGCATCCACAGGGACCGTACCCTCCTTCCCCTACCACCAACCTCTCGGAAGGACTTACGGACCCACATGTTTAACGTGATCGTACTCCGCATGAACACGGCGGCATTTGTGGTAGCGTGCAAATCTAGCGCGCAAACCACGGGGATACCTTTTTTCCACCACGTTCTTTCCTGTGTCACTGGTCCTGTGTCGGCCGTGATTCGATTACAGGAGGACATCAGAAACAACAAAGACATTATAGCTGCATTGTCAGTTAAATGAAGGAGAAATTAAAAATTATGACCTGAAATTAAACATTGTGCTTTAGCAATGTCCAGTCAATTATGTGATTTTTACTAGCTGACTGATAAATTCATAATGAGACCTTAACACGGGACATCATTTTAGTCTTTATAAACAAATTTGCTTTTGTTATTTAATAATTTTATTTTCCCTGCAATGCAAAGAAATGCATAGGGGAAGTTTTGAAATCATGCTGAAACAGCAACCCCAGTCTTCCACGCATCAACAAGTTTTGAACCTTTAGAACATGAAAAACCTGATTTTATCGTGACGTCTGTGTGTGTATGTGTCTGTCTGTGCAATGTATGTATCCACTCTAACACTAATTGACTCCAAAAACTAATCGACAGAATTTCATAAAATGTGGTAGGTACGTCTCTTGTGGATGACTCTGGGGCTGATTTGATGCTGGTACGATTCGGAATAAAAGAACTTGCCTTTTTTTGCAGAATGGCCCGCAAAAATCGCATGAACCCAATGTAGCTAAAAAACTAATTTATCAAGTTTTGCGAAATTTGGTTGTAGGTTACCTTGTTGCTGATTAGATTTTGGTACGTTTTGGGAAAACAGAATTTGCTTGTTTTTTGCAAAATGACTCGCAAAAATTATTAACCTTTTGCTTGCGGGTGGGATAGCGTCAATACCAAACGAAGAACTTCTGAAAAAGACAGGTATTTGACATATCCTATCCCAAACATTGACGGTGTCCCACCCGTAAGCAAAAGATTAAAATCTAAAATAAAAGACTACGTATGCTCAAATGTATCAATTAAATGCTTGTATGATACGTAATTTTTGACGATAAAAAGAATAAGACTAATCCCATTAGCCTAGAATTGGCCGTTCTCGAGTTTTTTTGCATTTTTGCTACGTCGGCTTTGAAAATAAGTGCAGTTATCAACTGCAGTTAGCAAGTGCAGTTATCAACTGCAAATGAAAATTGAATTATGTGTGCAAATTCAGTGTTATTTCACATACAATGCATGTTATTTTTGTTCAATAAAACTCAATTTAATGTATTATTTAAGAAATAAAAAGAAAATTAATTCGAGTCAGTAGAAAAAGTCATGTGCTGCCCACATCAGATTTTTGTAACTTGCAATAAGTTGTTATATTTGAACGGTGTCCAGAGGAATGCGAAGGTGGATGTCTGGCCGAACAGTCACAGCCCTTCTCGGTGTTCCTGCTTGGTATTCTGAAAAAAAAAAGGATTTTAATGAGCATGTTTGTCTCTAGTGATATTGAAAATTATTTGCAAATTAGGTTTGAAATTTTTTTAATTTTAAACATAAAAATGTGAGAATTATCTTTAAAGCATCACTCATGGGTTTGAACTCAAACTACGATATGAGAAAATATTATTAGTTATTCAAAAAATATCTACTATATGCGTAAAATTGAAATTCTGTCTGTATTCTGTTCGTTTCTTTGTTCTTGATACAATTTCGCAATTTTCCATTAACCACTGCTTTTAATATTTAGTATGATTGTTGCTTGGATTATTGAGTATATATATATATATATATATATTGTATGGCTGTCCTGATGAGAATGCAATTTCGAACTGACCGCCATTTTTTGTGTGGTTTCGATTGATTGTTCTCTATTCTTGATCTCTTGTCTTGAGCTGATTATTATTGCCTATTCTCATTTTTGCAGAGTTTTATTTTTATTTACTTTTATATACTTTTAATTGTGATTTTTGAATCCTAATATTCTTCTCATCCCCCTTTCCAATGTAGTGATATGTAACCTTCTATCTTTATCCTTAGACTTGGCTTATAGTTACTCATTTGTAACAGATATACTAGAGATGGGTTTTTTTGTACATACAGTAGTTTATGCATAATTTTCGATTAAAATCCTTCAATTTTTATTTATATATATATATATATATATATATATATATATATATATATGTATATATATTTAAATATATATACGTATATATATATATATAATATATATATATATATATACATATATATATATACATATATATATATATATATATATATATATATATATATATACTCAAAATATTAAATAACTAATATACAAGACAGCCTAGTAAGTTATAAAATTATAGAGTTTATATCAAACAAAAAGAAAATCGTGTTTAGCACGTGAATTTTTTGAAATTAAATTTTCTCCAGAGACATAAAATTGTTTATCCTTTGAGTTCATATATCTCAGTACACAAATCTAAATTTAAAATTCGGGCTTCGTTATAAATTTCGTTCAAATCGGTTGAGTTTTACGCTTTTGCACACAGTGAAATTTTAGTCTGTATTAAGAAAGTTACTCTTGAAAAAAGCTTTTCTTCAATTATTCGGATAGCTGTTTGTACATACATTTTCGCTTTCAATTTTAAGCTCTTAATATTATAAAGTCACCGTTTTCACAAAATTTGTTTGAGATAATTGTGTTTTATGAATTTATGCATCATGCATTAAAATTTTTTCAACATATAGTCATGAAGTATTTTGATACTTAGAAAGTACAATTTATTTTCATTCATTTATACTGTCAAAACCCTCAAAAACCAACGAAATTTCCTTCTAATAGGGTTATAATTAGCATCTCAGAAATGTCACCTAAATGTATGGTGTATCAATGAAATCGATATAAACCCATTCTCAAGGAACACATTAGGGCTTTTAACCGATCGTTAGTTCATCTTAGATGTAATTATATGAATATCTATTGCTCCGTATTTATCAATACGAGCCCTGATTATGGTTTATGATGAAAATTCTTAATGGAAATCTGGCAGAGTGTGATGTTTAGTAAAATGATCGACCTGTAATTGAAATAATGATCCACATTTAATACGTGTAATTTTCAGGAGAACGCAATTCATTCCTGTTTGCAAGTAGTTGACGTTTATAAATTAGGTTTTAGTTATCTGTTATTAAATACATGGAATGAACATAATATTTCCCATTAAAGTATGAAACGAATAATCAAATAATTACAATGTGGATTAATAATAGCTAATAAAATTATATATTAGTTCAACATAACTCTAAATCTCTAAAGAAAAACAACTGCATTGTAAAATAAATTCTGTCAAGAAACGCCCATCAAAAAAAGAAATTATATTACATATTTTGGCGCCAAGTCCGATTCCATCCAGGTGGGAATATATCATCAATTTTTTCCACATATAGCTGGAATCAGTAAAATACTGTAAGAGAACTACAAAAGACTGCATAAAGTTCCTTCAGTGCAGCGCGGCTACACTAAAGTATTTTCTGTACAGTGAAAACCGAAATCCTGGCAGGGCTCCAAGGTACTTGAAATCTTTCCTCGTTCTTTTTCGGCATTTTGCTTATTCTAGTTATACGTGGAAATGATTAATGATACATTCCCACCTGGATGGAATTGTACTTGGTGCCAAAATATGTGATTTCATTTTCTTTTTAGCCGACGTTTTCCATTACTCAGCGGAATATTTTTACAAAACAGTTGTTTTCTTAGAGATATCACACCTTTTTGTAGTTAATATTTTTTGTTAAAAAGAAGGTGGTGAATTTCGTGCTTTTATGCTTTGAACTGGACTTGGCGCTTTTTATCTGTACTCTAAACCTATACAGATCTTTTGATTTATATGTTAAATTTTTGGAAATGTAAATTTTTGTCCCACTGCTGGCGTGTGGGTTCATGGAGCCATTGTGTATAATAGTCGATCACCACTAGTATAGTGGTTTGAGGGACATTTGCAGCAGAGGGGTACGTTAAGGAAATCCTGCATCCCCTTGTTGTTGTTGAGACCCAGACCGTCCGACCTACCAGAAAGGTGTAAGGTAACTGTATGGACGGCCGGGAAATGCCACCCAATTTAGACCGGAACCCAGTGGGGGAGGCATCCACAGGGACCGTACCCTCCTTCCCCTACCACCAACCTCTCGGAAGGACTTACGGACCCACATATTTAACGTGATCGTACTCCGCATGAACACGGCGGCATTTTGTGGTAGCGTGCAAATCCAGCGCGCAAACCACGGGCATACCGCACCCGAGATGGCCAACAGCACGCGGTGTTCCCTGCATCCCCTTGTGTTGCTTTTCATGGCAGGCATATAAAACATCATTTTTCAACAAGATTATGCGGGCACGCATACTGCTAGGTTTCCTCAGGAATGTTTGCGTCATGTTGTCATACTTACTTGGTATTTCTGTTTTCACGATGCATTGCCTTTTAGCATTTGTGAGAACAAATGTAATAGTTGCTTCGACGGTTATCTATGAGCATGCGGAATCTGGAAAGGCAATTGGACTATCTGTCGGTAAATCTATCACAGGATATCATGCGGCCTCTGTATGACTCCATACTCGGCGTATTGCTGCCCATATCAAGTTACTAGAAACCCTACATAGTGATTAAGGTAACTTAAAATTGTACTGTTCATCCGCAGGGAATTGTTCTTTTGGGCTGATATCTTAATCACATATTGTTATCGGCATTGCAATTACATATATAAAGTTTCACTCAATTTCATAATCACCTTCCTATTACGTAACTCTTTTTTAACACTTTACAACAAAGTTGAAAAGTGTTAATGACTTTGTTCATTCTGTCTGTCTGTCTGTCTGTTAGCACGACAACTGCCGTAAAAGTGACTCTATCAAAATGAAATTTTAGTATGTTGTTCAGACGATCTGTGGGACCTATGGGAATATAAATTAATAATATCACCCAATTCGTTTTGGATTGACCCCGGGTTGAAAAAATGAAATACATTGAATCCTATGGGACCTAATTTTTCAAACATTTTTTAAGCGGATTTAAAATTCACAAATAGCTTCGAAAGTTTTAGGAAATATTCAAATTATCCCATAAAATATATAAAACATATTTCAGCGAAATATATTCAGTAGTTTTTTAAATAAAAATTAAAATAATAATTACACCTTTTATATGAAGCGATCACGTGACATTATGTGAAGAGATCACGTGACCCACATCAAAATAAAATATGGCATTCATCTTGTGTCAAAATCGTGATTTTTAAAGTTCTTTTCAATTTATATTTTGTGTTGTATCCGTCCTAAAACCGCTTTATTTTTGCTTAAATTCTGCGCATCTACATATCGAAACAACGCAATTGCAATATATTTGAGTCTAAATGATCATCCAAATTTGATTATTTCTACAACGAAGCCTACTTTTCACTTATGGAAAATGTAAACAGAATGAGAATAAATAGAATAAGTTGTATAAGAATTGCTGAATTTCTTTAACGCAAAATTATTTAGCTCACGGAGTCTGCAATATAGCTGATATGAATGAAATATTCATTGATTTTACAGAGAGAAGGACGATTTTTTTGATGAAGTTTTAAGCATAGAGTTTAATTACTTGTATCTCCATGGTCTTAAGTTTTTTAATAAAATAAATTATTATAGTATTGTGATGAATGAAATGAATGGAAAAATGTTTGTGAATGAAATGCTGCTTTTATTGAGAGAGCCAGGCGTGTTATATTTCGAGGACGTCATTTGAATAAATTTCAGTTTTTTTCGATGAAGTTTTCAAATATAATAAATTAATGTAGTATTATCATAATTTTTAAAATATTACCGAGGAATGTATCGCATTTTAGGGGTGTTTATATAAAATTGCAATGAAGTTGGAAAGTGTTTCATAATCAATGCTTTATGCATGATTGATCTTTCTTGTTGTTAATGTCAGTGTATAAGAACTTTATGTCATGGGAGGAACGAACACATCGACAAACACCTAAAATCAACGACGTTTAAAGATGGATACTAAACGAAAATAAACTAGAGAAAATTAGCTACCTATCAGGCAAAAATAAGGAATTTTTCTCCATTTGGGTTGCAATACGTTATTCAGAAGTGTCACAGTAATATTTGACGTATCAATGAAATCAATAAAATTCGATGATTATAGAAACTCACTAAAGTTTCTAACCGATCATTAGCTGAGATGATAATTATGAACACCTATTGGCTCGTATGTATCGATTCAATGCTTGATTACGGGTTTACGATGGAATATTATCGTGGAATTTTAGAATTGAGTTAAATGTTTAGTAAAGTTTTGACGTAGTAATGATTCCTATATAAAATGTATGGTTTTCCATAGAACGTTAGTTTTCTTGAAAATCACTGAAGTTAGATAATTCTAACTTATTAGAAAAAAGTGCAATATCTTGAGAATAAGGTTTGTGTTATTCGTTTTCGAATGATAAATTACATAAGAAATGATCATTTACGCAATATTATAGAAGGTTCTGTTATTTTTAATAATTTTGTCAAATTTCATTCGAAAATTTGGGTGTCTTCCGGATATTCGGCTATTATTGCTTTTATAATCAACAGACTTCCAGTATTCACCGCTTGCACTATTTGTACCAAATTTCGTCCGAAACACCCAATTCGTTTAAGTGAGACATTGCATTCACAGTCTTACAGACACACACACACACAGACATGACCTCAAAAACATTCGATTCGAGTTCAGGTATGCTTGAAATGTGCTCCTCCTTCGAAAACTCGAATTCGAATTTCCGACACAGTCACAATACTTTCCCTATACATTATATTATATATATAGGGAAAGTAAAAATTGGTCACAGCCCGTCTGAACAAAATACTAAAATTTTATTCTGATTAAGTCATTTTTATGGCAGTTATCGAGCTAACGGACAGACAGACAGACAGAATGAATAAAGTCATAAACACTTTTCAACTATGTTGTAAAGTTTTAAAAAACAGTAGCGGCTATCATTTTGGGGAAATTAAATAGAAAATACAAATTTTTATTTTCAAGAAGAGTAAATGAATGCATGACAGGGGAATGACATTTAATATAGGCAACTGCTTTGTTAGTATGTACAGGGTATTTCAGAAAGGACTCCCTAACTTTGAAATGACATAACTGCGAAACAGTGATAGACAGAAAAATGAAACAAGTGGTATGCTGGATAGACAGGTCTGGAATTTTAAATATACAGGTTTGCAAAATTTACAAGATTGGCCAACAGAGGGTGCTGCAATTTCAGTGCAATGTCTTTTAAATAGTGGGTGAGATTGTTTTTCGTAAACAGGGGTCAAATCACATTACCATGGATTTGATATGGCCACCGTGTATAGCAGTAACATGACGCAAGCGATGGGCGAAGTTTGAAGCCACCTTCTGCAATGTCTCTACTGAAATGGATGCACATGCCTCACAGATGAACTAACGTTTGAGGATTCTTACTGTAAAAAGCGTCCTTCAAATGGGCCCACAGAAAGAAGTCGCATGGATTGAGATCCAGGGAGTATGGAGAGTGAGCGTTCTGTACTTCTGAGCATTTATAAGTTATTTAAAGCTCACTGTGCTTGCAGCGCCTTCTGTTAGCCAATCTTGTAACTAGTTTTGCAAACCGGTGTATTTAAAATTCCAGACCTGTCCATCCAACATACCACTTGTTTCATCTTTCTGTCTATCACTGTTTCGCAGTTATGCCATTTCAAAGTTAGAGAGTACTTTCTGAAAGACCCCATATATATACAGGGTGATTATAAAAAAAATTGCCGATATATGAGGCCGTAGCGATCATACCGTTCAAGGAAACTGAAAGAAATTTTAGATGCAGGTATTTTAAGGTAAGCACTCAACAATGATGTGAAAAGCAACAGTCCTGGTCTCATAGTTAGGGTTACAGTGACACAGTTTCGAAATTTTCAAATGGCAACACCTATTTTTTTATTGGAATGTGATCGTTACAGTGAAAAACCATAAATGGAGTTGACACGGTACCTGCAGTACTAAAAACTCTGGCGCTAGGCAGAGACTAAAAAAAACAAGAAAGATCAATCATGTTTAAAGCATTGATTATGAAACACTTTCCAACTTCAATGCAATTTTATTTAAACAAGTCTAAAATGCAATACATTCCTCGGTAATATTTTAAAACTTATCACAGTACTACATTAATTTATTATATTTGAAAACTTAAACATTTATTGAAAAAAATGAACTTCATTCAAATGACGGCATTGAAATATAAATTGCCTGGTTTAAACATCTGTAAAATGCGATACATTCTTCGGTAATATTTTTAAAACTCATAATACTACGATAATTCATTATATTTGAAAACTTCATCGTAAACAACAGAAATTCATTCAAATGACGTCATAGAAAAAATAACACGCCTGGCTCTCTCTATAAAAACATCATTTCATTCATAAGTTTTTCCCATTCATTTCATTCATCACAATACTATAATAATTTATTTTATTTAAAAATTAAGACCATGGAGCTACAAGTAATTAAACTCTATGCTTAAAACTTCATCGAAAAAAATTGTCCTTCTCTTTGCAAAATCAATGAATATTTCATTCATATCAGCTATGCAGACTCCATGGGCTAAATAATTTTGTGTTAAAGAAATACAGCAATTCTAATACAACTCATTCTACATATTTTGCTGTTTACATTTTACATAAGTGAAAAATAGGCTTCGTTGTAGAAATAATCAAATTTAGATGATCATTTAAATTCAAATATATTGTAATTGCGTTGTTTCAGAATGTAGATGCACAGAATTTAGGCAAAAATAAAGTGGTTTTTGGACGGATACAACACTCAATATGAATTAAAAAGAACTTAAAAAATCACGATGTAGAGACAAGATGGATATCATATATCATTTTGAAGTGGGTCATGTGAACTTTTCATATCATGCTCACGTGATCGCTTCATATAAGAGGTGTAATTATTATTTTAATTTTTTTTTAAAAACTACTGAATATATTTCGCTGAATTTTTTTTTACATATTTTATGGAACAATTTGAATATTACCTAAAATTTTCGAAGCAATTTGTGAATTTTAAATCCGCTTAAAAATTTTTTGAAAAATTGGGTCCCATAGGGCTCAGTGTATTTCATTTTTTCAACCCGGGTTCAATCCAAAACTAATTGGGTGATAATATTCATTTATATTCCCATAAGTCCTACAGACCGTCTGAACAACATACTAAAGTTTCATTTTGATTAAGTCATTTTTACG
The DNA here is from genome assembly GCA_951213105.1 of Amaurobius ferox. Taxonomy (NCBI): domain Eukaryota; kingdom Metazoa; phylum Arthropoda; class Arachnida; order Araneae; family Amaurobiidae; genus Amaurobius; species Amaurobius ferox. The sequence goes on from OX578148.1 coordinate 68,758,550, forward strand.
GCAGTTATCGTGTTAACGGACAGACAGACAGATAGAATGAACAAAGTCATAAACACTTTTCAACTTTGCTGTAAAGTGTTAAAAAGTGAAAACAACCAATAAAGAAAAGAAAAGAGAGGATAATACAGGGTGATTAAAAAAGATGGACCAAACTTTACGAGGCGTTAGTACACACCAAACGAAGCATTTTTAGTTTACAGGTTCGGAAATGAAACGTGAAAGTGCCAGTGGCCGAAATTCTGGTGAAACAGATACGGTGAGGCGAAAATACATGAATGATTTAGAAGTTATAAAGTGACATTTAATAAACAATAATTACAGTAATGGCCTACCTGAATGCACGTCTCACAGCGGCGATGGAGGGATTGGCGAATTCTCTTGAACAGACCAGGCATGTCGCGCACTTCAGCAGCAGCGGCTGAAAATCTGTCATCGTGTGTAAAGACGGGCACATGGAAAATTTTAGAAGCATAATAAAAAGTTTTGCTTTTCAGTCGCTGGTCTGTCCTTATTGGTTGCTTTCACTGTTTTCTTAGTCTCCGCCTAGCGCCGATGTTTACGTGCTGTAGGTACCGTTTCAACGCCATTTATGCTTTTTCACTGTCACGATCACATTCTAATACAAAAAAAAGTTGGTGTTGCCATTTGAAAATTTCGAAATTGTGTTACTGTAACCCTAACTATGAGAGCAGGACAGTTGTTTTTTCACATCATTCTTGAGCGCATACCTTAAAATACCTGCATCTGAAATTTCTTTCAGTTTAACTTGAACGGTATGATCGCTAGGCCTCATATATCAGCAAAGTGTTTTTATAATCACCCTTTATATATACATACTAACAAAGCAGTTGCCAATATTAAATGTCATTCCTCTGTCATGCTGTCATTTGCTTTTCTTGAAAATAAAAATTTGCATTTTCTATTTAATTTCCCCAAAATGATAGCCGCTACTGTTTTTAACACTTTACAACATAGTTGAAAAGTGTTTATGACATTGTTTATTCTGTCTGTCTGTCCGTTAGCACGATAACTGCCGTAAAAATGACTTTATCAAAATGAAATTTTAGTATGTTTTTCAGACGGTCTGTGGGACCTATGGGAATATAAATAAATAATATCACCCAATTAGTTTTTTATTATACCCGGGTTGAAGTACATTGAACCCTATGGGATCTAATTTTTCAAACATTTTTTAAGCGAATTTAAAATTCACAAATTGCTTCGAAATTTTTAGGAAATATTCACATTATCGCATAAAATATATAAAAAATTTTCAGTAAAATATGTTAAGTAGTTTTTTAATTAAAAATTATTTAATATAGGGAAAAACACAAATTCAATTAAATTCTGATTTTTGGGATATCCTCCAAAAAGAAAAGAAAGATATATTATATAATAAATATCTTTAAAATGGTTAATCATTTTGTATATGAGAGAGGCTTCACATTTAAAATTAAATTTGGTAGATAACAATTTTTCAAATTTTTTTAACACTTTACAACAAAGTTGAAAATATGTTTATGACTTTGTTCATTCTGTCTGTCTGTCTATCTGTCCGTTAGCTCGATAACTGCCGTACAAATGATTTAATCAAAATGAAATTTTAGTATGTTGTTCAGACGGTCTGTAGAACCTATGGGAATATAAATGAATAATATTACCCAATTAGTTTTGGATTGAACCGGGTCGAAAAAATGAAATACATTCAGCCCTATGGGACCTAATTTTTCAAGCATTTTTTAAACGGATTTAAAATTCACAAATTGCTTCGAAAATTTTAGGTAATATTCAAATTGTTCCATAAAATATGTAAAAAAAATTCAGCGAAATATATTCAGTAGTTTTTAAAAAAAAATTAAAATAATAATTACACCTCTTATATGAAACGATCACGTGACCATGATATGAAACGATCACATGACCCACTTCAAAATGATATATGGCATCCATCTTGTTTCAAAATCGTGATTTTTTTAAGTTCTTTTTAATTCATATTGAGTGTTGTATCCGTCCTAAAACTACTTTATTTTTGCTTAAATTCTGTGCATCTACATACTGAAACAACGCAATGACAATATATTTGAGTTTAAATTCTCATTCAAATTTTATTATTTCTACAACTAAGCCTATTTTTCACCTATGCAAAATGTAAACAGCAAAATATATAGAATGAGTTGTATTAGAATTACTGTATTTTTTTAACACAAAATAATTTAGTCCATGGAGTCTGCATGGCTGATATGAATGAAATATTAATTGATTTCATAAAGAGAAGGACGATTTTTTTCGATGAAGTTTCAAGCATAGAGTTTAATTTTTTGTAGCTCCATGGTCTTAAGCAAAATGTTTAAATAAAATAAATTATTATAGTATTGTGATGAATGAAATAAATGGGAGAAAGTTATGAATGAAATCCTGTTTTTATAGAGAGATCCAGGCGTGTTATTTTTTCTCTGACGTCATTTGAATTAATTTCAGTTGTTTTCGATGAAGTTTTCAAATATAATAAATTATCGTAGTATTATGATAATTCTAAAACTATTACCGAGGAATGTATAACATTTTAGAGATGTTTAAACCAGGCAATTTATATTTCAATGCCGTCATTTGAATGGAGTTCATTTTTTTCGATGAAGGTTTAAGTTTTCAAATATAATAAATTAATGCAGTATTGTGATAAGTTTCAAAATATTACCGAGGAATGTATTGCATTTTGGACTTGTTTAAATAAAATTGCATTGAATTTGGAAAGTGTTTCATAATCAATGCTTTAAGCATGATTGATCTTTCTTGTTTATTATAATAAAATATACCACGAATAAACTGATTGTTTTAATTACTTACGAGCAGAATGCCTGCGACTATATTAACTAGTGATAACTACTAATTACTAATAAATGACAAATCTCACAGATCCAATAATCATTTTATTTTAAAATCATCCTACAGACGTTAAAACAATAGCCAAAGTGCTTTCGAACATCTTACATGTTCATCCTCAGTGGAAATACTCAGTATTGCCACTGAGGATGAACATGTAAGATGTTCGAAAGCGCTTTGGCTATTGTTTTTACGGCAGTGGGATGATTTTAAAATAAAATCTCTATTGGATCTGTGAGATTTGTCATTTATAAGTAATTACTTTCCTTATATACATAATGTATAAGGAAAGTATTGTGACGGGGTCGAAAATTCGAATTCGAGTTCTCGACGGGAGAGGACGTTTCAAGCATGCCTGATCACGTATCGAGCATTTTTGAAGTGATGTCTCTCTCTCTCTCTCTCTCTGTGTGTGTGCGTGTGTGTGTGTTTCGGTGAGTCTGTGGAGAAGATAACTGACGAACGAATGGACCGATTCGAACGAAATTTGGTACAGAAATTACATTCCGTAAACACTGGAAGCCTATTCTTTTTATACGCAATCGAATGTTCAGAACCCCCTAAATTTTTGAGTGAAATTTTGAAAAATAGTCAAAAAACCTCTAATAAAGTTACGCAAATAGACATTTCTTATGTAATTTTTCATTAGAAAACAATTGACATAAATTTTAGAACACTAACACGGACCGTTCTCGAGATATTGCACATTTTTCAAAAAAATTATCAGAAAGTCATATAAAATAAAAAAATATATATTTCCTATTGAGAAACTTGTTCACTTTTCATATGTAATACCATGCGATAAATTGGGTGACATCATTCTCGTGGATCTAACTCGTTCCATTCATGAGAAAATATACTTCGAGTAATACCTTTGTATTTGAACGCCAATAGTCATTTATCTGCTATAAGAATAACTCGTTTCTCTGTCAGTAAATCTTGGCGAGATTTTGGCGACGAATTTAGCGGAATTTCGCCAACTTGGCGACATTTTTAAATGTTGCCAAATTAACGAAAATCTCGCCAAATGGATAAAAATGACGCTAAATCAATGAAAATGACGACTAATTGAAGAAAATTCAATATCTTGGAAAGAATATAAATATCTACTATAAGAATAACATTTTTTTTAACTGTAAAAGTAGTAAATTCATTGCATTATATAAGGAAAGTCATGTGCTGCCCACATCAGATTTTTTGTATTTGTAATCGTGACGTGTCGCCACTCTTAGTATAGTAATAAATAGTTAATATGTGAACTTTACATGGCCCTTAAGTTGATGACCAATAACTAACTGCAAAAAAATATATATATATATATTGAACCATTTACTAAACTTAAATTTTCTATTATACGGCAGAATATTTAGCAGAAACTTCTCTTTTATTACTAAAACGTTGTTAAAGTAAATATACTTACTTAGGAATTTCATTGGGCGTGTCTTACAATGCGTGTCTCTATTCGAAATAATATTAGAAATGAGAAAACTGTTTCGCGTGCATGCTCTAACCAACCCAATCTAATTCTCGAATGCTTGCTTCACTTGTGAAGTTGGGTGACGAAACCAACATTAAAGAAAGGCTTTATGAACACAAAATGAAGGAATCGATTGATTCAGTTACAGTTCTGTTATGTAAATAGGAAAAATTGCAGTTTGCATTAAAATTTATGTAAAAAGATGGATATTAAGTTTTACTGTATACTGGTTTCCACGGTTACTCAAATATTACACGATTCTGCGAGTGCTAGGCGTGGTGCAGTTTTGATAGCAGAGCAAATGATTACGAGAATTTTGCAGTTGTTTGCTAGCATGGGATTTTGCTGACTTGGGATTTTATTGACCTTGGGACACCTTGAGACACTCAATGCTTCAGACACATCCAAGACAAAAAATCTGATGTGGGCAGCACAGGACTTTCCCTGCCGACTTATATTCACGTTCTCTTTATTGTAATTACATTTAATTCACTTTTAGTTTAATTTTGTTCTCATTTGATGACTGAACTTATTTTCAAAGGTGGCGTAGGGAAAATACGAAAAAACTAAAATATCTCGAGAACGGCTAGTCCTAGTGTAATGGGGTTGGTATTATTCTTTTCTTCGTTAAAAATTACGTATTAAACAAGCATTTTATGGATATATTTGAGCATACGTAGTTATTTAGTTTAGATTTTGGCGATTTTTGCGGGCCATTTTGCAAAAAAAGGCAGGTTATTTTTTTCCGAATCATACCAAAATCTAATCAGCACCAGGGTGTCCAAAAAGTGAATTACCTACCAAATTTTGAGGAATTCGGTCCATTAGTTTTTCAGCTAAAGCGGATGCAAGCTTTTGGGGGCCATTTCGCGAAAAAAAGGCGGGTTCTTTTATCCCGAATCGTACCCAAAACTAATCAGCACCAGATTCGCTCACAAGTGACTTATCTGCCAAATTTTATGAAATTCGGTAAATTACTTTTTTAGTTAGAGTGGATACAAAATCTACACAGACAGACACACAACAGACACACAGACAGACACACAGGCACACAGACACACAGACTCACAGACACACAGACACACACACAGACGTCACGCTAAAATGGTTTTTTCGTATTCTAGAGGTCTTGAAACGTGTAGATCAGTCGAAAACTCGAGTTGCGATTTTCGACATGATTCCAATACTTTCCCTATACATTACCATGTATTGCAGGGAAAGTAAAAGGGTTCAGGCCAATTGAATAAAACGTCAGAGTAACCAATGGATTTATTCCTTTTACTTTCCCTAAAATACATGGTAATGTATAGGGAAAGTATTGGGATCATGCCGAAAATCGCAACTCGAGTTTTCGACGGATCTACACGTTTCGAGATCTATAGAATAAGAAAAAACTATTTTTAGCGGGAAGTCTGTATGTCTGCCTGTCTTTCTGGGCAGATTTTGTATCGACTCTAACTAAAAAACTAATGGACCGAATTTCATAAAATTTGATAGGTAAGTCACTTGTGGACGAATCTGGTGCTGATTAGTTTTGGGTAGGATTTAGGATAAAAGAATCCGCCTTTTTTTGCGAAATGGCCCGCAAAAGCTTCGTTCGTCAGTTATCATTCTCCATTGACACACACACACACACACACACACACACACACACACACAGACATCACTTCAAAAATGTTTGATTCGTGATCAGGGATTCTTGAAACGTGCTCTCCCGTCAAAAACTCGAATTCGAATTTTCGACCCCGTCACAATACTTTCCTTATACATTATGTATATAAGGAAAGTAATAACTTATTTCATATACAGTTAACTCTTTCCATCTGTTTGTTAAAATCAAGTCTTTACGTCTAGTTTTGAACATCGTATCAGCAATGGAAAAAAAAATCATATAGAAGATCTACAACTTCAATTTAAAAATGTGAGATTGGTTCCTGAAGAATTTTGGACCGTGACGTTTCGGTACAGATGTAGTATAATATCTTTTTCAGTCTTGGCGATTTTAGGTGAGATTCTGACAATCCCTGCTATGATTTGGAGAATATCCCATTCTGGCAGCCCTTTCCGTATCTTACTGTTTTTGATCATTTCCGTTATGTCAACCATCCGACAGCTTTGGCGGCATTTTTTGTCGTCAATGTAAAAATCGTCAAATGGGATTATACTACATCTGTTCCGAAGGTTCGACAGATAATTCAAATACTTGAAAAACACCTGAACATTTGTCAAATTTCTTCTTCTTCGCCCCAGACCGTATCCGACCTGCCCAAAGGCGTAAGGTTTTTGTTTGAACGGCCGGGAAGTACTATCCAATTCAGACCGGATCCCAGTGTCGGAAGTATCCACAGGGACAGTACCCTCCTTTCCCTACCACCAACCTTTCGGAGGGACTTACGGATCCACATGTTTAACTGATCGTACTTCGCGTGAACCTGATCGTACTTCGCTCGACAGTTTGGGCAGAGGCGGGAATCGAACTTGGCACGTCAGAGTGCAATCCCCACTTGCTAACCATTGAGCTGTCGCGCCCCTGTCAAATTTCTTGGCAACGGTGCCTTTGGCAACGTTGTATTAAACCTGGCAGTCGAACTTGAGTGGCCATGGAAGTAATTCTAAAAGACCGTCAACGCCCTATGAAAGTTTTGATGGGACCTCAGTTCTGTCATAAAAATGTCTGATCTGTTATTGAAGACATTGCTATAGAGCTCTCATAAGTATATCTGATCAAGATCTCGAGTATATCTGATGGCTAGGCAAATCATTAGTTAAAAGGGTATAGAAGTGTATTCTAAATTTTACCGTCGGCCGATCTGATAAGAGAATGGCTTACTACTAAATAGAATTTTTATTTTCAGCAAAAGTTATTTATATTAATTATATATTGAACTGAGTATATGATAACGAAATACATTAAAATGCACAGATTTTAAAGGCCAGTTTTGCATTCCGATTCTTTACGATTTCAAGGAACAATTAGTTGAATAGTTTAAATATCAATTTTACAAATGTGGCTAATAAGGATATATTCCTCTTGAGTGTGTGGTTTTAAATAATTTAATAAACAAAGGAAGATTTCTGCATTATCTTGAATAAATAGAAAAAAATATTAAGATTCTGCGAATATGTAGGTTTTCTCCTTTATCAGCGCATAATATAAATGTAAAGATTATGTTCTTGTGAAACCTTCATAAAAGGGGGGGAGTGTATTTCCAATACAGTAGCCATACTCCCAATCCATAAAATATCATCTGTGGATATGTTGCACACTTTTTATGCGCTTTTAAGCGTGGCGTTGCTCCGATGTGGTGGCCGAGCGGTCAAAGAGGCAAGCGTTTCCTCGTGATGGCTCGGCTGCCAGATTGTGGGTTCGAGTCCCGCCTGCAGATATGGATGTTGTGATGTCTTATTGGGACAGAAGGCAGACTTCTACCTGCGGGTGCCCCGGGTCTTTGACTAAACAGAAGCAGTGCACACATTCTTCCTTAATAAATATGTTAGGGACACGACACCAACCAACCAACCAACCAACCAAGTGTGGCGTTGCACCCTAGTTGCCAGCTCGAGATCAATCTTGATAAAACTGAAATCGGCTGCCTGCTAGGAGCTAAAAATTATTGATAAGGATTATCACGAAATCGATCAAGACACTAAAGGAAAGGAAAGATATAGTTGGTGAAAATGATATTAAAAGTAAATCTATGGAAGAAGCTTCTGAAATCAAACATAACGGAAAGGCTGATAGCAATATCATTTCAGAAGATAATGCGAACGTTGACAATTTAAAAGACGAGGAAGAAAGTTTTCGGTCTATCAATACCTCAGAAAAATCATGCTTAGTTGTAGTAGTGCTGGATTTTCAACTGAATGAGGAAATAAATGATAAAAAGGCTGACAGTACCATTATAAAATGTGCACATATTAAAGATTTGTCTCGAATTGAAATTCAGAACAATCTAAGTAGTGAGGAGAAATCACATTCGAAAGAGGAACATAATGTTTTTCAATCCTCTGAGGATTCATCGACGAAATCCCTATCGTCGAAAAATCTGATGATAAAGATATTAGGATGGAATTGAAAACAGAAGTTAATGCCTATGAACCATTTAGTGTGGAATTATATGACAAAGAAATAATTGAAAAAGTGGAAGAACATCTAGAAAATGGTATGTATAATTTAAATTTTGTTATTTCAAGAATTTTAGACAGTTTTTGAATATGTTGTTCAATATAAAAAAATGTAAATGCTAGCAATTGCATAATCAGTTGAAAAATTTTGGTCTGAATCACACTAATTCCCATTAGTTATTAAACTAAAGCACTGGAACTTTTTGTTCGTATTCGATACATCGATTCCAATGCATGTTTATAATAGTCGTCATCAGATCGCAGAGTTATTAATTTCACAGTGTTATATGCGCAAGTAATGTGGCAGGTACGTACACGAATATATATGCACAAAAATAGGGTGGTTTTTGTTGTTTTCAAATGCCACTATACGAGCATTCTTCCATATTAATAATTAATTTCTTGGTAATGGTCACAGAAAGTATTACATCATGGTAAATATTTTTGCATTGTTAATTATTCAACGTCGGTATCATCTCTCTATATTAAAAAAGTAGCTGATGTCGTCGTTTGACAATTTTCTCGTTTTTCGACATTTTTTGCGGCGTACCGCAAAAAGTATTGCATATAAATAAAATCTGATGTAAGCAGCACATAACTTTCCTTGCAGACTTATATACACATTCTCTTATTTTAATTAAATTTAATTCACTATTAATTCAATTTTCGTTCTCATTTGGTAACTGGACTCATTTTCAAAGGTGGCGTAGAGAAAAAAAAATATCTCGAGAACGGCTAGTCCTAGTGTGATGGGGGTGGTTTTATTCTTTTCTTCGTTAAAAGTTACGTATGAAACAAGTATTTAATGGATATAGTTCAGCATACGTAGTTTCTTATTTTAGATTTTGTCGATTTTTGCGGGCCATTTTGCAAAAAAAGGCAAGTTATTTTTTTACTGATCGTACCAAAATCCAATCAGCACCACGGTGACCCACAAGCGACATATCTACCAAATTTTGTGAAATTCGGTCTATTAGATTTTCAGCTAGAGTGGATACAAGCTATTGCGGGCCATTTCGCAAAAAAAGGCGGGTTCTTTTATCCCGAATCGTATCCAAAACTAATCAGCACCAAATTCGCCCACAAGTGACTTACCTACTAAATTTTATGAAATTCGGTCAATTAATTTTTTAGTTAGAGTGGATACAAAATCTGCACAGACAGACAGACACACATACATACAGACAGACACACAGACAGACATACATACACACAGACACACACACAGACGTCACGCTAAAAATAGTTTTTTCGTATTCTAGAGGTCTCGAAACGTGTAGATCCGTCGAAAACTCGAGTTGTGATTTTCGACATGATTCCAATACTTCCCTATACATTGCCATGTATTGCAGGGAAAGTAATATGAAATTTGGTATACTTGTAGAAAACGCTTTGGGGAATACGCTTAAATAAACCGTTTCTTGATATATATTGTAGTTTAAGATATATTTAATGTCAAAATCGAAGACAAAATATTTGAGCTGCAAGTTCGCATCCTGGAGAGACTAACAATGTAGTTTTTGAGATATTTTACTTTTATGCACTTCTGAAGTGAACTTTTTTTTCGTATCAACAGGTTTAGCGATTTCTCTGCTCCGTATCGTAAAAACTATAGCATACAAAAATATAAAATTTGGTACATTTATTGAGAAATTATAGGGTAACACAATGAAATAAACTGTTTATCGATTTAAACTTTAGTTTGGCATAAAATAGCTCGCGAAGCGAGCTCGTTGAACATGGAATTCAGTTTTTGGATTCCTTGGGCTAAGAAAAATCTCTGCTTTTCCCTCCTGCGGAAAGTAGGTAGGGATAAAAATAGATTTTTGAAATATAATTTTTAGGAAAGATAGATATGAAGTGAGCCCTGCGAGCGCATAGAGTAGGAATCAGAGCCCCCTAGTGTTACATATATACGTATTATATTAAAAAACTCTGAAATGTCTGTTGGACCAGCCCCCTATAATTCGATACGTTGTTAGTCATCTTGTATTAGAAATTAATCTACACAATAGGAGTGCTTAGAAACATATGTATTTTCTGCATGTGTATGTATGCATGCGTGTAAGGTGTAGGAACGATAACTCAAGAACGACTGAATCAATTTTTATGATATTGTATGCAGATACACTACTCCAAAAAACTACAAGTAGATATATGTTATTTTGTATTTTCCCCATTAAAAACATGAATTATTTTTAATTTAAGTTTTTCTTAGCATTGTTTCCATACGACATAATGCTAGGAAAGTCTCACGCTGGGAATCTAAGAAATGCTGGGAATTTAAGAAATACTGAGAATCAAAGAAATGCTGGGAATCTAAGAAGTGCTGCGAATCTAAGAAATGCTGAGAATTTAAGAAATACTGGGAATCTAAGAAATGCTGCGGATCTAAGAAATACTGGGAATCTAAGAAATGTTAGGAATCTAAGAAATGCCTGGAATTATTATTGGTAATTATATTTCCTATGGAATTAAGTTTCAATAATAATTTCCAGAATGATGGTGGTGATGTAAATAATTTATATAGTAATTTTTTTAATTACGCTAAGTTCGAAAATGTTATTAATATTGTATGTGTGGTTACAAATCAGCTACGTAAGTCAAAATTATAGGCGTGATGGATCTATTGCGAACTTAAAAAGTATTTTTAAAATTTTATGAATATTTTTAAAGAATTACTTGTTACTGAATGTTCATAATGTTTTTTTTCTGATGTTAATTATAATGAAACTGGTTATAAATAAACAAGAAAAATCAATCCTGCATAAAGCATTGATTATGTAAAACTTTCCAACTTAAAATTCAATTTTATTTAAACATTACTAAAATGTGTACTTTCAGCGGTGATATTACTTTCCTTATATACATAATGTATAAGGAAAGTATTGTGACGGGGTCGAAAATTCGAATTCGAGTTTTCGACGGGAGAGCACGTTTCAAGCATCCCTGATCACGAATCAAACATTTTTGAAGTGATGTCTGTGTGTGTGTGTGTGTGTGTGTGAAAATATGTGTGTGTAAAAATATGTGTGTGTGTGTGTCAGTGAGTCTGTGGAGACGATAACTGACGAATGAATGGATCGATTCGAACCAAATTTGGTACAAAAATCACAATCCGTAAACACTGGAAGCCTATTGTTTTTATACGTAATCGAATGTTCAGAACCCCCCTAAATTTTCGAATGAAATTTTGAAAAAATCGTCAAAAAATCAAAACCGCTAATAAAGTTACGCAAATAGACATTTCTTATGTAATTTTTCATTAGAAAACGATTGGCATAAATTTTAGAACGCTAACATGAACCGTTCTCGAGATATTGTGCATTTTTAAAAAAAATTATGAAAAAGTCACATAAAAAAAAATTCCTATTGAGAAACATGTTCACTTTTCATATGTAATACCATGCGATAAATTGAGTGACATCATTCTCGTGGATCTAGCTCGTTCCATTCATGAAAAAACATACTTTGAATAATACTTTTGTATTTGAACGCCAATAGTCATTTATCTGCTGTAAGAATAAGTTTTTTCTTCGTGCATAACGCTTGGCGAGATTTTGGCGACGTATTTGGCAGAATGTCGCCAACTTGGCGACTTTTTGAAATGTTGCCAAATTAATGAAAATCTCGCCAAATGGATAAAAATGATGCTAAATCAATGAAAATGACGACTAATTGTCGAAAATTCAATATCTTGGAAAGAATATTAGTATCTACTATAAGAAAAACCTATTTTTTTACTGTAAAAGTAGTAAATTCATTACATTATATAAGGAAAGTCATGTGTTGCCCACATCAGATTTTTTTTTTAAGTTATCACAGTACTACAGTAATTTATTATACTTGAAAACTTCCTCGAAATATAAATCTTCCGCCTCTTAATGTAAAATCAATGAATATTTCATTCATATCACTTATATTCTAGACTCCAGAGCTAAATCATTTTACATGAAAAAAAATTAGCAATTCTTACGCAACTCACCTTACAGTAGTTTGATTTGTTTACATTCGCATACGTTAAAATTAAGCTTCGTTGTAGAAATAATTAAAGTTTAGTGATCATTTAAATTAAAAAATATTGCAATTGAGTTGGCAGGGAGTTTAGATGAACAGATAATATGCAAAAATAAAGCGGTTTTAGTACGGATGCAGCACTAAAAAATCTGATGTGGGCAGCACATGACTTTCCTTATATAATGCAATGAATTTACTCCTTTAACAGTCAAAAGTTATGTATAAGATCCACGGTACAGTGTTTTTAACGTTGAATTGTACATTTGGCGATTTTCCACATGACAACATATAAAACTATTTCAAAGTACCCAATTAACTTATATCTCAAGCAGCTCTAAATAAACAATTATCAATATTGATAGCTTCCTCAATATGAGATATAGTCTGTATATTAAAATATTTTAATAATTAATTCCTCAATTAGGTGTCAATTTCATTAATTTACCGTTATTTTTGCAATTTTGGTGATATTTTCGTCAATCTGGAGCGCAATATCGTTGAGTTGGCGATACTTTTCTAGATTATTCACCAAGTTAACCAAAGCATCACCAAGTGTTATAGACAAATGGAGTAAAGAGCATTTCTTATATACTAGAAGCCCGTCATATGACGAAAATCAGAATTTGCAAAACATTACTTCCAATTTGGCGCTATTTTTATCAATTTGGCAACATTTTTGTCACTTTGGAAACATTTAAAACAGTCGCCAAGTTCACGACGCCCGGCTAAATTTCTCGCCAAGCTTTACGGACGGAGAAATAAATGGGTTATTCTCATAATCTACTCTTATGTTATTTTCAAGATATTGAACTATCATTAATTAATTAGCCGTCATTTCATTGATTAGCAAATAGCGTCGATAGCAGATAGCGTCGATTTCATCAATTGGGAAAAAATTTCTCAATTGTCTGACATTTTTGTGGGGGGTGACATTTTCATTTAGGCAACATTTAAAAAGTCAAGTTGAAGATACTCCGACAAATTTGTCACTAAAATTTTGCCAAACGTTACGGACGGAAAAATGGGTTACTCTTATAGTAGATTCTTATATTTTTTCCAAGATATTGATTTTTCGTCAATTAGTTGCCATTTTCATTGATTTAGCATCATTTTTTTTAAATTTGGAGACATTTTCATTAATTTTCCAACATTAAAAAAGTCACCAAATTGGCGGCATTTCGCCAAATTTGCGACATTCCGCCAAATTCGTCGGCAAACATGTAAAACAATTTCGTGCTCAATTAACTTATATTTTACGCAATTCTAAATTAGCATTAATAGATCAAACATCCTCAATATAGTCCATATATTTAAATATTTTAATAATTAATTCACCAATTAGGTATCATTTTCATTAACTTGGCGTCAAATTGCAATTTTGACGATATTTTCGTAAATGTGTGGCTAAATATCGCCAAGTTGGCGATATTTAGAAGAACATTTCTTATGTAATAAAAGGTATGCCCATTATATGACGGAATCGCATAAGTATCCCATTTGGCTTCATTTTTATCAATTTGGCAACAGTATCGCCAATTTGGCAAAATTTTTATTACATTGGTAAGCTCTTTATCAATTTGGCAACAGGTTCGCCAATTTGGCAGTATTTAAAAAGTCGCTAAGTTGGCGATATAGCGCCAAATTTTGTCGCCAGAATTCTGCCAAGCGTTGCAGACTGAGCAATAGGTTATTCTTATTTTCTTTCCGAAATATTGAATTTTCATTAATTAGTTGTAATGTTCCTTGATTTAGCTTTATTCTTATCAATTTGGCGACATTTTTTAAACAATTTGGAGGCATTTTTATCAATTTGGCGACTTTTCATCAATTTGGCGACATTAAAAAACTCGCTAATTTGGCGATTTTCCGCCAAATTCGTTGCCAAAGTTTCGCCAACCATTATGAATGCAGAGATAGGTTATTTCAATAGAGATAAAGAACTAATGGCGTCAAATTAGAATGCTATTACCCAAAGTGTCTTCTCTCGTGAATGGAATGAGCTAGATCTACGAGAATGATGATAATGAATTTATCGTATAATATTAGATATGAAAAGTGAACAGATTTCACAGTAGTTAATACGTTTTATGAATTTTATTTGCTTTTTTGATAAACTTGCTTGAAAAATGTGCAGTATTTCGAGAACGGTTCATGCTAGCTTTCTAAAGTTTATGTCAATCGTTTCCTAATGCAAAATTACATAAGAAATAATTATTTATGTTACTTTATGAAATGTTTTAATTTTTGATGATTTTTAAAAATTTTATTTCAAAATTTAGGTGGATTCTGAACATTCGATTGGTCGTAAAAACAATAGACTTCCAGTATTCACAGATTGTGATTTATGAACCAAATTTTGTTCGAATTGTTTCATTCGATCGTGAGTTATCGTCTCCACACACACACACACACATGCACGCACGAACACACACACACACACACACACACACACACACACAACACACACACACAACACACACACACACACAACACACACACACAACACACACACACACACACACACAACACACACACACTCACACACAAACACATCACCTCAAAACGTCTGTTTCGTGTTCAGGGATGCTTGAAACGAGCTTTCCCGTCAAAAACGCGATTTCGAATTTTCGACCCCGTCACAATACTTTCTTTATACATTATACTATGTATATAAGGAAAGTAAAAAAATATGATATGGGTAGTACATGACTTTCTTTACAGACGTAAATTTATTTTCTGTTTCTTTCGTAATGCAATGAGTTTAGTTACACAAAATTATATTGATATTTATTTAAAACTGCACAGAATTTGCTGGTTTAATTCCACTTTCGTTTTCCTTTGCGACTGTCTTTAAAATGGCAGCGTTGCAAAAAACTAAAATGATTCGTGAACGGTTCATACTAGAGTAATGGGACTGATCTTATTCTTTAATTCGTCAAAAATTACATATAAAACAAGCATCTAGTTAATAAATTAAAGTATATCTAGTTTTTATGAGATTTTGGTGATTTTTAAAAACTATTTCGGAAAAAAGGCAGGTTCTATTTTTTTTTAATTGTATTAAAATCTAATCAGTACTAGGGTTACCTGCAAGAGATTTACCTACCAAATTTTATGAAATTTAGTCAAATTGTTGAGCTAGAGTGTATGTATATACTGCATAGACGCACACAGACGGCATAATAGATTTTTTGTGTTCTAGAGTGCTCCAATACCTTCCCTATATATTATCATATATTGTAGGAAAGTAATACATTGGATTGATAATTTTGAATCTGCCCTTCTAAACTCGTGTTTGTTAAAATTGTAACACCATGGAGGAAACTTACAGCAAATGCAAATTAGGGTGTGCTATGCAAATGACCAGAATTTCAGATTCACCTCATATGTTTGGTCTGAGCAGCGCCCTCTGAACTGCTGTTTTAGCCGTATAAATAGAGAGCTGTAGCGAGACGCTGAAAATTGTCTTTGTTTGTTTGCCAGTGGTAAGCGTTTCATGAGAAGTCACTATATCTCTACGACGACAGAGGGTACCATTAGAGCAAGTTGCTGAGTTTGAACGGGGACGAATGATCGGCCTTCGTGAAGGGGGTTTTACTTAACGGGCAATAGCAGCTCGTACGGAGCGCAATGCCACGGCTAGAGCTCCTCTACTACAGGCTGACTTATCAAGCATATTGAAGCCCACCATAGCTGGAGGAGCAATCCATTAGCATTAGCTCTATTCGCATTTTCACTTTATTAAGTATTATTGAAATAATTATGGGTGGATGTTCTGTATCGAACTGCTCTAGTCATTCTAGAAAGGGTTTTGGGCTATTTCGCTTTCATAGAAACGAGAAAAAGAGAAAACAATGGCTAATAAATAGTCGGCGCGATAATTGGATACCCGGTACTGGAGCATACTTGTGCGAGGTAAGTTCTACAATATTCTAATTGAAACTTCTTTTTTTATATAAAGTATTTATTTTAAACACTTATTTTATAATTTCTGTAACTGTAATATGGATTATTAATGATTTTTAGTTGTTATAGTCTTATCTGAGGACACTTGGTTTGTAATGTAAGCATCACCTTGAATGCATTATACTGTCTTCAAAACCTAGAAGTAAATAGCTTCAAATTTTAAATATATATATTAAGATTTATTCCTGTTACACCAATATCTTTCAAGTTTTATACACTTTGTTGTATTTTTAGATCATAATGAATCACAAAATTGGTGAATTCTACTATCAACAAACTGTCGCCAAGTGGAAAATTTGCCATGTTATTTGTAATTATGCAAACATAAGCTAAAATGGTAAATAAATCGAAATATGTTTATCATAAAAGGTTGTTTTAATAGCATGTATGAGTGATTGTCTCACATATTTGAAAGTTTGCTAACTACTTTGTATTTAAAGAGGAAAATACTAATAATAACCCTACTGAGCTCGGCTTTTTTTCATCAAAGATTTTCAAACAATAGGTGTTCATTAAGTAGCTATTATGATAAACGTATTTCGATTTATTTACCATTTTAGCTTATGTTTGCATAATTACTATAACATGGCAAGTTTCCCACTTGGCGACAGTTTGTTGATAGTAGGATTCACCAATTCTGTGATTCATTATGATCTAAAAATACAACAAAGTGTATAAAACTTGAAAGATGTTGGTGTAACTGCAATAAATCTTTAATATATATATATAGCTTCAAATTATATATATATATAATTTGAAGCTATTTTCTTCTAGGTTTGGAAGACAGTATAATGCATTCAAGGTGATGTTTACATTACAAACCAAGTGTCCTAAGATAAGACTATAACAACTAAAAATTATTAATAACTCATATTACAGTTACAGAAATTATAAAATAAGTGTTTAAAATAAATAATTTATATAAAAAAAGAAGTTTCAATTAGAATATTGTAGAACTTACCTCGCATAAGTATGCTCCAGTATCGGGTATCCAATTATCGCGCCGATTATTTATTAGCCATTGTTTTCTTTTTTCTTCGTTTCTAGAAAAACGAAATAGCCTAAAATCATTTCTAGAATGATTAGAGCAGTTCGGTGCAAAATAACCATCCATAATTATTTCAATAATACTTCCTAAAGCGGAAATACGAATAGAGCTAATGCTAATGGATTGCGTTTCCAGCTACGGTGGGCTTCAATATGCTTGATGAGTCAGCTCGTATATAGAGGAGCCTTAGCCACGGCAGTGACGAGAGTGTGGAAGCAGTGGACTAAAGAGAACAGGAAAAGTCGAAAATCTGGCAGTGGACGACGAAATGTTACGTCAGCACGAAATGATGGACACCTCATCCGCATGGCAGTGATGGACCGTACAGCGTCATCTCAACATTTGCAGAACGTTGGAGCACTACCACAGGAAGCAAAAGTTGGAGCACTCCAACAATTCAACGGCGTCTGCCGGACCGTGGAGTGCGTTCAAGAATTCTTTTGTACATGATTACCCTGAGGCAAAACCATCGACACTTGCGGCTACAATGGGCTCATCCACATAGACACTTGCTTGCCGATTGGAAACAAGTCGTCTTTTTCGATGGATCCCATTTTAATTTGGGGTACAGTGATGACCGCATCCACGTTAGATGCTATAGCGGTGAACGTCACCTTCCGGAGTGCGTTATCCAACGTAATACTGAACGAACACCAGCGTGATGGTCTGAAGCGCCATTGGGTATCCTAGACGATCTCAGCTGCTAAGAATTGTGGGTAATCTCAACAGCAACCAGTAAATCAGAGAAGTACTGGAGCCGAAGTTGTACCCTTCCTTCAATGAATTCCTGGAACTGTAAATAACAGGACCATGACCGTCCACATGTTGCTAGGAATATTCAAGACTTCTTTTCAGCACAACAAATGCAGCTTCTTCCTTGGCCTGTTTATTCACCGACTATGTCACCGAAACATGTTGGAAACATGTCTGAACATGTCTGGGATTGTCTGAACATGTCTGGGATTTCGGCTGAACTTTGGGTTCGGATAAAATCAATCTGGAATGCTCTTTCTCAGGAACAAATTAAAAATCTGTTTGATTCGATGCCATGTCATATAGAAGCACTTAATACAGTGCGTGGTGGCTTCACCAAATACTGATTTTCGACAGGTAATATTGTTTTTTTGTGTTGTAAATTTAATCGTTTATTTGCAACAATACAGGTCGTTTGTGAAATAAATTTCATTCAATTCTGATGATTCCTTCATGGTGTTGGAATTTTTACAAACAGGAGTATAATTAGGCTAGAGTTTAGTTTTAACGATTACACATTTTAGCTTGAGTTAACGAAGGCCGTACAACCAGTTTGTATGTACCCTGCACGCTTAATTAGGGCGTTTTACGCTCACGCAGCGAGATAAGCGAGATGTTTATTTCTTCTTTTCAATGGGTGTATTGTAAAAGCGTTGTTTGTTTTTCGAAAATTCGCTATATCTTCCTGTGTAATTTCAATCAAATATTTGTATCTTAAATCCCAAGCAAAACCGGGTGCATTGTCTAGTTTCTTCTAAAAGTGTTCTCATTTTTATACTATTACGTTGGTGAACGCATTTTCATATTCAATAAAATACCTACAATATTATATAATGCAAATTAAATCGTTAGATAAACTCACAATCAATTACTACACAACCCCTAGACTGCTGGGCGCGGTAGCCCATTGGTTAGCGCACTGGAGTTGCACTCGGTAGGCCCGGGTTCGATTCCAGTCACTGCCAAAAACTGCCGCCGTGTTCACGCGGAGTACGATCACGTTAAACATGTGGGTCCGTAAGTCCTTCCGAGAGGTTGGTGGTAGGGGAAGGAGGGTACTGTTCCTGTGGATGCCTCCCCCACTGGGTTCCGGTCCAAATTGGGTGGCACTTCCCGGCCGTCCAAACAGTTACCTTACAACTTTCTGGTAGGTCGGACGGTCTGGGTCTCAACAACAACAACAACCCCTAGACTGCTGGGTGCGGTCCTGATAACAGGACTGGAGAGGGTAACGAGCTGAGCTTGTAACTCCATGGGTATTTCACGGTTTCAGTGGACACATTCACACACACTCAGAGTAGCATAATTCCATGTCTCAGACACAAAGATCGACTGAAAATTAAAAGCGGCCAGAATAAAGGACACCTCTCCAGGATTTCGTCACCCACTTGGGTTAGTCCTTCCGAGAGGTTGGTGGTAGGGGAAGGAGGGTACGGTCCCTGTGGATGCCTCCCCCACTGGGTTCTGGTCTAAATTGGGTGGCACTTCCCGACCGTTCAAACAGTTACCTTACACCTTTCTGGTAGGTCGGACGGTCTGGGTTTCAACAACAACCCACTTGGGTTATAATTAGCTTTCTTAAAGTATTACTGAAGTGTCCTCAGTGCGGTGGAATCGATATAAGCCGATGTTAAAGGAATGCCATTAATGCAGTTACTCGATGATTAGTTAATTCTAGATAATGATTATGACATACAGTTCTCATGGAAGTCCTTAAGAACCCCCCACCAAGTTTTGCAAGGTAAGATCGATGAGTATATACGTTTGGTTTATGTATAGTACAGTGATGCTGGATCGAATAAAGGTAATTTCAGCGGGATTATTTAAAAATTTGCATAACGAAGGGAGCCCAAAATCTTGGGGGCTTCCAAAATAAAAGAATTTTTTTAAATGCTTTTATTTTTAGGCCCAAATTTTTAGTTTTGTGAAAATTAAAATTTTGGGAGTTCTTTACATATTTTGCTTAAAGGACTAAAATTTATAGTTCCGTCGCTGTTGGGAGGGCGTTACTTTTGCAGTTCATTGGTGGGCATGTAATTCCATGAGCATTCTCGGTTTCAATAGATGCATTGACATACGCTGATAACAGCGACGCTCCATACATGTGACACAAGGATCGATCGGAAAGTAAATGGGGCTACTGAAAATGAACCCCCTTCCGGATATATTCACTTACTTGGGTTATGATTAGTTTTCTTAAAGATGTCTCATAAGTGTTCCGAGAACATTGGAATCGATATAAGCTCCAGGAATGACATTGATGCTGTTAATCGATTATTAGTTCATACTAAATGATAATTATAACATGTATTGGTCCTTATTTAGTGATAGAAACCTTTGTTATGGGTTTATTATGGAGCCGCTTCTTGGAACTTTTGAATTGGAAGGAGAGTTAAAAGTTATCTTTTGTACCAAGTATAATTGAGTTTTTGTCTAAATTTAAGATGTGTTGTTATCCAAGGAATAGAGTGAGATGGCATTTAAAAATAGTTGATTTGCAGAAAAGTTTTAGTTTACTTAAGATATTTCTATTTAAATATCGTTGATTTGTAAAATAGTTTTAGTTTACTTAAGCCATTTCTATTCTATTTAAAAATCGTTGATTTGTAGAAAGGTTTTAGTTTACTTAAGACTTTCTATTCTATTTAAAAATTGTTGATATGTAGAAAGGTTTTAGTTTACTTAAGCCATTTCTATTCTATTTAAAAATCGTTGATTTGAAGAAAGGTTTTAGTTAACTTAAGAGATTTCTATTCTATTTAAAAATAGTTGATATGTAGAACGGTTTTAGTTTACTTAAGACATTTCTATTTAAAAATCGTTGATTTGTAGAAAGGTTTTAGTTTACTTAAGACTTTCTATTCTATTTAAAAATCGTTGATTTTTAGAGAAAGGTGTTAGTTTCTTAAGATATTTCTATATAAAATCATTGATTTGTAGAAAGCTTTTAGTTTTGCTTAATACATTTCTATTTTATTATACTGTATAGAGAAAGCATTGTTTTTTCAAAGATCTTCGAAATCAGTTTTTCACGGATGTACGTTGTAAGACTTGAACACTTTTTAATGAATTTCGAGAAGATGACAAGTCTGTGTGCTTGTACACTTGTATGTGCTGAGGTTGGGAATAAATGAATTTATTGCCATGGAGTTTATGCATATTTACTATCTGAAAAGCTTGAACTGTATGTATAACTATATAATACTAGAAAAAATTACCCGCCGTTGCCTGGATCCTAAATAAGTACCCGATATCTTAGTAATACATTTACAGATGTTCGCCTTCAAACCCTCTCAGTTTCCAAATCAGTTTCAATCCAAAAACCCATGCACGTGAAATCCTTGGTTAAAAACATGCGCAGTCATGCGCACAGAAATTCATCATCTCACAAACGTGGAAACAAAACAAAACAAAATAATAATACATTAATATCCCGACTTACTCGAACTCGAAGAAGGTTCTTGATTTTTTCGTTTGGCAACACTGCCGCCTGCTACCTTCAGTGCTTCTCTTGCTGTGATACGTATTGGACGAGTTTCGCGCGAACTCTACGTGCACAATTACGATTCTACGATCGACGAAAGTTAAGATTGTTTTGTTATGCGTTTTCTAAACCATTAAAAAAAAAACTATGTCGTCCAAACGAAGTAAATCTGATTCTCCTGCACCTACAAGAAAGGAAAACGATATCTTTGGAATGTAAACTTAACATTATCAAGGATTTTGCTAGCAGAATGGAAATTTGTGAATTGGCAAAGAAGTTTGAGCTACCGGAATCCACAGTAAGAACCATCATAAAAGATAAAGAAACTGGATCATATCGGTCATGTGATAGAAGAAGCTGTTATTCTTGCCAGGCAATTAAATTTGGAAGTCAATGGTGATGAAGTCAACGAGCTGTTGGATTCACATAGTCAGGCGCTGATAATTGATGCGTTCATAGATATGCGTGCGCAAAACGTCACTGAAGTATCCGACACTTCAGATCCAGTTCCACCAGAAAAGCACATGGCAATTGCAAGCTTGAGAGAAGGTCTCAGCTCAATTGAAAAGCGCTTAAAAATTCTAGAAAACATAGACTCTAACGAAGAACGTGTTATAGCTATAAAGCAAGGAATAAAAAAATTATTAGCTTGTTACCAAGAAATTCTGCGTGACAAAAATAAGGCGTGTCGTCAGACGAATTTGTTGGATTTTATGAATCTATCGACATCGAAATAACTTTTTTACGTAACTCATTTATTTTTATAATATTTTGTATTAATATGTATAAAAAACTGCAGTTTTATTAAATATTTTCTTCTAAACTAATGTTTTTGTCAGTCCTTGGTTCCAATTAAACAAAATTTATATGTATTTATATGCAAAGTTGTACCCGACATACGCGAATTCGACTTAAGCGATTTTCGTCGGACCCATCTATCGCGTAATTTCGGGGTGTTTCTGTAATGATAGTAATAATAATAATAATAATAATAATAATAATAATAATAATAAAATTTAAATAAAAATTAGGGTAAGAAAAGTAAAGAAACGACCCTTTCTGTAAGAAAGAAAGCATGGCTTAAACCCCGCCATGAGTCAGGCATTATGAGTCGACTGGTTGAAAAATCTATGGGATTTCACTTGCGGAATCGATAATCGGAATTTTTATACGTTCGTATAAAAATATCACCAAAAATAAAGTAACATATTAATTATAAATTGTTTTTGTTAGAATGCGAAGATTTACACGCAACTTTATGTCAAACTATAGAATTGTTCTAATTTTACTTTTTTTTAAATGTGGCGAAATAAGTATCAGATAACCCAAAAAATGAAAATTTAGATGTCTTTAAAAAAATAAATATGAAAGAATTGTCCTGTGGATTCGGTTCAAACATCGTTCTTCAATCTTTTCTATCGTGTCAAAATGGAAACTCTGGGATAATATTTTCGGTTGTTAGAGAACCGATTTGTGTGAAAATTGCTCAAAATCGTGCCAAATTATAAAATAACTAAAATAATCATTTGAATTAAAAAAAAAAATCTCGACAAGGCGTATCGTCCCGGGTCCTGAAGTTGAAGTATCTGTGTACCAAATTTCATGGTCGTGCGAAGTTACAGACAGCACAGACAGACATTTTTTTTTATTATGTAAGCTGAACTGACTGATTGACTGGCTGAGTGAGGGAGGGATGTATCAAAATTATCGAGTACTTTCACTCTAGGTAGAATCTTGGTTTTAGTGTCATTCGATCCGTCTGAGTTTGTAAGTCAGAAAAAAAATAATATTTTGAAACTTTGAACTTGGGGTGACGATGCAAGGAAACAATTAAGAACAATTAAAATTACTTTTTAAAACGATCGAATATTTATGCTCGTGTCAGATTCACGATTTTGATCTCGTTCGATTAGTTTCAGCGCTTCCAGATTATATTAAAAATAATAATAATAATAATAATAATAACAATAATAATAATACTACTAATAATAATTATAATAATAATAATAACAATAATAATAAAATTAAGGACGACAATAATAATACAATTAAGCCCTTAATTTTAATGTAATAATAATAAAATTAAGGGCGACGATATAAAGACCTTAAAAAATTATCTGACACCCTTTTGCCTCTGAAAAACATAATTTGACATAATAAATACATAATTTGATTGCCAAAAGTTAAAGCTGGTTACCAACAACGTTGATTAAGTGTGTAGGTGTCACATTTAATGACCACTACTAGCTACATACAAATTACATACATACATACATTAAGCATGTATGCATTCATGCATGCTGGGTCATACATACATACATAAATATATACATACATACATTTCCAATGACAATTACTATAGAAATAATTTCCAAAAATAATTCTCAGGAAAATGCAGTGGGCATGGAGTTAGAAAGAAAGAAGAAAGAGATAAAACTCTTATGGATGAAAAGATTGAATATACCATAATGCTTTGAGAATTGTACCTTAGGTGTTGCTACTGTCAGAAAAGTCCTGTCTGGTCTTATTTGGAACAATAGAAAGACGTAGTGCGTAGCACATGTATTTTTGATTATTTTTAAATAAAAGTTCCTAATTATAAATAAAAGTATTAAGTATTTTCTCTTAGTTGTAGAGCAGAATACAAAAATATATAAGAAAAAAAATAAATTGTAAAGTAAAATGAATTTGAATATGTAGGAATATTCTTTATTGTTTGTGTTTTAATTTTCATTGCACTGATATATTTTCTTTTTGAAAAATCAACAGTTTAAATAAATAATATGTATTCAATGTGAGACTTTTGACATAGAAAAACATACAATGCAGTGGGACTTATCTAATCCCAACGTCACCTAAATTATTGTCTCGAACGACTTTAGTGTTTTCTCTATATGAGGATTTTACTCCTTTCCTTTACCTCCACGATAGAGGATATAATATAGTCACAGTACCTGTGATGTTCAGTAGTATAATCCAATAATAATTCCTATGAAAATACTTTTTAAATTACCAGGACAAAATTGTGGTGGCAATGCAGTTCATGAGGAAAGTAATAGTTTGAACGACGGAATGGATGTAAACAGTAGTAAAATTGTATATAGATATATTAGTACAAATTAGTTGAATACCTTCAAGTATTCGGCGTAACAGGAGTGACTTGATAGATAAATATTTAAATGAAAGATAAATATTTAAATAGTTTTACGAACATCTGAACAAAAGGTAACATGCTAATGAAAGCTCTTAAACTATATATATATATATATCTATATATATATATATAGATAGATCATAAATATTCCATTTTTAATCACATTTTGTTGATACCCCATTCAAGTAATAGTGAAAAAATTTAAACGTGGTAAACGAAACACATTACGACATAATTTTAAAGCTGCGATAATTTGTTTACGTAATCAATTTAATAACTCTTTCAATGGAAATTAATGACATTCTGGGTTTTTGCTGTAAAGAAAAAACATTTAAATACAGTTTATGCAATTTTCTTAAAATTAAATCTTGCTAATGAACATTTTAATCATATTTTCAATGATTTGCTTATTACAAGATCAAAGTATTTAAATTTAAAACTTAATCAATTTTATCTTAATAATATGTCTACAAACTCATATTGTGTAACCTTTTTCAAGCATCCCATTTATAATACTATAAATTTTGGTCATCAATTTAACAAGTTCAAACATTTAATGCCTATTGGAGATTTGAGTGTATCAAAGGCTTTTAAATACAAGCCTATTGGTAGATCAATATTTAATTATAATGAAATTTCACAATCTCTCTCTATAGATCATGGTTCTAAATCAATTTTAGATAATGAATGTATTTGCAAAGTAAACTATTATGCTAAATTTCTAAATCCAGACTTGGGGCATATAGTTACAGGAGACTTAAGTACAGTTAAAGACAATTCGTTAAGAACCATTATGTCTTTTGGCACTAAATTCAGGTTCACCTCTTGTAATAATTTTTTTCAAGTTTTAAAATCAATTAATCTTGATCTTGATAAATATATTAGCTTCAAATATGCTATGCCTGTAGAGACATTTAATACGCGGAAATTTACTTTATTAGAATCTATTAAAAATGCTATTAGTAGTACTAAATTGTCTATATCTAAATATTGATAATATTAAAGACTCCATTAATGATTTACAAAGATCTTTTGTTATCACTTATGTTGATAAAGTCTCTAATAATTATGCTATGATCTGTAGAAAAATTTTATATAAAATTTCTGTTAGATTATTTAAAAGATAATAGTCTTTTTAAACTTGATTTACATTCCATTAATAGTATCAAATTGAAAATTATCAATATGTATAGTGATTTAAATATTAAATATAAATTTCTTAAATTTCCATATATTGTGTTTATTCCAAAATTTCATAAAAATCCTATTAAATGTAGAACAGTAATTAGTAGTCACAATACTTTCTCTACTACTGCGAGTAAATTACTAAAATTATTTAAATGTAATGAATGATAGTTTACGTTTTTCTAACAGTAATTACCTTATTCTAAATAATAGTAAAGAATTAAAGAATAAATTAACATCACTCAGAAAACTAATAGGATTTCAATCTTTTGAATTTAAAGATCTTTTTGATAATATTAAGATCTCAGACCTGTATGATGTAATTTTAGCTTTATATAATGCTTATAGTACTAATCTATCAACTCAAACCAGCTTTATAAATTTTCCTAAACTTCTTCACTTTGTTATTTTCAATAATTATATTTTTCAAGGAAATAAATTTTATTTACAAGTCTCAGGATTTCCACAGGGTGGCTGCAGTAGCAGTATGTTAGCTAATTTATACCTTTATGATTATGACCAGTTTTTTACTTCAATAGATTATACATTATACAGATATGTTGATGATCTGATTTGCTAAGTATATACTGAAAATTATTTCATAGATATAGATTTCTATCCAGACAATTTGAAATTAATTCCTAATGAAGCTACTATTAGTAATAATATTAATGTTTTGGATTTAAATCTTATTATTTAACCTTCTAATAGAATTGTTACTAATTTAAATGATAAAAAACACTATTTTAATTTTAACGTTAATAAAATCTTACTATTTAATTCCTGTAACTCGATTCTATTGTTTAGAAATATTATACTTATTCAGCTTTTTAGAATTTATAGTTTATCTGATAAAAAATGTCATGCTATACATATAAATTATCTAAAAATTACTAGCAATTTATATAAATATCCCTCTTATTTTGTAAATGCTATAGCTAAAAAATTTAGATTAGCTGGATTTTCATGATTTCTATTCATAGTTTTTTATATTAGCCTGACATCTCCATTCTCTTGTTTTAATAATATTTTATTTTTACATCCATTTAAACATTAGCATTTCTATTATAAGCCCCTCCTTTTTGTAGCTCTGATTGTATATTATTACTTATTCTTGCCTTTTCACATTACTCTTATTCAATTCTTACGAATGGCAACAATAGATCATTTCTTTTTCCTTTGCGAATGGCAACATTGGTTTTTTCATTCTGGGTTCCCGAGTTCGACAGGTTCGTGCATTTGTAGTGTTATTTTCCAGGTAATCTTGTTTCCTTTTATTTTTTCTTCTTTATGTATGTTGTCCAAGTAGAAATAGTTTATAGATATAATCTATCTATTTCATCAGAAACATACATTTTTTGTGTTTGCTTCGACAAAATACTTGGACCCGAGGAAGAGTTTTGGAGAAGTGAACAAATCCATGATTTAGGTCTAGCCCTTGTCCATGTGTAAAGCATTAATGCTTGGATTTCATTTGTTTTTCTTTTATTGATTCCATACCATTGAATTTTGATGATTTTCTTTAACTGGATGATCCAAAATTTGTATTTTTTTCCATTTGATTGACGATTTTCTGATTTATACTTTTATTTAGTAAGCTTGTTAGAAAGTTAGGTTTTTCGAGTTACAGCTTCTCACTTTTCTTTCATTGGACTTTCAAACTATTATATATATATAATATATGCATTATATATATATATATATATATATATATATATATATATATATATATATGCTTATTATGTATATATGTATATACATAAATAAAAGTTAAAATTTTTTAATCGAGAGCTATGCATAAACTACGGTTAGTACAAAAATCCCATCTCTGTTACAAATAAGTAACTATAGACCAAGACTAAGGATAAAAATATTAGGTAACTTATCACTATAATGAAATGGAGATGAGGGGAATATTAGTATATAAATATCATAATTAAATAGCTATACTATATAAATATATATAAAAATGGAAAAGCAAATGCAGAAAAGTGAGAAACGGCAATAATAATTAGCTCAAGATGAAAGATCAAGACATGGAGAACAATCAGTTGAAACTACATAAAAAATGGCGGTTAGTTCGAAATTGCATTTTCGTCAGGACAGCCATACAATTCGAATTAAAACCGAAAGAATAGCCAGTTTCTGACAATGGTGATAGTATTTGACTATAGATACCATTGGAACTGTCTACTGGCTAATGGAAAGTGAAATAATAAAATCCAAAAGAACTAAAAACCAGAAATATAAAAAACAGAAATATAAACTTAAAGGTGAAGTCGAAATGTTTGCAGCCGATCATCATATTGCAGAGCATGCTACATCTAATCGTTAAAGCGAGTGGAAACCGGAATGAACATTATATTGAACGGAAATTTTATTGAATGAAGACTTTCAGAAATAGTAATCAGTATAGGACTCTCAGGACAAGTGGAAAGTAGTTTTTCAAAACTAGTAAAAAATGATAGACTCAGGCCTAGAGAAAAGTTAGGTTTTAAGAATGGGTGAAATTCTCAAAAATGAGTTATCATAAAAGAATAAATAATGCAATTGTAAAATTACTACGTGGTGTATTTGAAATTATTAATAATATTTTTTTTTGTATTTTGGTAATGATTATGATAGATATGGGCCTAAATAATAAGTAATATGGATATAATAGAAAATTGAGTGGATCGGGATGTCATATGTAAGATATTGCTTTCTGTTTCACAGATAGTTGTTACTTTTAATATATTTCATTTTACTCAATTCAGTTTCTTATTCAAATTTCTTTCTAAATGCTATTTTCCTTTCAATTTATTTCCTAATGCTATCTCCTGTTCAATGCTATCTCCTAATTTTATTTCGCAGTCAAAGTTATTTCCTAATACTATTTTCTAATCACTTCTATTTCTTAATTCTATTTTGTACTCAATCCTATTTAATTATATTTCCAAATTGTTTTTCCTATTCAATTTTATTTCCTAAAACTATTCCCTATTCAATTTTATTTCCTAATTCCATCTTCTGTTCAAAACCCTCCTAATGCTATTTCGTAATCAATACTGTTTCTTAATTCTATTTCTTAGTCAATTTCATTTCCTAAACATATTTCCTATTTAATGCTATTTACTAATCTATCTCCTAATCAATTTTTTCCTAATGCTATTTCCTAGTCAATTCAATGTCCTAATTTCATTTCGTACTCAAAGCTAATTCCTATTTAATTCTATTTGCCAATGCTATTTCCTATTAAATTTATATTCTATTCAAAATTATTTCCTATTCAATTTTATTTCCTATCCAATAAAATGTCTACAAATAGTAGCTAAAACAAATATTACACATTTAGATAAACCCATAGTCAATTAATACACGATCCCTTCAATCCTAGACGCGGTGCAATCTGATAACAAGACCCGGGAGGGTGCTAGTTTTGCAGTTGATCGCCAGTTTCGTAATTCCATGGGCGTTTCACAGGTTCAATGCATACATTAAGAGACACTTGAAGTAGCGACGCACCATCCCTAAGACATAAGGATCCATCGAATATTAAAAGGGGGGGGGGCGGAATATATACTCCCTCAGGATTCC
Source organism: Amaurobius ferox (assembly GCA_951213105.1). Lineage (NCBI taxonomy): Eukaryota > Metazoa > Arthropoda > Arachnida > Araneae > Amaurobiidae > Amaurobius > Amaurobius ferox. The sequence goes on from OX578148.1 coordinate 68,788,215, forward strand.
TTCACCTACTTCGGTTATAATTAGTTTTCTTAAAGTGTCATAGAAATGCCTAGAGAACAATGGAATTAATATAATTCGACGCCCAAGGAATGACGTTAATGCCGTTATGATGATTCGACCTAAATGTTAATTGTAATATACTATATTGTTCGTTATTTATATTTACAGGGCATAGTTACAGATTTATGATGTGTGATTGCTTTGTACAACTTTTATAATACGTACCTCCATGTCTGTGTGTCTAAGTTTTTTGTTTGTATGTATGTCAGTTGTTAAAGTGGTACTCAAAAACGTATGTATATATCGTTTGAAAATTTTGTGAAGATATACTATATAATCTAGAAATAGACGTAATATATTTGTAATATGCATTATTAGAATATAAATTATTGAAAATACAAGATTTTCGTAGCATTATTTTCATGGATTAATAATAAAAATTATTGAAACAATGGAAGTAGTATAATTTATGGGGGAAGGGGGGATTGTTCCAACTACGCAAGGAATGTATAGCGTATATATTGAAATGGATGAATATATAGCGTATTTATTGAAATGCATGAATGTATAAGGAACTAATACGAATGGTCAGAATTCATCTAATTCATTAGAGTGACCAATCTGATAATTCCAATAAAAAATGAATGAATTTTTTATTTGAGATTACTTACGAATGGATTTAGTAACAATAGATTTAAAACAGAAGTTACCAACAGATTGATGATGGGAATCATATGCTACCACGGATTAAAAAGGGTGATGGAAGCTTTTTCAACTTGGATCCTTTTGGCCTTCTAAAGAAAGGTTGGTAAAAAGGAGAAAACAGGTCATACTTTTTCTTCATTCTTTGCAGTAGGAGGGTCAATTGCAATGGCAATACAAAAAGAATATGGTCATATCATATACGTCGAGTTGAGATATATAAGACTTTTATCTCATCTTGATGCCTATATCTTGGAGAAATGTTTTGTTTCGTAATTTTTTATTTCTCTGTCTCGATCTTTTTTTAACTCTTTGAATTTATATTCTCCGCACTTTATTTATTTATTTTAGAATCTTCTCAAGTTCATATTGTCTCTATTTAAAAAAAAAAATTTTTTTTGCTTCTCTTTTGTCACACCAAGTGGCGTTTGCATATCGAATATGGTGTTTAGCCATTTTTTGTTTGCTTGGCATATGCAGAGTGTTTCTTTAAGAAATACATCCAGGGGGGCTCCAACCCCCTGGATGTATCCCTCCTGAGAGATGCATACACACATACATACACACACATATATATAAATATATATATATATATATATATATATATATATAATTGTTTGAAAATCCAATGATAGAATAGAGAGAAGTTGCAACTCAAAAAACCCCAACATTAAAAAATGCCTAACAAATAAAAAAGTATCAAACAGAGAATCATCAATCACGTGGAAAATAAAATGCAAACCTCTAGTCATCAAGCTGAAGACATATAACAAACATTAATGAAAAGGAATCGATAATAGAAAATCAAATAGAATCCAAGCATTAAAGCTTTACACGTGGACAAGCCCTAGGCCTAAACAAATGAATTGTTCATTTCGATAAAACTCTTCGTCAAGTCCAAGTATTTTATCAAAATGAACCCAAAATGCATGTTTCTGATATCAGTGATTGATTATATCTATAAACACTGATAACTTGGACTACATGCATAAAGATTGAAAAATTATAGGAAACAAGAATACCTGGAAAATTACTGCATATGTCTGATCCATTATGTTGCCAATCGCAAAAAATAAAAAGTTGAGAACTGCTGTTGCCAATAGTGAGAAATATATAACAGCAATGCGAAAAGACGATAAAAGGGGATATTCAATAGTAAGAGCTACAAAATAACGGGGCAGATGATAATGAAAAATATAGAGGCTAAATTATAAGGGGATGTAAATACATGGTAATTCTTATTCAAGAAAAAGTGGATGTCTGGCTACTACAAGACACCAAGGAGAGAATTTAAGTATATTCAACCATTTCAAACTTTTTAACTATACCTTTTACTAAATATGCTGGATATTTATATAATTTGCTGATAATTTTTAGATTATTAATATGCATAGCATGAAATTCTTTTTCTGATATTCTATAAAATCTAAAAAGTTGATTAAGAATAATATTTCTAAACAATTGAATCGAGTTACAAGAATTAAATGGTAACATATTATTAATGTCAAAGTTTAAATAGTCTTTTTTATCATATAAATTAGTAACTATCCTATTAGTAGGTTCAATAATAAGATTTAAAACCAAAAAATTAATGTTATTACTTATAGTGACTTCATTAGGAATTTGCTCCAAATTATCTATATCTATGACACAGTTGTCTGTTCAGACCAAACAAATCAGGTCATCAACATATCTGTAAATTTCATAATCTGTTGAAGTAAAAGATTTTTCATAATGATAAAGGTATAAATTAGCTAATATACTGCTACTACAGCCACCTTGCGGAACCCCTGTGGTGTAAGTATAATTTATTAACTTGAAATAGATAATTATTGAAAAGAACAAGAGAAGAAGTTTAGGAAAATTAGTAAATATAGTATGAGTAGAATGATTAGTATTATATAAGCATTATATAGAGCTAAAATTACTACATAAAGATCAGACATCTTAATATTATTAAAAATATCTTTAAAATCAAAAGTTTGAAATCCAATTAGTTTACCTAGTGATGTTAATTTATTCTTTAATTCTTTACTATTATTTAGAATAAGGTAGTTATTGCTAGAAAAACGTAAACTATCATTTATTACATTTAAATAATTTTAGTAATTTACTCGCAGTAGTAGGGTAAGAATTATGACCACTATTTACTGTTTTAAATTTAATAGGATTTTTATGAAATTTAGGAATAAGCACTATATATGGAAATTTAAGAAATGTATAATTAATATTTAAATCACTATACATATTGATAATTTTCAGTTTGATACTATTAATGGAGTATGAATCAAGTTTAAACAGACTATTATTCTTTAAATAATCTAACAGAAATTGTAAATAGAATTTTTTACAGAATAGCATAATTATTAGAGGGTTTATCAACATAAGGAATAACAAAAGATCTTTGTAAATCATTAATGGAATGTTTAAAATTATCAATATTATATATAGATCTAGACAATGTACTACTACAAATAGTTTTTTTAATAAATTTTAATAAAGTAAATGTCCACATATTAAATGTCTCTAAATGCAGAGAATAATTAGAAGCTAATTTATAAATATATTTATCAAGGTCATGATTTATTGACTTTAAAACTTTAAAAGAGTTATTATAAGATGGTAACCTGAATTTTGTACCAAATGACATAATGGTTCTTAACGTTTCGTCTTTAAATATTGCTAAGTCTCCTGTAACTATACGGTCCAAGTGTGGATTTATATATTCAGCATATTCGTCTACATTGCAAATACAATCATTATCTACATTTGACATGGGATCTTTATCTATAGAGAGAGATTGTGAAATTTCATTGTAATAAAAAATAGATCAACTAATCGGCTTGTTATATTTAAAAGTCTTAGTAACATTCAAATCCTCAAATGGTAATATGTGTTTGAATTTGTTAAATATAGACACACAATTTATAGAAATATAAATTGGACGTTTGAAAGATATGACACAATAAGAATTAGTAGGCGTATTATTATTAAGAAATCGATTAAGTTTTATTTTTAAATACTGTGATCAAATAATAAGCAAATCATAGAAAATATGATTAAAATGTTCATTAGTTAGATTTATTTTTAAGAAAATGGCATAAATATAATTTAAATTTTTTTTCTCAAACGAAAATGTCCACGATTTTATTAATTTCCATTGATAAGTGCTGTTAAATTGATGATGTAAACATTTAATCTCAGTTTTATAATCATGAAATGTGATGGAGTTTCCCTTGCCTAGTTTAAATCTTTTGAGATTATCTGAATTTCTATTATTTAAATGGGTTTAAAAAAAAGGTGATTAAAATTAGAACATTGATTATCTACAAAGTTTTTTACAATATTACAATTTAGATATAATTGGTTTAATCCATATGGAAAAAGAGTACAATTTGATTTAATGTAGAAGTTTCCGAAAATAATTCTATCAGCTGTATTAGTTTTTATATCCAAAATATGTATAGTAATATTTTCAAAACCATATTTAGCAAAATGCTTATATACTATTTTATTAGATGTTGGAAGAAAATTATTATTGAGGATATATTTTTTGACATGATCTCTGTGAACATTCATTCGTAAATGAATGGAATTGCTAGTTTGTCTTATATACGATATATTGCAAATGTTACACGATAGTCGATAGATGCAATTAAAAATTTTGCAGAAAGGCAAATGGCTATTTTGGTTTAAATGGGGTTTAAAAATGTGGGGTTCGTGATTTGAGTATTTGAGTACTAGAAGCAGAAGGGCAAGTTTTGCAATTTTTATTCTTACATTAATTGAAATTATAATTTTTAGCAGGGTAATTATTATATTCAAAACTATCCATGGCACAATGTTGGTAAATTGATATCGGTCTAGACAATTCCCAACATAAATCGAAAATACCGGGAAATATCTATCAAATTATATAATAATAAGTATAAATATATATGTATATATCTATCTATATATATATATATATATATATATATATATATATATATATATATTTATATAAATATAGTGTATATATATATATATATATTTATACTTATATAAATATAGTATATATATATATATTTATATAAATATATAAATACAGTTTATATATATCTATATTTATACTTATATAGATACAGTATATATATAGGTATATATTAAAAGATTTATAAAAACTAAAGCAAATTAAAAGTATTAACCTAGCTAGTAGAAAAGTTAGAAAAATATAGTAATTTAGTCTAGAGAATGCAAAATGCATATATTTATTGCGCAATTGCAGCTTATAAATGAAATTATTTCAATAATAAAAATAGTTTATGAAAATCCAAAGATATATTAGAGAAAATTTGTAACACATATATAAAACCATAACGAAAAAGTAAAAAAGCCAAAATTAAAACAATATTGAAACAAAAAAAATGTAACAGAAGCAAAATACATAACAGAATAAAGTTATGGGGAAAAGGCGTTACTAAATACTTAAGATAACTATGGAAGAGAATAATTTATAATTAACAAATTCTAATTTACTATATTTTTCTAACTTTTCATACTAGCTATGTATAATTAATATTCTTAATTTGCTTTAGTTTTTATGAGTCTTTTAATTTACAATCTATTCTAATTTAAGCTGCACAAGCGCTAAATATGGAATTAGAATTTGTTAATTATAAATTAATATCGTTCATAATTATCTGAAGATTTCAGTAACACCTTTTCCCCACAACATTATTCTGTTATTGTGTTATGTATTTTGCTTTTGTTAAATTTTATTTTGCTTCAATATTGTTTTAATTTGGACTTTTCTATTTTTTAGTTATGGTTTTATATATGTGTTACAAATTATCTCTTATATATATATATATATATATATATATATATATATATATATATATATATATATATAGATATATAAAAGTTGTTAGTCATATATATAAATGTTGTTAGTAGCAATGAACTTGTAAAATCAGTTTATGTGGAATAGTCAGTATGGGTCATTCACCTTTTTGACTTTACATATTGTAATTTAAGTATGGTGTACTTGGTTTTCGACAGTGTATCGTCTTCCGGGAGTGTCGTCATGACATTAAGCTGGCTTAACCGGGAAGTGGGGGGTCACAATCCCGCCGGCGAAATTTTGATACATTGGCGTTCTTTCTTTCTTCTCTTTATGTTATATATATATATATATATATATATATATATATTTATATATATATATATATATATATATATATATATATATATATATATATATATATATATATATATACATACACAGGTGAACCTCGATATGTCGAACCTCGGTATCTCGAATTTGTCGGTATCTCGAAATATTTTCATCTCCCTTCACGCACGGTATAAAACTAATGTAAAACAAACTCTTTAACTCAAAATTTTTTTAATCAAACTCTAGATATCTCGAATTTTTTCATCTTACCATTTGGATCATCTTACCATTTTCATCTTTTCATTTGGAAAAATACGATACAAAAAAATGTGTTTAATGCAGATGAAACAGGACTATCTTTTAAGTGTATGCCTGATAAAAACTATGGCCATTAAAGGCATGTCATAGAGGGTAAAGGAGCAAAGAAAGATTAACTGTGCTATTTTGCACTAATGTGGATGGTTCAGAAAGGATCAAACCTCTTATGATAGGCAAATCTGCTAAACCCCGAAGTTTTTCAGGAATGAAATTTGTTCCAATGACTTATTTTGTGAACAATAAGGCTTGGATGACTGCCGAAATTTTCACTAATTGGTTGGAAGGAACTAGACAGAAAAATGTCCTGTTAAAATCGCGATATTGTTCTCTTCTTGGACAACTGCACAGCGCATAATAGAGTGCCGAAATTAAAATCCGTGCATTTTATGCCACCAAACACAACTTCTAAGTTACAGCCTTTGGACCAAGGTATTATTCAGAGTTTTAAAGTAAACTATCGCCACAAAATTAAGCTCATTTGGATCCGCCTAGCTCATTTGGAAAATGTGATAGATATTGAAGGATTCAGTACCTGTAACCAAAGTGTCATAGATGACTATTTTGCAAGTAAAGAAATGCAAGATTAAATTTTAATAATGTATATTACATTAAATGTGTATCCAATCATTTCAAGCTTCGTTTTATTTGTTGTCAGCATTTTCTTGGGTAATACCTAATTCTCTGTCTGTAAGATAAATTAAGTGATTTTTTTAAAAATGTGTAATGTATAGGATTAGGATGTATATATTCTTTTATGAATTCTTTAAAAATTTTCAAATTTTCGATATCTCGAATTTTCTTTCTACTCCCTTCAAATTCGACATATCGAGGTTCGACTGTATATATATATATATATATATATATATATATATATAATAAAGATATAATATGGAAATCCAATGATAGAATAGAGAGAAGTTGTAGCTCATTAAACCCTAACTGAAAAAATACCAACAATTTAAAAAGAGGGACAAAATAAAGAATCATCAATCAAGAGGAGAATAAAATGCATGTATCTAGTCAGCAATGTAAATATTCTTTTTAAAGTCCAGGTATATATTCAAAATGACCAAAATATGCGTGTTTCTGAAGACAGAGATTGATAATATCTATAAACTTTGTCTATTTGGACTACAAGCAAAAATATTGAAAAATAAAATAGGAATATAAAAATACCTGAGAAAATACATGCATATGTCCTAACCATGAGAAATAAAAGACGAGACCACTGTTGCCAATCGCAGGAGTTAAAAGTGGAGATCTACTGTTGCCAATCGTGAGATATGAATAACAGTATTGCAAAATACAATAAAATGTGATAAATTCTCCAATAAAAGCTATGTAATAAAGGAGCATGTAAATTATTATAAAAGGATGTAAATACATTATAACGCTAATTCAAGAGAATGTTGACTATTAGCTAATATAAGATGCTAAGGAGGGTATTTTAAGAATATTCAGCCGATTTAAACTTTTTAACTATACCATTTCTCTTTAATAATTCATTAAACTGAGTTCAACTGCACAAAATAACATTAAATTTGCATTTTTAATTAAATTTTTGTTTTTATTTAGTAATTTGACATTTCTCCAAAGACGGCATAACAAAAATGCGAAAAATCTCAAATATCTCGTGAACGGTTAGTCCTAGAGTAATGGCGTTAATCTTACTTTTTTTCTCGTCAAAACTTACGTATAAAACAAGCATTTGTTGTTGTTACTAATTCCCGCGTGGTGAAGGAGCGCTTAGCACCACCTCCACTAGACCCCTGGTCCCACGGCGAAGGGGAGAAATTTGCAGCTTCACTTTTTATTGAGGTTCCTCAAAGGCGGAAGTCTGACTTCGCCTCCACAACACAATATCCATGACCGCTGGCGGGATTCAAACCCACAATCCGGCAATCCAGCGATCAGACGAAAACGTGTGCCCCTGACCGCTCGACCACCGGATAGGCAACAAGCATTTAATTGACGCATTTGAACATACATAGTCTTTTTTTTTAGATTTTTGGCGATTTTTGCGGGCCATTTCGTAAAAAAAAAAAGACAGATTGTTCAATTCCGAATCGTACCAAAATCTAATCAGCACCAAAGTATCCCACAAGTAACTTATCTATCAAATTTTGTGAATAATATTTCAACTAGAGTGGATACATGAGATACGTGGATAAATGACGGACCATTTCGCAAAAAAAAGGCGGATTCTTTTTTCCAAATCATACCAAAATGTAATCAGCAACAGGGTCACACCAAGTGACTTACGTACCAAATTTTATGAAATTCGATTCACTAGTTCTTGAGTTAGAGTGGATACATACATGGCAGATGGCACAGACAGATACACAGCTTCACAGGCACAGCCAGTCACCCTAAAAATACGTCACCACAGACGTCATCCTAAAATTAGATTTTTCGTACTCTAGAGAAGGGGTAAATCAAAAGGTGTAAATCTGTCGAAAACTCGAGTTGCGGTTTTCGGCATGATTCCAATACTTTCCCTATACATTACCATGTATCGCAGGGAAAGTAAAATATACCCAACGTTAGGCTTGAGAAAAAAATCCTTTATAAATAAAACAGGTACTAAATAGGTATTAAATACCTCTTGTTCCCGTTTCCATATACATAACGTAAGCAATTGAAAACTGGATTTCATGTTGTGAAAGGGGTATACAGGGTGTCCCAAAGAGATGGAAATGCGATTTTATTCTTTACCTGTTGGAGATAAGTGGGCAATGTAAATTGCAAAAATGTTGAAAGCAAGATAGGAAATAAGACCCCGTTAATGAAATAGTCCTTCCATGAATTTTCAAAAAGTTACACTTATTTAAATTTTATACGACCCCTTTAGGCAAATTTGGTCAATAGTAAAATTGTTATTTTTAATGCAACAAATTCATTAAAAAAACCTCGCATATCTGTATCTTTAAAATCAACTGAATTATGATAAAGGAAAAGATCTGACTTATGCCACTTTTCCGTACCATGTGAACACTGTTTCATCAGTGAAAATAGAGATCATACACAAATTGACGATGGAAATTGTGCAGGTAAAAAAAGTACTTAAAAGTACTTAATTATTGAAAAAGTACATACTTAGTTATTGGAAAGTACTTAAGAATCCGTGATTGCATCGTGAGCCAACGTGGAATTCGCAAAATGTATCCTATGTATTATCATCCAGTTTCATCTTTTTTGTGATACGTCACAAATTTACATTTCTAATTTGATATAGGGTCTCCATTCACAATGTTCAATTTTCAACTAAATATAACTCGCTCAATTTTAAAGATACAGATATGCGGTTTTTTTAATGATCTTGTATTAAAAATAAAAAAATTCTGATTGACCAAATTTGTCTAAAGGGGTCGTATAAAAATTTAAAACGTATAACTTTATGAAAATGAATGGGTGGACTATTTCATTAACGTAGTCTTATTTTCTACCTTACTTTCAGCATTTTTGCAATTTACATTGTCCTCTTATCTCCAACAGGTAAAGTATTAAAGCGCGTTTCAATCTTTTTGGGACACCCTGTATATATATATATATATATATATATATAATTTTAATTATATATTTATAGATGGCAAATAGAAAACTTGTCTTCCCCTAAAGTTTCATTCCACCCTGGCCAAAAATTCCTGACAGAAACACTGTATATATGTTTAAGAACCTAGACTTGCAAGGCATAGTTCTCATTTGGGAGTTCAAGTTCATGCTTGTTTGCATTGATGAAGCAAATCCAAAGATTTCTGAAACGTACCGCTTACGAACCTACCGTCTGCTTACTAAACATTATTTGCGCAACATTCTACGTTGTGATCTAGTTTTTATTGATTGTGCGCAAAAGGTCACTTTCTATACTTCGATTCTCTTATTAGAGAAAATGGAATAAAATGCAGAATATTGGATGTTTCATTGTCATAATATTGTAAAATATTTTTTTTTACTGTAAAGCTACAAAAATAAAATAAAATAAAATAAAATGTACATATACTTAATAGGAAAAATCTTTATAAAATATATCTCGTATTTTCCTTTTTGTGAAGCATTTTTGAACGTTATGTCATAGAATTGTTTGCTTGAAGCAACGTTTTGTTAACATTACGTAAAAAATGTGTGTGAATTACTACATCTGTTTGTATTCTACATAGAAATACCAAAATATTCTTTGAAAATACTTCTATTATATAAGATTTCTGCGTTTTGACTCAGAAGTTTATTTTTTATCTTTTACGATTGATTTCTGAGTACAGAACCGGCACACTGTGTGTTGGAAAGTGGCACATATGTTCAAAAGATATTTTTATTGACTCTTCAAGGTTTGTTCAATGTTTCATGCATTAAAATATATTATTTATTTATCTGTGTTTGCGGTGTTGTTGGTATTTTGGCAATTTTGTTTCTGGCAAAATTTTTGCTACTGTTTTTACTAATCTTTTTTCCTTAAAACATCTATTTCTCAGTATATGCTATAGATAGAAATTAGAGGATGAATTATATAGATGCAGTATTGAATTTTGGAGAAAGGAGATTAATTAAGGATTTCTATTTCCGGTTCTTTTTCCATTCCTGGTAAAAAATTCTCATTTTACTTGAAGTACATATTTCTTAAGATTTGCTATAGAGCTTGATTTCCGTTCCAATTCTAAATATTTCTTAAGACATATATTTATCAGGATTGGCTATATACACAGCTTAGATGATGAATGATATGAATTCATCATCAAATTCCAGAGAAAGTAAAAGGTTCACTAACCGTTCCAGTTCAAAAATTTCTTAAAATATATATTTCTCAGGATTGACCATAGTTAGAGCTTAGATGATGCTTGATATGGATTTGGGTGTTGAATTTCAGAAAAGGTAGGGAGATTGAAGGGTTCACTAAGGATTTCCATGTCTGGTTTTAGAGATGTCGTTTCCTGTTTTTTTGAAAATATGAATGACTGTACGAAATAAATATGCAGAAGATAATAAAAATGCACATAGTACCGTAAGAAATGAAATGCGCAGACCATTTACCACCATGTGAAGGCTCCTTCATGTATTTCTTATTATACTTATATCACAGTCATTTAAAAAAATGCATGCCCCCCCCATCTTATTTAAATTTCTTACCTTATTCATTCTTTTAAATTGTTTTGAAAAAATGCTTTTGAAGTTTCTTTTTTATGTGGGCAACAGCTTAGAGACGAGGACTTGGCTTATCTGTGGTAGTTAAAACTCTTTTTGTATTATTAATATCCTCTATAATAAAAGTTATCAATTTCTCTCTTTGTATATACTACCAGCATTGTTCTGGAAATGATCATTGTTTTCCATGGAAAATAACGTTATGAAAATCGTAAATTTCAAATCGTGCGACTTCCAACCGTGAGAATCGCTATACATTAAACATAGTTTTAGTTTTCCACATAATGTACCACACGTAAAATTTTACAACGATACGAATATTCGTCAGAGAGTTATCCTTGCCACACATCTGGTGATAGAAATGCAGGCGAAAACCCTGAGAAGTTTCGTGATAATTAAAAAATTGAAAATCTGATGTGAGCAGCACATGACTTCCCTACAAATTAAAATTAATTTTCTTATTTGTTTTTCATAATGCATTAAATTGAGTTTAATTGCAGAAAATAACAGATACTTTTCTGATTTTATATCCAATTTGCAGTTTTAATGCACGTTCGTTTCATTTGTAAAGTGTAGATAAATACGATTTTTGCGAGTCATTTAGAAAAAAAGGCAGGTTCTTTTATCCCGAGCCATACTAAAATAGAATCATCACCAGGGTTATCCACAACTGACTTACCTAACAAATTTTAGGAAATTCGACCAATCAGTTAGAGTGGATACACGTCCTGCAAGGAAAGTAAAAATCTGATGTGAGCAACACATGACTTTCCCTGCAGGCTTATATCCACTTACTCTTTATTTTAACTAAATTTATTTCACTCGCAAAAAAGGCAGATTTCTCTATTTCGAATGGTACTAACATCTAATCAGCACCAGCCTAACCCACAAGTGCTATATGTACAAAATTTTATGAAATTTGGTCAATTAGTTTTTTAGCTAGTGTAGATAAATACGATTTTTGCGAGTCATTTAGAAAAAAATGCAGGTTTTTTTATCCCGAGCCATACTAATATCGAATCATCACCAGAGTTATTCACAAATGATTTACCTAACAAATTTTAGGAAATTTGGCCAATCAGCTAGAGTAGATACATACAGTTAGAGTGGATACATACAGTTAGAGTGGATACATACAGTTAGAGTGGATACATGTCTTGCAGGGAACGTAAAAATCTGATGTGGGCAGCACATGACTTTCTATGCAGGCTTATATCCACTTACTCTTTATTTTAATTAAATTTATTTCACTTTTAATTCAATTTTCGTTCTCATTTGGTAACTGGACTTATTTTCAAAGGTGGCGTATAGAAAATAAAAAAAAAACTAAAATATTTCGAGAACGGCTAGTCCTAGTGTAATGGGGTTGGTCTTATTCCTTTCTTCGTTAAAAATTATATAGAGAACAAGCATTTAATGGATATATTTGAGCATACGTAGTTTTGTTATGAAATGCATGTCTTGTTTATTAATTATTTCCGTCTAAATTTAACTTTCGGCGAATTCTAATTTACTTTCGATTCTAAAACTTCTTCTTAAATTGTATTCCAAATTGATAACGCGCCAATTCTGTAATCCGGCCTTTTGGTTCTTTCCCGCCAGTTTCGGTAAACCTTGGCGTAGTGTTTCGTTCCTGCGTGTTTGTACATGTACCGCGGAATTGCATTTCATATAGAATCGTATGGGAACTTCTTTTTCTGTCGTCATGAACTTGCGCAGGTATATTAAAGACCCTTCGGCGTGGAAATTGTGATTAGTTTCAGTTGGCGATGTAATCTTAAAGCAATCGGTCGTGTTTTTCCCACGGGACTAAAGAACGCAATTCTATCCTGAAATGGATATTAAATAAATCAATATTATGTTGAAGATTAAATAATTGATCGCGTTAGGTGAAAGTAATTTATAAAGTCTAAAATGTATTAAATGTAAAATATCGTGTTCCCAAATTGTTATTGAAACATTTTCGATTCTGAAGTAAGAGATTTAAGAAGTTTGTATTGTTATTGAATTGAATTATATAATCTGCTTGTAATATCCAAAGAAAGAATCTACTATCATTAAAAGAAGTTAAATTTTATCTTGATGCCTTCTTCATTTCATTGAAGCGTATTGATTTACTCATGCTTAAGAATCACATTCGCATGCCAATCGAAATCAAGTACATGCTATTCATATCCCGCCACCTCAACGCGAGTCATCCATTTCCGACATCGATTGGCCACCTAAGCCGTTCTCTACTTCTATGCAGCCGATGTCATCGTATCGCTTCAACCGCGTTGCATTTTCTTATCATCATCACGTGCCCGCCTGCGACGCCTAAGCTTCGAATAACCTATTAAGATCACTGCCGGTTATGTGCTAACGGGAGCACATAGCAGTTTTTTATTTTAGATTTTGACGATTTTTGCGGGTCATTTTGCAAAAAAAGGCAGGTTATTTTTTTTCCGAATCCTACCAAAATCTAATCAGCACTAGGGTGACCCACAAGCGACTTATCTACCGAATTTCGTGAAATTTGGTCCATTAGTTTTTCAGCGAGGGTGGATAAGGCTTTTGCGGGCCATTTCGCAAAAAAAGAAAAACGAGTTCTTTTAATCCGAATCGTACCCAAAACAAATCAGTACCAGATTCGCCTACAAGTGACTTACCTACCAAATTTTATGAAATTCGGTCAATTTGTTTTTTAGTTAGAGCGGATGCAAAATCTGCACAGACAGACAAACAGACACACACACAGACAGACACACACAGACGTCACGTTAAAAATGGTTTTTTCGTATTCTAGAGGTCTCAAACCTGTAGATCCGTCGAAAACTCGAGTTGCGATTTTCGGCATGATTCCAATACTTTCACTTTCCCTATATATTACCATGCATTTCAGGGAAAGTAAAAATCTGATGTGGGCAGCACATGACTTTCTCTGAACACTCATATTCAAGTTCTCTTTATTTCTTCCATAATTCATTATATTGAGTTTAATTGCATAAAAAACACCCATAATTATTTTAAATGACACTGTATTTGAATTTTAATTTCAATTTTCCTTTTCATTTGTTAACTGGACTTATTATTTTCCCTGCAGAACATGATACTGTATAGGAAAAGGATAGGAATCATGTGGAAAATCGCAAGTCGACTTTTCGACGGATCCACACTTTTTGGGACATCTAGAATACAAAAAACCATTTTTGGCGCGAGGTCTGTCTGTCTGTCTGTGTGTCTGTCTGTCCAATGTATGCATCCACTCTAACTCAAAAGCTAATGGAAAGAATTTCATAAAATTTGGTAGTTTGGTAGGTAAGTCACTTGTGGGAGATCCTGATTAGATTTTGGTACAATTCGGGATAAAAGAACCTGCCTTTTTTGCGAAATGGCCGCAAAAATTGCCTGTATTCACTCTAACTGAAAAACTAATGCACCAAATTCCACAAAATATGGTAGATAAATCATTTGTACGTTATCCTGGTGCTGATTATAATTTGGTAGGATTCGGAAAAAAAGAACCTCCCTTTTTTTTGCGAAATGGCTCTCAAAAATCGTTAAATCTACAAATAAAAGACTACGTATGCTCAAATATATAAATTAAATGCTTATTTTATACATAATTTTTGACGATGAAAAGAATAAGGCCAGCCCCATTACTCTAGGACTCGAGATATTTTAGTTATTTCGAATATTTGTTAAGCCGGATTAAGAATTTTTGACGATGAAAAGAATAAGGCCAGCCCCATTACTCTAGGACTAACCGTTCTCGAGATATTTTAGTTATTTCGAATATTTGTTAAGCCGGATTAAGAATTTTTGACGATGAAAAGAATAAGGCCAGCCCCATTACTCTAGGACTAACCGTTCTCGAGATATTTTAGTTATTTCGAATATTTGTTAAGCCGGATTAAGAATAAGTCCAGTTACCAAATGAAACTGAAAGCTGAATTAAAAGTGTAAATTTAGTATAATTTCAATTAATTATGCGTGTTATTTAGAGCAATTAAACTCAATTTAATGAATTAAGAATGAAATAAAGAGAAAATGAATTTGAATCTGCAGGGAAAGTCATATGCAGCCCTCTAGGCCCTCTAGAATACGAAAGAACTACTTTTAGCGTGACGTCTGTGTGTGCGTCTGTTTGTCTGTCTGTGCAACGTATGCATCTACTCTAACTCAATCTACTGGACCGACTTGAAATATATTTAGTAGGTAACTTACTTGGGTGTGACCCTAGTGCTCATTAGTTTTTGGTACGATTCGGGAAAAAACAACCCGCCTTTATTTGCGAAATGGCCCACAAAAATCTCACGTATCCACTCTAGCTGAAATACTAATTGACCAAATTTCACAAAATTTGGTAAATAAGTCACGTGTGGGATTAATTGGTGCTGATTAGATTTTTGTGCGATTCGGAAAAGAAAAACCTGCCTTTTTTTACGAAATAGCAATCAAAAATCGCTAAAATCTAAAACAAGAAAGATCAATTGTGCTTAAAGCATTGATTATGAAACACTTTCCATCTTCAATGCAATTTTATTTAAACATCTTTAAAATGCAATACATTCCTCGGAAATATTTTAGAACTTATCACAATACTACATTAATTTATTATATTTGAAAACTTAAACCTTCATCGAAAAAAATGAACTTCATTCAAATGACGGCATTGAAATATAATTTGCCTGGTTCAAACATCTCTAAAATACAATACATTCCCTGGCAATAATTTTAGAATTATCATAATACTATGATAATTTATTATATTTGAAATCTTCATCGAAAACAACTGAAATTCATTCAAATGACGTCATAGAAAAAATAACACGCCTGGCTCTCTCTATAAAAACAGAATTTCATTCATTAACAATTTCCCATTCATTTAATTCATCACAATACTATAATAATTTATTTTGTTTAAAAATTAAGACCATGGAGCTACAAGTAATTAAACCCTATGCTTAAAACTTCATCCAAAAAAACCGTCCTTTTCTTTGTAAAATCAGTGAATTCATATCAGCTATGCATACTCCATGAGCTGAATAATTTTGTGTTAAAGAAATACAGCAATTCTAATACAACTCATCCTACATATTTTGCTGTTTACATTTTACATAAGTTAAAAATAGGCTTCGTTGTAGAAATAATCAAATTTGGATGATCATTTAAACTCAAATATATTGTAATTGCGTTGTTTCAGTATGCAGATACACAGTATTTAAGCAAAAATAAAGTGGTTTTAGGACGGATGCAACATTCAATATGAATTAAAAAGAACTTTTATTTAAAAAGAACTTTAGTTTTTTGTTTCAGATCTTAGAACTTAAAACTGCTTTACACCAGAAGTCGATTATTTTTAAGTGTAATCGATTGCAATTACGATTAACAGGAATTCTAAAAAATAGATTACGATTACAGGCTGAAACGAAATCAGAATACGATTACGTACACTGTTAAAAATTTCCCTGCAGATTGCATTAAAAAATGGTGTTACTCATTTGCCTGCAACATTGTGCACCCCTTATTTATAAAACCTAACTCAGTTTTCCTGACTTAGTGGTGTAATATTACACGAAAATTGGGATACAATACAACTGTTGCACGAAAATTGTTAACAGTGTATTGTTACAGACTCTTGCAATTTCAGATTATGTTTATAATTATGATTATTTTCTGAGCTGATGCAGTTTAAGGTTATGGAAATGATTACGAAAATGTAATTTTAGATTATGAATATGATTACGGTTACTTTACACAATACAATTTGAGATTATGAATAAGATTACAGTAGAAAAACTTGATTGTGACGGGATTACACTAAAAGTATTTTCTGATTAAGACTTAACTCGTTTTTAAAGGAAATGAAGTTGTTGAGACCCAGACCATCCGACCTACCAGAAAGGTATAAGGTAACTGTTTGGACGGCCGGGAAGTGCCACCCAATTTAGACCGGAACCCTGTAGGGGAGGCATCCACAGGGACCGTACCCTCCTTCCCCTACCACCAACCTCTCGGAAGGACTTACGGACCCACATGTTTAACGTGATCGTACTTTGCGTGAACACGGCGGCAGTTTTGGCAGTGGCTGGAATCGAACCCGGGAGTGAAATTCCAGCGCGCTAACCACTGGGCTACCGCGTCCAAAGGAAATGAAGTGTAAGTTCTCACATAAAATAGGAGGAAATATCAGATTTTAGGAAGGGGAGAGAAAAATAAATTTGCGAAAATTGTTTACACCGTTACAAAATGTTCAGAGTTACCAAGCGAGATACACAGATTGCAAAATTATTGCTACGACGTATCCTCTTGAATCGTGGGTTGTACGCTCAAAATATAAAAACGAGTTCAAATAACACTTAAATACTCCACTAATATCACACGACAACATATATTATTCTCGAAACATTAACGTATTTTATTTCACAAAACAGTAGCTACTATTCTTAAAACATTGACAAATGTCGCAGTTGAATGTAGCTAGTATCACGTTAACTACTCTCCAACTGAGGGATGATTCCTTTTATAGACTTCAGTAGAAATTTCTAGAAATATCTCATATTTCGTAGAATATTAGTTATTTTGAGGTGCTGTTCGAAGCCTCGGAAAGTCGCCAAATTCGCGATAAAAAGCCAAATCTGAAAACTCCTCTTCGAACTTCATATGTCAACCCTAGATTCACGTAATGAGAAAGGATGTCCGTACGAAAGTTTCCTCCGTTTGGTTTTCAAAAGCGACTCCAGTGAGAAGAGCATTTTGCACTTTTGTAAGATTATTCATAACAAAGTACTTGAATCCCAAATACTCATACCATTTTTAATAAAATTAAGTTTTCAAAATTTTCTGTTTTCAGTGTTCTGTCCTTGCTGGAAATTAACATTTTTCTGCAACACTAAAAAGTATTTCTATAGGAGTAGAACAAACACATATAGACAAAAATTTATTAGCGGAATGGTAATTTCAGGATTACGAATATGATTATGCAAAGACATTTTTTCTGATTACGATTATGATTATTCTAGGAATTGTCACTTCGATTATGATTATGACTGCTCACGGAATTTTGTATTACGATTATGATTACTGTTACACAAGGATTTGTTTTTATTATAGTTACGATTACTACTTCCATTAACAATTGTTAAACAATTTTAAATACAGTAAGGATTACGATAAAATATCGTGTTATTATATTCGACTGTAATCGATTACAATTACACGATTACACTTATTTATAGTTTGCTTTAGACATCACATTTAGTTTCTTCGCAGCTACCCAGTGAGGCCGCATACCACACGTTGAGAAATATTAGTTTAACATCCATTGATGTCCACCGAATGCCCTACAGGGGGGGGGGGGAGGCTATCCCGGGTATGGTTGAGTTAATTTTTTTTACATCGCTCAGCGCATGTGATATTGCGGGAATAGCAAACGTGCGAATTTTGCTCTTGGGCATTATGAAGAGACCTAGAATCTCTTTAGACGTCATTGAGGAAGGTGTGCACAGCACAATTAAAAATTCCTGCGTAGGTTGTTTAAGTTTGGATATTGCCATTTCAAAATTAACAAACAAGTTTTAATTGTAATAATGGGAAAACGTGCTGTGTTTTGGCAATGATTCTCAAAGTCCTTCCTGGTCCGTGGTGTCACGAATGACGAAATTCTTAGCTTGTAGACGTCAGGCTAACAGCATGATTGGTTGCCAGACTAATCGCCCAACCTTATAGGCCCAACCTAGGACATGCAGGTTCTTCAAACCTTTAACCCTAGACAGATATCTTTAACATTGATTCCTGTAACTAGTCTTTAACCCTATTCCTGTCTAGTTCTTTAACCCTGGACAGATATATTTAATATGGATTCCTGTAACTAGACTTTAACCCTATTCCTGTTTAGTTCTTTAACCCTAGACAGATATATTTAATATTGATTCCTGTAACTAGCCTATAACTCCAGTCCTGTCTAGTTCTTTAACCACATTCCTGTCTAGTTCTTTAACCACATTCCTGTCTAGTTCTTTAACCACATTCCTGTCTAGTTCTTTAACCACATTCCTGTCTAGTTCTTTAACCCTAGACAGATATATTTAATATTGATTCCTGTAACTAGCCTTTAACCCTAGACAGATATATTTAATATTGATTCTTGTAACTAGCCTTTAACCCTATTCCTGTCTAGTTCTTTAACCATATTCCTGTCTAGTTTTTTAACCCTAGACAGATATGTTTAATATGGATTCCTGTAACTAGCCTTTAACCCTATTCCTGTCTAGTTCTTTAACCCTAGACAGATATATGTAATATGGATTCCTGTAACCAGCCTTTAACCCTATTCCTGTCTAGTTCTTTTACCCTAGACAGATATATTTAATATTGATTCCTGTAACTAAACGTACAAGAGTTTGGAATCTCATGTTTTTCTGATAAGGATTCCATCACCTACTTTGAAATAAATATGTGTGAAATATCTACAAATTATTTCATTTACACCCCATTTTTAACCCCCTATAAAATATCAAAGAACGATAAACTTTAACAGTTTTAATCCTATTGACAATCTCTATGCATTTACTGTATATCATTGATCTCACAACTTCGGTTTTATCTTCTTTTTACGACTGCATTCCTGGGAGGAAATACGAATTCTTCCTCATAAAAGGGGATGAATTATGGATGTTTCGTGAGAATATGAACAGGTTCCTATTCCCGATATTGACCCAAATAGATATCGAATGACCAATAGGATACACTATCCCTTTTGTTGCGAAACACATGTCTTGCCACCAAGAATCAAGGCTGGCACGATGATTTTTCAAAGATTCAGCTATTTTTGCGATTTTTGCAGGTGATTTTAGTTGCATGGCATTTGGAGTGGGCAAGCGCTATCTGTAACTGAATTTGATAATATTTTTTATCGATAACATTATAAACAGTTTGAGGTCAATTTAAAAAGGGGGGTTGTTTTGTTTTGAGGTTCTGAAGAAAAGGCCCTTTTTGAGACACGAAACCTTTTAGATCACTTTTGGAATGCTGCCCATATGTGTTTGTGCATGAGGTGAGGAAGTGATAACTCAAGAGTGAATGCGTGTGAAGTTATAGAATTTTAAGCATGGATATACTATGTGAAAACTAAATCTGAATAAAAAAAAATGTTTTCAACTCTATTCAGATTTTCATAGCATTATTTACTATGACTATTAATTCCCGTTGCAACAATGGTTGTATGATTAATCTGTGGAAATGACAATTAGTGACAAAATTTTTATAAATAACTTTTATTGCAGTATGTATTTCCCGGGATCCTCTATAGATAGAGCTTAGATGATGACTGATATGTGGCCAGCGGGGTTTGCAATAACAATCCACTTCTTATCTATACACATGTGTGTTTGGTCTTTGGAATAAACTAAGCATAACTTTTTTGTATTGCATATATCTATATAAATAAAATTGAAAATCTGTCTGTTTGTCCCATCATCACGGAAGAACGGTTGAACCGAATTCGATGAAATATTGTGGATCGCTTGGAAATAGCCTCCCCATAAATTTTGTCCAAGGTTCGGGTTTCTAAGACCAGCGGTTGTCGAGATATTAATGAAAAACGGAACTTTTTCCTAGGTGTTCTACTCTCTAACTCCGTGGTTTCTCCAAACGGAAAGGATGGAAATCGTTTGTTTAAAACGTCAACGTGAATTAAAACTTTATTTCTGAGTTTGATGGAGGATTTTTCCGCAAATTAGTCACTATCTGAAAGCATGGATTGTTTGAAGCATGAATTTAAATGGAAAATCTATCTCCATGGTTTATTTTTCACAAGTTTTTACTCAACAATGAAAAGTATAGAGACATCAAACTGGTTATTTAATGCATTTTATGAGGAAAATTCTATCTTATATCATGTTGCTCAGAAACTCAATTAAATTAAATCTGTCTGTTAATTTTAATTATTATTTTTTCGATTTAAATAATAAATAAATGGATATAAAAATATATTTTAGAAAAGAACGGTTTGATTTTTCTTTTAATTATATTAATTGCGGACTGCATACATCACTTTAATTTATTTTGACAAAGAGTTTTTAAGTTTTTATATTGTGTTTAGCTAATAAACTCATATATTGTGTTTACCAATAAATTAATTTATCCGATTGTTGAAACAGAAAAAGAGTAGAAAGGCTATATCTTCTAATACAATTTTAGTGTTTGCATTTAGTACTATATACAAACGGGATCAGGATGTTTTATTTTTTAGATCTGCAAATTCAGAGCTACGAATTTGACGGAATATCGCTAACTTGGCAACTCTTCTTAAACTTGGCCAAATTGACGGAAATGTCGCCAAATTGATAAAACCGACGCAAATCAATGAAATTATATTCGATTTTTTAGACAAGAGTACTGAAATGTTTCAATAGCATTTGCCGGCCAGTCCATCCATCCTACTTAGTAACACATTTAGCGAATTTTTTAAATATCACTAAATTGATAAAAATGCTTGTAAATCTATAAAAATATCATGAAATTGATAAAATTGCGCTTAATAAATTGAATTAATTGTGTTTTATTAGGGGATAGTATTGCGATGATGTTTCGTCAGTTTGTCGCAAAATGGGATTATAAGTTCTACAATCCCACTTGGCGATAAATTTGGCGATTTTTTAAATTATCTCTAAATTGACGAAAATGAGGCCAAACCTTCCATGGAGATAGCATCATTCTGACGATATGATTTCCATGAATTTATTTGAAGCAAATGATATCATGTCGTTTAGCAATGGATGTACTCGTAATTCCAATGCGTTATGCGGCATACGATTTTTATTAAATCTTTTCCGATTTGAATAATAAAGATATGTATATAAAATAAATTTTATTGACATTGCAGTTTTTACTGGATAATATCAATTACGGTCTTCAGGTTACACATTATTATTATTGATATTTTCGAGGATTATTGATTCAGGGATTATTGATATTTTCAAGTTATTATGTCATTGTTTTATTATGACAAAAATTTCTTAAACTCATATATTGTACGTTGTACGAGTAATCTTCTACAAATGCACCGGTATATCTTCTCATCTACAAGAATATAAGTACTACAGGTATATTGGCATATATTTTGATATGTACTGGCATATATTGGAATCAATTACGACCGTCTGGTATAATGATTACGGGGATTACTGATATTTTCAATTTATTACGTCATCTGTTTTATTTCGGCAAAGATTTTTGAGACTCATATTGTAATACCGGTAACCTTTTACTAACACACTTGCATATTTTCTTATCTACGACAATATAAAGTAGTACGGGGATATATATATATATATATATATATATATATATATATATATATATATATTCCCATATAATTTTAGTGCTTTCATTTTGGCATATATTGGAATCAATTACGGGTTTATTGATATTTTCCATTTATACATGTAATCTACTAATACTGGTTATATCTTCTAATATTCGAGTATATAAGTAGTACGGATCCCATACAAATTTAGCGCTTTTATTTTGTATATATTGATTCAATTTCATATTTTTTGTATATTTGCTTTCAAAAGGGGTCAGGATGCTTTATTCTTCAGATCAGCCCGTGAAGATAATTTTGCATAATGAGAACAGATATTCTTAAACTTCTCTTTAGGAGCAATAAATTTAATATTTTACCATAATTTGCACATGATTGTGAATTTTATAAATTTCTTTATATTATATACTCCGTACGAAGAACGGGTATGCTGCTAGTATATATATATATATATAAATTCTACTTTTTGTTTTGAATTATGCATTAAATTACTTTTCAATTGATGTATGAATATTTACAGTTGGTGAAATATATCATTTTCTATAGGCATGCAAAAAACAAACAAATAAAAGCATAAAATTTTCAAAATATTTCACAATTTTGGATTTTGGCCATCACTGTTCAACCATTAAAAAAAAAAAAGAAACATCTATTTATAAAAGCACAATTTACGTCGCAAAACAAAATGGAAGATATCAATCCATAGGGGCTGATGTTTTCTACAAATATCAATTGTTAAAATTTGCTTAGGGGGTTATGTTTATAGCTGTTTTGGCACTAACTTCAACATCTCCAAGGGTAACCCCTAATGATCAAAAAGTGTTCGTAAGACCCCAATATTTGAAATTTGCTGATCCCAATGTTAACTGGTTTTTCCAGTTTTGGCGATATATTCGCGATAAATCAATTTTGCAAGAAAATTGCTTTTCCATACTTTACTTCTAATTACCCAAACAAAATTAATATAAATTTTAGTATTTAAACATATTTTAAATATTATTATTAATCTATATGAATGAAACTGAAAATCTGTCTGTCTGTTTGTCTCATCATCAGGTAAGAACAGCTGAAAGGAATTTGATGAAATTTTGTGGGTAGGCTTGAAATAGACTCACATAAAATTTAGTCCATGCTTCAAGTTTCTAAGACGAGGGGTCAAGATATTAGACGAGATATTAGTCGAGATATTTGTCGAGATATTAATGAAAAACGAAACTTTTTCTTAGGAGTTCTACTCTCTAACTCCATGGTTCCTCCAAATGAAAAAGGTAGGAAATCGCTGGTTTAAAACGTGAAAGGGAATTAAAATTCTATCTCTGAGTTTGGTGGGGGTTTATTGCACTAATCAGCCACTTTTAAAAATCGCAGTTTTGAAACATGAATTTAAATGGAAACTGTATCACCATGGTTTATTTTTCACGGGCTCTTTCTCAAACAATGAAAAATATTAAGAAATCGAAATGGTTATTTCATTTCATGAGGAAGATTCTTTCTTATGTTGCTCAGCAACGCAGTTAAGTCAAATGCGTTCTTTAATTATTATTATTATTTTTTCGATTTGAATAATAAATAAATGGGTATAAAAATATATCTTATAAATGAACAGTTTGATTTTTCATTTAATTATATTAATTGCGAACTGCATACATCACTTTCATTTATTTTGGAAAAGAGTTTTCAAACTTATATATTGTGTTTAGCCAATAAACTCATATATTTTGTTTAGCCAAAAAACTCATTTATCCGATTGTTGAAACAGAAGAGTAGAACGGGTATATCTTCTAATACAATTTTAGTGTTTTCATTTAGTATATATAAACGGGATCAGGATCTTTTATTCTTCAGATCTGGAAATTCAGATCTACGTATTTGGCGGGATATCGCTAACTTGACAATTTTTTTAAACGTTGCCAAATTGATGGAAATGTCGCCAAATTGATAAAAACGACGCTAAATCAATAAAATTAATTTTATTTTGTTAGAAGAGAGTACTGAAATGATGTTTTATTAGTATTTGATGTCAGTCCAACCGTCCTACTAGTAACGCATTTAGGGAATTTTCAAAACATTTTTCGCCAAATTGATAAAAATGTTTGTAAATCCATAAAAAATATCTTGAAATTCATAAAAGTGCGCTAAACAAATGGAATTAATTGTATTTTGTTCGGGGATAGTATTGTGATGATTAGTCAATTTATCGACCAGTGGGACTGAATACTATCGGAATACTTAGAATACTATAGGAATTTACACATAATTGTGAATGTTAAGTTTCTTTATATTACGAGGTTGAGTTTCTTTATATTTCCGTACGAGGAACGGGTATACTGCTGGTTATTAAATAAAAATTAATAAAAGTTATGAATGGAAGCAGCTGTTAATTTCGACACTATTTCATGTAGCCGCGTCTGGAACACAGGGATACAAAATTTCAGTTTTCAATGCAATATTGTATGTGCTATCAATTTTATTCAAAATTCAATGATTATTACGTTAATTGGGGACTATTTCCAAAGTTATTGGAAGAAACCCTCTGATAGTTTTTACAAACCATCTATGATTAGAAACATCAAACACAACACCTAACTCGTTGATGTTTAAAAAAAACAATGACTATCTATGTGTAACATTAAAACAACAAGAAAGATCAATCATGCTTAAAGCATTGATTATGAAACACTTTCCAACTTCAATGCAATTTTATTTAAACATGTCTAAAATGCAATACATTCCTCGGTAATATTTTAAAACTTATCACAATACTACATTAATTTATTATATTTGAAACCTTAAACCTTCATCGAAAAAAATTAACTTCATTCAAATGACGGCATTAAAGTATAAATTGCCTGGTTTAAACATCTCTTAAATGTTATACATTCCTCGGTAATAATTTTAGAATTATCATAATACTACGATAATTTATTATATTTGAACACTTTATCGAAAACAACTGAAATCCATTCAAATGACGTCATAGAAAAAATAACACGCCTGGCTCTCTCTATAAAAGCAACATTTCATTCATAAATAATTCCCCCATTCATGTCATTCATCACAATACTATAATAATTTATTTTATTTAAAAATTAAGACCATTGAGTTGCAAGTAAGTAAACTCTATGCGTAAAACTTCATCGAAAAATATCGTCCTTCTCTTTCTAAAATCAATGAATTCATATCAGCTAAGCAGACTCCATGGACTAAATGATTTTGTGTTAAAGAATTACAGCGATTCTAATACAACTCATTCTACATATTTTGCTGTTTACATTTTACATAGGTGAAAAATAGGCTTAATAGTAGAAATAATCAAATTTGGAAGAGCATTTAAACTGAAATATATTGTCATTGCGTTGTTTCAGTATGTAGATGCACAGAATTTAGGCAAAAATAAAGTAATTTTAGGACGGATACAACACTCAATATGAATTAAAAAGAACTTTAAAAATCAGGATTTTGACACAAGATGGATGCCATATATCATTTTGAAGTGGGTCATGTGATCGTTTCATATCATGGACACGTGATCGCTTAATATAAGAGGTGTTATTATTATTTTAATTTTTATTTAAAAAACAACTGAATATATTTCGCTGAATTTTTTTTTTATATATTTTATGGAACAATTTGAATATTGCCTAAAATTTTCGAAGCAATTTGTGAATTTTAAATCCGCTTAAAAAATGCTTGAAAAATTAGGTCCCATAGGGCTCAATGTATTCCATTTTTTCAACCCGGGTTCCATCCAAAACTAATTGGGTGATATTATTCATTTATATTCCCATAGGTCCTATAGACCGTCTGAACAACATACTAAAATTTCATTTTGATTAAGTCATTTTTACGGCAGTTATCGTGCTAACGGACAGACAGACAGACAGACAGACATACAGACAGACAGACAGACAGACAGACAGACAGACAGACAGACAGAATGAACAAAGTCATAAACACTTTTCAACTTTGTTGTAAAGTGTTAAAAAGGAGGGGAAAGCGACAGAACATTATATATTGGCGTTATAAGACTATAAGTTCGGTAATCGGCCTTTCTGTTGCAGAGTTCAATTTTTAGGTGCACTCTTAATAGTTTTTAAAGCCTTTCTCGGTCAATTTTGGGCTATTTTTCATTATTTTTAACACTTTACAACAGAGTTGAAAAGTGTTTATGACTTTGTTCATTCTGTCTGTCTGTCCGTTAGCACGATAACTGCCGTAAAAATGACTTAATCAAAATGAAATTTTAGTACGTTGTTCAGACGGTCTGTAGGACCTATGGGAATATAAATGAATAATATCACCCAATTAGTTTTGGATTGCACCCAGGTTGAGAAAATGAAATACATTGAGCTCTATGGGACCTAATTTTTCAAACATTTTTTAAGCGGATTTAAAATTCACAAATTGCTTCGAAAATTTTTTAAAATTCAAATCGTTCCATAAAATATATAAAAAAAATTCAGCGAAATATATTCAGTAGTTTTTTAAAATAAAAATTAAAATACTAATTACACCTCTTATATGAAGCGATCACGTGACCATGATATGAAAAGATCACGTAACCCACTTCAAAATGATATATGGCATCCATCTTGTCTCAAAATCGTGATTTTTTAAGTTCTTTTTAATTCATATTGAGTGTTGTATCCGTCCTAAAACCACTGTATTTTTGCTTAAATTCTGTGCATCTACATACTGAAACAAAGCAATTACAATATATTTGAGTTTAAATGTTCATCCAAATTTGATTATTTCTACAACGAAGCCTATTTTTCACTTATGTAAAATGTAAACAGCAAAATATGTAAGATGAGTTGTATTAGAATTGCTGTATTTCTTTAACCCAAAATTATTCAGCTCATGGAGTCTGCATAACTGATATGAATTCATTGATTTTACAAAGAGAAGGACGGTTTTTTTTCGATGAAGTTTTAAGCATAGAGTTTAATTACTTGTAGCTCCAGGGTCTTAATTTTTAAATAAAATAAATTATTATAGTATTGTGATGAATGAAATGAATGGGAAATTGTTATGAATGAAATGCTGCTTTTATAGAGAGAGCCAGGCGTGTTATTTTTTCTATGACGTCATTTGAATGAATGTCAATTGTTTTCGATGAAGTTTTCAAATATAATAAATTATCGTAGTATTATGATAATTCTAAAATTATTACCGAGGAATGTATCGCATTTTAGAGATGTTTAAACCAGGCAATTTACATGTCAATGCCGTCATATGAATGAAGTTCATTTTTTTCTATGAAGGTTTAAGATTTCAAATATAATAAATTAATGTAGTATTGTGATAAGTTTTAAAATATTACCGAGGAATGTATTGCATTTTAGACATGTTTAAATAAAATTGCATTGAAGTTGGAAAGTGTTTCATAATCAATGCTTTAAGCATGATTGATCTTTCTAGTTTTAATCTGCATGAAAGTTTCCGGTGAATCCGAATATGGTTGATAAATGGGGGCTGCCTTTGAAGATTTCGAAGTTAGTGCCAAAATAACAATGAAGATAGTGCCCTTATGCAAATTTTAAATATTGATATTTGTAAAAGATATTAATCTTTATCGAATGATGCTGCGATATAAATTGTGAAATTGAGGTCGATTTTTTTTTGTTTGACGGCTGTACATATTCAAATTTTAAAAGCGATAAACGGTTTTACCTAATATTTATCATTTTTATTAATATTGGATCAAATTTTTATAAAGGTGCTCGTGCGATCTTAAACGTGTACAGGAATATGACGCCTTTTGTGCACGCCTTTTGTGCATAAATATTAGCATCAAAATCTCGAAAGCGAAAATTTTCGTGAAAACAATATTTTCTCTATATTATATTTTATAGTATGAAAAAGTATATGTTTACTAAAATATATGTTTACTACATATGTAATTTGTTTTATATTTTGTCATATTTTCCAATATATTTCGTACCTGTTTTAGATTTAAACCATTCAGGCCTCACCCTGGGAGGGTTCTACAGAGCTGCAGCCCTCTCTCCCAAGAGCCCATAAATGAAGTATATCAAGTTCCAAAAATGTACTATCAAGACAAAGAAAATGTTCCAGTGTTAGTACAGACCAGTAGCGTAGCGTCCATAAAATCTAATTTAAAGAATTATTTAAACGTATTTTAATTTATTATGATTTTTAAACAACTTTGCGAATATATATGTTATATTTAAAAATTGTTGCCTTTTATTTGCTTAAAGTGGCACGTTTCAAAGTATTTTTCCCATTAAAACGCGTATTTTGATGTTTTAGAAGCTGGAATCATCCAGCTTTCGTGGTCTATAAGGAGAGACATGGCATTAAGACCACCCCTTTGTTAATCTCCTCCCTAGCTGATTAACTAACATGGGAAGCTAGCTTATAAAAAGGCGTGGCTATTGTCTTCCCATTTTCAATCCTTTATTAGCAATCAATGATTGGATATGATACGTGTATGTTCATCAATGATGGGTAGGTGAGGATGGGTAGTGCAAAGCTAACGACCTTCCATTTCGAGTCAAACGTGATTCTATTAATCAATATTCGCAGAAAATATTCCTTATTTGAAATACTAAAGAATTTTAAACAATATCAAAACAATATTCCTTATTTGAAATACTAAAGAATTTTAAACAATATCAAAGCAAAGAAATATACTAAGAATAACTTCCATTAAACTTAAGTAGTTTGCAAAGTAGACTTAGCTCTTTATATCGGCATCAATATGGCGAAGCATCAGTTTCCATAATTGGGAGTTTTAGAAAGAATAAATCTGATTTCATTTTAAAAATTCCATGTTATAGGAGACTCTCAGTTAGATAAAAAAAAGTGGTTGATAATTTTCTAACGAATTCTTAGCATATTGTAATTATTAGATAGTATTTTAAAGTTTTCATAGTATTTGTAAATAATTAATATACAATATTGTTGGACATTGTTAACTACCCTGATTTTCAACTAAGTTTATGTTCCAGATTTTTGACCAATTTTCAGTGCACTCTTTCATATACGGGTGCCTGTCCTGTAGAACTTTTTCCGAGGGGAAGAACCATGACTTTACATTTAATAAATTGGTTGTAAAAGTTCAACTAATTTAGAATTAAGGAAACATTTAAAATGTTATATTTTGTACGTATTTATCTTACATAGGTAATATATTTTAAAATATCGCGCATTTCATTCACTCTTAGCATTTTTATGTTGAATTATTTTATGTTATTCACCAAGGAAATAAAACATATTCAAAGTGTGAATTCCGATATAAATTTCACTTATAATACAAAACCTTTTCCAAGTTTAAACGCCAAGCGCTCATACCCAGTCAAAAATATCAAGCTACGCCACTGGTACAGATTACAGAACATAATAGTAGTAACAATAAACTTAGTGAGCACTTTAGGTTGGCAGTTGGTTCCTTTTTATATCATCATTTTAGGTCTGTCCCCCCCTCTCATCCCCCCGTCACTCATTTGAAATGTGTTGAAACAAACGCTAAAATTTGTCAATTATTTTCTTCGGAAAAATATGGTCATCGTAGGTATAACTGAATTCTGGTGGTATATTTTAGGGATCTTAGTTTAACCACACACTCGAACTAAAATATCTTTGTTAAATTCAAATATCCCCCAAATGAACTTGTAGATTCTGTATTTTTAGTCAATATTATATGCAATGCAAGTGAGTCTACTTTAGAAGCAAAAGAAAAAAATACAGTCAAATAGAGAACCCCGTCCAAATGTCTGTTTAAAATACGCAATAACAGAAATGCATGTTTTTGCATAAGATTACATAATGCAGAACAAAATTTTTGGTACGGTTTAGGTTATTTTACACGGGCATAAAAAATATATTATATTTTCAGTTTAAAATGCCTTTGAAGTAAATGTTTTTAATATACAACAAGAGATGGCAGCACAATACTGTTTGTTGTTAAAACAATATTTTAGGTTTTGAAATTAATATCGAACTATGAAATATATGGAACTAGCTAATATGCATATAGTTTTATGGTGGTGCTATTTCAAATTTCTAACAACCGGTTTCCGTCCGAATTAAAAGCAGCATTGTTTACATTATTCGTGGAAAACTTACATAAAGTGTATATTAATTTTTAACATTATTATGACGAAAATATATATTTAATCAATTTAAACTGTGTTCTAACCAGTGGAGTCCCCTTGTTGGGTGGTGGGGCGTGGTGGAGAATTTGGGGATCATATCCCTCCACTATCAAACCCATTGAATTTCGAAGAAATTATATGTAGAGCAATAGTAACCGAAAAATATTCTAGTGGGTCTCCTCCCACTAGAATATTTTTTTGGCGACCAGTGGCGAAGCGTCAGGGGGACAAGGTAGACAGCTTCTATTAAAATAATTTACGATTAAGTAACTTTTAATTTAATTATATATATTATCTGAAATAAATATATGACATATTATCTGTGTAAATAAACAAAGTATTTTGCTTCGTCTGGTGCAGAGCTCAATGCAGGCGTCATTCTTGTTTCCTCTAAGCGCCGTCGAGATTTTCAGGATAGACGAATCTATCTCCGTTTACACAGGCCAGCAGATATTCCATTAGAACTGGATTGATGCGCGCAATTCCTACTTGAGCTACGGCAGTTCTTTGATAGACATGTTTAAACGACAAGGAGACTGTTTTTCTTAATAGTTTCTAATTTTTTTAATCGCAAATATGGTCTTTATTGTTTGCCATCTGGAGAATAATTATAAAAGTTAATGGAAAATTTTATTTAGAAAATTGCTAAAATTATTTGATGTTATAGGGATTTAGATATTTTCAGAGTTAAAACTAAACGTATGGAATTTTGGAATTTATATTTTTCAAAATTATGATGCTTTCATCTTAAATTCAGAAGTTTTAATTTAGCAGATTTCACCTTAGTCTTCAATTTCCCTTTATTATTTGCTTAATATTTTTTATATAAATTAGAAGTGCCATAGCTAACTATAGCAAATAAATTTACGAGATTGTGTATAAAAAAATTCTTATGGGACATTTTTAGCAAACTTACTGCATAAAGAGTGGTTTATCCGTCATCAAATGTTTCGAAACGTATCTTTTCTGGAATGCTTGAATCGCATTCAGGTTCAGAGCTGCCGACACGTAAGGAACAAAAGGATGCTTTGCATAGGGGCCCGAGAGGCTTGGGATCCCATGTCGCATAAACAATTTACGGAAAAAAAGTAAAAAAAAAATGTGATATAGGGGTAGTAGAGAGCGAGCATTTATTGTTCTGTCGGCGGCAGTGTTCGGGTTTATTAGGTTGCTAAATTTACTGTAATAGACTAAATACTTTTATGTGCAGATTTATGTTCAATGAAATTTATCTTACAATTTTAAAAATTAATTTAAATGTTTTTTCAAGTACTATACAGTGTAATTTTGTAACGCTTTAGGTAAAAAATATCATATTTATACAAATTTAAAGTTTGATGACTGATTCATTTTTAACACTTTACAACATAGTTAAAAAGTGTTTATGACTTTGTTCATTCTGTCTGCCTGTCTGTCCGTTAGCACGATAACTGCGTAAAAATGACTTCATCAAAATGAAATTTTAGTGTGTTGTTCAGATGGTCTG
This sequence comes from Amaurobius ferox, assembly GCA_951213105.1. Taxonomy (NCBI): domain Eukaryota; kingdom Metazoa; phylum Arthropoda; class Arachnida; order Araneae; family Amaurobiidae; genus Amaurobius; species Amaurobius ferox. The sequence goes on from OX578148.1 coordinate 68,820,443, forward strand.
TAGGACATTATGGGAATATAAATGAATAATATTACCCAATTAGATTTGGATTGAACCCGGGTTGAAAAAATGAAATACATTGAACCCTATGGGACCTAATTTTTCAAACATTTTTCAAGCGAATTTAAAATTCACAAATTGCTTCGAAAGTTTTAGGGAATATTCAAATTATCCTATAAAATATATAAAAGAAAATTTCAGAAAAATATATTCCGTAGTTTTTTAAATAAAAATAAAAATAATAATTACACCCACTATATGAAGAGATCATGTGACCATTATATGAAGAGATCACGTGACCAATTTCAAAATAAAATATGGCATCCATCTTGTGTCAAAATCGTGATTTTTAAAGTTCTTTTTCATTTCTATTTAGTGTTGTATCCGTCCTAAAAGCGCATTAGTTTTGCTTAATTTCAGTTCATCAATGTTCTGAAACAACGCAATTACAATATATTTCAGTTTAAATGATCATCAAACTTTGATTATTTCTACAACGAAACCTATTTTTCACTTATGGAGGTTGTAAACACATCAAGCTATAAGATGAATTGTATAAGAATTGCTGAATTTCTTTAAAGTAAACTTATTTAGTGCTGGAGTCTGCAATATAGTTAATATGAATGAAACAGTCATTGATTTTACATAGAGAACAGTCGATTTTATAGTAGACTTTTCGGTGAAGTTTTAAGCACAGAGTTAAATTACTTTTACCTCCATGGTTTTAAAATGTTAAGTAAAATAAGTTATTGTAGTATTGGGATGAATGAATGGAATGAAATAAAAGTTTATGAATGAAATTTTTACTGCATTTTCATAGAGAGCCAGGCGATTTATATTTCAATGATGCCATGCGAATAAAGTTCATTTTTTCGATGAAGTTTTCAAATATAATAAATTATTGCAGCATTGCGATAATTTTAAAAATATTACCGCTGAATATGTCGCATTTTAGAGATGTTTAAATAAAATTGCATTGCCGTTGTAAAGTGTTTCATAATCACTGCTTTATGTATGACTGATCTTTCTTGTTTTATTATCAGCAAGTCTCCCTGCTGTAATGCATTTAATTTATACAAAAACAACATAAGATGGATTGACGATATAATTTTATAATGCTACCGGTCCATTTATTTGAGTTCAAAGAATGTCAATTTCATGCGCAATCAATGAAATGTGTACTAAATTTAATAAAACCTTGCGATTTTGATAATTTTTAAATAATTATCTTATCAAATTTTCTTTCTGCATTCATTCATATATTAATTACTCTTGCATAATAGAGAGACAATAGATTGCAACACATATTGTATCTATCGCCATACAATTAAGTAAATAATAAATATATCCTTAAAAATAAAATTCTTTGTTCCAGTAAAAATTGCTTTCACTCTGGTTTACACTGTAATGAGAGTTTAAAGTAACTTTATCTCTTTTCCAACACAATTCTATTTCAAAAATGAGGATGGACAAAACAAGATCATATAATAATATATATATATATAAAAATAATAAGCAACAATCAAATTAAATTTTTTTTCAAAAGTTAAAATGCCAGTTATAAATGTTTTCAAAAGATAATAACGAGGTCGAAATGGGAGAAATAAATCTAATGATGCTTTTTCGCGAAAATATTTATCTCTATGGAATGTCTCTGAAGGGTTTACCCTTCTCAAAAGGTTGGATTTCCAGGAGGATTAAGACTAAATGATTGTAAAATTTTAATATCTTAGACATTGGTTTAAATTGCATCAATTAGATCACTAGTTAACAAGGATTCATCTTTGTTGGTTCCCAAGGGATCACCTTTGTTGATCTCAGTTTCTTTGGTGATTTCAGTTTTCTTGATGGCGAAATACTTTAAGGGATGGTAGGAGGCTTTATATCCTATGTGGACGTTACTGTCTGTTCTGAGGATGTTATATTACCCACACCTTTGTTAATACTGTGAAGTACAGGTAGCACGGGCCGAAATTTTAGACATTCACCTGGCACAAACCGACAGTACCAGTGCTTCTTCGATCCAGACTGTCAGGTAAACCCGAAGGTGTAAGGTATTTGTTTAGACAGTCGGGAAGTGCCACTCAATTTAGACTGGAACCCAGTGGGGGCGGCATCCGTAGGAGCTGTATCCTTCTTACTCTACCACCAACCTTTCGGAAGATCTTACGGACCCAAATATTTAACGTGCCCGTACTCCACATGAACACGGGGACTGCTTGTAAAGAGCCAGGAATCGAACTGTGGGACGTCCGAATGCAATCCCTGCACATTAACTACTGGGCTGTTCCACCCCATAGTACCAGTACTCCTTTTTCTTCGACCCAGCCCGTTCGACCTACCAGAAAGTGTAAGGTATTTGTTTCGACGGCGGGAAAGTGCAAAGCTCAGCGCGCTAACCACTGCGCTGTCCCACCCATAAAGCACCAGTGCTTAAACTCTGCAAAGTCCCAAGAAATGTAAAAATATAGAACTCGAGCTCGGCCAGGCCAGAAGACCATTGAGATTTGGCCCTGTTAAGCCTGAAAAAAATTGCATTCAAAGGTGTTGAAAATGTGAATTTGCAAAATTTTTATGCGAAGTGTTAAGATAATTTTTTTTTTAACAATTATCTTTGCATAGCTGAAATTTACACAATAAGATCAATTCCACACAGAAGTCTCAGTTTTGCATGATTAGCTTGCTAGAAATCTATATTTTTATGATTTAATTAATAATATAATAAAACATCCATGTGTAGTAATAATAAACTTTACATTTCGTATAACAAAATCGAGGAATAAAAAGAACACTACAAGTATAACTGACATCATTAGAAATTGATACTGTTACATCAGTTACAAAAGCATGTTACGTCAGTTACAAAAGATATTGCAATTTTAAATTATGGTTCATAAATAAAATATAAATAGGTATACATTTAGTGTATTAGTTATTTAGTATTGTTTATAAGCAAACACACTATTCCAGCTTTAATATTCTGATATTATTTAACTTTTTACTGAATCAGCAATTACATCTTGTCCAATTGCGTTACGTCAGTTACATAATTTTAAATGAAATTATATTCATAGAAATAATTTTTTATTTTGAAAGTAGCTATATGATAGCCATAGGTAATAAATATTTTAAAACATAACGTTTCTCTTTATTATTTTTAGTAACTGTTTTCTGGTACAAAGAAGACACAAATTTTGTATTGATTGTTACGTCCGTTACAGTGGAACTTACCCTATATATCTTGGCAGTGAGAGTTGTACAATTGTAACATCGAATGGTAAGTGGTCTTAGTCTAGAGTCAGAATTAAGAAAATTATAAACCATCTGATCTTATAAGCATCTGATACGGAAAATTTCACTATATTTATGATACATATATAAAAGGTTTGTAAATAAAAACTTTTTAAATAGATATAAAACTTTTCAATCTTTCCAAATAGGATTGCCTGAATAAAAACTTGCTCGCACGAATTACGATTTGACAACCCATTTTTCAATGATTAAGGTCGTAGCCATCGTATGGGGAACTTCTTTAGCGATAGGGAACTTCCGTGATAGGTATTTGCGATGAAAATAACTATCAAGTTAATATGTGCTTCTAAAATAAAATCTATATTTAATTTAATCAATATTTGTGTTTAGTGTAATCCTTCACATGATGCATTTCCAAAATACTCAACCTGGAGTTATAGTAGATAACCGAGTAAGTAGCGTTTTTACCATCAGCGGCTGTTTTATAATGGCCATGTTCCAACGGAGCAACTCCACAAAGTGAACAAATTTTCTGCTGACAGACATTTTCTGATTTGCTAGAGGGGTTGCTCTGTCGCTGTTATCCTGGAAGCGGTGGCTTGATTTGCTCTCGAAAACGACTATTGTTCTTAGGTTTGCGTTAGGTTATTTTGATGACATTTTTCGCTTTCAGCTCGACAATGTTTTCTATATTCTTGAATGATGCTAGAAAATTCCCAGTCGATAGACGTTTATTTTTGTTTTAGCCTATTTTGCTAACTAAAAATTATATCCAAAACCACTTCTATCAAACTTTAGGTTTTTAATGGAATAGAAATATTTTAATAACTTAATTACGAATTTTCAGAATCTTTAAAACTTGAAATTAGAATTCTCGAACTCGCGTAAATCTTTTAATCGAATAAAATTTTTATTGGTTAAATTCAGCAAATGTTTAAAAAACAGTGCATTTCTATACAAAAATAAAAATAAAATGAAAAAGCAAATTTGAGCCTTTTAAAAGGATAAATTTTTATGACATTATTAGTATAAAATATTTCATGCATAGCTTCATGACGAAAAGTATTTATCCTAAATAGAAAAATCGACAAAAAAAAAAATGAGAAATAAATTAATGAAACGTGTTAAACTAATTAAAGAAACACATTTTTTTTCTGTTATTTAATTAAGAAACTTTTTGAATCAAAAAAGGTGAAAAATGTCTATTTTATCATGTTTTGGTGACAGGAATGTTTAAGATGCATAAAATTATAAAAAAAAAATATGCTTAAGAAAATGAAAAGTTTGTTTCGTATTTTTTTTTATGTATAGTGATATTTTTAACAGTAAAATATTATATCGGAACATTGTGACTTTAGATAAATAAAACCAAACTCATATCAAATTTGAAACTGCAGTTGTTGTTTGCTTCTGATTTAATTATATATTGTATTTCTTTTATTCTTTTTTGAGGCAAATTTTTGCAAGGTCATTTAGTTGTTTCATTAGTGTTGTAAATATTATTGAACTAAATCTTGCTTTTACAAAATTATCTCTTGATTCACTTTTAAAATTGTAAAAAAAAAATAGTTTTTCAGCCTGTCAAAGAAAGGGAGACAAATGCTTTTAATAAGTGAGTTTTAAGAGTTTCAGTTTTATTTTTATTAACAATGTATATGGCGCTTAGCACATTCTCGCTTAGCACTTCTCACATTCTCTTTCATCCTTTCATTCAATCAATTATGTGCTCTCAATCTCGGTTTTTCTTCCTCTCAATCCATTATACAAGGACTTCCGAAACAATATTCTGTTTTCTCGATACACGACTCAGCACTTTGCTTCAGGAAACGTAGGAAAGCGTGGCACACACTCTTAAAAATGGAGAGAAACGTTGAATATCAAACGAAACGCCTTGTTATGGGAAATCTCCATGTGGCGGGCCACGAAAACCAGATAAGGTGTAAAATCATTTCATCTAATATTCCCAATATATTGACCATTTATTTTTACTTTCCTTATATAATGTACTATAAGGAAAGTATTGTGAAGAGGTCGAAAACTCGCCAAATGGATAAAAATGACGCTAAATCAATGACAACTCATTGATGATGACGACATGGAAAATAACGACTCATTGACGAAAATTCAATATCTTGGAAAGAATATAAATAACTACTATATAAATAATCTATTTTTTTTTTACCGAAAAGTAGTAAATTCATTGCATTATATAAGGAAAGTCATGTGCTGGCCGCATCAGATTTTTTTATTGGCAGCTGAAAAATATTTGCACTAAATTAGCTCTATCAACTTCGTATTTTTACTGTTTCCTGCTACCCAACTTTTCTATCGTTGCAGTAACTTTCAATGCTTCCAACTTTCAATAATATTTGTTAGTAACACACACACATCTCTCTCTCTCTCTCTCTATATATATATATATATATATATATATATTATATATATATATATATACATACACTCTTTTGCAAAAATAACGAAGCACCATTAAGAAAGTGGCTGTTTTTATTGAAATTAAATATGCGTACAGCTCATACACAGATAATGAAATTATTACAAAATCAAGGATGCAGGACCCATCAATGGTTAGCAATTGCACATTGAATTTTCAAATCAGTAATTGGTGAAATCCCCCTAGGTGGCAATGCGTGCTTTATACGTCTAGGTAAGGAGTGATAAAGTTTCCTAATGTCATCCTACGATACATTCTGCCAGGCATACATCAATTGTTGCTCCAGATCTGCTACATTTCGGGGTGCTCGAATCTGGCGGCCTAGCATGTCCCATATATGATTGATTGACGAAAGATCTGGTGAAATTGCTGGCTAGGGAAAAGTATTAACAGTACGGAGACAGTCCAAAAACATGCGAGCCGTATGTGGCGTGGCATTATCTTGTTGGAAAATGGCCCCAAAATGACGTGCCATGAAGAGTAATGCAAACGGCAGATGGATTTCATCAACATATAGTTGAGCTGTTCAAGTTGTACGCAGGATGACTAGGGGCGACCTGCTGTCGTAAGCGATAGTACCCCACATCATCACACCATGGGTAATGGCTGTGTGCCTGTGGGAAACCCAGACCGCCCGACTCATCCAAAGGTATGAGCAGCGGGTTGAACGGTCGAGCTGTGTGCCTGTGTAAAACAAAGACTGATTGAGACCGCTGGCCCTGGCGCCTCCACACACGTATCCAATGGCCATCTGCTGAAAGACTGAAGCGTGAATCATTTCTGAATACTATGCGATGTCAGTCTGCTGGCAGCCATGATGCTCGCCTACAACACAACTCTAAACGACTCTGTCGATGTTGTGGGATTAAAAGCAGACGCCTTAAAGGCCGCTATTAGCGTAACCCTATCCCAGTCAAGAGCCGTGAGATGGTGGAAGATACCACGGGTGGTATGGAAGAGGCTATAGCACGTTGGATGGCGACAATGATGCCGTTGGGCCAGTTCGAGCCTGTCATACAATTATCCGATCTTGCCTCGCATTCGTGCACCCTGGCCCTCCAAAGCCTTCATTCCGCCTATGTGTTCCTTGTAGCAACCATTGCTGCCAGCACCTTTTTACAGCAGTGTTCGTTCTGTGCAGGTGGCGGTCTATTGCTCAATATGATCAGCCAGCTTCACGCATTCCGACTCCCTTTTCTAATTTCAATGTAGTTTTAGAGATATTTTACTTTTTATGTACTTCTGAAGTGAACTTTTTTTTCGTATCGGCACGTCTGGGGATTTTTCTGTCTCATACCGTAAAAATTATAGCATACAAAAATATGAAATTTGGTACATTTATAGAGAAATAATGGGGTAATACGATGAAATAAACCGTTTATAGATTTAAACTTTAGCTTGGCATAAAATAGCTTGCGAAGCGAACTCATGATCAAGGAATTTAGTTTTGGGATTCCCTGGGCTAAAAAAAAATCCCTGCTTTTCCCTCCTGCGGAAAATAGGCAGGGATAGAAAAAATATTTTTGTAAGTAGAATTTTTAAGAAAGATAGATATGAAGCGAGCTCTGCGAGAGCAGCGAGTAGGAGGCGAAGGCTCCCGAAGGGCTTGTACGAGCGGAGCGAGCTGGGGGTATATATATATATATATATATATATATATATATATATGAAATATATATATATATATATATATATGTAGTATATATATACATATATAAAATATGTAGTATATATATATATATATATATAATATATATATATATATATATATATATATATATATATGGGAAAATAATATAAATGGAAGCTAATACATTAAAAACTTGCATCCTAAGTTCACAAAGTTAGAATTAAGTCAATTGCTCCAGCTTTATTGAAGTACATTGTGCGATGATAATTTTTCTGAATTTTAGTTGAATATTTATTAATTTGGTTACGTGGTGTATACACGTGCCGGGTTCGCCGCTGAACTTGGTTAATGTTCCACAGGCAGAGTTTGCTATTGAACGTCATCGGATAAATATTGCGTCCGGTGAGACCACATTAATTATGTGTATTGTCCGGTAATAATTTCTGAAAAATTAACCCAAGTTTATGAAATTTAGATATTTGGTATAAACTAAGGTTTCACAAACCGAGCTCGTTGCTGAATGTGGTCGAATTAATATTGCGAGTGTTGCACTCCTGTCACTCATGTTCCCTGTTTTACGATAACTGATCTATAATTATTATTATTATCATTATTTTTTTTATAAGTATGTTAAACACGCCTACAAAATTTTAAAATATTTCAGTAAAGTCACTGTGCATGTTAAATCCTTATATGATTTGTCGGAAATCTAGTCGTTCTCTTTTGATGAAACGTTTAATTTGCTGGCCTGATATATTTATGTACTTATTTGTAAATTTAAATTAGTTGCCTTGAATTATTTATGTGCTTATTTGTAATTTACGATTATATTTTAGTATCGATTTATCGAACTATCCATATGCAAATTCTGTATTCCCGATTTTGGGCTGTGTATAAAAGCTCACGTCTGTCGTTTTCTTTAACATTGCTACTGTTGATGGACGTTATGACGTCTGAAAGTGCGCTAGTATTCGTGTAAACTTTCGCGTACGTCACTGATAGTGTTTTCAAATAAAGACATTTCACGAAATTTATAGTCTTTATTAAAGTTTTTTGATCTGTAATTAAACTAGTGTTTTAAAATTTTCGATATGGTACGTAAATTAATATTTTACAAGGCGAGTTCGTCGTACAAAGTGATCAGATGTCAGCTTCGAGGATATACATTGCACTACGGCAACTGTTCTAAAACTTGACCAATTTTTTTTCTAATTTGGACATTTAGTGAAATTATTGTTTTTACGTTCCTTATATACATGTAATGTATAAGGAAAGTATTGTGACGGGGTTGAAAATTCGAATTCGAGTTTTCGACGGGAGGGTAGGTTACAAGCATCCCTGAACACGAATCGGACGTTTTTTGAGATGATGTGTGTGTGTGTGTGTGTGTTTGAAAGTGTGTGTGTGTGTGTGAAAGTGTGTGTGTGTGTGAAAGTGTGTGTGTGTGTGTGTGTGTGTGTGTCAGTGAGTCTGTGGAGACAATAACTGATAAACGAATGGACCGATTCGAACGAAATTTGGTACAAAAATTACAATCCATGAATACTGGAAGCCTATTGTTTTTATACGCAATGGCATGTTCAGAACCCCCAAAATTTTTGAGTGAAATTTTGAAAAAATCCTCAAAAAATCAAAACCTTTAATGAAGTTACGAAGATAGTCATTTCTTAAGTAATTTTTCATTAGAAAACGATTAAAATAAATTTCAGAACGCTGACATGAACCGTTCTCGTGATATTGTATATTCTTCAAAAAATTATCAAAAAATCATATAAAATTAATAAAAAATATTACCTATTGTTGAAATATGTTCACTTTTCATAAGTAATATCATGCGATAAATTGGGTGACATCATTCTCGTGGATCTAGCTAGTTCCATTCATGAAAAAATATACTTTAGGTAATACTTTTTTATTTGGACGCCAATAGTCAGTTATCTGCTGCAAGAATAACTTATTTTTCCATCCATAACGCTTGGCGAGATTTTGGCGGAATGTCGCCAATTTGGCGACTTTTTTAAATGTTACCAAATTAACGAAAATGCCGCCAAATTGATAAAAACGACGCTAAATCAATGAAAATGGCGACTAGATGAAGTAATTATTAAAGTATTTTAATACATGGACTCTATCGCTTATTGAGGATGCTATCAATATTGATGATTGTTTAGAGTTGCGCGAAGTTTAAGTTAATTGAGTATTTTGAAATAGTTTTACATGTTGTCATCCTGAAAATTGCCCAATGTACAATTCAACCGTAAAAACGCAGCGCCGTGGACCTTAAACATTATTTTTTAATAATTGTAAAACTAGTAAATCCATTGCATTATAGTATAAAGAAAGTCATGAACTGCCCACATCAGACTTTTTAGTCCGAAATCGTTGCAAAATGACGTCAAATATAAATTACGCGTGTTGTGCATCCTTTATTTCTTTTCGATATTTCTTTTAGAATTAGTTTAACAAAATGTTTCGAAATTTGGATATGTAATGTCGATAAATTTTTTACAGATCGAGTTCATTACTTGTTCGGTGTGTGCAAAGTGCAAGTTCTGTGGCTCCAACACAACTGTACATTAACCGACGATAATTGGGCTAAAAATTAACCGATGTTAACAATATTCTTTGGTGATGTGTAATTTAACGTTGTACAGATAGCACCCAATGATGAAAGTCTTGTACCAAAATTCCGCAAATTGCGAGGCAAAAACAATTGCGCAGATAATCGTCCTAAGGTAACTCCCTAAATATGAAACAAATTTTTATGCCATTTGCCGATGTGATATATTTTGAATGTTTATGATGCAAAGGGACACAGTGACTAAGATTATTACTTTTTGGGAGAGGGGGGGTGAAATTGATTAACTTTCATTAGTTTGATATCTTCGACGATAATTCATTTTAAACATAAACGATTTTCCTTAAATTTTCAAATTTCACGAAGATCAAACAAGCATTAGAGATATATTTTATAAAATAATTCTAAAGCGAAATGAGTTAGTAACTGTTGCAATATTTCTATGCAATACGCAACTAATTTTGCATCTCCAAATATGCAACTCTTTTTGCAATATGGAGATGTGATAGAATATGCAACTTCGAAACCATGATGGTTTCGTCTTTGCGAATTTAAGCTTATGTTATAAAATTGAATATGTTATAAAATTGAACTGACCCTAGTTTCAAATCCACATAATATGCACTGAACTGACTTAATGGGTGATAAATTAAAATTTATCGAGCACTTCCACTATAACCAGAGTCTTGGTTTTGGTGTTACTTGAGTAGCCTCAGCTTCAAGAATAAGGGAAAAACCTAAAACTTCAAAAAATAGAATTACGGGTGACAGTGCAAAGGAATAATTAAAAACAAACAAGCTCAAAACCACTTTGTTAATTATCGTGTAATTCCACTCTAGTTGAAATCTTCGTTTTAGTCCCATTTGATCTGCCTGAGCTTTCATAACAGCGAAAAAAAATCTGATGTGGGCAGCACATGACTTCCCCTGCAGACTTATATTAACGTTCTCTTTATTTTAATTAAATTTATTTCACTTTTAATTCAATTTTCGTTCTCATTCGATAACCGGACTTGTTTTCATAGGTGGCGTAGAGAAAATACGAAAAAACTAAAATATCTCGAGAACGGCTAGTCCTAGTGTAATGGGGTTGGTCTTATTCTTTTCGTCGTTAAAAATTACGCATTAAACGAGCATTTAATGGATATATTTTTAGTGTACTTAGTTCATTAGTTTAGATTTTGACGATTTTTGCGGGTCATTTTGCAAAAAAAGGCAGGTTATTTTTTTCCGAATCGTACCAAAATCTAATCAGCACCAGGGTAACCTATACGTGACTCATCTACTGGATTTTGTGAAATTCGGTCCATTAGTTTTTCAGCTACAGTGGATACAAGCTTTTGCGGGACATTTCACAAAAAAGGCGGGTTCTTTTATTCCGAATCGTACCCAAAACTAATCAGCACCAGCCCCGCCCACAAGTGACTCACCTACAAAATTTTGTGAAATTCGGTCCATTAGTTTTTTAGTTAGAGTTGATACAAAATCTGCACAGACAGACACACAGACAGACAGACACACAGACAGACAGACAGACACACATACAGACGTCACGCTAAAAATGGTTTTTTCGTATTCTAGAGGTCTCGAAACGTGTAGATCCGTCGAAAACTCGAGTTGCGATTTTCGGTATGATTCCAATACTTTCCCTATACATTACCATGTATTGCAGGGAAAGTAAAAATCAAGGGTTTCGAAAATTCAAATTAGGAGTGACGGACTATAGGGATTTAAAAAAAAAACTTATACTACTTTCCTCTAAACAACAAATAATACGCAATTCGATATCCTCTCTCTACCAGCAATTAAAATTTGCTATCAAGAACTTTGCTTAAGTGCAAAGATATCTCATTTACAGTTCACTAGCCATTGACAACACATGAAGCGTGTGCGAAATGGCTAGTTGAGTTATATGAATATCTAGTATTTTTGACCCCATCACAATACTTATTCTTCACATGTACTGTGCATAAAAGTAAAAACTCTGCGAGTGGGAATCTCTATCTGGTATCACGCATTTTTTCACTCCCCCTTTTCAATCAATTCGTGCATTATATAATCTGTCAGTCTTCGCTTTTGTCTTCCTTCCAAACCAATAATGTAAGAAGTATTCTTTTCCGGAATCCGTTATTTCGATACACGCTTCGGCACTTTTCTCTTAAAGGAAACGGAGAAAAAGGAAGGCACACACCATTCAAAATGAAGTGGCCAGAGAAACGTTAGAGCATCTGCGGAACGCCCCAACTCTGGGAAATTTCCACCTGGTAGTCACCCGCAACCAGATTCGTAAATTCATTACTTCTTATTTTATCGACGTATAAGTAGCGGTGATGTATAGAGAATACAAAATTGAAGTACCCAATAAAATATAAATTTCCTTAAAAAGTAGTTTACTGCTATACTATGCATATTATATAAACACTCAGATATATGAGTCCGAACCTGGTTTGGACTTAGGGCCAGTTAGGACCAGGTTTTATATACCTGGCTTTGACTTGACAAGCACTTGAGATATTTTATAAAAATTCCTAAAGAGAAATGAGTCAGTAACTCTTGAAATATTTCTATGCAATAACTTTACGATTTTTGGGTGTATTCTGTAGGAAAATGTTAAATTTAAGCCTTCTATCTTTAATTCTATAAAATATACTTCTTATTTAAAAAATTTAATTATCTCTCGTTTCATATCTATGTAATATGTTTTAAAATGACTGACCGACTAAGTGGGCACATAAGTCTTCTTATTGTTGATATTGCTTGTATATGATATAAAGAGTCAAATATTATCGGGTACCACTTCGGGCAACTTACGCCATTCAAGATGGCATCGTCAGCCATATTGAAAAACGCTATCCTGCGATATTTCTTGACCCACTTTTTTATTGTTAAGTTTTATTATACATATTTCGTGTCATTTTTATCGCCAAATTGTGGAATTTGATCCCCAGCTTCGAAGGAATGACCACGGTAACCACCATGGATGACAGCGTTGGTTGAAGCTCAACGACTTACAAAGCGAGTAAGCCAGGAATTTACTGTATTTACTTGCGACCAGCAGTTGTATAGGGTTGCTCTACAAATTATCTCGACATTTCTTGACAAGTTATCTGACATTATCTAACATCTTGGAGTCACGCACTTGTTGCTGGACTTTATTGGTAGTGTCGATTCATTAATGGCTGATGGCGGTTTATCAGAATTATTGTATGATATTTATACAAGAGTTATAAAGATGCAGAAAGAGGTTTCCTGCATTTATAAGATCTCTAAGGATGATTCCAGAAGACATGCTGAGGAATGTATTCGATATTTGCCCGCCAACAAGCAGCAATGATCTTATGTGTATACTTAAAAATTAAAAGCAGTCCCCGTGTCGATTGTCTTTTAAAGCTAGCCTTCTTCATGATGCTGTATGTGAGATCAGAACAAGAAGGAAATTGACCACTACATATTGAAGTTGTTCATCAGATGTTACCATACTGCATTGCAGGAGGTCATCACAATTACTTTCGGTATGGTCTGTATTATATAAGAGCCTTATAAAAATGCCTCTTAGAGTGACGGAATTCTTTCTGAATGGAGATCATGTTATGCGTACATGCCTGGCTTCTAGAATAGGATTTGGAATGATACGGGATTGATAAAACATTTATGCGTTTTGGTTACGGTCTCAACTGTATCATCGGAATAAATTTGAAGTTACATAGTCGCGCTCAGCTGGAATACCATGTTGTGAGTAATAGTCATCAGGAGTACCAGAAGAAAGTTAAGCAACGCAAGAACAAAAAAAATGAAAACACGAATTGAAGCAGATGCCAAAGATAAAAAAGAACTTTGGCAAAAAATAGAAGGCTACATAGACCCATTGAAACTTGACGCATATCAGTAAAATATTCTAAATATTGATACAGACAGGCTGCATCCAGACAGCATAAACATGTATGGTGCAGTTGAATTAAGTTCAAAGCAAATGCAAGACTTTGAGAATGGATGACCCCAACATTTTTATGATCGGATTCCTTAATAAGTCACGATAATAGCCCCTACACAAAAACACATTGACAAACTGAAGTTGACACTTCAAAATGTGTGTGCCTCAAAATTTTACTCTTGTTTAATTGGTCTGCAACAACGCTCTCGTGATATCAACGTGAAATAAGTTCTGTCTCACGAGCTATCTGCTATTCCGACTCCTTTGCTTGATGATTCTGGATAAATGAGTATTTGTGAAACAAAGTCAAAATTAAAGGTATTGCTGAAGGAGTATTTATCCCTCCAAATAATAACATCGAATGATACGTGTTTTGGGATTAATGGTTTGTTTAACCGTACTGATGTGATTCCTTGGCTTGTTCAAGACTACATTTCTTGCTTCAAATTTGCACTCATACCAAAGTTACAAGTATCAGTAAATGATGCAGGTTTGATTTTTGATAGATACAACATGTTCGGCACCAAAGCTGTTACAAGACCTTAAAGAATGGCTGGAGTAAAATGGTACATTAACTTTCAATGCAATCCCTATTTCCATTATACAGAAAGTTAAACTTACAGTTACAAAAACAAGAAACAACTTATAAACCTGATTTTCAGCGACATTGTACAAACTCAGAAACTCTTTGAACTTTACACTAAAATAAACAAACTTGTGATTACAAGGCAGGATGAAATCTCTAATAAAATATCTGATTTAAGTATTTGAATTGTATTGTATGTATTTGAATTGTAGTATTTGAATTGTTAAGTATTTGTATTTGTATATCTGATTTAAGATCTTTTGAAACAGCAAGATTTAGAAACTTTAAATGAAGAGGCTGATGTTATAATTGCTCAACAAACAATAAAACTGGTAATAGAAGAAGGACGCCGGCAAGTGATTGTAATTATCAATGACACCGATGTATTTTTGTTACTTCTCTACCACTATTTGAAGCAAAAGATGACGATGAAAATGTAATCACCTGTTAAAAAAAGACCTGTGATTGATATTAAAAGCTCTATCAAAAAGCCTAGTGGCATAATACTGGACATGCTCTGAATGAATGTGATACCACAGCTTCGCTGTTTAGCATAGGTAAAGGAAAGATAGCTAATGCATTAGTAATAATAGTAATGTAAGTATTAAAGGGCTATTCTCTCTCATGATGGGAGAGGATTCAGCATGCATTAATAATGTAAGCAAACAAGCATCAACTTTCATCAACATTTGCTATGGTTTTCTAAAATGTTTGACAGCAGTTAAATACTGTTGATACCAAAGATACTTAGAAATCACAAGAATGAGAAGAAATCACTCTTTATAACTTGCAAAACTCTGTTCATTTCTATCAAATACTGAAACACTTTTACAAAATGTAAAACGAGTACATTTTCAAACATGTATATAGAAGAATGCTTCAGATGCACTTACTTGCTCTGTACAATGAATGTTTCGCGACTATACAAAACATATTTATTTAAATGTAAATAACCAAGTACAGCAAGAAGATTACGATGAACGTGTAGAAGTTACCTAGATTTCTAGTATAATCTTTTTTTTTTCAATTTAGCTTATAATTACGATAAAACAATTTTACCTTTCACTGAGAAGAAAAATAAAAAATCTGATGTGGGCAGCACATGACTTTCCCTGCAGACTTATATCCACGTTCTCTTTATTTTAATTAAATTCATTTCACTTTTAATTCAATTTCCGTTCTCATTCGGTAACCGGACTTGTTTTCAAAGGTGGTGTAGAGAAAATACGAAAAACTAAAATATCTCGAGAATGGCTAGTCCTAGTGTAATGGGGTTGGTAGTATTATTTTCGTCGTTAAAAATTACGTATTAAACGAGCATTTAATGGATATATTTGAGTATACCTAATTCCTTAGTTTAGATTTTGACGATTTTTGCGGGCCATTTTGCAAAAAAAGGCAGGTTATTTTTTTCCGAATCGTACCAAAATCTAATCAGCACCAGATTGGCCTACAAGCGACTTATCCACCAAATTTTGTGAAATTCGGTCCATTAGTTTTTCAGTTAGAGTGGATAAAAGCTTTTGCGGGCCATTTCACAAAAAAGGCGGGTTCTTTTATTTCGAATCGTACCCAAAACTAATCAGCATTAGCCCCGCCCACAAGTGACTTACCTACAAAATTTTGTGAAATTCGGACCATTAGTTTTTTAGTTAGAGTGGATACAAAATCTGCACAGACAGACACACAGACAGACAGACAGACAGACACACAGACACACAGACAGACAGACAGACACACACACAGACGTCACGCTAAAAATGGTTTTTTCGTATTCTAGAGGTCTCGAAACGTGTAGATCCGTCGAAAACTCCAGTTGTGATTTTCGGCACGATTCCAATACTTTCCCTATACATTACCATGTATTGCAGGGAAAGTAAAACTATGTGAAATACTTTCTTTAAAAAGTTGTTACTTTTTGTTTGAAAGTTGACACAAAGGAAAAGTTGTAAATTAAGATTAAAAATGACAGCACGTCATTTTATTATTTAAAAAACATAAATCTAGATCCCGCCATTTATACACAATTATTATATACATGGAATTGTAAAGGGGGAGTATTGTAATGGGGCCAAAAATCCGACCCTCATATTTTTTATGAACCTACATATTTTGGGCATCCACGAATACAAATCAACATTTTTCAATAGTTGTTTTCCATTCAGGGGTGTGTGTCTCTGTCTAAGTAATAAGTAGGCTTATGAGATTTAGTGACTAAAAAATAAATCGTATACCATTTTAGAGATATAGCGTTTTATGTGAAAAAAATAATTATTTTATTAACAAAGATCAGGTACAATATGTCATCTGAAGTTGCAAAAACGGCAGAACTTAATGGTAGCAAAAATTTTGCCCTATTGTTTTTATAAAATATTTCTCCTTTAAACTTTTATTTCTCAGGAGCTGCTACAGTGCGTAAATGATGACAAATTTTGATTTAGCATCAAATTCCGGAAAGGAAAGTAGGGTTCACTAAGAATTCCAATCTTGGGTTCTATTTTTCATTTCCGATTCAAAAATTTTTCATTTTACTTGAAACATCAATTCCATAGGATTGGCCATGGAAGCTCAGATGATGACTAACATGAATTCAGCATAAAATTCCACAGGGGTAGCACGGTTTACTAACAATTTTCACTTCCTTTTTATTTCAGACTCAAAATTTTCGCTGAAATATCTATTTCTCAGGATTCTCTCTCTCTCTCTCCCTCTCTCCCTCTCTCTCTATATATATACATATATATATATATATTAAACATAAGGAAAGAAAGAACGACAATGTATCAAAATTTCGCCGGGGAGGATTGTGACCCCCACTGCATTGCGCCTAAAGGTATATTTTCAGAAGGTTGTTATTTCGGAGTAGTTGATAAATTTATATTTGATTATATATATATATATATATATATATATATATATATATATATATATATATATATATATATATATATATATATATATATATAATTCATTTGTGCACACAAAACTATTTTTCCATATGGACTCAATCAATTATTTAATCATCGTAACATAGTTAAAAAGTCCTTTAATTATCCTAATGAAGACCATAATATTTATAATTCCTTTAACAATCATAAAAGTAAATCAAAAAGAACTAAAAGAGCAAGTAAATATAATAAAAGATTGCCCTCATTATCTGGACTAAAAAATGCCATCCTTCAGCAACATGCAAATTTTAAAATTACTTTTGATTGGAAACAATGTAAAAACTGGATTTTCGCAATTAAAAAACAGCAATTAAATATGGTATATAACCTTTTTCTAACTACTGCATTTGATAACATTAATTTTAAACATTTATTCTATGATTTACTCATTACCAGAAGTAAAAATCTTAAGTTTATTTATATGTTACAGACTTCAACTTTAATGACGAATCAAAACAATATACCAAAATAAACGAATATTGTACCTTGAATTTCACTAATTCTGTCTTAAATAATCTGAAGATAAATAATTTTTTAAAATCGGTTTCCAATTACTTTCCAGTCAAACATGTAAATCCTATAAATTGCTTATAAATATGATAAACTGCTAGGATGTTATATTTTCAATTATAATAAAAATGCCAAATCAATAGATATTAATCAAAATTATGAATTGGATAAAGAGTCATATTGCCACTGTCATTTAGAAAAATACAAAGACTTCGTAGATAAACACCATGGGCATGTTATAACGGGAAATCTAAATATTACTAATTATGATGCACTGATGTTACTTGGTACTAAGTACCGTATGCCTACTAAATTTAAACATAAATTAATATGTAAAGGTTTATTTCTTGACTTAAATAAATTTATCTATAAAATAAGTTATAAATATCAAATCCCTGTAGAAGCCTTCAAACCCTGGAGAGTCTTAATGCAGCAATACTTAAAAAATCACTATATATATAATCAAAAAATTAATAAATCATATAAACTTAATTCAATTAAAAATGATATTAAAGAAATACAAAATGATTTTGTCATTACATATGTCGATAAGGCAAGTGGTAACTATTCAATTATTTGTAAATATTACTATAAAAGTACCCTTCAGTCACACTTACTTAATAATCAAACCTATAATTTACATAAAACTAACCTTAAAATCTTATCCAATAGAATTTCAGCCAAATATAAGCAAATCCATCTAAAAAATAGTTGTAATAACATTCCATATATTGTTTTAGTACCCAAGTTTCATAAATCACCTGTTACTTTTCGAACCATTACCAGTGGGCATAATTCTTACATTACTAATGCTGGAAAATTATTATTAAAGATATTACATAAGGTATCCTTGTCAGATGAAATCTCAAATAATTGTCACATTGTAAAAAACAGTTTTGAATTAGTTAAGAAATTAAAAACTCTTACTAATATTCATAGTATTTATACCTTTGATTTCAAAGATTTGTTTAATAATATTAATATAGATGATCTCCATAGAATTATTTTAGGAATTTTTAAAAAATATAATATCAACCTAAAATATTCAAAATTTCTCTTTAAAAAATTACTTAATTTCACTCTTTATGAGAATTATATTCAACATGGTGGTACTTTTCTTAAACAAGAGGTTGGTATCCCACAAGGGGGGGGGGGGTGCCTCATCATTGTTAGCTAATCTGTATCTATTCTTCTATGAAAAAAACATTAATCCAAGCTTGCATAATATGCACATGTTTAGATATTTAGATGACATATTATGTGTATCCCCAAATAATATCCCTATATTATTAAAGTTTTATCCCAAAAATTTACAATTAAATGCAAGTAATAATGACTCAAATGTTGCAAACTTTTTAGATTTAAATTTAAATTTACACAATTGTAATATGGTTATAAACTTGTATGATAAAAGACAGGATTTTAAATTTAATACATCAAAAATTCAACATTTTGACTCTTGTTTGCATATATCTGTATTTAGAAATATTATAATAAACTTGGCTCTTAGAATCAATAAAATTTGTGATGAATATTATAAATTAGCGCATTTTATGGAATTATTGAGTACAGCGACTAATAATGCATATCCTTCCAAGTTTGTTATTAAAATTATCAATTCCGTGTATCAACTTTCACTCGATAACATCCTAGAAAATTTTCCCAATTATAGTGGCTAACATACATTAAAAAAAAAAAAAATATATATATATATATATATATATATATATATGTATATATATATATAATTATTTATTAATTATATAAATAAATAAAGATGAAAAATTATAAACTAAGTAAAAAAAAAATTAGAAAAATCAAAAAATCGGAAAATAAGATGCATTAACATTAATGTTTTGAATTTTATCTTCGCAAAAAAATTGTAACTTTTGCCAGTATTGAAACTACGATTTGAGCGCCCTTATAATGGTGTATAGTGGCATTCTCGTTTATCCAGTTTTCCTATGAATTACTTGTTTAGTAAGAATTTTCATTTTTGATTCATGTTCATATTCAGGATTGCATATATGGGATGTTCATATTCTTAATTGCTTGTCCGGTCTGCAGCTTAGACTCACTGGACGGGTCTAGGAGTATTACTGTGAACGTTCGTACTGCCTCCCTGGTAGAATTTTGACTTGTTCATTCCGGTGCTTCTAGATAATTAAGCTGTTGAGGTTGATCGTGTATACACGTGGTGGAAGAAGAAGGGTTCATGCCGCATGGTAATACAAATTTTCTTAATGTATCCAATTTTCATTTTTTCATTTTTTTATGCCTGTAGTCTGAGTTTGGACATTTATAGTAATGTATTATTGTCCAATCTGAAACAGGCATTTGTTTGGGTTAATTAGAATTAAATACTCAGACCTGAAGATTAATTTAATTCTTTTTAATCTCCGAATTTGGGCCCGTGCTGATTTTTTCTATTATCGGCATTATGGCCGTGGTTTTGCTTCTATGGGATGTTAATATTTCACGATTACTTGAATTAATTAGTTTTATTATTACTTCTTTCTAATGCATGTATATGTGTATGTATGTATATATATATATATATATATATATATATATATATATATATATATATCAGACTTGAGGAGGAATTTAACTCTGACTAATCATCGAATTTGGGCTGGTGCTGTTCTTTTCTCCTATCGGCATTATGGCCGTGAATTTTCTTCTTTAGTGATGTTAATATTACTTGAATTTTTTTTTTGTTATTACATATTTTTAATATATATATATGTGTGTATATAGCATGTATATGTGAATATATATATATATATATATATATATATATATATATATATATATATATATATATATATCTTTTAGCTTGTAGCCCAGGTAGACGGAATCTGTTTAAAATGAAATCCTTTTTAAGCTTAGTGTTTTTACATGTGTTTGGCTTTAATGCTTGGTTATTTACTATTTTTTATTATTCGAAATCTCACCATTGATATATGTTGATTATATTTAGCTTGGTGACTGGATATATGCATTTTATTCTCCTCTTGATTGATGAATCTCTATTTTTTACATCTTTTCACGTGTTATGGTTATATGAGTTACAACTTATCTCTAATCTATCATTGGAATTTCAAATAATATTTTTATTATATATATATATATATATATATATATATATACATATATATATATATACATATATATATATATATATATATATATATATATATATATATATATATATATATATATATATATATATATATATATGTAGTTTGGACATTTATAGTAATGTACTAGCAGCATACCCGTTCTTCGTACGGAGTATATAATATAAAGAAATTTGAAATTCATAATCATGCCCAAATTCTTATAGTATACTAAATGACATGTTTAATCAAAATATTCTGTTAAAATATTTAATATAATGCTCCTAAAAAGAAGTTTAAGAATCTCTGTTCTCGCTATATAAAATTATCTTCATGGACATATCTGAAGAATAAAACATCTTGGACCCCTTATGTAAGCAAATATAAAAAAAAATATGGAATTGAATCAATATATGCAAAATAAAAGCGTTAAAATTGTATGGGACCCGTACTAATTATATGCGCGAATATTAGAAAATATAACCTGTATTAGTAGATTACATGTATAAATTGAAAATACCAATAAACCCGTAATTTAAATTTGAAGACAGTCATTTATTCCAATATATGTCAAAATTAAAGTGCTAAAATTATATGGGAAGATATAAACGTACTACTTATAATGTCCGATTATTAGTAGAAGATTAACCGTTTTGCAATATGAGTCACAAATGTTTTTTGGTAAAATACAACAGACGACGTAATAAATTGAATATATAATTAATCCCCTTAATCTTCATACCAGAAGACTGTACTTGATTCCAATATATATGCCAATATATGTCAAAATATATGCCAATATACCTGTACTACTTATATTCTCGTAGGTTAGAAGATATACCCGTGCATTCCTAGAAGATTACTCGTACAACGTACAATATGCGTGTGTCAGCAATTTTTGCCGCAATAAAACAATGGCGTAATAACTTAAAAATATCAATAATCCCTGAATCAATAATTCCGGAAAATATCAATAATAATAATGTTTAAACCTGAAGAGTATAATTGATATTATCCAGTCCAAAATGAAATGGCAATGAAATTTATTTTATATACATATCTTCATTATTCAAATCGGAAAGGATTTAATAAAAATCGTCTGCCGCATAAACACATTGGATTTAAATCCGTTGCTAAGCGACATGATATCATTTGCTTCAAATAAATTGGTAGAAAAAATATCGTCTAAATAGTTATATTTCTATGGAACATTTGGCGACAGTTTCGTCAAATTAGCGACATTTTAAAAAATCGCCAAATTTATCGACAAGTGGGACTGTAGAACTGACAGTTCCACTTTGCGACAAATTGACGAAATATCATCGCAATACTATCCCCTAACAAAAAACAATTAATATCATTTATGTAGCGCAATTTTATCAATTTCAAGATATTTTTATAGATTTGAAAACATTTTTATCAATTTGGTGACATTTTAAAAATTCGCTAAATGTATTACTAAGTAGGATGGTTGGTCTGACAGATAAATGCTAACCAAACATCATTTCAGTACTCTCTTCTAACAAAACAAAAAAAAATTTCATTGATATGTAGAAGACCCAAGCCACACGACCAACCCGAAGGTTTATGGCAGCTGTTTGTGTGTCGTTTATATAAATTTGGCGACATTGCCGTCAATTTGGCAAAGTTTAAGAAAAGTTGTCAAATTAACGATATCCCTCCAAATTCGTAGCTTTGAATTTTCAGATCTGAATGAAACATTCTTATCCCGTTTCAATATACTAAATGAAAACACTACAATTGTATTAGAAGATATACCCGCTCTACTCTTTTTCTGTTTCAACAATCGGCTATATGAATTTATTGGCTAAACACAATATATGAGTTTAGTAGCTAAATACGATATAAGCTTGAAAACTCTTTGCCAAAATAAATGAAATTGATGTACGCGGTCAGCAATTAATATAATTAAAAGAAAAATCAAACCGTCCATTCATAAGATATATTTTTATATCCATTTATCCATTTATTTATTATTTAAATCGAAAAAAAATAATAAAAACATTAACAAACACATTTAATTTAATTGCGATGGCGAGCAACATGATATATCCTCCTAAAATGTTAAAATTTATCAACCACTAACACTACACCCGTTATTCGTACGGAGTGTATAATTTAAAGAAACTTAAAGTTCGCAATCATGTGCAAATTCGGTTAAAATATTAAATTTATTGCTCCTAAAGAGAAGTTTAAGAATATATGTTCTCACTATGCAAAATTATCTTCACGATCAGATCTGAAGAATAAAACATCCTGCCCCCTTTTGTAAGCAAATTTACAGAAGAAAAAATAGGAATTGAATGAATATATGCAACGCGTACTAATTATATTGTCGCAGATCAGAAAATATGCCAATGTGTTAGTAGAAGATTACCCGTATTACAATATGCGTCTCAAAAATATTTGCCAAAATAAAAGAGATGACGTAATAAATTGAAAACATCAATAATATCCGTACTCTTTATACCAGAAGGTCGTAATTGATTCCAATATATGCCAATATATATCAAAACATATGTCAATATACCTGTACTACTTATATTCTCGTAGATTAAAATATATACACGTGTATTTGTAGAAGATTCGTACAACATACAATATATGAGTTTAAACAATTTTTGTCATAATAAAATAATTGCATAATAACTTGAAAATATCAATAATCCTTGAATCAATAATCCCCGAAAATATAAATAAATTTTAAACCTGAAGACCGTAATTGATATTATCCAGTCAAAAATGCTATAAGAAAAATCAAATCGTTCTTTTCTAAAATATATTTTTATATCCATTTATTTATTATTCAAATCGAAAAAATAATTATTAAAATTAACAGACAGATTTAATTTAATTGCGTTTCTGAGTAACATGATTTAAGATAGAATCTTATAACATGTTAAATATGTCATGTCTTATAACATAAACTGCGAAATTAAATAACGGTTTTGATTTCTCTATACTTCTGATTGTTCCGTAAAAGCTTGTTTTAAATAAACCATGAACCATGGAGATAGATTTCCCCTTTAAATCATGTTTCAAACAATTCATGTTTTCAGAAAGTGACTAATTAACGCAAAAAATCTCCCATCAAACTCAGAGATTAAATTTTAATTCACTTTCAAACGATTTTCAAGCTTTTCGTTTGGATAAACCACGGAGTTAGGGAGTAGAACTCGTAGGGAAAAGTTCCGTTTTTCATTAATATCTCGACAACCCCAGGTCTTAGAAACTCGAAACTTGGACAAAATTTATGGGGGGATATTTCAAGGCTATTCACCAAATTTCATTAAATTCGGTTCAGCCGTTTTTCCGTGATGATGAGACAAACGAAAATTTCGTTTTTTGCTAATATCTCGAGAACCACTGGTCGTAGAAACTCAAAACACGGATATAATTTTAAGTGGGGCTATTTCTGGGCTACCCACAAAATTTCATCAAATTCGGTTCAGCCGTTCTCCCGTGATGGTGTGACAAACAGACAGACAGACAGACAGACAGACAGACAGACAGACAGACAGATTTTCATTTTTATTTATATAGATTATTGTGCAATCTGAAACAGGCATTTGCTTGAGTTAATTAGAATTAAAAATACTCAGACCTGAAAATGATTGAGCCGGTGCAGATTTTTTCTATTATCGGCATTTTGGCAGTGGTTTTGCTTCCATGGTGATGTTAATTTTTCACAATTACTTGAATTATTTATTTTTATTATAACATCTTTCTAATATATATATATATATATATATATATATATATGTGTGTGTGTGTGTGTGTGTGTGTGTATATAGCTTAAATAATGATTGATATGGATTTAGCATCAAGTACAGGATGAGGATCGAGCTGGGGACTTTACTAAGGATTTTTCTTGCAGCATATATTTCTCTAGATTGGCTATATATAGAGCTTAGATGATAATATGTATTCAGCTAAATTATCAGAAGAGGTAGTTAGGTTTACTAAAAGATTTCCACTTGCGGTTTTATCACTTTCGGTTTAAAATATTTTTTTAAAATATCTATTTCTCACGCTTGGCTACAAATGAAGATTAGATGATCACTTGATATTGATTCAGTATCACATTTCAGAGGGCGTAAAAAAGACGGAATCGTAAGGATTTTTATTTCCATTTCTGGTGATGTCACTTGTGGATTTTCCGAAAATTCGTATTATTGTTCGTATGCATGCAAAAGAGAATGAAAATGATTAATAATTGCGTCGAAAATAAACTGTACTCATCATATGAAGTCTCCTTTATAAATTTCCTGTATTTTACTGTAAGCAATACCACTTCAATTTAATACTATCTCAATAAATAATATACTCATTGTTGAAACGTTACAGTGAAACATTTCCTGTTTCAATGTATTTTATGTGACCAAAACACTCTTGTCATCATAGTATGATGGAATGCGTATTTACCTCTTTTCTAATGCAAAAAGTTCCCTAATTAAATAAGCGAAAAAATATGTTTCTGTAATTAGTTTAACATGTTTCATTAATTTATTTCTGGGCATTTTTTTCGATTCTTGCATTTAAGGGAAATAATTTTCGTCATCCAGCAGCGCAGAAGACATTTTTCACTAAGCGGGACATGAAAGATGGATTTTTTTTAATTGGCTTAATTGCTCAGTTTTATTTCTTATATTGATATAAAATTATATTTTCTTAAATGCTATGAATTTAGTTAATTTTTGCAAAATCTGAGACAGTCATCAAGGATGATTAAGTCTTTATTGAAAATTTAATGTATAAAGGTTTGTAAATATGAACTTCGAGAATTTATGCAAAGATTTTAAATAAAAAATGCTTGAATTTTTAATGTTAAGAAGTAAATTAAGAAGGAATCTTCTGAGGATGACAAGTGGTGTGTACATTATATTAAACGGAACTACTAAGTATACGACTTTACACACTTATTTCGTACAATTATACGAATTTATGGAAAAACAGGCAATTGGAAATCCTTAGAGAACTTCCGAACTCCCTTCAAAATTCGATGCCTTTGATGATAAAGAACCCCCTTCAAAACCCATATCAGTCATCATCTGAGCTCTATTTTCAGTCAGTCCTAAGAAACAGATGTTTCAAGGAAAATGTAAATTTTTAATAGGAAATGATATCTATCAAACCGGAAGTGGAAATCCTTAGTGAAACGTCTACTTTCACCAGAATTTGATTCTGAATCCATATCATCATCATCTAAGATTTATCCATATCTGAGTCTGAAAATAATATATTTAAAACAAAATTGGAGACGAAGTTTAAATTCTTAGTAAATTTCCCTACCCTCTAAATCTCACTCATTATCTTCACTCATTACCTTCTATCTATAGCCGATTATGAGAAACAGATGTTTCAAGGAAAAGGAAAATTTTTGAACCGGAAATGGAACTGCTTTGTGAGCCTCTACCCTTTCAAGAATTTGATGCCGAATCCTTATCAGTCATCATCTAAGCTCTATCTATAGTCAGTCCTTAAAAATAGCGCCGCCCAGGCGGTGAAGTGGATAGCGTCTCCGACTGCTGTCTAGTGGGCTTGGGTTCGAATCCCGAGTAAGGCAAGGTTGTTTTCTTGAGGATGAAGACAGTCTTCCGCCCTCTGGGTCCTCTCTAAATGAGAAGCTGCACCCCCCTTGACCTTCTTCAGTGATGCTTGTTTGTGTTAATAAACTTTGTGATCTTGTCTTGTGTCATTCTTTGTCCGTCTTCTGACATCACTGGTCCTGTTTGTGGTTCCACCGAAATAGGAGGTTGTAAGCAACAACAGCAACAACAACCTTAAAAATAGCTGTTGTAGGGAAGATATAAATTTATGATCCGGAAGTGAGATCTTCAGAAACGGAAGATGAAATTTTTAGTGAAGCACCTTACCATCTCTGGAATCTGATGCTGAAAACATATCAGTCGTCATCTAAACTCTATCTGTAGTAGATCCTGAGATAAAGATGTTTCGAAAAATTTGCTTCTGGTTAAAACATGGTATATAATTTTTTTTACCATTAATAATAAAGCTTGCACACTGGCAGAACTAATCATTAGTAGGCATTATGTATGTTTATATCACCTTCAGCAAGCAAATTTTCGAAGTAGCGGATTTTCTTGCGGCCATTGCAAGTACCGGCAATCCCGTGCTAAATATGCGCAAGTGCATAATAAGTGCAAAACCAAACTTTGGACTCTGTTATTTGCAATGGGAGCGTGATCCTTCAAATTTTCATTTAAGGTTATGATGCTATTATAAACACCGGGGTTTAAAGTGTAATGTTTAAGGTTTTGATACAAGCACGAAAACAAATTTCATATATAAATAAAATCTTGAAAAACTGACCCCCCCCCCCCCCGCATCATGGATGAATATTGAGGATCATAAATTTATTTTATTACTTCATTACATTTCATTCATTTCAAAAATTAAAAATAAACATTTGAAGTATGTAGACCTGTTTTATATATATAGATTAGATGATGACTGATATAGATTCAGCATCAAATTCCGGAGGACATTTGGGGTTCATTAAGGCTTTCCACTTCCTGTTTATTTTTCATTTCTGAGTTATTTTCCATTTTCAGTTAAATTTCCTTTTTCTTGAAACATCTATTGCTTAGAATCGCAATAGATAAAGCTTATATGATAACTGATATGAATTCAGCATCAAATTTTGGAGCAGGTAGGATGGTCCATTAAGAATATTCAGTTTCTGTTTAGTTTTCACTTTTAGGTTCAAAAATTCTCTTTGCAATATCTATTTTACAGGATTGGTTACAGATAGAGCTAAGATGATGACGGATATGAATTCAGCATCAGATTTAAAAGGGCTATAATAAAATAAGGGCTATAATACAGCTTCATTGCAGAGAGAGTGAGAGGGTTCACTAAGGATTCTCACTTACTGTTTATTCAACTATTAGTTCAAAAATATTCATTAAAATATCCCCTTTTAAAATAGATGTCATTTCCCAACCTCGATTACCGATAGAGGAGTATCGAATAAGACTAAATTACACAAAATTCTACTAGCATAAAAAATCTGACGTGAGCAGCACATGACTTTCCCTGCAAACTCATATTCACGTTCTCTTTATTTCTATTATAATTTATTAAATAAAGTTTAATTGCACAAAATAACACACATAATTATTTTAAATTACACTGAATTTGCAATTTTAACTCAATTTTCGTCTTCTTTTAGTAACTGGACTTATTTTCAAAGGTGGCGTAGCGAAAATGCGAAAAAACTAAAATATTTGGAGCGATTCCTAGTGTAATGGGGTTGGTATTATTCTTTTCATCGTCAAAAATTACGTATAAAACAAGCATTTAATTGCTATATCTGAGCATACGTAGTCCTCTCTTTTAGATTTTCTTAATTTTTGACGGCCATTTGGCAAAAATAGGCAGGTTATTTTTTTCCAAATCATACCCAAATCTAATCAGCACCAGGGTAACCCACAAGTGACTTGTCTACCAAATTTTGTAAAATTTAGTCTATCAGGTTTTTAGCTAGAGTGGATGCAGGCAATTTTTTGCGGGCTATTTCGCAAAAAAAGGCAGGATCTTTTATCCCAAATAGTTCCAAAATCTAATTACCACCAGGGTGAACTACAAGGGACTTACCTACCAAATTTTATGAAATTCGGCCAATTAGTTTTACCGTTAGGGTGGATATATACATTGCACAATCAGACACACATACACAGACGTCACTCTAAAAATGTATTTTTCGTATTCTAGCGGTGTCAAAACCTGTACATCCGTCCAAAAACTCGAGTTGCGATTTTTGGCATGATTCCAATACTTTCCCTATACATTACCATGTATTGCAGGGAAAGTAAAAAGCTACGAAAATAAATAAGAGCTACATACAATCACCCCCCCCCCCCCTGAAAGTTAAGAAATAGGTAAAAATGGAACAAACATGAATAATAAATGATAACATTACAGGCCACCAGCTGGACTGTGGAAAAAATGCAGTATTGGACAAGTCATTAACCAAATGACTGGGATTTTTCTTTATGTAAATTGCTTCAAAAAGTCTTAGATCTACGTGCATTTTAGCATAACCCTCGCTGAAAAAAATTCTAAACGTTTGTAACGCTAAATTGGCGTATATTGATGTAGGAATAAAAATTATTAAAAATTAAGATAGAGGTATGCTGGTGCATTACCAAGTATTTTTTTTTATAATTAAACCCGCGTTTCCGAATTGCAGTGCTAGTTCTTAAACAAACATGCATAAATAAAATAACATACCTTTATAAAATCTGGCAGTTAAAATGCTATAATGTAAAAATTCCTAGAATACTATAAGTTAATTTTGAGATCCTTCAAATATAGGGGATTTTTTAATTAAAAATATTATGTATATTCAAACACAAAATATTATGTATATTGTAATTTGAACATTTGATAACAAAAATTCAAATGTTCAAATTGCAATAGACAAATTTATCGAAACCAGTGATATTTTGTTTTAGTGTGTGGCAGAGACTTTTATGTGGATATAAAAAGACAAAAAAATGTTTATTAAGGACATTATTCCTAACAGCATGTTTTTTTACAGTGACGTAAGATTTGCGTCACACTGACTTTGGGACGTCACAGGACGTCTCAGTACGTTTCGGCAATGTCATATTGAGGTCACAGCGAAGTCATTTTGGCATTTTCATGGTCGTTTGTGACGTCGTATATAAACTTGTTTGTGACGTCACATTGTAATTGCCATTGTAATGTCATCACATTGTTTCGTGTTAATTAAATTGTGGAAACGTCACAGAATATAGTCACAAAGAAGTTTCGAATTTACTAATACATAACGTCGCTTAGAAGTCGCAAGTATGATGTCACATTGTGACCCAGGTGTCACGTGACTACAACGTCACTGTCACACATGTGACGATCTTTGCTGTGAGGGTGAGAAATTCATATATGTGGATGATCTAAACATTCAGAAATGCAAGACGATTGTTGCTTTCTATTTAATAAATACATTACATCGAAGGATCAATGGAATTGAAAATGTCCAAAATACCATCAACACCGTTGAAAGACATCTATAAGAGCAAAATAAACTTATTCTTTAGTATATATTTTTACTGTGATTAATTTATAATCAAAGTATACACTGAACTTCAATTATAATGATTTAATTATGAGCAATTGCTTTTGATTGCTTTATCTGAATAGGTTTCTGCTACGTATGAATAATAAATGTTTATGTATCCTTTTAAAATAAAATTGTGCTTATATGTAACATATTTACCAATGTAAAACATATAAAATATTACATGTATGATAATAAGAACTGATGCTTAATTCCAAATAGTACCTCGTATGCTGTTCTTAATGTGCATTGAATCGATGTTATTAAGTTACGAATGTAAGATTATTATTTTTAAATTCTAAAAGAATTTTATTAAACACTGAAAAAATTATTCCACATCTGCATTTATGTGCTCTTGAGAAATGTGACCACATAAAAGCAGCTTCAACGATGTTCAATAAACCAACGAAAATGTTACCGTTATTGTATCTCAGAAGATAACACGCAATTTTCAAATTTACTCCAAAACTAATTTGTTCAAAAAGATTCCACGATGATTAAAGTTGTTCCCATTGTTATAAAAACTCACAGTAGAACATCAAAATTATGGCTCTTTTATGAAACTTTTAGTTTCCCAATAAAGTTTAACAAATAAATTATTTGGTAATAAAAATCACAAGAAAAAAATGTTTCTATACATCTTGCAAAAATGAAAATTTATACAGGAATTTTAAATTTGTTGTAAACTTCTTTCTTTTATCATTTTATTTGAAAGAATAATTAAGCTTAAGTATGACTTTTTTGGTATTTCTTAGACATCTGAAAGAGTACTCAAAAACCTGTAATGAGATCTTGTATTAGAGAAATTTCACAAAATGGTTATGTTGTTACTCTCTGTTATGCATTAGCAGCCATGCAGGATATATAATTCTTCACCTGGTTGTCGAAGCAATTACATTTAATTTTGGCCCTCGCCACTGAATCTGTGATAAAATCGTGGTCATATAGGGCATTTGTTTGTTTTCTTGAATGGAAAAATAATTTGGATGTGATAAAATTGGCTCATTTCTCTTTCTTGAATGGAATGAAAATTAAATTTACTAATTATGCAATAAGTTGAGCGGTTTCAAGTAAAAATAAAAAATCTGATGTGGGCAGCACATGACTTTCCCTGCCCACGTTCTCTTTATTCTAATTAAATTTAATTCACTTTTAATTCAATTTTCGTTCTCAGTTGGTAACTGGACTTATTTTCAAAGGTGGCGTGGAGAAAATAGGAAAAAACTAAAATATCTCGAGAACGGCTAGTCCTAATGTAATGGGGTTGGTCTTATTCCTTTCATTGTTAAACATTACGTATAAAACAAGCATTTACTGGATATATTTAAGCATACGTAGTTTCTATTTTAGATTTTGACGATTATTGCAGGTCATTTCGCAAAAAAGGCAAGTTTTTTTCCAAATCGTACCAAAATCTAATCAGCATCAGGGTGACCTACAAGCGACTTATCTACCGAATTTTGTGAAATTCGGTCTATTAGTTTCTCAGCTAGAGTGGACACAAGCAATTTTTGCGAGCCATTTCGTAAAAAAGGCGGTTTCTGTTTTTACGAATCGTACCAAAACCAATCAGCACCAGGGTCACATTCAAGTGACTTACCTACCAAATTTTATGAAATTCGGTCCATTAGTTTTTGAGTTAGAGTGGATACATACATTGCACAGACACATAGACAGACACACAGACAGTCACACACACAGACAGACACACAGGCAGTCACACGCACAGACGTCATGCTAAAAATAGTTTTTTCGTATTCTAGAAGTCTCGAAACGTGTAGATCCGTCGAAAACTCAAGTTGCGATTTTCGAGATGATTCCAATACTTTCCCTATACATTACTATGTATTGCAGGGAAATTTAAAAAGTCTAAAACAAGAAGCACTGTAGTTCCCCCAATATGCTCAAATTGTTTTCTCTCGTTATGCATATTTTTTAAAATTAGTTATTGTTTTACTGCGACGTTATGTGTTCTATTGTAGAAACACATATATGAAATGAAAACGTGTTTAAAATTACATCGGAGACTTGCAGTTTTTATATCATTATTATTTTTCACACTAACGTATAAAGAAAGCATTGTTTTTCTGCAAAATCGAATTTTCGAAATGTTTTGAAAAATGCGAGTCTATGTACGTGTGTTTGGTTGTATGTATTTGTATGTCTGTTTGTTTGTATGTGTGTTTGTTTGTATGTGTGTTTGTTTGTATGTGTGTTTGTATGTGTCTGTTTGTTACTTTGATTGTGTGTGTATGCGTGTGTATGTTTATTTGTGCGTGTGTGTTTGTTAGTTTTTGTGTGTGTACATGAATTCATGGAGAATATATCTCACGAATGAATGGACTGTTTGGAATAAAATTTGGTAAGATTGTTACAACTAGTAAATACTGAAAATCTGTTCATTTTAAATACAATTAAATATTTAAAAGTGGCCGAATTTTTGAAGGATTATTTAAAAAATTCATATAATAGTAAATTAAGAATTATTTTCTACATGATTTATAATTTTTATACGTGATTTATCATTATCATGACACTAATTGATGGCAAGAAAACCCTAGTATGAATCGTTTTCGAAATAATGTACTTTTAAAAAGATAAATTTATCGAAACAGTTGCATGCAGTTTAAAAAAGTCGTATATGTCTTTATATACCTTCTCTTTCTACATCTAATTGTATGTGACAAATTTGTTAACAACTTTCTTCAGAATTTAACGCGTTCCATTTACAGGGAAAGATACTTTTGCAAAACTTTTGTATAGAAATAATTTGTTAATATTATCTATTTTATGGGATATTATTCAACTATCAATATAATTTTCATGTGGATTTTTGCACAGTATAAGTAAGCTATTTTATTTGGGTAAATAAAATCGACAAAAGCAACACATTTTCAATTACATTATGCTTATTCGATGCAAATAATTATGTGGTATGGTTTTAAAATTTTGTGCGCATATTTGAGGACTTTGTGTAAGATATCTAGATAGTTTCTGTTTCAACATATTCACCATTCGATGTAGGAGTTTATGGAAAAATAAATGTTTTTGAAACATTAAAACAAATATAATTTTTTTTTTCATTTTAGAAATGCATTTACTGAAACTGCATCACTGGTGTAAAAACAGTACAGTAAAAAATGTCACAGTAAAAAAATAGTTTTTAATTATTAGCATTGTCTCATACATAAACTATATTTCTTAGCTGAAGTTCAAAAAAAATATGTAGCTCTCTGTACTCAAATTAAATTTGTCTAAATATAGATTGACCAGAAAGAATTACTAGTTGTTTCCAGGTCTATAAAAATACTCCCGCTACTTACATAATACAGATACAGATAACACCATTCAATTTCCAAATCTCTATTTTTAACTATAATTATTCTCGTGATACGTTTTCCATGAGCAACTGTGTCAATTATACAAAGCGGGCCTCATACGTCCAAAATAAGCTACTTTGATAAGCATTAAACAAACTCCTTTGATACGTTGAATGAGGACGCGAATCAGGGCACGACTGCCGCTCGTTGGTAGAACGATATAATGAAAATTTAGTCTTATTTTTTTTCAAAGCTCATGTATAAAACAAGCATTTAATTGATATATTTGAGCATACGTAGTTTTTTAGAATTTGATGATTTTTGCGGGCCACTTCTCACAAAAAAAAAAAAAAAAAAAGGGCAGGTTATTTTATTCCGAATCATAGCAAAATCTAATCGGCACCATGGTAACCTACAAGTGAGTTATCTACCAAATTTTGTAAAATTTGATCTAATAGTTTTTCAGGTGGAGTAGATACAAACAATTTTTGCGGGCCATTTTGCAAAAAGAGGCGAGTTCTTTTATCCCGAATTGTACCCAAAACTAATCAGCACCAGTGTTACACACAAATGACTTACCTACCAAATATTATGAAATTTGGTCCATTAGTTTTTCAGTTAGAGTGGATATATACATTGCACAGACAGACAGACAGACAGACAAACAGACACACAAGCAGACACACAAACAGACAGACACACACGCAGACGTCAGTAGTTTTTTAAGTAAAAATTAAAATAATAATAACACCTGTTATATGAAGCGATCACGTGACCATGATATGAAAAGATCACGTGACCCACTTCAAAATGATATATGGCGTCCATCTTGGCTCGTGATTTTTAAAGTTCTTTTTAATTCATATTGAGTGTTGTATTCGTCTTAAAACCACTTTATTTTTGCTTAAATTCTGTGCATCTACATACTGAAACAGCGCAATTACAATATATTTGAGTTTAAATGCTCATCCAAAATTTGATTATTTCTACAACGAAGCCTATTTTTCACCTATGTAAAATGTAAACAGCAAAATATATAGAATGAGTTGTATTAGAATTGCTGTTTTTCTTTAACACAAATTCATTTAGTTCATGGAGTCTGCGTAGCTGATATGAATGAAATATTCATTGATTTTACAAGGAGAAGGACGATTTTTTTCGATGAAGTTTTACGCATAGAGTTTAATTACTTGTAGCTCCATGGTCTTAATTTTTAAATAAAATAAATTATTATAGTATTGTGATGAATGACATGAATGGGAAATTATTTATGAATGAAATGCTGCTTTTATAGAGAGATCCAGTCGTGTTATTTTTTCTATGACGGCATTTGAATGAATTTCAGTTGTTTTCAATGAAGTTTTCAAATATAATAAATTATCGTAGTATTATGATAATTCTAAAATTATTACCGAGGAATGCGTAACATTTTAGAGATGTTTAAACCAGGCAATTTATATTTCAATGCCGTCATTTGAATGAAGTCCATTTTTTTTTTCATGAATGTTTAAGTTTTCAAATAAAATAAATTAATGTAGTATTGTTATAAGTTTTAAAATATTACCGAGGAATGTAATGCATTTTATACATGTTTAAATAAAATTGCATTGAAGTTAGAAAGTGTTTCATAATCAATGCTTTAAGCATGATTGATCTTTCTTGTTCCGAATAGTACCAAAAACTAATCAGCACCAGGGTCACATCCATGTGACTTACCTACCAAATTTAATGAAATTCTGTCCATTTGTTTTTGAGTTAGAGTGGATATATACATTGTACAGACACACAGACAGACACACAGACAGACAGACAGGCACACAGATAGTCACACAGACAGACACATACACAGACGTCATGCTAAAAATAATTTTTTCTTATTCTAGAGGTATCGAAACGTGTAGATCCGTCGAAAACACGAGTTGCGATTTTCGACATGATTCCAATACTTTCCCTATACATTACCATGTATTGCTGGGAAAGTAAAAAGTAATTATTGCCATTCAGCGAATGTTCATCGCATTTAAGTGAAATTTTAGCACAATACTGATAATGATAATATAATACCAAATTAAAAAATCTGATGTGGGCAGCACATGACTTTCCCTGTAGACTTATATTCACGTTCTCTTTATTTTAATTAAATTTAATCACTTTTAATTTAATTTTCGTTCTCATTTGGTAATTGGACTTTCAAAGATGGCGTAGAGAAAATACAAAGAAACTAAAATATCTCGAGAACGAGTAGCCCTAGTGTAATGGGGTTGGCTTTATTCATTTCTTCGTTAATAATTACGTATAAAAGAAGCATTTAATGGATATATTTGAGCATACGTAGTTATTTATTTTAGATTTTGACGATTTTTGCGGGACATTTTACAAAAAAAGGCAGGTTATTTTTTTCCAAATCGTACCAAAATCTAATCAGCACCAGGGTGACCCACAAGCGACATATCTACCGAATTTTGTGAAATTCGGTCTATTAGTTTTCCAGCTAGAGTGGGTACAGGCAATTTGTGCGGGCCATTTCGGAAAAAAAGCGGGTTCTTTTATCCCGAATCGTATCCAAACTAATCAGCAGCAATTCTCCCACAAGTGACTTACCTACCAAATTTTATGAAATTCGTTCAATTAGTTTTTTAGTTAGAGTGGATACAAAATCTGCACAGACAGATAGACAGACACACAGACACACAGACGTCACGCTAAAAATAGTTTTTTCATATTCTAGAGGTCTCGAAACGTGTAGATCCGTCGAAACCTCGAGTTGCGATTTTCGACATGATTTCAATACTTTCCCTATATATTACTATATATTGCAGGGAAAGTTAAAATCTGATGTGGGCAGCACATGGCTTTCTCTGCAGACTTAAATTGGAATTTTCTTTATTTCTTTAATAATTCATTACATTGAGTTTAATTGCAACAAATAACACTAAATTTGCATTTTAAATTCAATTTTTGTTTTTATTTGGTAATTGGACATTTTTCCGATAGCGGCGTAACAGAAATGCAAGAAATCACAAATATCGTGAGAACGGTTAGTCCTAAAGTATAATGGAGTGTGTTATATTCTTTTCCTTGTCAAAAATTGAGTATAAAACAAGAATTTAATTGATACATTTCATCATACGTAGTCTTTTTTTTTTTTTTTTTTAGATTTTATCAATTTTTGCTGGCCATTTCGTAAAAAAAGGCAGATTGTTATTTTCCGAATCATACCAAAATCGAATCAGCACCAGAGTGTCCTACAAGTAACTTATCTACCAAATTATGTGAAATTTGGTCAATTATTATTTTAGGATGGATACATAAAATTATTGCGGGCCATTTCGTAAAAAAAGACAGGTTCTTCTTTTCTGAATCGTACCAAATTCGACTCAGCACCAGATTATCCAACAAGTAACTTATCTACCAAATTTTGTGAAATTTGATAACTTTGTATTTTAGCTAGAGCGGATAAATGAAATTTTTACTGGCCATTTCGCAAAAAAAGGCGGGTTCTGTTTTTACGAATCGTACCAAAAATTAGTCAGCACCAGGGTCATATCCAAGTGACTTACCTACCAAATTTTATGAAATTTGGTCCATTAGTTTTTGAGTTAGAGTGCATACATACATTGTACAGACACACAGAAAAACAGACAAATAGACAGGCAGACACACACACAGCCTTCAAGCTAAAAATAGTTTTTTCGTATTCTAGCGGTCTCGAAACATGTAGATCCGTCGAAAACTCAGTTGCGATTTTCGACATGATTCCAATACTTTCCCTATACATTACCATG
The DNA here is from genome assembly GCA_951213105.1 of Amaurobius ferox. Classification (NCBI taxonomy): domain Eukaryota; kingdom Metazoa; phylum Arthropoda; class Arachnida; order Araneae; family Amaurobiidae; genus Amaurobius; species Amaurobius ferox. The sequence continues at coordinate 68,857,684 of OX578148.1, forward strand.
TATTGCAGGGAAAGTAAAAAATAGGACAAAACCTTTTGAATTCGAATTGTTAAAAAATCCATAAATGTAATGCACTTAGTTTGCGATCAGCAGTCCTTTCGTCCAGACGAAACGTCAGCGATTTTTATCAAGACAACTGTTCTCGAATATTTCGTCTTCTCCAGTAAAAAAAGAAAACATTTAATTTGAAAAAATGTCTGAAAATAGCAATTTTCGACATAAAAAAGTTGTAACAGAAATTTCGCATTTTTGGGACTTGAAGCAGCTTTGTAGCAAAATTCACTACTGTCCTACGTTTCGATCTTCTGCTGCAGACGACAATGGCGCACGGAGATATAAACATCTTCTTTTATTATATAAGAAGATTTCAAACACTTGGAAAGAGTCTTGAATGACATTACCAAGAAAAGATTTCAAATCCACTTTATAATTCCACACTCAAAAGTATTGTGTGTTGGTAGTTGTAAAGGATAAATTGTTTGTGAAAGTGAAATCATTGTATTATGTAATGACAGTCATCTGTCCACATCATATATTTTAAGTGTATAATGATTTAAGAAGAATGTTTTTTCATTACATTGGATAAAATAAAGTACTATTCCTTTTAAATGTGTAATAAATATTTTGCATAGGAATACAAAATGCATGCGTTTTAGTTTCAAAATGACTGAAATGGTGTTTATATTTCGTATGCTTGACAATCGTTAGTAATGCAAAATTTTAGACATAAAATTATGTGCATCATAATCATTTGTGTTTGCTTTTGATTTATTTAATTATACATTAATCTGGGTATGTATGAAATCGATTATTTACTTTTCGTTTGGTTGTGCACGTAGTTTATAATTCCTAATTACAATATTCTTTAAAATATTTTAGTTAAACAGAATAACGCAAGAATAAAACCAATTTTCTTCCTCTATTTTATGAATTCTTCGAAATCGAAAGCAAGCATTCAATTTATATAAAATCAATTTCGACTTTCCTTCATAAACCAAAACAAATGTTAATAATATTACACCAAACAAGACAGCAATTGTTAAACATTCGCAATTTTCTTAAAGATATTCAGGGATGATGAAAATGATTACCCCTCTTTAAAAAAGAACATCGTCGGACATAAACCTTGTCGCCAATTTCTAAAAGATCTTGTTTTCTCAATGAAATTTAGAACAAAATAATTCGACAATCACAAACTCAAGATAATGTTCGAAAGACCTGTTTTTTTAGTCCACTTTACGAAAATTAATATTTTGGAGGGAATTGCAAATTTGTTTCTTCTTCTTTTCGTTATCGCTTTATTTGAAAGTATAATTGAACATTTACTTCTTAGATATTTTTAAAGTCATTGGAAAGAGCTCTCAATCACGGGAAATGAGCACTTGTTTTGTAGCAGAGAAATTTACCAAATTGCTTTCCCTGTTCCACACTATTACTCAGAGAAAATGTTGCGGGATGTATGGTTCTTCCTTTGATTATCGTACAAATCGCATTCTTTCTTGATTATTGCCACTTAGGCTGTGATAAAATCTTGATCATACTTTGTGTTTGTGCGATATTTTTAGGATAATTGAGGAATAGGAATACAATTTAATAGGTTGCTGTGAAATTGTATTGCACTGATGGAATTCTCAATAGGGGACGTTGCTAAAGTAAAGAATGTGCTATTATTGCAGATAATAGAATCTCTCTTTCTCTCTCTCTCAATGGACTAGTTTCGGGTTCCTTATGAACTCGTCAGTATGGAATAGTCGCTACCTACAGTGACAGCAGGAAAACTTTCTATGTAGTTTTGTAAACTTCCATGGAGACCAATAAATTCAGTTCTACCATTTTACCGGCATTCATTTTCATAAAATGTAAAATTAGGTTGTACGAGGCTTCAACGGTCAAATTTTTCTGAGTATGAGCTTGAATTTATAGCTTCTAGCAACCGGTGCTCAATATTTGCTTTGAACTCAAACTGTGCCAGGTACATCTTGAGCTAAGTCTTTGCTTTGGAAAGACAGAGCTCAATGTTTGAGTTGCATACCCTAAACTCAATCTTTGCGTCGCACAGCCAGAGCTCAATCTTTGCCTGGCGCAACTTTAGTTCCATCATTGTCCTGCGCAGTTTAGTCACAAACAAAAGGATTATTAAATGTGTTTACTAATAGATGGCGTTAGCGGTCTAGATTGATAGCGTGCGGACATCATCAGCGACCGATACGTTGATCAAAAAATGTTAACATTTCGCTGGTTTGAAAAAATTATAATTTATGAACGAATGGCTTCATGAAATTATTTTCTGCTGTGGAACAGTTTGTGATATTTAAAAGAGCTAGTGCTAAATAATAAACTTTGGATTTCCCGGCAATAATTTTACATCGCAAATCGACTACGTTTTAAACACACGAAAAGTATATATGATTTAAAAATTCAGAGTAAAATCCGTCTATTAATCGTACTGATACCGTTGTTTGTAGATAATTCTTTGGTCTTTCCGATGGTGTCAAGATAGAAATTCTGTAATAATATTTTCGTCGCTAAGGAATCGAACTGCGTGAATATCATCCAGAATTGTTGTAAATTGGACTAAAACATGAAATGACTAAAAAGCTCGAAATTAAATTATTTTTAATTCGAAATTAAAGAAATAAAGCAGAGGTGTACTTATTTGGGTACTAAAGTACTTATATACTAAATGTCATGGCCATATGATGCTTAGATTTCTCGCTACAGACTACAGATATACATTTTCCTTTATTAAGGTAGTTTTAGCCAAAGAAGAAATGCGAAATTTAGAGTCAATTAAATTGTTATTTCCAGAGTCTTATAAAAATTTCATAGCTGCGTAGAGCAGGGCGTGGAAGCCCAGTGGTTATCGCCCGGGAGTTGCACTCGATAGGCCCGGATTCAATTCCCGCCACTGCCAAAACTGCCGCGTGTTCACACGGAGAACGATCACGTTAAACATGTGGATCCGTAAGTTCTTCCGAGAGGTTGGTGGTAGGGAAAGGAGGGTACGGTCCCTGTGGATGCCTCCCCCACTGGGTTCCCTTCTAAATTGGGTAGCACTTCCCGGCAGTCCAAACAAATACCTTACACCCTTCTGGTAGGTCGGGCGGTCTGGGTCTCAACAACAGATGCACAGAGCGCAGATGCTGTGCGCAAGTTCAGCTACTTGTTTAATTATTACCAATATTTCTTTTTCATGCAACATTTAATTTATCTAATAATTGCAATAGGTCTTGGTCATCATGAAAACATAAATTTATTGATCATTAATTAATTATGTTAGTTCAAAAATTTTGCAAACACCCTTAAAAACTTCATGATACGATAATGGCCAGAACACTGCTGTTATTTTTTACTTCTGTGTTTCAGTTAACCAAATAAGAAACAGAACAGATGCAAAATATGAAAACGATTATCATAAAAATTGTATTACAATAAAGGAAAAATAAATTGTACAATAATCTTGGGGAACATTACAAAACCTACATAACATTTCTGATACAAACTAAAGTCAAAAAGAAAATATCACATTTGATGAATAAGATCTCATTTTCCACAAGTCCTCATTTCAATGCAACAAAATCTTATTTTCCCCATTTCGATGCTCTCTCAAAAATGAAGTTATGCCTAATTAAACCTTAAAATAAAAAAGTTTACACAAGGAGGAAGCCACAAATTTGTAATTCCTGTCGAAATATTTATATTCCAGAAGTCGATAAAAAATTCCTCCAAACATTCTCTTGTTGTTGTTTTATATTGTTAGATTATTTATGATTTAAATTTAATTAGAGAACTTTCCAGAAATAGCGGATACGTCTGATGATCTAAGATATTCGTTCTAAAGGATGGTAATAACTTTAATCATCTCGGATTCAGCAAATTGTTTTCGGAAATGCTTGGTAATTGCATGTTGTCTTTTGTGATGTAATAATCTTAGTGTTTATTTCGGCTTATTCAATATGGTGTGCATTTCACATTTCTTTCACGTATACAATGTATTTTTCAGGAACGGGTAAAAGTCGATGGTGGAATAATAATTAGTTTCTAATTTATGTTGTTAAATTAAAATATCGTAGGAAAAAGCTAAAAAGGAGCTTTCGTATAGTGGTGAAAAGTATGTGTACTTCACTTTATACAGAATTATTAAGCATTTTAATTCTCTTTGGCACACTGATTTGGTTGTGAACGCTCATAAGGTAGTGTTTAATGACTTGAGCTGGCGACGTCTTTAGCTCAATGCTATGATACTGGCATACCACGCTTTGGCCCTGGGATCATACCCCGCCACTGCCAAGACGGTTATTTCACGTTCTCTCTACATTGGTGACCTAGGACACGGGCACGAAGAATCCTTCGTCAATTATTTCCTTTCTGTCCATACCAGTAGATGGCGCCACCACATTTACTTGCTCTTCCAATATTAGCTTGAGCTTCCACCAGACTTACTCGATCCTTCTCTGACATCGATTCATCGTACATCATTGGGCTCACTACGTCTTGCGACTTTCCAAGATGTCGCTTTTAACCGCTCCCTCACTTCAATTAAGAGCTCACATGTCTCATCTGCAGCCCAGTGACAATTTCGTTCGAATACGACAAAACTCAATAGAAAAGGGAGTACTGTAGTGAACGCTCATAATGCTGTATATAATTCCTTGAGCTGGCGACTTTTTTAGCTCAATGCTATAATACTGGCCTACAAAGGGCATTATCTGATACAGGACCCGGGATCAAACTACAATACTACCGAGTTGGGGATTTCACGTTCTAGCTACACAGTTACACATTTTTGGAGAAATAGAGCATGTCATCTGAAGTACCGGAAGATGAATTCTTTAGTGAATCTCTCCTCTCCTCCGGAATTTATTGCTGAGTCCATATCAGACATTATATCTTTTATTTATACCAAAGTCCTTCAGTACTACAAGTTTTATTTAAAGGCACCATAACAGTAATTCTTCACTATATTTTCAAAACAAATATTGATAGGAAAGAACAAATAATTTGCAATTCCCGCCAAAATTATTATTTTCTTAAAGGGAAGGTAAAGTTTCTTTTCTTCGAAACTCCCCTTGTAACTTTTATTTCCAAATTGTGTGTATGCTGAGCTTCATTGAGAAAATAAAAGATATAGGTAAACAACTGATGTTCCAAATGATTCTTCCTTTTAAAAAATCGTAACAATCATAAAATAACTGTAAGCAAGCAAATTGTATAAAAAACATTGGCAATTCCTGGTTGTCTTCTGTATCAGTAGTATAACAAAGATGGTTGTTGTATTGGGTTATTGTATACTAGAAAATGTACCAGGTATTTCCCGGAATATAAGATGCAAACCTTTGATTAAAATAACCCCCGAACATAACTTAAAAACTTAATACTGCTCAATTAACTATTTGGTTCAAGTATTTTCAATATTTTAAAATTTGAACAATTTTTTTTAAATAACTTTGAAAAGGAAAATAGCTCTCCAAGCCTTTTTTTCTTCATTTTTCTAACTTTCCCTCGAAATATATGGTAAACTATAAAAGACAGTTATAAATAGTAAACGACAAAAATATGTACTAGAAAGTTTAGTATTAAAATCTTTATTTACTATTAAAAAAAGCTTTTAAGTTTTTGAGTAATCGTCTTGCCAATATTGAACATTTTCCGTATTTCAAGATTGTATAGCTTATATCTCAAAAACTAAAAGAACTAGCTTCGCACAATGGGCACAAATTTGTAGCTCTTTGCAAAAGCCCTACAAGTGTGTATAATCTGATTTTTGAATCGAACTCTATTTTTTTAAAAACTGAAGTATCTGTCCAAACGAATTTTTTTTTTATTTTTCATACTTTCACTCCAAATATCTTCAAAGCTGTAAGAGATAGACAAAAACCGAAAATATGTATGATAAAATTTAGTTTCCAAATCCATATTTATGTTTAAAAAATTTGTTATAGTTATCGAGTAATTGCCTTGTTGAAGAAGTATAAACACTTCGTAATGCCTATCAAGTTTGTAATGCCTATATAGTTTATAAACTGAAAGTGATAGCTATAAACATTAAACAATAATTAGTAGTTCTTTGAAAACTCTGTATGTGTATATAATCAGATTTCTGATCGAGTAAATTATTTAAAAAGTTGATTTTTATATTACAAATATTGTATACGTAAAACTATTTCGGCTCCATCGAACTGAAGTCACCTCCGATTTTTTTAGTATGATTAAATAAAGTATGGGCTATCTTTTTGTAATTCAACTTTTTCTCTAAAGGAGCTGTATAAAGTTTTAATATTTTTAATTTTCTACAAAAACATTGCAAATTATTTAAATTACTATTGGAAAATTTCTTTCCTTATTTAAAGTATTTTTGCAATTGGAACTATGAGCCAACAACCAACTGTTAAAAATACTGACGTCCTTCACTTTTTTAAAATACCCTGCATATTGCAGTGCTGCTCCTGCGTAGATGAAAGCAAAACAAAAAAAATCTGATGTGGGCAGCACATGATTTTCCTTATATAATGCAATGTATTTACTACTTTTACAGTAAAAACGAAATAGGTTATTCTTATAGTATATATTTATATTTTTTCCAAGATATTGAATTTTCGTCAAATAGTCGTATTTTCATTGATTTAGTGTCATATTTATCCATTTGGCAAGATTTTCTTTGATTTGGTAACATCTAAAAAAACTCGCCAAGTAGGTAACATTCCGTCCAATTTATTGCCAAAATCTTGTCAAGCGTTATGGACGGAGAAATAATTTATTCTTATAGCAGATAAATGACTATTGGCGTTCAAATACAAAAGTATTACTCAAAGTATCTTTTTTCATGAATGGAAAGAGCTAGATCCACGTGAATAATGTCACTAAATTTATCGCATGATATTACATATGAAAAGTGAACATATTTCTCAATAGGAAATATTTTTTTTTTATTAACACTTTACAACATAGTTGAAAAGTGTTTAAGACTTTGTTCATTTTGTCTGTCTGTCTGTCTATCTTTCTGTCCGTTAGCACGATAACTGCCGTAAAAATGACTTTATCAAAAGGAAATTTTAGTATGTTGTTCAGACGGTCTGTGGGACCTACGGGAATATAAATAACAAGAAAGATCAATCATGCATAAGCATTGATTATGAAACACTTTCCAACTGAAATGTAATTTCATTTAAAAATTTCTAAAATGTGATTCATTCAGTGGTAATATCTTTTACATTATCACAGTCCTACAGTAATTTATTATACTTAAATACTTAAAACTGTATCGAAATATAAATCATCTGATTCTTTATGCAAAATCAATGAATATTTCATTCATATAACTTGTATTCCAGACTCCAGAGCTAAATAATTTTGTGTGAAAAAAATTCAGCAATTCTTATGTAATTCATCTTACAATCGCTTGAGATATTTGCATTCTGCATATGTTAAAATTAGGCTTCCTTGAAGAAATAATAGAAGTTTAGGGATCATTTAAAATCACAACTATTGTAATTGCATAGGCACGGAATTTAGATACACAGATAATATATATGTGTATGTGTATGTACTCAAAGTATTGGAATCGTGCCGAAGATCAGAACTCGAATTTTCAAAGGATCTACACGTTTTGGGACTTCTAGAACACGAAAAAACTACTTTTAGGAAGACGTCTGTGTGTGTAAGGGTGTATCTGTGTATGTTTCTGTGTGTCTGTGTGGATATTACATCCACTCTAATTGAAAAACTAATGGACCGAATTTCATACAATTTGGTAGGTATGTTTTTTGTGGGAAATCCTGGTGTTCATTAGATTATAGTACGATTCGTAATAAAAGAATCTGCCTTCTTTGCGAAATGGCCGCAGAAATTGCCTTTATCCACTCTAGCTAAAAACTAATGAACCAAATTTAACAAAATTTGGAGTATAATATTTCAATAACCTACAAGTGATTTATATACCAAATTTAACAAAATTTTGTATATAAATCATTTGTAGGTTATTCTACTACTATTCGGGAAAAAGGAACGGGCTATTTTTGCGAAATGGCCAGCAAAAATCGTTATATATAAAAATAAAAGACTACGTGTGCTCAATTATATCAATTAAATTCCTATTTTATATGTGATTTTTGACAACAAAAAGAATAAGACTAACCCCATTACTCTAGGACTAGCCGTTCTTGAGATATTCTAGTTTTTTCGCGTTTTCGCTACGCCACCTTTGACAATAAGTCCAGCTATCAAATGAGAACCAAATTTAAGTTTAACGTGTAAATTCAATGTCATTTAAAATACTTATGTTGTGCAGATAAACACAAATTATCATTTAATAAATAAAGAGAACGAATATTAGTCTGCAGAGAAAGACATGTGCTGTCCACATCAGAATTTTTAACAATATTACACCAATGATTTATAGAAGTGAACGGGGATTATTTTCAGGCCATTTCGAAAAAAATGTATGATCTATATTTAAAGATCCATCAAATTTTTGTCGAATAAAATGTTCAACAAATTTAAGCTGTGTACCAAATTTTAACTCTCTAGGACGTAGGAAAGTGCATTTAAAATGCCATCAATTAAATTTATCATGAAGAGTTATATAAAATTTAAAAAAAATGAAAAATTGTTATCTACCAAATTTATTTTTAAATATGAAGCCACTCCCATATGCAAAACGTTTAAACAAATGGAGAGATATTTATTATATAATATCTCTCTCTTTTCTTTCTGGAAGATATTCCAAAGTCAGAATTTAATTGAATTTGTTTTTTTCCCTATATTAAATAATTTTTTTAATTAAAAAACTACATAACATATTTTACTGAATTTTTTTTTATATATTCTATGGGATAATGTGAATATTTCCTAAAAATTTCGAAGCAATTCGTGAATTTTAAATTTACTTAAAAAATGTTTGAAAAATTAGGTCCCATAGGGTTCAATGTATTTCATTTTTTCAACCCGGGTTCAATAAAAAACTAATTGGGTGATATTATTTATTTATATTCCCATAGGTCCTACAGACCGTCTGAACAACATACTAAAATTTCATTTTGATAAACTCATTTTTACGGCAGTTATCGTGCTAACGGACAGACAGACAGACAGACAGACAGACAGACAGACAGACAGACAGACAGAATGAACAAAGTCATAAACACTTTTCAACTTTGTTGTAAAGTGTTAAAAACTATCACCCAATTAGTTTTTTATTGAACCCGGCTTGAAAAAATGAAATACATTGAACCCCATGGGACCTAATTTTTCAAATATTTTTTAAGCAAATTTAAAATTCAAAAATTGCTTCGAAATTTTTAGGAAACATTCACATTATCCCATAAAATACATAAACAAATTTTCAGTAAAATATGTTAGGCAGTTTTTTAATTAAAAATTATTTAATATAGGGAGAAAAACAAATTCAATTAATTTCCGACTTTTGGGATATCCTCCAGAAAGAAAAGAGAGATATATTATATAATAAATATCTTTCCAAGAGTTATCTTATTTTGTATATGAGAGAGGCTTCACATTTTAAAATAAATTTGGTAGATAACAGTTTTTCAATTTTTTTTTAAATTTAATATAACTCTTCATAATATACTTATTTGATGGCATTTTTAATACACTTTCCTACGTCCTAGAGAGTTAAAATTTGGTCCACAACTTAAATTAGTTGAACATTTTATTCTACAAAAATTTGGTGGACCTTTAAATATAGAACTTTGTTGTAAAATGTTAAACATGGCATCTATCTTGCGTCAAAATCGTGATTTCTAAAGTTGTTTTTAATTAACACTTTACAACAAAGTTGAAAAGTGTTTATGACTTTGTTCATTCTGTCTGTCTGTCTGTCTCTCTGTCTGTCCGTTAGCACGATAACTGCCGTAAAAATGACTTAATCAAAATGAAATTTTAGTATGTTGTTCAGACGGTCTGTAGGACCTACGGGAATATAAATGAATAACATCACCCAATTAGTTTTGGATTAAACCCGGGTTGAAAAAATGAAACACATTGAGCCCTATGGGACCTAATTTTCAAACATTTTTTAAGCGGATTTAAAATTCACAAATTGCTTCGAAAATTTTAGGTAATAGTCAAATTGTTCCATAAAATATATAAAAAAAAATCAGCGAAATATATTCAGTAGTTTTTTGAATAAAAATTAAAATAATAATTACACAACTTATATGAAACGATCACGTGACCATGATATGAAACGATCACATGACCCACTTCAAAATGATATATGGCATCCATCTTGTTTCAAAATCGTGATTTTTTAAAGTTCTTTTTAATTCATATTGAGTGTTGTATCCGTTCTAAAACTACTTTATTTTTGCTTAAATTCTGTGCATCTACATACTAAAACAACACAATGACAATATATTTGAGTTTAAATTCTCATTCAAATTTGATTATTTCTACAACTAAGCCTATTTTTAACCTATGTAAAATGTAAACAGCAAAAAAGTAGAATGATTTGTTTTAGAATTACTGTATTTCTTTAACACAAAATAATTCAGTCCATGGAGTTTGCATGGCTGATATGAATGAAATATTAATTGCTTTTATAAACAGAAGGACGATTTTTTTGGATGAAGTTTTAAGCATAGAGTTTATGAATTGTAGCTCCATGGTCTTAATTTTTAAATAAAATAAATTATTATAGTATTGTGATGAATGAAATCCTGCTTTTATAGAGAGATCCAGACGTGTTATTTTTTCTATGACGTCATTTGAATTTATTTCAGTTGTTTTCGATGAAGTTTTCAAATATAATAAATTATCGTAGTATTATGATAGTTTTAAAAATATTACCGTGGAATGTATTGCATTTTAGAGATATTTAAACCAGGCAATTTATATTTCAATGCCGTCATTTGAATGAAGTTCATTTTTTTCAATGAAGATTTAAGTTTTCAAATATAATAAATCAATGTAGTATTGTGATAAGTTTAAAAATATTGCTGAGGAATGTATTGCATTTTCGACTTTTTTAAATAAAATTGCATTGAAGTTGGAAAGTGTTTCATAATCAATGCTTTAAGCATGAGTGATTTTTCTTGTTTTTGATATGGCCTGCAAATAATCCCCGTTCACTTCTATAAATCATTGTTGTAATAATGTTAAAAATTCTGTTGTTGGCAGCACATGTCTTTCCCTGCATACTTATATTCACGTTTTCTTTATTTCTTCAATAATAATTTGAGTTTATCTGCACAAAATAACAGCCATAAGTATTTTAAATGACATTGAATTTGCATGTTAAACTTAAATTTGGTTCTCATTTGAGAGCTGAAATTATTGTCAAAGGTGGCGTAGCGAAAACGCGGAAAAACTAGAATATCTGAAGAAAGGCTAGCCCAAGGTTAGTCTTATTCTTTTTGTTGTCAAAAATCACGTATAACATAGGAATTTAATTGATATAATTGAGCACACGTAGTCTTTTATTTTTATATTTAACGATTTTTGCGGGCCATTTCGCCAAAAAAAAAGCCCGTTCCTTTTTCCCGAATCGTACTAGAATAACTTACAGGTGATTTATATACCAAATTTTGTTAAATTTGGATTATAAATCACTTGTAGGTTATTGGAATATTATACACCAGATTTTGTTAAATTTGTTCCATTAGTTTTTACCTAGAGTGGATAAAGGCAATTTCTGCCGGCCATTTCGCAAAGAAAGCAGATTCTTTTATTACGAATCGTACTATAATCTAATGAACATCAGGATTTCCTACAAAAAACATACCTACCAAATTTTATGAAATTCGGTCCATTAATTTTTTAAATAGAGTGGATGTAATATCCTCACAGACACACAGAAACATACACAGATATACCCTTACACAAACAGACGTCTTCCTAAAAATAGTTTTTTCGTGTTCCAGAAGTGTCAAAACGTGTAGATCCTTCGACAATTCGAGTTCCGATCTTCGGCACGATTCCAATACTTTGAATACACACACACACACACACACACATATATATATTATCTGTGTATCTGTGTAACTGTGTATTATCTGTGTATCTAAATTCCGTGCCTACCCAATTACAATAGTTATGATTTTGAATGATCCCTAAACTTTTATTATTTCTTCAACGAAGCCTAATTTTAACTTATGCAGAATGCAAATATCTCAAGCGATTGTAAGGTGAGTTACATGAGAAATGCTGAATTTTTTTCACACAAATGTATTTAGCTTTGGAGTCAGGGAATACAAGTTATATGAATGAAATATTCATTGACTTTGCATAGAGAATCAGATAATTTATATTTCGATACAGTTTTAAATATTTAAGTATAATAAATTACTGTAGTACTGTGATAGTGTAAAAGATATCACCACTGAATGTATCACATATTAGAAATTTTTATATAAAATTGGATTTCAATTGGAAAGTGTTTCATAATCAATGCTTATGTATGATTTATCTTTCTTGTTTTATATAATTTTTGGATGATTTTTTTCAAAAATGTGCAATATCTCGAGAACGGTTCATGTTAGCGTTCTAAAATTTATGTTAATCGTTTTCAAATGAAAAATTACATAAGAAATGTCTATTTGCGTAACTTTATTAGATGTTTTGATTTTTTGATGATTTTTTCAAGATTTCATTCGAAACTGTAGGGGGGTTCTGAACATTCGATTGCGTATAAAAACAAGATGCTTCCAGTATTCATGGATTGTAATTTTTGTACCAAATTTCTTTCGAATCGGTCCATCTGTTCGTCAGCTATCGTCTCCACAGACTCACAGACACACAGAGACACAGACACACACACACACATACTTTCACACACAGACAAACATACTTTCACACACAGACAAACATACTTTTAGACAAACTTTTTTCACACCTCAAAAATGTTCGATTCGTGATCAGAGATGCTTGAAACGTGCTCTCCCGTCGAAAACTCGAATTCGAATTTTCGACCCCATCACAATACTTTTCTTATACATTATATGTATATAAGGAAAGTAACAATAAAACCACTTTTGTGAAATTTCTCTTATACAATATCAAGTTATTGAGTGTTCTTTCAGATGACTTAAAAGTATCAAAGAAATTATGCTTAAGCTTAATTACCCCTTCAAATAAAACGATAACGGAGTGAAAGAACATCAAATTTCCAATTCCAGCCAAAATTGTTATATTTTTTTTTATAAAGTGTATAGAAATCATTTTTTCTTCTCTTGTGATTTTTAATGTTAGATAATTTACTTGTTAAACTTTATTGGAAAACTAAAGATTCCATGAATGGGGCAATAATTTCGATGTTCCACGGTGTTCTTTACTAAGAGTGGGAATAATTTCGAATATCGCGGAATATTTTTTGAGCAAATTATTTTTCTGGTTTGTTTGATAATTGCATGTTGTCTTCTGGGATACGATAATGGCAGCATTTGTTTTGATTTATTGAACCTCGTTGAAAATGCTTCCAAGTGTAAATTGTATTTCTTAAGAGAACATAAATGTAGATGGGGATCCTTTTTCATCCGTTTTTAATGAAGTTCTTCTGGAATTTAAAAATGAGAATCGACAATCGTAACCACGATAACGTCGATTTAATGCATGATGAGTCGACTTAAAAATAATGCATGAAGTGCTACCGGGAACAAATACTTATGTTTTTCATTATATGTATCGCTGTAATTTTGTATTAGTCTATTTACAAACATGCCAAATTATAAATTAATTAGTCAGTTTATAAACATGCCAATTTATAAAATGATTAGCCATTTTATAATTTAATTAGTCCAGTTATAATTTAATAATCAAGCTATAATTTAATTAGTCAAATTATAATTAATTAGCAACATTAATTATAATTAATTATAATTAATAACAAATTACACTTCATTATAATTAATTACAAATTATACTTCATTATAATTTATTAATAAGTTTATTAGTCATTTTATAGCAATATATAACTTGTTAAATATAGGCATCATTTTGATTACAAAGTTGGAATAGAGTTATTCAACTAAAAGATAAGATAATATTGCTAGCATAGAGTTAAAGGGGAGATAAAATTCGTATGGTTGAAATGCTTGAAAAGGTCATAACTCTTTGAGAATTATATCTAGGTGACGCTAGTGTTAGTAAAGCCCCCTTTGTTTCCATTTGACCCAACAGAGTTATAGTATTGAGTATACATAATTTTGTTTATTACTTTCCTTATATACATAATGTATAAGGAAAGTATTGTGACGGGGTCGAAAATTCGAATTCGAGTTTTCGACGAGAGAGTACGTTTCAAGCATCCCTGATCACGAATCAAAAATTTTTGAGGTGGTATGTGTGTGTGTATGTATGTGTGTGTGTGTGTGCGCGCGCGTGCGTGTGTGTGTGTGTGTGTGTGTGTGTGTGTGTGTGTGTCAGTGAGACTGTGGTGACGATATCTCATGAACGAATGGAGCGATTTAAATGAAATTTGGTACAAAAATCACAATACGTGAATACTGGAAGCCTACTGTTTTTAAACATTATCGAATGTTCAGAATCCCCCTAAATTTTCGAGTGAAATTTTGAAAAAATCATCAAAAAATCAAAAGCTTTAATAAAGTTGCGCAAACAGACATTTCTTATGTAATATTTCCTTAGAAAACGATTGACATAAGCTTTAGAACGCTAGCACGAACCGTTCTCGAGATATTGCACATTTTTCAATTGAATTTATCAAAAAGTCCCATACATTAAAAAAAATATTAACTGTTGAGAAACCTCTTCACTTTTCATATGTAATATCATTCAATAAATTTGGTGACATCTTTCTCGTGGATTTAACTCATTCCATTCATGAGAAAATATACTTTGAGTAATAGTTTTGTATTTGAACACCAATAGTCGTTTATCTGCTATAACAATAACTTATTTCTCCGTTTATAACGCTTGGCCAGATTTTGACGACGAATTTGGCGTCGATTGGCGAATCTTTTAAATGCTGCCAAATAAACGAAAATCTTGCCAAATGGATAAAAATGAGGGTAAATCAATGAAAATGACGACTAATTGACGAATATTCAATATCTTGGAAAGAATACAAATATCTACTCTAAGAAAAACCTATTTTTCTACTGTAAAAGTAGTAAATTCATTGCATTATATAAGCAAAGTCATGTGCTGCCCATATCAGATTTTTTAAAAATTAAGATTCTCTAATTATCAGTATAATTAATCAGCATTTTTTAACAGGTGTAGGACTAGGTTCAGAATATAGGGAGATAAAAATAACTTGAAAGGTAAAATAAGTTTGAATACGTAGGGATATTCCTTAGTACTTCAGTTCTAATTTGCATTTCGTTACTAAGTTATTTTTACAAATTCGGCAGTTTCTATAAATATTTCAAGCCTTTCACCATTGAAATACCTACAATGCAGGAGCGCTTATTCCTATCCCAGCGCCACCTGGTATATTGTCTCAAATGATATACGCTTTTTCTCAGTATGGAGTTTTAACTCCTTACCTTTACCTCCATGATTGTTACTTATATGGAATATCTTCTTGATAAAACCTATTACTGAAAGAAAGGTGTTATGAAAATAGCATTTATAGCATATTCATTCGTAAATGGCTGCTATGAATGTTTCTAAACGTAGAGGAATTATTTAAATTAAAAACAAATTAGCTGTGGTGTGCGCTGCTAATAGTCCATTTCTTAGCTATAACTTGTTTAGATGTTACTTTTTTTAGCTGTTACTTTTTTGTAAGCTCACTTCTAGCAGTCACAGTTTACGATAAATACGTCTGCTATGTGGGTTCGCTTTAGACTGCTACACAAGAGCATGTAATTCGCGTACGATACATGCAGTAACTATAACGCCCTGCAAAAACGATATGCCGTTCCATGTAATAATAATATGATTGCTCCGAGTGCACTTTGCGGCTTGCGATAAACACTGAGATTTACAATCTTGCTCACAAATACCTGTCAAGTATGCGTTTATCTAGCAAGATTTATTATTTACTAGACTGGATATCCGGCGGTGCCAAGATTTAAGATGCAATCCTCTGATTAAAATTACTCCAGGACTCACTGTGGATTCTTAAAAAGCAAAGAACACTTTATGAATACTCACGCTTGGAACAACGACAGCAACAAACAAGAAATAACAATCATGCGTAAAGCATTGAATATGAAACACTTTACAACTGCAATGAAATTTTATTTAAGCATCTCTAAAATGCGATCCATTCAGCTGTAATAATTCTAAAATTATCACAATACTACATTGATTTATTATATTTGAAAACTAAAATTCCATCGAAAAAAATGAACTTTATTCAAATGAAGTAAATGACGTCATTGAAATATAAATTGACTGGTTCTCTATGAAAAGTAGTAAATATTTCATTCATACACTGTTATTCCATTCCTTTCATTTATCACAATACTACAATAATTTATTTTACTTAAAAACTTAAAATCATGGAGGTAAAATAATTTATTTCTATGCTTAAAACTTCATCGAAAAAGTCTGATATATTGCAGACTCTATATATTGTAGACTATATTGTAGGCCCCAGAGCTAAATAATTTGACGTTAAAGAAATTCAGCAATTCTTATACAACTTATACTTACAGCTTGGTCTGTTTATATTCTCCATAGTTGAAAATTAGACTCCACTGAAAAAATAATTAAAGTTTGATGATCATTTTAACTAAAAAATATTGTAATTGCGTTGCTTCAAAATGTAGATGCACAGAAATTAAGCAAAAATAAAGCAGTTTTTGGACGGATATAACACTAAATATAAATTAAAAAGAACTTTAAAAATCGCGATTTTGACACAAGATGAATGCTATATTTTATTTTGAAGTGGACCACGTGATCTTTTCATATTATATGGGTGTAAGTATTATTTTAATTTTTATTAAAAAAAACAACCGAAGTTTTTCATATTTTTTATGAGATAATTTGAATATTTACTGAAACTTTCGAAGCAATTTGTGAATTTTAAATTCGCTTAAAAAATGTTTGAAAAATTACTTCCCGTAGGATTCAATATATTTCATTTATTCAACCCGGGTTCAGCTCAAAACTAATTGGGTGATATTATACATTTACATTACCATAGGTCCCACAGACCTTCTGAACAACATACTAAAATTTCTTTTTGATAAAGTCATTTTTACGGCAGTTATTGTGCTAATGGACAGACAGACAGACAGACGGACAGAAAGAACAAAGTCATAAACACTTTTCAACTGTGTTGTAAAGTGTTAAAAACTCATATGAGCGGATTCACACGTTCTACTCTGAAACCAAACATTTAAAAGGCTGTTGACTTACAATATATTTCTTACAATAAGTTATAAACTCTGTGATAGCATTTTTGATCCCATAGAGACCGATTTATATAAAAATCGATTAAACGTTCGCTTCAAAATAAAATAACTTAAAAACTAATTTTAATTTAAAACCGCCTGAGAAACTTTAGAGCCCTCTACTGTATAGATTTTTGCAGCTATGTTTTGATTAGATTTTTTGCTTAAGAAATTAAAAACGTTGCGTTTAAAGTGGCAGTACGTTTAAAGTCGCAAAAAATACATATGTATATATTACATGACTGGAGGCGTTTTAATGATGTTTATTCCTATTATCCACTTCTTTAGAGGGCTGACAATAAAAACTTTTGTTGAAAACGAAGGGGTTGGCCTTCTTCAATTTTGTTACCCAGCTCTCACTTAAATTGAATAAATCTCAAAATTTGAGAATAAAACTGACTTGAAATTCAGAGTTAGACCCATAAAATGATTGCTAAATGCATTTTCCAGAGAGAAAGATCTGATGTGAACAGCATATGACTTTCAATGCACATTCAAATTCATGTTGTAATTTTTTATTTCATTACGCATTAAATTGAGGTTAATTGCACAAAATAATATGGATCATTTTCTGATATTATATCCAAATCGTTTTTTTTATTTCATCTTCGTTTCGTTTGGCAACTTAATTCACTTTGCATTCTTCAGGTCCTTAATATTCCAAAAACTACAATATCTCGAGAACGGTTTATCCTACAGTCATGGGGTTAGATTTGTTCGCTTAGTTGCCAAATTTTACATGCAGAACAACTACTTTATTAATATATTTAATCAATTTTAGTCATTTATTTCAGAGTTTCATTATTTTGCACTTGCAGTATTTTATTTCAGATCGAATATATTAGATTTGTGGATCTTTTCGTAAAAAAAAAAAGATTCTTTTTTTCAAACCGTATCAATATCTAACCAGCATCACGATATCGAGCGACTTATCTACCAAATTTTCTGTAAATAATTGCATCAATTAGTTTGTCAGCTAGAGTGGATGCATGCAATTTTTGCGGGCCAATTTGCAATAAAGGCAGGTTCATCTATCCCGAATCGTACGAAAATCTAATCAGCACCAGGGCCTCCCACAATTGACTTATCTACCAAATGTTATGAAATTTATTTGATTAGTTGATTTAAAGGGGATATATATAATTTTTGCGGGCCATTTCGGAGAAAAATGCAGGTTTTTCTTTTCCAAATCGTATTAAAATCTAATCAGCACCAGGTTGACCTACAAGTGACTTGTCTACCAAATTTTATAAAATTTTATCAATTAGTGTTTAAGTTAAAGTGGATACAAGCAAGTTTTGAGGGCCATTTCGCGAAATGAGGCGGGTTGTTTTATCCCGAATCGTACCAAAAACTAATCAGCACTAGGGTCACACACACCTGACTTTCCTACGAAATTTTATGAAATTCGGTCCATTAGTTTTTGAGTTAGAGGGGATACATACATTGCACAGACAGACACACACACAGACAGACAGACAGGCACCATACAGGCAGACACACATACAGACACACACACAGACAGACAGACAGGCACCATACAGGCAGACACACATACAGACACATACACAGACGTTACACTAAAAATAGTTTTTTCGTGTTCTAGAGGTCTCAAAATGTGTAGATCCGTCGAAAACTCGAGTTGCGATTTTCGGCATGATTCCAATACTTTCTCTATACATTACCATGTATCGCAGGGCAAGTAATACTTTCCCGGAACATTACCATGTATTGCAGGGAAAGTAATAATTTCCCTATATATTACCATGTATTGCAGGGAAAGTAATAATTTCCCTATATATTACCATGTATTGCAGGGAAAGTAATAATTTCCCTATATATTACCATGTATTGCAGGGAAAGTAATAATTTCCCTATATATTACCATGTATTGCAGGGAAAGTAAAAATTGCGTTTTCCAGTATTAAAATCTTTCCAGATTTACAAGAGTATCTAAAATATCAATGGAAATTAGATTTTCTTCATACTCTGTTACTTTGAAATTACTCAGATAAAACCCTTTATAAATCTGAAGACACAATTAACTCGTTAGGAAAATTAACAATGTCAGTATCTCGGGAAAAGTTAGTGGGACTTTGGAACAATTGTATTAATTTGTTTATTGCGAAAAGTACTTGAAATATGTTCGCACATTTGAATATGAACAATATATGTATTGAAGAATATAGAAATCTTAAAGATCTTTTAGTAGTACCTAATACATAGTTGGGGCTTTCACAATATTTTTTGTCAGTATGGTTTTTCTTATATTGGTCAATCTAAACGTGTTTTAAAATTTCGTATTAAGGAACATGAGTATTATATCAAAAAACAGGATTTTAATAAATCTTAAATTGTTTAACAATTGCTATTAATTTGACCACCGTTTTGAGTTTTCTTTAGCAAAGATCATACAAAAATGCAAGTCAATCTATGATATTGATCTCTTTGCCTTCCATATCAATAAAAATTCTAGTAATTTAGTTAATGGCTTTTACAGTACTCCATTTTGCCCACAGTCTGGTAGTACGCCATATGCCCCGCCCCCCTTCTTCGATCTTTTGGGGTTCTTATGTTGTTGTTGTTGAAACCCAGACCGTCCGACCTACCAGAAAGGTGGGGTTCTTATGTGTCGTCTTATCCTTTTTTCATCTTAATGGGTTTCATTTATTCTTGTTCCGACTTGATTCATCTTGCCGGGACATTGCTGTTGTGTTTTAGCGCACGTCAATCTTGTGTGTTACTTGTTGTTTCTGATTGGCTAGTCGGTTCTTCATGCTTCTTTCCGATTGGTTCTCTCTCAATCCAGGGCTTGGGTATATAATCCCCTGCTTCTTCCTTTTGCTCCCATTCCTCTTTTGAGTTTGTTAGATCTCTTGTACTGATGAAGGGGGTCTAGTGTATCCTCGAAACAGCTGTAATATTCATTTCAATGTATTTACATCCCATTATACAGGGTGCGGCAAAAAGAGCGTACCGATTTGGAACATCAATAAAAAAATACAAAGCAAGATAGAGAAAGAAATCTTTTATACTTGAGAAGTACACAGTACGCCATTGTTATCTATTAAGTTTTGAAGAGTACATCCGTTAAATGGCGACCGTTAATGTCGATACAGTTTTGAAGTCGGTTTTGGAAATTTTGCAGCGATCTGCGGACCATGTCCCGCGGAATCGCTGTGATTTCTTGCGTAATTGCTGCCTTGAGTGCTTGCAAGTTTGTTGGTCGGTGTTGGTACACTTTTGATTTGAGATAGCCTCACAGAAAAAAATCGTGCAGATCGCTTGGGAGACTGCTGTATGGAATCTCTAGCAGCTGTCACATCTTCTGGTCTTGTTACGCTTCTAGGGCGGCCAGGACTCTTTCTTTTTAAAGCCGAACTTGCTCGTCTAAAATGTGAAACCCAACGACGAATTGTTTGTGCAGCCGGAACCGGATCATGACGTCCGAACTGAAAGCGTATTCGGAAGGCCCGTTGCGTCGTTATCACAGATTCACCGTTCGTAACAAACTCTTCAACAACAAAAGCACGATGCTCTCCGCTCCAAGCCATGGCGGTAACTAAAAATGGCATGCCAAAAGAGACCATGCCCACTGCTGTACCTCTACTATGAGGGAAGTAACGCTTCTGCCAAATCAGAACGTTCTTTCTGCCGCACCCTGTACTTTAACCTCTATGTTTTCTATTATATTTACGCCCCTATATTTTATAGCTCTTACTGCAGAATATCACCAATATCACCTTTCATTGCCTTTACACATTACTGTTATTTATTTCTCACGTTTGGCAACAGTAATTCTCTACTTTTATCTTTTGCGATTGGCAACATTAGTTTCTTCATTCAAGGCTCCAATGGATAGGACATATGCAGTATGTTTTTCAGGTATTCTTGTGTCCTATATAATTTTTCAAACTTTATGTATGTCGTTCAAGTAGAAAGAGTTTATAGATATTATCTATATCTTTCTTCAGAAACATGCTTATTTCGTGTTCATTTTGATTAAATACTTGTACTTGACAAAGCATTTTTCTGAAATGAACAATTTATTTATTTAGATCTAGTGCTTATCCACGTGTACAGCTTTAATGTTTGGATTTTATTTGATTTTCTATTATCGAATCCACTCCATTGATATTTGTTGTATTCTCTATTTAATATTTCTTTTTATTATGTAGGCATATTTTATAATTATTGTTTTATGAGTTTTCTCTCTATTCTATTATTGGATTTTCATATTATTTTTATTGTATATATATATATATATATATATATATATATATATATATATATATATATATATATATGTATATATATATATATATATATATATATATATATATATGTATATATATACATATATATATATATATATATGTATATATATATATATATATATATATATATATATATATATATATATATATATATATATATATATATATATATATATATAACATTAAAATAGTAAATCCAATGGTAGAAATATATATATTAATATTGAAACGTTGTAACCATGAGGTTCGAAAATATTCCAATGTTAAGAAAAAGCTGTATTTTCTCCGTGTAATTATAGTGAATTATATAGTTAAAAAGTCAGATTAAATATAAAACGGAGAGCAACTACTGATGTATACCTGAGAGATTAGCATATCAACCATTGTGGCAAGTCTGACGCTGAATAAACCTATTTAGTGTTTCTAAATGTGGTGAGTAACTCCTCCTGGATAATTTTCTCAAAAAGAATGTGCGTGTTTCTCTAATGTTTAGAGTTTGTGACTACTTATGTAATGAGGAGTGATGTCCCATTGGAATAAGTATGAGCTATATTTTACAACCAAATTCTTTCACTTTTCGCAGTGGCAACTGTTTATACTACTCTCCATTCTAAAGTGTAGTTAGCCAGTAGGGAAAGAGATTCCACTAGAATAAGTAGAAGCTATATTTTACAACCATATTCTTTCATTTCTTGTCTTGGCAACTGTTTATACTAATTTTCATTCTAAAGTGCAGTTAGCCATATCTTTAGCTGGGTTTAGAAACAAGTATTGCAAGACTAAAAATTATGATGGAAGCTAAAAAAAAACAATACCAATCGGTTTTATAGTTGCACCATAAAGTTTGAAGATTTTTAATCACGATTTGTGGTTATAATAAATTTGGAAACAGGTGGTAATGCATGAATTCTCTTCTTGAAAGTCCACATATTTAATGCTATGCATTAATTGTATTATACTAATATAAATTGTGATGCGAAATGCATTTAGAACTGTATTTACAGAAACTTAAAAGGAACCTAATGTGCAAAGTGTCAAAACAATTTTGTGTAAAGATTGTGACAGCCTTATGCTGTAAATTGGTACATATCAGAAAGCATTTTCTACAATAAATGATTAGATATAACTTGCTTATATACAACGATTTCAAAAACATTCACATATAAAACCATTTACCAAATTTTGCATGCTATTTATGTCAAAACGTTTTACACTATAAAAATTATTTAGATCAGCATTTGCTTTTCTATGCTACTGAAAACATTTTTCGTGTTGAGAAGTAATAATTACCTTTAAATTAGCATGAACTTTGCAAGGGAGAGAATCTGTTTTCATGTGAAATATTCTTTACAAGAAAAGACTTTACAAGAAAAAGCATGATTTGAAATGTATTAGTAAGCGTTTATCAGGAAAAGCGATATAAGTAAACGTACATGTGTATGAGTAAGTAAATTATTAGAAAGCTTTTGCGAAAAGTTAGCTCAATTAGACTTCGTACAGATGTAATATCATATAAGAATAATATTCATACAAATCATATAAAATAAAAATTTGTGCATCAAGAAATTTGTACCCATGGATAAAAGCCAATTTTATGTTATATATGTCAGAAAGCATTTATAACAGAAAGTTATGAGAGAACGTATGCACAAAGATAAAACGTTGTATGCTTGTAAAATACTTCGAAAAGCATTTGCATGAAATAGGGATTTAACTAGACTTAAACTTGTGCACATGCCGTAAAATCAATTTCCCCCTTGAAATGTGTCAGAAAACATAGCAAATATGTTAAAAAACACTGTTATGAGTGTACATAAACATATACACACATGTGAAACAGCATATGCATGTGACATATGCCAGAAATAATTTGCACATAAAAAGACATTGGAAGAAAATAATATCTTCCATACAGGTGAAAAACCATGTGGATGTGAAATATGTCAGAAAGAATTTTCAAGTAAATAATATTTGAAAGAACATAAACATATACACACAGGTGAAAAACCCTTTGTCTGTGAAATATGTTTGAAATCATTTGTACAAAAAGCTCATTTGAAATATCATAAATTTGAGCACATAGGTGAAAAACCATTTGTTTGTGAAATATGTTAGAAAACATTTGCACTTAAAGGTAATTTAAAAACACACCATCGTGTGCTTACAAGTGAGAAACCATTTGTTTGTGAAATATGTCATGAAGTATTCTCACAAAAAGGTCTTTTAAAAACACACCAATGTGTGCATACAGGTGAGAAACCATATGTACGTGAAATATGTAAAAGCAAATTTGCACATAAAAATTCTTTGAAAACACACACACTCTTTCATACAGGTGAAAAACCGTTTGAGTGTGAAATATGTCTTAGAGCATTTGTACAAAAATATTGTTTGAATCGGCATAAACTTGTACATACAAATGAAAATCCATATGTATGAGAAATATATCAGAAAAAAATTGCACTTAAATATTCTTTGAAAGTGCATAAACGTGTACACACAGGGGAAAACCATGTGTCTGTGGAATATGTTTGAAAGCATATATAGTAAAAGATTGTATGAATAATCATAAAATTTGACACACAAGTGAATAAACATGTGTATGAGAAACATGCCAGAAAATTTTTTCACATAAAAGTTCTTTAAAGAAACATAAACTTTTACACACATGTGATAAACAATTTGTGTCTGAAATATGTTAGAAAGCATTTGCAGAAAAAGGTAATTTAAACCTTCATAAACTTGTGCACGCAGAGTAAAAACCGTATTCATGTAAAATATTTCAGAAAGAATGGACAGGTAAAATTCTTGGAAAGTACATTAACTTGTACACACATGCTAAAATCATTTGTGTGTGAAATATGCCAGAAGGAATCTGCATTTATATATTTTTGAATGTACAAAAACTTATACGCATAAGTGATAAACCACTTGTGTGTGAAATATGTCAGAAAGCATTTACATTAAAAGGTAATTTTAATCATCATCTTGTTATTACAAGCATATCTACAGCAATACCCCATTCCTTTTATGCTACATTATATTGATAATTTATATGGTAATAATAATGCATATTGTTTAAAGTTAAAATCAATTTTATATCAATTTAGTAGATGAAGGTTCGCATACTATGCATAACAGGACCGCAGAACGATAACACGCAGATATATACAGGTCATTGTAGTCTGAAGGACTAGTTTGCCATCCAGAAATGGTCTTCATCTTATCATTGGACTTTTCTTTTTCAACGGTCTTGTGATGATTGTTATTGTCACTCCGGAGGTTGGCTTCAGCCAGGGCTGGCGTCCAGGAGTGCAATGCCGCGGCATTTATGACATGCATGTTGACAACTGGGGTGTAAGGTCACAACCCCTTACCGCCATTAAATAAGCTTCTCGCTAAGCCTTCCTTCTTTTTTCAAATTTTAAATTCTTTTTATACTTTATATATATATATATATATATATATATATATATGTGTGTGTGTGTGTGTGTGTGTACATAATATTAGAAATATGGTGTAACACCTATTGAAGACCAAAAGTCAAACATGTAAGACAGTGTTAAACTATATAAGATTAATTTAAATTAGGCTTAAGATAAATAGTAATGCAGAATAGATCCTTCGTATCCATCCATATTAACCTAGAAATGTGCTTGTTTCTAAATTTTTAGATAATTATTAACTATGGACTCCAAATAGTCGGCCGAAAAGTATAAAAATTTGGTAGTTATTTGATTTCTTTATTATTTTTCAAAGAAAATAAAATCATATGCACAATGCATTGTTGCGAAAAATACAAACCAACTGTTGCCACTCATAAGATAAAAATCAGTGTTGCAATGATATTATATTAATATTATGATACTATGTAAAAATTAAGTAAAATATAATGATTAAGTTAGAAAAGTATTTGATATTGATAATGCTAATAAGGATATATATACTAGACAATATATATATATATATATATATATATATATATATATATATATATATATATATATATATATATATATATATATATATATTTCTTTATATTTCACACAAAAAAAAATTCCCATAAATGTAAAATTCGTGAGATCCTACATTCTACGGTATAAATATAACTTCAAATCGGTATACAAAAATGAAAGTTTTGTTAGTCCTTCAGATCCATAATTGTTATATTAGATCCATTCGTGTGAAGGATAAAACTGAGTGTAAATGTACAATCCACTTAAAGCTGTAGGTCACAGACAATTTATCTCATGTGCGTACAAAAAATAATAATATTATTTTACCCCAAATAATTTTGAAATGCAGATTTTGGTGGGAAAATTTTGCAAATTTCCGTTGTTTTTATCGAATTTTTTTTAAACATCTATTTCGTAGGATATACAATAGACAGTGGCTAATATGGATACAGCATCAAATTACGGAGGAGGTAGAGGGTTCATGTAGGATTTTCACTTCTTGTTCTGGAAAGAGACGTCACTTAATCAGAAATTTACATTTTCATTGCAACATTTATTTTTCAGAGTTATCTTTAGGTACAGCTTAGATAAAAACTGATATAGATTCAACATTGAATTCCGGAGGAGTTAGTAAAGTTCACTAAGGATTTCCGGTTCTGAAGATGTAACTCCTGGTTTTTCCAAAAATTCATATGACTGTATGAAATAAGTGGGCAAAAAATATAGAAAAGCTCAATAGTTTTCTTGAAATTGAAGTTTACACACCACTTTTTATTGCATAAAGGCTCTATCATATTTTTATAATTTTTTGTATTAAAAATTTCAATTTTTTCAATCTTAGACGTAAAAATCTGATGTGGGTAGCACATGACTTTCCCTGCAGACTCAAATTCATATTTTCTTTAATTTTCACATTTCTTTAATTCATTAGATTGAGTTTGATTGCACCAAATAACACTAAATTTGCATTTTTAATTCAATTTTTGTTTTTATTTTGCAACTGGACATTTTTCAGAAATCGACGTAACAAAAATGCAAGAAATCTCAAATATCTTGAGAACGGTTAGTCCTAAAGTATAATGGAGTGTGATATATTCTTTTCCTCGTCATAAATTGCGTATAAAACAAGAATTTAATTGATACATTTGAGCATACGTAGTCTTCTTTTTTTTAGATTTTTGCGATTTCTGCGGCCCATTTCGTAAAAACAGGCAGGTTGTTCTTTTCTGAATCATACCAAAATCTAATCAGCACCTGAGCATCCCACAAGTAACTTATTTACCAAATTTTGTGAAATTTGATCAATTAGAATTTTAGCTAGGGTGGATACATGAAATTTTTGCGGGCTATTTCGTAAAAAAAGGCAGGTTGTTTTTTTCCGAATCATACCAAAATCTAATCAGCACCAGAGTATCCTACACGTAACTTATCTGCCAAATTTTGTGAAATTTGGTCAATTAGTATTTTAGCATTTTAGCGAGAGAGGATATATGGAATTTTTGCGGGTCATTTCGCAAAAAAAGGCGGGTTCCGTTTTTACGAATCCTACTAAAAACTAATCAGCACCAGGGTCTCACCCAAGTGACTTACCTACCAAATTTTATGAAATTCGGTCCATTAGTTTTTTAGTTAGAATAGATACATACATTGCACAGACACACAAACAGACACACAGACACACACACAGACGTCACGCTAAAAATAGTTTTACATATTCTAGAGGTCTCGAAATCGAAAACTCGATTTGCGATTTTCGATATGATTCCAATACTTTCCCTATACATTACCATGTATTGCAGGGAAAGTAAAAATGATTGTAAAATATATTACTAATTTGAATGAACGATTACACGTACTTAAGTTGCTGGAAATGTAATTGGCCAGAGAATCTTTAAATGCAAAGTGCAATTAATTTTAACATTTGTTTACCATATTTAATGTGATATGAGATATGAGAGAAAAGTTCTGTACAAGTTCACGATTTGCCAAATTGCAGTACACATCAAACTAAGCATTTTTCTTCATAGTTCACCGGGCTGGAAATGAAACGTAAGGCGCCAGTGGGTGCTTAATTGTGATACCAATGAGGTGAGGCGAAAACACAAGAATGACTTAGAAGTTATAAAATGATATTTAATAAAAAATAATTACCGTAATAGCTGAAAAGAGGAACCGCCAACTTGAATGCACGTCTCACAGCGGCGATGGAGGGATTGGCGAACTCTCTCGAAAAGACCAGACATGTCGTACACTTCTGCAGCCGCAGCCGAAATTCTGGCTACGAGTTCCTCTTCAGATTCAAGGGGAGTGTCATAGACGAGAATATTGAGATATCCCTACAGAAGTAAGTCAGTGCAGATCAGAATACAGACAGATCAGTTAAAACAGATCGGAATAAAACCAGAAAATATAACAATCAGAATGCGCTTCTAAGTTTGCGGAGCGGCCGCTTCCCTACCAGTAAGCGCCCTGTAACGCCTAACATTTCATTTCCGACCCATTAAACTATGATGAAAAATGCTTGGTTTGGTGTGTACTATCACCTCTTAAAGATTGGTCCATCTTTTTTGAATCACCCTGTATAAATTTTATACTATTCCAAATTGGTATTGTGCAAAATTTTCAATGGAAAATGTAGGTAGATGAAATAAATAGTTTTAAAAATTTACATAACATAGTTATGACGTATCCTTTGGAATTGTGGGAGCACTGTCTGGATACGAGCCCAAGTTTCTGGATAACTAACACGTTCATTTACAAGCACAGAGTAAACAAGAACTATATACTGCAAATAGTTCGATTACAATCTCATAACATCACCTAACAACTGTCAGGTACTGTAAACCAGCAAGTAAATGCACTAGAAATTTCAGAAAACAGCCGATAATATTCTCAGAACATTGACGTATCTCACAATTCCCTGTAGATTGTATCATTTAACTGTTCCAACTGAGCGATGACTCCTTTTACATATTCTCAGTAAAAAAAGTTCAGAATAGGCTCGTTTTCATAGAATATTTGTTATTTCGAGAAGGTTCTCGAATATTCGAAATGTCGCCAAGATAGCGATAAACCGCAAAATGCTGCAGCTCTGACCTGACCATTCGTCCATGGGTATGTCAAATACCTGTCGTTCTGAGAGGTTCTTCGTTAGGTATTGGCGCTGTCTCTCACGTAATCAAAAGGTTAAAAGGTTAAAGTGAAGGGTAACACGCTATAGTTGTAATCATTTCGACCTACGATATCGATTTTTCAAAAATTTTCTTGTAAAATTTGGTATGAGACAGTCGAGTTGAGCCACACTTCAGTTAATTTTTAATAGAATTTGCCTATATCCACACTTTGGTCCATTTTGTGTCTGATTAAAATTAATTTTCTACTCTTCTGTGCGCCTTTCTACTGTTTTGTATAGGTAAGGACATTGAAAAACCTGTTGTTTTCTTACTTTCCTTACTTTCCTTATATACATATAATGTATAAAGAAATTATTGTGACTTTGTCGAAAATTCGTATTCGAGTTATCGTAAAAAAATGGCGACTTTTTTTGCAGAGACAGCAGTGCTTTGGCAACATTTGACTGTTCCAAAGTTAAAGATAAAAATATTTGGCTTAGAAAAAACTCGTTTACATTGTTTTTAATGCCTTTACGCTATAATGATCATAGTGGTTTTAAGAATTGCATTGCTGCTTTATGAATCTGATAATATCAGAGCATTTCTTAAAGTAAAAGATCTTGAGTTGTGAAGTACTCTATTAAAGACCCCCAACAGAACTGCTGCTAAATCGACTGTGAAGGAAAATCTCATAATTTTCACCGCCAAGTATCGTAATAATCACGCAGTTAATGTAAAATAGCGTGTAACACAGATAAGCAGCAAAGAGAACAAAGTTTAATGAAAACATAAAATGAGGCGTAACGTATTTTGGGAAGAAGCATTTTGAATTTGATTACACCCATACGAAAGTTATAAAGATAACGAGAAGGAAATGCCATTTTTAAATCAATTTTATCCTGATGTGTAATACAGGGGAATGCTTAATGGAATAGCCATTTTATCACGTAGAAATACTGCATTTAATGGGTTGTTGCTTCAGGGAACGCTTTGAATTAGTTTTATCATAGTAATCGTTAATCCAGTGCAAAAGGCAGTATTTGTGCACCGGTTCACGCTTTTTAAAGCAATTCGGTAACCGATCGCATCACAGAATAGCCGATAAATCAGATATTTCATGTTAAAAAAGCGCATTGATCGGCTATTGAATACAGAAGAACATATTGATTGCTATTCCCGGCTGAACATCATATTGATCGTCTATTTCACACTGAAAAACATATTGATCGGCTATTGCTTCTTGAAGGCCATAATGATCAGCTGATCCATGTTGATCGACTATTCCGTGCTAAAGAATGCTAATTGTCTATAGCTAACATATTGACAAGCTATTCAGCTCTGTGGAGCGTATTGATTGTATTTGGGTACTGAAGAGCATATTGACATGCTCTTCCGGGCTAAAGATCATATTGATCGTCTATTCCTTCCTAGAGAGCACATTGATCGGATATTTCTGGTTAAATAATATATTGATCGGCTATTGCTTGCTGAAGAGCGTATTCATCGGCTGTTCTATGTTGATGGACTATTCCGTGCTGAAGATTGCTAATTGTCTATACCTAGCATATTGACAAGCTATTCAGCTCTAAAGAGCGTATTGATTGCATTTGGTTACTGAAGAGCATATTGACACGCTCTTCCTGGCCAAAGATAATATTGATCGTCTATTTCTTCCTAAAGAGCACATTGATCGGATATTTCCGGTTAAATAATATATTGATCGGCTATTGCTTCCTGAAGAGCGTATTCATCGGCTGTTCCATATTGATCGACTATTCCGTGCTGAAGCGTGCTAATTGTCTATATCTAGCATATTGACAGGCTATTCAGCTCTGAAGAGCGTATTGATTGCATTTGGGTACTGAAGAACATATTGACACTTTCTTCCCGGCTAAACACTATATTGATCGTCTATTTCTTCCTAAAGAGCCCATTGATCGGATATTTCCGGTTAAATAATATATTGATCGGCTATTGCTTCCTGAAGAGCGTATTCATCGGCTGTTCCATATTGATCGACTATTCCGTGCTGAAGCGTGCTGATTGTCTATATCTAGCATATTGACAGGCTATTCAGCTCTGAAGAGCGTATTGATTGCATTTGGGTACTGAAGAACATATTGACACGTCCTTCCCAGCTAAACATCATATTGATCGTCTATTTCTTCTTAAAGAGCACATTGATCGGATATTTCCGGTTAAATAATACATTGATCGGATATTGTTTCCTGACGAGCGTATTCATCGGCTGTTCCATGTCGATCGGCTATTCCGTGCTGAAGAGTGCTGATCGGCTCTTGTTACAAAGCATATTGAAAAGCTATTCCGTTCTAAAGAGCGTAGTGATTGGCTATTTTGTGCTGAAGAGTGAGTTGACCGGTCAGTCTGTGCTAAATTATTACAGAATTTTTCGATTAATCTGTGCTGAAAAGTACATTGATTTGCTATACTTTGTTGCGTGTTGATAGGCTATTTTGTTCTGAAGAGCATATTGATAGTCTATTTTGGCCAAAGAATGCATTGATTGGCTGTTTTCTGCTGAGGGGCATATTGATCTGATATTTTGTGCTGAAGAGCGTTTTGATAGGCTAGTCCGTGCTGAAGAGAATATTGATCGATTACTATCGATTACTCAGTGCTTAAGTGCAAAAATAGGCAAAACTGCCTCTTGGATGCTATTACCTTTTCTACATATGTCTGTGCAGTCCTTCCGAGAGGTTGGTGGTAGGGGAAGGAGGGTACGGTCCCTGTGGATGCCTCCCCCACTGGGTTCCGGTCTAAATTGGGTGGCACTTCCCGGCCGTCCATACAGTTACCTTACACCTTTCTGGTAGGTCGGACGGTCTGGGTCTCAACAACAACAACATATGTCTGTGCTATATATTTTGAACTTATTATATATGTACGAAAGTGTATTATATGTGTACTACATATGAGTGAGGAATGATTACATGAAATTGTATTATATGTGTACTACATGAAAGTAAATATATAACATAGAAATTAAGATTTAAATAGTCACATTGTTAAAATGAGGTACGAATTTTTTTTTTTGAAATTATTTTATTAAAACTTCTTATAAGACGTATAAAGTATTAAAAATGCCAGAGCGCTTTCGAGCGTTAATACGCTCTTCATCAGTGACCTACCACTGATGGAGGTAGCCACTGATGAAGAGCATATTAACGCTCGAAAGCGCTCTGGCATTTTTATTACTTTGTACGTCTTATAAGAAGTTTTAATAAAATACTTTCTGTCTAACATAGTTGTGTCCTTAATTTTATTTAGTTGAAATCAGACGTGATACTAAATTATTTATTTTTGAAATTCTTTTATTGAATTTACAAAAATATTATGAAATATAGTGTATATGAGTATATTAATAAAAATCGCTCACTTAGGCCCTTCTAGCGATATTGATTAAAAAAAGTTCAGGATACTATTTCTGTATTATTCTTATTGTTTTTATTGTGCTAAAGCATATTCGATGATCTCAAAAATAGGGGAGGTATTATGATCGTATGGGATTTGCAGTGACCGATTTTGTTTTTCAGTATGGATTTCATGGAGAACTAATATAATTTTTCCGCCAATGTAGGCGGGGCCTTATCTCGAACGTCACTAACTACGTCATTGCCTCAGTGCTAATCCAACGATTGTTTGCATTCAACGACGCACCATTTGGAGTGTGCTATGCTAATTCAATCCAATAATGGAATAAAATAATTTATATACAGCATAATGCATAAAAATAATCTAAACTCTGCCCAAAATATTTTTATTAATACTAGGAAGAAAGTAATATCAAATTATGTTATTTACAGAATCTCAATCGTGAAGAAACAAACAATAAAATATTTTAAAACTACATACATCATTATATCCATTTATACTTCAAAATTATTCTTTAATCACCTAATATTGGTAATATACATATGCAATTTAATCAGAGAAAGCTAATAAAATCAGGGAAAGATATTTTTGTGGATTATATATTGTTAGAATTGGAATAAAGGGAGCAATTTCAATATATTTACCCCTCTTTGAGTTTCAGTATATTTGTCTTATTTTTCTTTAAAGTTCAATTATTTGAAAAGATCGCATATTCTTTGTGGTTTGCATACTTGAGATATCTTTTGAACATGATTAATTAAGTATTGTATTATGCTTAAAGATAACAATTTTTACCATTAGATAACTCCAATATGAGAGAAATTCAATTACTGTGCTTCAATTACTCCAGTGCTACTGTAAAACTATGTGCTGTAAAACCGTGTACTGTAAAACTATGCGCCTAGGTGTCTTGTTAGCAGCAAAAGTTTAGCTGCCCCGTAGGAAATAACTTGTAATATAAAGAATTAACAAGAAACTGTTCTTCATCTATTCCTGCAGCTATCGGATTTCATATGGATTCTGCAACTTTATGAGCATGTATGTAGAAAAGACTGAGCGGCGAGGTCCTAGTAAGCAAAATCAAAACCTGAACCAACCAAGAACACAAGGAAATGCTTTATCGTTGTGAAAGCAATCTCACCACACTTAGCACATGGGTCCAGCATAGCCCGCATAGTGTTTCTTTCAAGACATTTTGACCGGGGGACCGAATGAAAGTTTAGGGAGACATGTTTTCTATTTGCCGTATATAAATATATCTAAATGCTGGCACATAAATAGAAACTAGGTTAACATAAAATGTCTCCGGGGGGGCAACCCCCCGGATGTATGCCTGAAAGAAACATCAAGCCTGCAGCGAAAGTTGGACCGTCGCAAGGCGTCCCTACGCGACAGCAAAAATCCGAAGGCTGTCACCTATCTGCATCTGCCGAAACTCAACTTCTCACAGAGAGAGACACATAAGCAACATAACAACAGATTGTGAAAGAAACACAAGAATTAACATATTTCAATCAGTAAAAAAATGAGCAAATCCAAACAGCAGAAAACAATAAATAACAGCACAAGTTGCATCAAGAGCTATTTTAATATAGGGTAATACGTACATAATTTCTTAAACTCGAATCACATGAAAACACCAGAAAACAGCAAATAGCAGTTTAAGATACAATAAGGAGCCAATATAATATAGAGTAATTTATATATAATTACGTAAAATCACATTATATAAGAACAAACAGCTGATAACAGCGAATACAACTATGAGCTATTCCAAATTAAAGCAATTCATACATAATAACTGTCATAGTAAATATGACATTTTGTCTATTTCTAAATAATTCACGAATTTTAAAACTTTTTATCAAATTTTAAATGCATATTTAATTTTATTTTTAACTCAAATTTTCAAATTCACGTTTTTTTTTATTTTATATGCATGCAAAGGACGTAGCCATGGACAACTAGTTTTTATTCCAAATTCTTTTTCTTACACTAAGCTAACACATGTAGTATGGGTTTCTTAACATCTGCAAGCCAACGAGGGTAGTCACAAGTAACTCCCCCCCCCACTACATACACTTTTTGGTTTCTTTTACATGCTCAACTCTTAACGATCAAAATTTCTTCACAGGTAGAAACTAAGAATTCACACAGAAACTTAGAAGAGCCACTCCTGTTACTGTCTGACTAAATGGCTAGATCCCTTAAAAAAACCATTTGAGCTGTCAAATTCTAAAATTTAGTGCCAAGAATCACACCATCTGGACAACAGCTTGACCAGAAGTCAAAGATGTTCCCATGCTCCTAAAATTGGGCAAACTGTAAATGTACCTCTGCCTTTTAACACTGTGCAGGCTATATCCAATTAGATATAATTTTAGAATATTTCCAGACAATTACGTGGGACCGTAGAGAGCGCTTGCTAAAATAGACTTCGTAGAGATAGAGGCAATGATGTAGCGTTAAGATTAGGAAACGTTGGCATAGTGCCCGCCCCCCCTTTTTTTTATAAAAAAACTGGGAGAGAATCTCGATTTTTCGTTTAATTCCAATTGATAGTCACTGGAGATGTCTATCTTGTCCACACAAAACAACCAGTCATTATGAACTATACATCAATATGAAAGAATTCCGGCTGATGGCGAATGTATGAGAGGATGGTCACTTACACGAATGCTCACGCAGGGCCGGTTCAGCCCATTATTGATAACCGGATCCTTATGAATAAAAGATAAGACCCAATGTGTGCAGCCAAGACTATGAAGGATGGCTATGGAAGTTCATTATAAACGATATCACAAATAGAGATTAGCGGCAAACAAAACTACAATGGAATCTTCTGCAAATATCGTATCGAGAATAAATCAAAGATCACAGAACTCCCAAAGAATGGTGTTCGTCACGAGGCTGATATCAGAGCGTGATTTAGAATAAAAGCAGGAATACAAAAAATAGCCAAGAACGTTATAATTCTGAATCTACGAAAGGACAAAGGGGTGAAATCCAACGAAGCGCAGACCTTGACAGAAATAAGGACATCTTATAATGTAAGCGTAACACACATTTTCATCCATTTATTTACACGGTTCGATAAAGCATCTTAAGTAAATTAATTAGATACAATATACAAAGGATAAATATCACCTTTAAGGTATAGACTAATGTGACTTTAAATTATTCATTAATGCCTTTAAGTAATGATTAATTATGGCACTCTAATGAGAGTATATATTGAAATTTATTCAATTAAAAAGCATTTAAATATATCCCGTGTCAGACATTGTAAGAATATGTGAGTTTATGGATTTTGAATATATTTGCACTTATTTACTGTAAAGTTGATCTGAGTTATAAAACTCTAAATTTAATGAAATATTAAACAAGAATGTTACAAGAGATATGTTAATTATCAATCCTAAAATCAAAGATTATTTTTCTTTATTAACTAAATTGATTACCAATTTATGAATTTAATGGTTTTTATTATATATATATATATATATATATATATATATATATATATATATATAATATATATATATATAAATAAATAGCTTTCAGTTAAAATCTAACCACTTGATGATCATTATTTTGAGTAATAGACCTTGGATAATAGAAATGAATATTTTAATTAACGAAAAGTAGTACTTCTTGGTCTATATACTTATTTTCCCTGTATCATGAGTATGACGGCTTATATTCTGCTGATAACATAATAACTTCAAATCAAATCTCATAAACACAATAAATCCGAAATGTTCTCAGTAACAATGCAAAGCATCAATAAGATCACAAATTCATCACAACAAACAGTTAATTACAGGAAAGAGAGAGAGATATTGAACAACACTGTCCAATATCTGTTGACAAGTTTTTATCGTCAATTTGGAAGTAAGCTTCTTTAACTGCAACTTAGTAGTTGGCAATTCAAATTCCACAAATATTTTCCGCATTGCATCCTTAGTACATCTTGTGTTTAGCGTGTTCCACGCGAGCCAGTGAAGGTAGATACTGTTGTTAATATTCGTATATTTGACCTTAGTCATATGACCCAGATTGCTAGTTGTTGAGCAGGCCTCTAAATCCTGGAGCGCCGAGCTGAAATCTGAGTATATGTGAGCAATTGGTTTTTGTTGTGACTTTTCAAATTCTAAAGCCTTGTAGATGGCAGAGCTCAACCATAAAGATGGTTGTTTCGTTATTAAGTCTACTTGTTTTATAGACGTTACTTCTGGGTTATTATAGGCTACAAATGCGCAGCCAGCTCTATTATTCATTTTTTAACCGTCCGTATACATTGATTAATCACAACATTCATAAATGTTGTAGTCCCATTTGACTACGTGATACATCCACAGTTCAATGAACAGCTAGTCGACCTTTTCCTCCTTGGTTGAGGCACATATGTTTTTGCTCATACACACATTTCTAATCCAATGGATATGCTGATAAACAATAGTCTCATAATGAAACTTCATCAAACGGAACACAATCAGCTAAAATGTACACAGCTTCATAAGACGTTGTTCAATAAGACTTTAATCGAGAGTAAAAGGATTTTTAGCCACAATTTGATTTTCCTTCTTTCCATCTGGCTAAATCAGATAGGTGCCTTTAACTGATGAACTTTTCGGTCGCCTTAAGGTAAATATCCTTACTGATCTCAGTCTTGAGCCTCCAAGTGGCTTTAGTGAACCTCATTTAGTGATATTCGATGATTTAATAACTTTATCCTTCACATCATCCAGATGCGTATTCAGCTTTCACTGACATCAATGATAAGCCTCGAGTACTTTAACTAATTTGTGTATCTAATTTTGACTTTATCCATCTTAATAGCGGGGCACTGAGTAACACGTTTATTATAGTGTAATAAGTCTTTCTACAACTGAAAGATAGTTATCATCCACCCATTTCTTCGACTTATTAACTGTCATTGAACCATATTTTCAAAACGATAAGATGCAGTAGAGTCAATAATGGGAAAGAGGTCATCCACAAAAGTATGAATACAGGTATTGGGCATATTAAAGTTAATATCCAGGGTAGTATTCGCCTCCTACAATTCCACAATTTAAGCCTTGTTGCATTCCAATGTTGTATTTAAGATTGTAATTATAATTGTAATTTTAACTGTAATTGTTGGAAAGGTCTTTTAAGGAAAATCAAATTCTATATATAAAGCAAACAGCAGTAAAAAAATCTGATGTAGGCAACACATGACTTTCCTTATATAATGTAATGAATTTACTACTTTTACAGTAAAAAAATAGGTTTTTCTTATAGTAGATACTAATATTCCTTCCAAGATATTGAATTTTCGAAAAATAGTCGTCATTTTCATTGATTTAGCGTCATTTTTATCCATTTGGCGAGATTTTCGTTAATTTGGTAACATTTCAAAAAGTCTCCAAGTTGGCGACATTCCTCCAAATTCGTCGCCAACATTTCGCCAAGCGTTATGGACGAAGAAATAAGTTGTTCTTACAGCAGAAAAGTGACTATTGGCGTTCAAATGCAAAAATATTACTCAAAGCATCTTTTTTCATGAATGGAACGAGCTAGATCTGCGAGAATGATGTCACCAAATTTATCGCATGGTATTACATATGAAAAGTGAATATGTTTCGCAATAGGAAATATTTTTTTTTCATTTTAAATGACTTTTTTATAATTTATTTGAGAAATGTGCAATATCTCGAGAACGGTTCATGTTATCATTTTAAAATTTTTGTCAATCGTTTTCTAATGAAAAATTATATAAGAAATGTCTATTTGCGTAACTTTATTAGTGGTTTTGGTTTTCTGATGATTTTTCCAAAATTTTATTCGAAAATTTAGGGGGATTCTGAACATTCGATTACGCATAAAAACAATAGGCTTCCAGTGTTTACGGATTGTGATTTTTGTACCAAATTTGGTTCGAATCGGTCCATTCGTTCGTCAGTTATCGTCTTCACAGACTCACTGACACACACATACACACACACACACATACACACACACACAAACACACACAGACATCACTTCAAAAATGTTTGATTCGTGATCAGGGATGCTTGAAACGCGCTTTCCCGTCGAAAACTCGATTTCGAATTTTCGACCCCGTCACAATACTTTCCTTATACATTATGTATATAAGGAAAGTAATAATACAACAAAGTATTATTTTGCAATTTTATTTTATTTACAATTTTATTTTATTACTTTCCATATATACATAATGTATTAGGAAAGTATAGTGACGGGGTCGAAAATTCGGAGTTTTCGACGGGAGAGCACGTTTCAAGCATCCCTGATCACGAATCAAACATTTTTTAAGTGATGTCTGTGTGTGTGTGTGTGAAAGTATGTGTGTGTGTGTGTGTCAGTGAGTCTGTGGAGACGATAACTGACGAACGAATGGACCGATTCGAACAAAATTTGGTACAAAAATCACAATCTATAAACACTGGAAGCTTATTGTTTTTATACGCAATCGAATGTTCAGAACCCCCCTAAATTTTCGAGTGAAATTTTGAAAAAATCGTCAAAAAATCAAAACCGTTAATAAAGTTACGCAAATAAAGATTTCTTATGCAATTGTTCATTAGAAAACGATTGACATAAATTTTACAACGCTATCATAAACCGTTCTCAAGATATTGCACATTTTTGAAAAAAAAATATCAAAAAGTCATATAAAATAAAAAAAAAATACTTCCTATTGAGACACATGTTCACTTTTCATATGTAATACCATGCGATAAATTGGATGACATCATTCTCGTGGATCTAGCTCGTTCCATTCATGAAAAAATATACTTTGAGTAATACTTTTGTATTTGATGGCCAATAGTCATTTATCTGCTGTATGAATAATGTAACACAATATTTGTATTACATGTTTCCACCCAATTACGGATGCCAACCTAGCCATTTTCCAATTCCAATTGCGGATGCCAACCTAGCTAATGAGCTATTTAAATGCTGCGGAGGGAGCCAATGGCAATACAAACATAAATAAGCAGCGCATCCCCTTCTTCACTTCAACGAATCAACAACGACACTACAATGTGAAAAGAAAAAGGTTTGAGAGAATGTTCTAGAACTTTCCAGGAGATGCAATTTTTCGACAGCGTCCTAGACGCACCTGAGGTTTTTTAGTCGACTTAAAACTCTCGAACGAGTCAGCATCATGTTTTCTTGGGTTTGTGAAAAGTGTCTAGAGAATGTGAGCAATAAAATGCTAGCGAGAGCAGTTAGATGTGTAACGGTTTTCCTACATCATTGAAATAGCACGAATATGCACGTAACACAAAGAGAAAAGGTAACCAACTTTCAATTGTCACTATTAGCACGGAAGGCACACCTTTAACGACTATTAAATTAATTGACTACCAGTTCGTATGAATAGACCATATGAACGAGTTCGAAATATTGAACTATAAGAACATTTCTTTATCGATTGTTTAAAGGAAACTGTTTTTAAGAAATTTAAGTCAAAGTTATTATGTGTGTAAATATATATATATATTAATGTAATATTGTCAGTAATATGTGTCTTTTAATAATTGATTTAATTATAGCATAGTTACTCCAGATACAATAGATATCTATTAAGTAAAATATTAAAATAAATTGAGCAAGCATGTGTATTTCTTTATGTTTTGTGTGTTCGTTTTCCGAGCTTGAGAACCGGGAGCTTACATGCTCCACCCTTAGTGGCGGCATCATAGGTAAGTCCTATACAGGTAATTTTTGATAAGGGCAATTTTACCTTATGATACCGCCGATCGACTTGGTGGCGTGTCGTTCGGAAACGAACCACGGGCTTTTGCTTTAGATAAATTGTTGTGTGGGAAGCTTAGCCAAAATTGCGGGCCAGTACTGAAGATACTGAAGTTGAGTTTTAAATATATACTGTTAGTGTGTAAATGATAGACGGGGTGTACTTAAATAAATTATCAACGCAAGTAAATAAAAAAAAAATAGAAGTTAAGTAAAATAAATGCTGTATAAAAAATATATACAGAGATAGGATATGCAAAGTATATGAATAACTGTGGTAAAGAGTGTTTTCATCTTGGAAATATTGTGTATAAAAAGTATATTATGTGTGTGCAAATTTTAAATCATGTTGTAAAAAGCGTAATGCTATAACTCTCTGTAATATTTTAAAATTACAAAATTTAGATCAACAAAAAATAAGGATTAACTTAAGCTGATTCATTATGTACAGAATTTTGGACTAGCAAGTTCAGTGATTAGTTAAGTAAAATAAAATAATATAAAAAGTAAAAAAAAAAAAAAAATTAAAATTGTCTGCTAAATTAAGTGGAAAAATTAAAATATTATAGAGCAGAAATAAATAGTAAGTGTATGCAAATAAATGCAGCACAAGGTGTAGAGCCAGTGAATTCAAAAATAAAATTTGGAAAAGTTTTACAGTATGTGTAATATTATACAATAATGGTAAAATTAATTCAAATGATATTCTGCAAAATAATTTTTTGGTATTCTACAATAGTTATTGAATATTTTAGAAGTTGTTCTGCAATAATTGGTTTTTACGATTCTACAATAAAATTAAAATTAATTGGAAAGCATTCTACAAGATGTGTAGCAGTCTATAATGATTTTTAAATTAAATTAGATGGTATTATAAAATATATTAGTTTCCTACAATATTTTGAAAGTAAATTGGAAAGCATTTTGAAATAATTTTGGTAGTCTACAGTAAATGTAAAAATTAAGTTGGAAGGTAGTCTACAAATAGATATTTTTAATTAATGTAAAGAAAATGAATATAATTATAATAATAGAAAATTTATGTAGATAGAGCAACTTTCAAAATTAAGTGATAAATAAGTAAATAGACAACAAGTGTGTTACAAATAGCATAGTGCCACAATATGTGCAAAACATAGGGCAGCAAAAGTATATGGTTATTTTAGTATGTATTGTGTATTGTATATTATGTATGGTATATTGTGAAAACTGCAGTGTTGAGGAAAAGTGTGTAGTAGTGAAGACTTAGTGTGAGGATAGGCATGATAGTTATCCAAAATGCACGGTAGTCAACAAAATCGCAAAATTAAATAAAACTTCAAAAAAAATTGTCTGGAGGAAGGCAAGTCCAGCGGATAGGAATTTTTAAATCATGGATTTTTCTGCAACAACAGCAACAAAAAAGAACAGTAGGAAAGTTTAACAGCGGGTTGACTGGTTAGCAGTAATGTTGTCAATAAGTATCAACGTGTACAACGTAAAAGTATTAGCGCCAGCCCATTTTATTAAAATTATCAGCGTTTCATCAAGTAGCAGTACAGCAAAATTAAAAAGTTCTAGATTCCCGTCCCTGTTATGCAAGTAGATATTAAATAAATGAACGGACAATGATAAAAGATAAATAATTTATATGAAAATATAAGTAAAATAAATAAATTTAATCTTAGAAAATATAAGTAAAGTATATAATTCAGTGGACGTAAAAAAATAAAAAAATAAAAGATATCTGAAGTATAAATAATATGTAATACAATGATGATTTCAGGAAATTAAAATGTTTGAGAACAAAATAAAAACGGAGACTCGGAAAATTTTGAAGTGAAAGAAAATAGTAAATAAATGTTTTTTCCCTTCCAAACAAAATAAAAATTAGTCTACGTTATAAAAATGGACATTGTCAAATACTATGTAAGTGGGGATAAGAGCAGGGAGATTCGGACCTACGAACTCGTAGGGCAGTTATAAAATAAAACAAATATGAGGATAATATATTTTGTAAAATAAATATGAGGATAACATATTTGTAAAATTAATATGAGGATAAATTTTTTGTAAATATGAGGATTTTGTAAATATGAGTATAAAATAAAAATATAGGTAATAAATAAACAGTTATGTATGGATACATTTTATGAATAGAGCAATAAATATCAGAAAAAATTTGTAGAAGTGATAAATAATACATACAATACCCCTCAATGTTCTAAAAAAATAATAAACTAAGGTGTTAGAAGAAAGAAGGAGAGAGATAATTAAATGTCACTTACTTGCAATTTGTCTTGCTTGAAAACGAAAGGTGGTAACAGTCAGAGTGGGCATCAAAAATACAAGTCTTCCAATGAAAGATGCTTAAGATCAAGGTAGACATTCCAATGATAAAGATGTGTGGGATGGAATTCTTCCCGATATCGTTTCTTTTTTCTTTTTTTCTCTTTCATTTTTCTTGTGCGGGTCTTGAAAAAATAGTATAACATAATTAATAAAATTCAAAATAAAGTCATGGAACATGGTAAAAGCAAGTACAGGATATTCAAAATCATAAAATTATTAATTAATAGTTTATAAAAAGCTGACAGAATAAAAGCAAAATCATAAATAAATAAATAAATAAATGTGTGAAGTCGAAATAAACACTCACAGCTGATGTAAATAATAATTAGTAAATTAATAAATATATATTGCATAAATAGTGTATACAGACCTTTTACGAAAACACGCAATCTAAAAAACAAAATAAAAGTTAATTACATATATGGATTAATAAAACGTGAATGAGTAGGATTAATTTCCCAGCCGTCACAGTCAGCGTAACAGCTCCATATATGGCCATTGTACGGCGAAAGCTAGTCACCTTCAAAATAAATAGCCAGGCTAAAAATAAACATCGGAGAAAATCTCCCCTGCATAGTACGTGAATAATACAAAAAAAAGTTCTATTGTAAGCATACAATCAATGTATCAAAATTTAAAATTATAATTGCAGGCAATTATAGTTAGTTAAAAATACCGGCCGGTATATAAAAATAAAATACATTAGGAAAAGACATTGATTTGTATGTAAATGATAAATGATTGAGTATTATTAATAAATTAATGCATTAATTAAGCATCACTGTAAATAAAAAGAAAGAACAGATAAAATTAAATATGAAAGAAGTATATTTAAATAAATAAATATATAAAGTTATGCTGAAAAGGGAACATAAAGTCAGTTATATCAATAACATAACAAAAGCATGGTATATTCATAATACTACACATAAAATAATATATCACGCGTTGTTGCAACATGGGATAAATAAATCCAATGAATTAAGAGTACATGAAAGTAAAATCATAATTAGTCATCATTCAGATCTGTGTTAAGGTCATAAGATAATAATAATAAAAAAAAAATATATATATATCAAATTAAATAGAATTATTAACAAGATAAGTAGAATAAATATAAGTAAGAATACAAAAAAAGAACTTGAAAGAAAAAGTGTAAATAAATTCCTTAAAAGATACAGCCAGAAAATCCCACGTCAATGTTAACTCGTACATTCACCACCGGACAGTCTAAAAGCCCGCGCTTGAGAAGAGGATACCGCCAAGTTGCACGATAACGATTAAATCTTTAGCGATACATGCAAAAGGCAGTTAAAATCCCTTTTACGTAAGTTTGCGCTCTGCAAACAATGAAGACACTCATTCAAGGCTCGCCGTGGGGGTCAACAGATTCGCAGTTGCCATAGAAACGCGTTGAGAGGAACAGAGGAAAGCTACGGGTCAAGCAAAATTTTTTCTTTTTTTCTTTTCTCCCTTCCTCCCGCGCAGTTGTGTCACACGAAAGGGCAGTCGAAGAGGGAATTTAAAATGCGTATTATGAGATGCACAGTAGTTTGGAGTTGCGAAATGAGTATATATATTTGATATTTTAAATGCCGCGATGTAATATGATATAAATATGGTGTTCAAAAGAGTCATGATTTATACACACAAAAATATATAATATGTTATTCATTATAACAAATAAGAAATATATACAGCTAAAAAAAAAATTGTCTAAAAATTATTTACGTCTGTGAAAATGAGAAATCAAGGTAATGAATTGCGTATATTTTAATGTAATGTTGTGAACTTGTATATAAATAGAAATGCAAATAACAATTATGATATAGTCTTCATTTGAAGTGTACAATAGACTGTACTAAGCAACATAATGAAAATATAAATATTGAAGTACCGGAACTTTGAAAGTTAAGTCACAGGATGGTGACTCATTCTTCCGTGCTCATGATAATTCAATGTGACAATAAGGTGTCTTCCGTGCTCATGATAATTCTATGTGACAATAAGGTGTCTTCCGTGCTCATGATAATTCCATGTGACAATAAGGTGTCTTCCGTGCTCATGATAATTCCATGTGACAATAAGGTGTCTTCCGTGCTCATGATAATTCCATGTGACAATAA
Organism: Amaurobius ferox; assembly: GCA_951213105.1. Lineage (NCBI taxonomy): Eukaryota > Metazoa > Arthropoda > Arachnida > Araneae > Amaurobiidae > Amaurobius > Amaurobius ferox. The sequence goes on from OX578148.1 coordinate 68,901,980, forward strand.
GGTGTCTTCCGTGCTCGTGATAATTCCATGTGACAATATAGTGTGCCTTCCGAACAGTGATAATTTCTTCAGGTACAGCAATATATGTGTCACCAAGTACGATATGGTGTATCTTCCGAACAGTGAGTTCCTTCATTTTAGTGACATGTCGGTTGTAATGCACCGATATATGTATGTCAATGTTACAATATAGTGTGTCTTACATGCGGTGATCTGCATTTCTGTGACAGATATATGTGCAGTGGATCAAAGCAACATTTCCACAGTGGCCGCAATGTGTACACATAGGCGTTCAGTGCGATGTTTACCGTGTGCTGAAATTTTCTCTCTGCAAGGGGGGATATCATGTAACACAATATTTGTATTACATGTTTCCACCCAATTACGGATGCCAACCTAGCCATTTTCCAATTCCAATTGCGGATGCCAACCTAGCTAATGAGCTATTTAAATGCTGCGGAGGGAGCCAATGGCAATACAAACATAAATAAGCAGCGCATCCCCTTCTTCACTTCAACGAATCAACAACGACACTACAATGTGAAAAGAAAAAGGTTTGAGAGAATGTTCTAGAACTTTCCAGGAGATGCAATTTTTCGACAGCGTCCTAGACGCACCTGAGGTTTTTTAGTCGACTTAAAACTCTCGAACGAGTCAGCATCATGTTTTCTTGGGTTTGTGAAAAGTGTCTAGAGAATGTGAGCAATAAAATGCTAGCGAGAGCAGTTAGATGTGTAACGGTTTTCCTACATCATTGAAATAGCACGAATATGCACGTAACACAAAGAGAAAAGGTAACCAACTTTCAATTGTCACTATTAGCACGGAAGGCACACCTTTAACGACTATTAAATTAATTGACTACCAGTTCGTATGAATAGACCATATGAACGAGTTCGAAATATTGAACTATAAGAACATTTCTTTATCGATTGTTTAAAGGAAACTGTTTTTAAGAAATTTAAGTCAAAGTTATTATGTGTGTAAATATATATATATATTAATGTAATATTGTCAGTAATATGTGTCTTTTAATAATTGATTTAATTATAGCATAGTTACTCCAGATACAATAGATATCTATTAAGTAAAATATTAAAATAAATTGAGCAATTAAGCATGTGTATTTCTTTATGTTTTGTGTGTTCGTTTTCCGAGCTTGAGAACCGGGAGCTTACATGCTCCACCCTTAGTGGCGGCATCATAGGTAAGTCCTATACAGGTAATTTTTGATAAGGACAATTTTACCTTATGACAAATAACGTATTTCTTCGTCCATAACGCTTGGCGAGATTTTGGCTACGATTTTCGCGGAATGTCGCCAACTTGGCGACTTTTTGAAATGTTGCCAAATTAACGAAAATCTCGCCAAATGGATAAAAGTGATGCTAAATCAATGAAAATGACGACTAATTGTCGAAAATTCAATATTTTGGAAAGAATATAAGTATCTACTATAAGAAAAACCTATTTTTTTTTGCTGTAAAAGTAGTAAATTCGTTACATTATATAAGGAAAATTATGTGTTGTCCACATCATATTTTCTTATTTTAGAATCAGATATGTTTGTCAATTTGATTTTATGTCTCTGTGAAACAGATGAAATGTGGAGTAGCACTTTAAAGTTTTCAGCTCCTCAGAATTCTAACAAACTAAAATATCTCGAGAACGGTTCAGAGTAGAATCATGGGGTCAGTCTTATTCGCTTTGCTGTCAAAAATTACATGAAGAACAAGTACTTAATTAATATATTTAAGAAATTTTAGTTATTTATTTCATATTTCACGATATTTGCGAAATTACCAAAGAGATCATACGATTTTTGAGGACCATTTCGCAAAAACAGACAGATTTTATTTATCCCGAACAGTGCTATAATTTAATCAGCACCGGGGTAATCTACAAGTGATTTACTAATAAAATTTTATAAAATTTGGTCTATTAGTTTTTGAATTAGAATGGATACATACATTGCATAGGCTGATACACATATGCGTCCTTCAAAAAATAGTTTTTTCGTGTTAAAGAGGTCTCAAAACGCCTAGGTGCCTTAAAAACTCGAGGTAGGATTTTCGTCACAATTCCAATATTTTCCCCATGCATCACAGACTACAGAGAAAGTGAAATGCTTTTTATCCTATAAGATGCAATTAAATTATAAATGTGGTAGATATAACCTGAATTAGAGTGCGTTTACCGATACAACGTCAGCCTTAAAATATAAAAGGTTGATAAAAGCTTATCTTTGGAATATTTCTGCCTCATTTTCATTATACACCACTCCTTATCTTTCAGAAGGCTCAATTACATGAAAAGCTATTGCATTCTTACATGATTCGAGTTAAGAATATCGACTTTATGCACGATTAAGTAAGGGTTGCATTTTCACAGAAAAGCAAATGAGACGAACTTTTAATTTAAGAAATAGCTTACCACATGCAATTTCATCCGAAGATGACTCTAATGTGCAAGCTACTGAACCTACCATTCCTTTAAGCTTCAGGCATAGTTTTTTAAAAGGAAAAAATAAAATTATTTTCATGCAGATCTCGATTAAAAAATCTGATGTGGGCAGCACATGACTCTCCCTGAGGACTCATAATCACGTTCGCTTTATTTCTGCAATAATTAATTAAATAGAGTTTAATTGCACAAAATAACACCCCCAGTTATTTTAAAAAACACTAAATTTTCACTTTTAATTTAATTTTCGTTTTCATTTGGTAATTTCATTTGGTAAGGTAGCGAAAATGCGAAAAAAAAAACTGAAATATCTCAAGAATGGCTAGACCTGGAGTAATGAGTTTGATTTTATTCTTTTCGGTTACAAAAATTGCGCGTAATATAAGCATTTAATTGATATATTTGATCATAAATAATTTTTTATTTTTAGATTTAACGATTTTTTATTTAGATTTAACAATTTAACGAAAGGCAGATTTTTTTAGTGAATCGTACCAAAATCTAATGAGCACCAGGCTAACCTATAAGTGACTTATCTACCAAATTTTGTGAACGTTGGTCAATTTGTTTTTTAGATAGAGTGGATACAGGTAATTTTTGCCGACCATTTCTCAAGAAAACGCTGGTTTTGTTTGTTTCGCATCGTAATAACATCTAATCAGGGAAAGAGTATCCTACTAGTGACCCACTTACCAGTAGATACATACATTTCACAGACAGACACATAGACACACACACAGACGTCACGCTAAAAATTGTTTTTTCGTGTTCTAGAGGTCCCGAAACGTGTAGATCCGTCGAAAACTCGAATTTCGATTTTCGACACAATTCCAATACTTTCCCTATACATTACCTTATATCGCAGGGAAAGAAAAATTACATCTTTCATGTAGAAAAAAAATCTGATGTGGGCAACACATGACTTTCCTTATATAATGTAATGAATTTACTACTTTTACAGTAAAAAAATAGGTTTTTCTTATAGTAGATACTAATATTCTTTCCAAGATATTGAATTTTCGACAATTAGTCGTCATTTTCATTGATTTAGCATCATTTTTATCCATTTGGCGAGATTTTCATTAATTTGGCAACATTTTAAAAAAGTTCCCAAGTTGGCGACATTCCGCCAAATTCGTCGCCAAAATCTCGCCAAGCGTTATGCACTAAGAAAAAAGTGATTCTTACAGCAGATAAATGACTATTGGCGTTCAAATACAAAAGTATTATTCAAAGTATATTTTTTCATGAATGGAACGAGCTAGATCCACGAGAATGATGTCACTCAATTTTTCGCATGGTATTACATATGAAAAGTGAACATGTTTCTCAATAGGAATTTTTTTTTTTTTTTATGGGATTTTTTCATAATTTTGTTGAAAAATGTACAATATCTCGAGAACGGTTCATGTTAGCGTTCTAAAATTTATGCCAATCGCTTTCTAATGAAAATTTACATAAGAAATGTCTATTTGCGTAACTTTATTAGCGGTTTTGATTTTTTGACGATTTTTTCAAAATTTCATTCGAAAATTTAGGTGGGTTCTGAACATTCGATTACGTATAAAAAAAATAGGCTTCCAGTGTTTACGGATTGTGATTTTTGTACCAAATTTGGTTCAAATCGGTCCATTCGTTCGTCAGTTATCGTCTCCACAGACTCACACACACACACACACACACACACATACACACACACAGACATCACTTCAAAAATGTTTGATTCGTGATCAGGGATGCTTGAAACGTGCTCTCCCGTCGAAAACTCGAATTCGAATTTTCGACCCCGTCACAATACTTTCCTTATACATTATGTATATAAGGAAAGTAAAAAGGGTGTATGTTATGTTTGAGATTTATATTATGTTTGTAATATTCGTAAATAATTTTAGCCGAATTGCGGAATTAGTTTTACAGGTATTGAGTGAAGAGAACTTCTTTAACATAAAGGCACACGCATATGCACAAATTGAAGAATATTAACTGAAAAGAAGTTAAGAAAATAAGTTATATATATACACCAATGCAGCAAATTATTGTTATCAATATTAATTCAAATTTATTTTAATTCTTTCTCACAGAGTTAGATTGAAGTTTATTATACCGGAATCCTAAAAAGGTCGTAAGTATCATAGCATTATAAAGGAAGATCCACCAAGTGTACATATTAAATCTATCTATAGTAAAGGGACCATGCTCGATCACTTAAAAGTGATGGCAATAACTCTAGTGGAAAATAAAAAAGTTGGGATGACTAACTTGGCAACAAATCGAGGTAGGAGAAAAATGCCGATTACAAAGTTGTAGAATATTGAATGAGCAGAAATATACTGAGTAGAAATAGACTATAAATGTGTTACTGAAAACATTTGTTTGGCACAATATGACCTTTTTCTTCTTCTTCAACGCAGACTGTCAGACCTACCTGAAGGTATAAGGTATCTTTTTGGACGTTTGGAAAGTGCCACCCAATCTAGAACAGAACCCAATGGGTACTGCACTCACAGGAACCATACTCTTCTTTCCCTAACCTCTCGGAATTACTTACGGATTCACATATTTAACGTACCAGTACTCCGCGTGAACCTGAGGACAGTTTGGGCAGAGTCGGGAATCGAACTCGGATCATTCGAGTGCATTCCCCGCGGGTTAACCACTGGTCGGTTCCACCCCCAAAAATGGTTATCGGTAAATAATTCTCCTATTTAGGAATGATACAATAAAAAAAACTTATCTGAATAGAAATTTAGAGCGGAGCTTGATTAAAATATCCTCTTCCCGAGATAATGTATATTTGAATTCCAGAAAGAATATTACTGTGAAACATGACAAGCATTGTAGGAGTTACCGTGTTAGAGGCCTGATGATACAACTTTATGACAGATATGTATTATCTTCCATATACGAGTCTCATTTAGGCCTGCGGCGAATTCTTACTACTCAAACAATGCTCTACAATTCTGTAATTGGCTTTTTCCGCATATCGCGCTTTGTTGACGAGTTCTTCATCTAACTTTTGAAATTCTTCGATAGGGGGCATTGGCATCCCTTTTTTTCGATCGGGCACAACCAGTTTACCATAGAGAAAGCTAAAGGGAACACACTTGACTGGCTTCTATCTGTTTGTCTGACAGTATGATTTGTCCGATTATAGCTCGTCTAATATTTAACAGATATTTTTTCAAATCTGGTTATACAGTGTAAATCAATCTTTCAGCCAAGCACTTTGCTGAACGTAATCGGATAAAAATTATGCGAGCCACGTACCATTTACTGATAATTTTTTTTTATCACAATAACATTCCTAAAACTTTAGAATAAATCTACGGATATTTTCCAGCTTTAAGGGAGTCTATTAAAGTTTTTTACAGTATTTCCTATTTTTTACTTTCCCTGCAATACATGGTAATGTATAGGGAAAGTATTGGAATCATACCGAAAATCACAACTCGAGTTTTCGACGGATCTACACGTTTCGAGACCTCTAGAATACGAAAAAACCATTTTTAGCGTGACGTCTGTGTGTGTGTCTGTGTGTCTGTCTGTCTGTCTGTGCAGATTTTGTATCCACTGTAACTAAAAAACTAATGGACCGAATTTCACAAAATTTGGTAGGTAAGTCACTTGTAGGCGAGTCTGGTGCTGATTAGTCTTGAGTAAGATTTGGGATAAAAGAACCCGCCTATTTTTGCGAAATGGCCCGCAAAAGCTTGTATCCACTCTAACTGAAAAACTAAACTAATTCACAAAATGAGGTAGATGAGTCATTTCTGGGTTACTCTGGTGCTGATTAGATTTTGGTACGATTCGGAAAAAAATAACCTGCCTTTTTTTGCAGAATGGCCCGCAAAAATCGTCAAAATCTAAATTAAAGAACTAGGTATACTCAAATATATGCTCGTTTAATACGTATGAATGCTCGTTTAATACGTATTTTTTAACGACGAAAAGAATAAGACCAACCCCATTACACAAGGACTAGCCGTTCTCGAGATATTTTAGTTTTTCGTATTTTTTCTACGCCACCTTTGAAATTAAGTCCGGTTACCGAATGAGAACGAGAATTGAATTAAAAGTGAAATAAATTTAATTAAAATAAAGAGAACGTGAATATATGTCTGCAGGGAAAGTCATGTGCTGCCCACATCAGATTTTTGAATTTCTAACGACATGTGTAAAACCATAAACCTAGTTAGCCTTGTAAGCATTACTACTGAAAAGTTAGAATTTATGGCAGTGAGAGATTTGATAGACCATATGGCGTATTGAAATTCACATAGAAAAATATTCACATAGAAAAAAAATCTGATGTGGGCAACACATGACTTTCCTTATATGATGTAATGAATTTACTACTTTTACAGTAAAAAAATAGGATTTTCATATAGTAGATACTAATATTCTTTCCAAGATATTGAATTTTCGACAATTAGTCGTCATTTTCATTGATTTAGCATCATTTTTATCCATTTGGCGAGATTTTCATTAATTTGGCAACATTTCAAAAAAGTCGCCAAGTTGGCGACATTCCGCCAAATTCGTCGCCAAAATCTCGCCAAGCGCTATGCACTAAGAAAAAATTTATTCTTACAACAGATAAATGACTATTGGCGTTCAAATACAAAAGTATTAATGAAAGTATATTTTTTCATGAATGGAACGAGCTAGATCCACGAGAATGATGTCACTCTATTTATCGAATGGTATTACATATGAAAAGTGAACATGTTTCTCAATAGGATTTTTTTTTTTTTATGCGACTTTTTCATAATTTTTTTGAAAAATGTACAATATCTCGAGAACGGTTCATATTATCGTTCTAAAATTTATGCCAATCGTTTTCTAATGAAAAATTACATAAGAAATGTCTATTTGCGTAACTTTATTAGCGGTTTTGATTTTTTGACGATTTTTTCAAAATTTCATTCGAAAATTTAGGGGGGTTCTGAACATTCGATTACGTATAAAAACAATAGGCTTCCAGTGTTTATGGATTGTGATTTTTGTACCAAATTTGGTTCGAATCGATCCATTCGTTCGTCAGTTATCGTCTCCACAGACTCACTGACACACACACACACACACACACATACTTTCACACACACACACACACACACACACACACACACACATACACACACACAGACATCACTTCAAAAATGTTTGATTCTTGATCAGGGATGCTTGAAACGTGCTCTCCCGTCGAAAACTCGAATTCGAATTTTCGACACCGTCACAATACTTTCCTTATACATTATGTATATAAGGAAAGTAATAAACGTTTTATTATCTACCAACATATGGAAAAAAATAGTTATATAATAAATTATTTCGTTTAATCGCAATGATCTCTAAATCAGCCATAAAACTTCAAGAAAGCTTTGAAATTGTTTTCCGTTACAGCAATTGATAATTACAGCAAAATTTAATTACATTCTCCAAAAATAATGATCATTCCGCAATAGTCTTCATTAATAAACTTAGTACATATCGCTAATCAAAATAAATCAATAATGCATGAATAAATAATGCTAAATCAATAATGCATAAATAATTCATTACAAAACACTTTTCAACTGAAATGCAATTTTATTTAAACATCTCTAAAATGCGATGCATTCAGCGGTGATACTTTAAAATTTATCACAGTACTGCAATAATTTATTTTATTTGGAAACTTCGTCAAGAAATGGCCGTTACTCAAATAACATCATCGAAATATAAATCGTCTGGCTCTTTCTGTAAAAGGAGTGAATATTTCATTTATACACTTTTATTTCGGACTCAAGAGTTAAATAATTTTGCGCGAAAAAATTCAGTAATTCTTATAAAATTCATTTTACAATCACCTGTTTACATTCTGCATCTCTTAAAATTACGCTTCGTTGTAGAAATAACCAAAGTTTGATGATCATTTAAACTGTAAAATATTGTACTTGCGTTGGTGCAGAATATAGATGCACAGATAAAATACGCAAAAATAAAGAGGTTTTAGGATAGATGCAACATTTGATATAAATTTAAAAGAACTTTAAAAATCACGATTTCGACATTGCGAAAAATGGATGCCACATTTTATTTTGAAGTGGGTCACGTGATCTCTTCATACTATATGGGTATAATTATTCTTTTAATTTTTATTTAAAAAACTATGCGAACATATTTTGTTGAAATTTCTTTTATATATTTAATGGAAATATTTGAAAATTACCTAAAATTTTCGAAGCATTACGTGAATTTTAACTTCGCTTAAAAGATTTTTGAAAAATTAGGTCAAATAGGGGTTCAGTGTATTTCATTTATTCAACCCAGGTTCAATCGAAAACTAATTGGGTGATATTATTCATTTACATTCCCGTATGTCCCACAGATCGTCTCAACAACATACAAAAATGTCATTTTGATAAAGTCATTTGTACTGCAGATATCGTGCGAACGGACAGACAGACAGACAGACATAATGAACAAAGTCATAAACACTTTTCAACTATGTTCTAAAATGTTAAAAGATCTGATGTGGGCAGCACATTATTTTGTCTGTAGACTCAAATTCATGTTCTCTTAATTTCTTTAATAATTCATTGAGTTCAATTACAAAATATAACAAAAAAGATCACTCTTGCTTAAAGCATTGATTATGAAACACCTTGCAACTGCAAAGCAATTTTATTTAAACACCTCTAAAAGGAGATACATTCATCGGTTAAAATTATCACAATACTGCATTAATTTATCATATATGAAAACTTAAAACTTCATCGAAAAAAAATGAACTTTATTCAAATGACGTCATTGAAATATAAATTGCCTGTTTCAAACATCTCCAAAATACGATACATTCAGCGGTAATATTTTTAGAATTACCACGATACTAAAATAATTTATTATATTTGAAAACTTAAAACTTCATCGAAAAAAATGAACTTTATTCAAATGACGTCATTGAAATATAAATCGCCTGGCTCTCTATGTAAAAGCTGTAAATATTTCATTCATGCACTTTTATTTCATTCCTTTCATTCATCCCAATACTACAATAATTTATTTCATTTGAAAACTTAAATCCATGGAGGTACAAGTAATTTAATTCTATGCTTAAAACTTCGTAGAACTTCATGCTGATTCTCTATGTAAAATCAATAAATGTTTCATTCATATCAGCTATATTGCAGACTCCATGAGCTAAATAATTTTGCGTTAAAGAAATGCAGGCATTCTTATACAACTCATTCTACATATTTTGGTGTTTACATTCTCCATAAGTGAAAATTAGGCTTCGTTGTATGAATAATCACAGTTTGATGATCATTTAAACTCAAATATATTGTAATTGCGCTGTTTCAGAATGTAGATGCACAGAAATTAAGCAAAAATAAAGCGGTTTTATGAAGGATGCAACACTAAATATAAATGAAAATGAACTTTAAAAATCACGATTTTGACACAAGATGGATAGCATTGATCATTTAAATTCAAATATATTGTAATTGTGTTGTTTCAAAATAAAGATGCACCTTTTGATACAGTCATTTTTACGGTAGTTTTCGTGCGAACGGACAGACAGGCAGACAGACAGAGATACAGGAAGAATGAACAAAGTCATTAAACGGACGAAGTCATATTCTTTGAAATATGTTGTAAAGCGATAAAAATAATTTTGCATTTTGAATCCAATTTTGGTTTTGATTTGGTAACTGTACTTATTTTCAAGTGCGGCGTAGCGAAAATGCAAATATATATATATATATATATATATATATATATATATATATATATATATATATATATATATATATATATATATATATATATATATATCCAGAATGGCTAGTCCTAGAGTCATGGGGTTGGTCAAAATTACTTATAAAATAGGCATTTAATTGATATATTTAAACACACTTTAGTCTTTTATTTTTAGATTTAACGATTTTTGCGGGCCATTTCGCACACAAAAAGGCAGGTTTTCTTTCCGAATCGTACCAAAATCTAAGCAACACAAGGTTAACCTATAAGTGATGTATCTACCAAATTTCGTGAAATTTGGTTTATTAGTTTTCCAGCTAGAGTGGATACAGGTAATTTTTGCGGGCTATTTCGCAAAAAAGGCGGGTTCTTTTATCCTGAATTGTACCAAAATCTATTCAGCACCAGGGTCACCCACAAGGGACTTACCTACCAATTTTTATGAAATTCAGTCAATCAGTTTTTCAGTTAGAGTGGATACAAAATCTGAACACACAGACAGACACACACCCACATACCCACACACCCACACACATGCGTCACGTTAAACATATTAATTTAGAGATCCCAAAACGTGCAGATCCATGGAAAACTCGAGTTGCGATTTTCGGTACGATTCCAATACTTTCCCTATATAGTACCATGTATTGCAGGGAAAGTAAAATAGGACAAAGTACCAAGCACATAACATCTATCTATATATTCTAATTGCCAAGTATCCATCTGTCCGTCTGTCATGCTTTTTAGGCACTTCCTAAGAATATAGAGACTTGCAATATGGTACACATGTCGATCTTTCGATGAAACCCCTGCAAAAATCGAATTTTTAAAACAAGTTCTGTATTGGGGGTGCTCCACACCAAAAAGTTTCGAAAAGTGAAATGATAGAAAAGCATATATTGCTATGAGATAGAGATTTAAAATTTGGTATGGGTAAACCGTACGAGAGGAAGAAAGTGTGCAATTTCATATTTTCAATATTTGCTACTCTAGGGGGTGCCGTGTACCGAAATGTTCGATATGCCGAACAAATGAGAAACGCCTGCTTTAAAATTTGATAGAGGTTTGAAATTTGGGGTATTCGCTAATCGTTTAATGAAAACACTCAAGACAAAAAAGTTCTTCAAAAATGTCCATTTAAGAGGGTGCTCCAGAGAAAAACGTTTAGAAGGTAAAATGACGAAAAACCATGCTTCAAGATGCGATAGAGACTTCAAATTTAGTGTACGGATAGATAGTTCGAAAGGAAGAGCACGTGCAATTTCAGTTTTCCGATATTTTCTACTTTAGGGGGTGCCGCAAAACCAAATGTTCGATTTTTCGAATAAATGAGAAGCGCCTGCGTTTAAAATGTAATAGAGGTTTGGCATTTGGTATATGGCGGCAGTCATCTGATAAAAAACAAAGAAATAGAGTTTTTCAAAAATGTTCATTTAAGGGGGTGACTACTCCACACGAAAACGTTCGAAAGTGTAAAATGATAGAAAAATATTTTTCGCGATGGAAAAGAAACTCAAATTTGGCGTATAGGTAGATAGTTTAAAAGACAGAAAATATGCAATAGAAAATTTCCAATATTTGTAATTTTTGGGGTTCCGCACACCAAAACGTTCGAAAAATGAAATGGTAGAAAAAATGCTTTGCGATGAGATAGAGATTTCCAATTTGCTGTATGGGTATATCGTTCGAAAGGAAGAACGTGTGCAATTTTAGATTTCCAATATTTGCTACTTTAGGGGGGGGGGGTGTCACACACCAAACTTTTCGATTTACCTAATACAAGGAGAAACGCTTACTTTAAAATTTGATAGAGGCTTGAAATTTGGTATATAGGCTAATCATTTGTTAAAAAACCTAAGACGAATAGTGTTTTTCATAAATTTGCATTTAAAAGGGTGCTCCACATAAAAACGTTCGAAAGATGAAATGATAAAATTGCATGCTTCAGTATCAGATAGAGACTTCACACCTGGTGTGCAGATAGATAATTCAAAAGGAAGAAAGTGAGCAATTTCAGTGTCCCAATATTTTCTTTTTTAGGGGGTTCCGGAAACCAAAATTTCTGATTTTCTGAATAAATGTTAAACTTGAATTACTCAAAAATTTTTATTATTCGGGGATTGCTTATTGTAGAACCGTTGATTTTTACGGATATTCGACTAGTAAGGATATAATACTGCAGATGGAATGCTCTTTCAACCTCAGATTAGTTTATTTACATTTTGTTTATTTACTTAGTTATTTTTTTGTTTATTTATTATTTTTATTTTTTGTTTAGTATTTATTTTTCTGGCTTTGATTACGATGTTTACCGACATATCGCCTGTCAAATAAAATAGTTAGTATTCAATTTAAAGTTATACAACTGTCGACAGACGACTTTGCAATTTATTCAAGGATTCAAGGAATCTCAAGTTACAGAGTACCTAAGTCAGCCAAAGACTGCCTTTAATCTCATTTAAAGAATCTCATGCTTTTAAAAATATTTTTTGGACAATTATTTGTAACTTTTTCTGTCGTAAAAACATACTTTTGTACTTCTTGGGCAACGTTGTACAACTTTGTATTTGACTTTATTTCTTTATCCTTAAAAAGAGGTGAGATAGTCCCCGACCTCCCGCATAAAACCAGGGTTAGCCCCTGAAAGTTTTTTTGTCGTGTAGCGCCATAGGGGTTTCCTATGCAGTAGAATTAAAAAAAAAAGGAATAACTCACTTCGTTCCCGAGAAATTTCCCCGGTAACGGACTTTCTTAGATTTCTGTATATATCAGATAACGTAGAAAACGCAAATTTCGATGTATTATTTTAAAAAAAGTAAATAAATATGAAGGAATTGTTCAAAAAATTCAAATATTGTTGGAAAAAACGTTCTTCGAACATTCTGATGGTGGCAAAGATGGAAACTCTATTTTCGGTCATTAAAGAACCAATTTGTTAAAAAAAACAATTTGTTTTTTTTTATGAATTTTTTGTTTTTAAAACATAAAATTCATAAAAAAACTAATTCGAAATTAAAATAAAAGTAACACCGAGGTGCATGAAGTACTTGCCCTGAGTACTTGTGTACCAAAGTTCATATCTGTACCACGCTTAGATTTTCTGCTACAGACATCACACATACACACAGATATGTTCTTTTACTGTGTGAGATTCTGACATAATCAAATACATTAAGTTGACGGAATACAATGGGCAGGAAATATTTGGTAAGTATGGATAACATCAGAATTACAAAGACATTTTTATGTCGAAACTGATCGAGAAAAGCCCTAGAGAACGGCCGAAGTTGAGATAGATCGATTGTGTGAACAAGGATTTCGAGGTGTTAAAATTTAAACATAGGAGAGACATTGCCCAGGGGGAGGGAGGCGCTTGAAAGGATATTTTGAGGAAGGCCATAGACCGCAGTGGATTGTCGAGACATTGATAATGATGATGGTAAGGTGGCGCACAGTGGTGCCAAATGAGGAATTTGCGGAAAAAACCTCACAACTTACGCATTTCTTAATATTTTTGCATACTTTTTGAGCATGTAGATAAGTTAAAAGTAAGATTTTATATGCATGGTAATATTAAAATCAGTGGAGGTTCCAGATTTTTTTCGGGAGGGTTTTCGATATGAAGGTATACGCATACCCTTCACCTTTTTTTAATTTTGAAGATAAAATAATAAAAGTTTTTTTTTATAAATGCACTAACACCCCACGACATACTTTCTGGTTGAATTTTGTTTCGGCTTACTGTCATTCTTAAATTAGCACATTAATTAGCTGTTAGCTAAAAAAATAAAAAAAAATAATAGAAAATTTACGGAAATATGCCCGTATTTTGGCACGATTGTTGAAACAATACATCATAGAAAATATTTATTTTAATGTAGGTATTAGATACTAGTGTATTACATTGACACATTTAATAGCTTTAATAATCACTTTAAATTTCGTAAATTGATATAAATGAACCAAAGTTATGTTTCGTTTTGCACAATGTGCGTCAAAATCACGTTCTTCAGAAATCGACTTTAAAGTCCAAGTGAACCATTAAATCACTAATACCTTAGCTCATAAAAATAGCTGTATTTAAAAAAGTTAATGGAATTAAAAAAAAATGAGGATATCTACAGAAAGACAATAATTTGGGCAATAATATAAGCCAATAAAATAGAAATTTCAATTTTGACAGATTTTCAAGTTTCAAGAGTATGCGTATACCTTAACATGTATTTCTAAATAATTGTGTTACCAAACGTTATTTTCTAAAGTTAGGGGTGGAATATGTTCCCCAATTTTTCCCGAGATTGCCCTTGATTAAAATTATTTGTATATATATTTAATGAAAAAATTAAAAAGAAAGCAAATGCTTTAATTATAAATCTCTGTTTATTGTTATCGTGTATTTTTTCGAAACATGTTCGATGACCATTTAATAATACATAATTTTGCATTTTGAAAAATACCTTTCAAGTATCTAACTTAAATATTATAATAACTAAAGTACCTGAAGTACTATGTTTAGAATTTATGCATAAATGAATATACATACTATTTTAATAATTTTTTTGATTCTTCGCTAAGTGGCAGTGATTCAGTTTTCGGTTCTGGCCTTATGTGACTGATGTATGGATCTGATGATGTTAAAATCATACGAAACACATATTCATTTGTTGCCAAACGAGAACATTTCCTGCTGTGATAAATCCGATAATACTTGTAATCTTTATTTCTACTCTCCTGCGCTTCTTCTGAGAGTGAACCTATAGGCAAAGTAGCACACTCTATTATTTCCTTTCCGTGCATAAGAATTTTATGGACAGTTGCTGGCATGTTATACCAGGGGTACAACGAAATCGCTAAATTAGCTTTTTCTCGAGCATATATTCCAAATTTGTCTCCATCAATCTGAAAATTATTGCAAATCGTTTTTAAGATAACAGCCAATCTTTTTATTAATGTTTCGTCAACTTTCGTTTTCTCGGCCGTTATAGTGGGATTCCCAAAAACCTTCTAGAAGTATAGAATTCAATAGTATAGAATTCAATTCCTTCTAGAATTCAATATGTCTTGATATGGGATAAGTTTAAAAGTTGTAAAATATGTCTTTGATGTTTTAAAAGTAGTAATAAAATATTTATCATGAAAATCAATGTCGTTTGATAAATTGTAAGTCCGAACGATACTTATGCAGGGCTGAGCAGGACCTTCAGAAAAGTATGAAATATGCCAAAACAGCGAAGGTTGCAAAAAGTTGCTGCTGATTTTCACAGAACAGTTGCATAATAGTATCTGCTTTCGAAATAACTCATCCAGAGCGTGTAGGAACGTGTAGCTTTTTTTATAGGCTTAAAGAAATGAAGGAAAACAAAAAATTTTATATATCTATATTTTACGCTTTATAGTATGATTTTGGCTATGTTTTTACGAAATGTAATTATATCAGAAATAAGCTGAGGTTACATATATTGAAAATACGTGAGTCATATAATTATAAATATCCACAAAAATTTTGGAAAAAATATTGAAATTTTAGTTAGAAAAAACAAGATTTCAATTAGAATGTGGAAGTTTTGTTTAAGATCAGTTTTTCATTCTAGTTATACTGAATAAAACACATTTATTTACATGACAAGATACTTCGGTTCATTGCATATCAAATAATAATAGTTGGTATCGAAAAATATTATTTTCGGGTTTCGGGGTTTTTTTCGTCACGGCACCAGTGTGTGGCGTCTCATTTCTACTGGTGGCGTCACAATTTTTTTTTATAATAATATCAATCTCTAATCTAGTCATAAAATTTGGCAAGCTAGCCATTTATCTCTCTGAATCTAGCCATAAAATACCGTAAAGTATTGGTATTCCTGGTTACAACTAAGAGTGTCTTAATAAACCAGAATGTTGAGATGATGCGTGATGGTCAGCTTCTCATTAGCTAAAGTTATTTTTTTCGCCATAGGGCATGTTCCCTCTTCCTTTTATAAAACGAACATTTGGTCTCCCCAATAGACTGCGCATGCCCTTGATTTTGGAAATCGAGGTTTTGATGAAAAAGTACGTTTTAGGACTTCGTGATTTAATATGCGCATGAAAATTTGTCCGTCTCTCTCTTTGAAATTTTGAAACCGTAGAATTTATGGCAGTGAGAGATTTGATAGACCACGTGGTTTAATGCAAAACTTCTCGTATTTACAGTGAATTAAAAAATGAGTTGTTTTATTATCTACCAACACATTAAAAATATTTATATAATAGTGTATTTCGTTTATTCCCATTAACTCTACATGATGTCAGTAAACACTTCAGAAAATCTGTGAAGGTGTTTGTTTACAGCAATTGGTAATTATAAGTTAAAGTCAGGATTGTCAATTTAGACATTTTGTGATTAGATATAGCTGTTTATGTAGATAGTTAGACGTAGAATTTCATGTTTAGCTGTTTAACCAAAAATCTAGATATTCGTTGCGAATTAGCCATTTTTAATACTTTCCAACATAGTTGTACAGTGTTTATGACTGTGCATTCTGTCTGTCTGTTCGTTCGCACGATAACAGCCGAAAATATGACTTTATCAAAATGAAATTTTAGTATGTTGTTGAGACGGTCTGTGGGACATATGGAAATGAAATTGAATAATATCCCCCAATTAGATTCGAATTTAACCCAGGTTGAGAAAATGAAATACATTGAATCCTAAACCCTATGGGACATAATTTTTCAAACATTTTTAAAGTGGAGTTAAAATTCATAAATTGCTTTGAAAATTTTAGGAAATATTCAAATTATCACGTAAAATGTGTAAAAAAATTTCACCGAAATATGTCAGGTAGTTTTTTATATGAAAATTAGTATATTAATGATACCTATATAAAATGAAGTGGTCACGTGACTCATTTCAAAATAAAATATGGCATCCATTTTTCCCCTTGTGTAAAAATCGGGATGTTTCAAGATTGTTTAGATTTATATTTAGTGTAGCATCCGTCCTAAAACCGCTTTATTTTTGTATATTATCTTTGTATCTAAACTCTGTGCCAACGTAATTGCAATACTTTTTATTTTAAATGATCACTAAACGACAACGAAGCCTAATTTCTATAGCATGCAGAATATAAACAAATCAAGGGATGGTAAGTAGATGTGTTGTATAAGAATTGCTGAATTTTTTTACCTCAAATTATTATTCATTTTTAGCTCTTAAGTTTTGAAATATAAGTGATATGACTGAAATAGAGAAGCAGACGATTTATAGCATTGGTATTTTTGATGAAGTTTAAAGTTTCCAAGTATAATAAATTATTGTCGAACTGTGACAATTTAAAAATTATCAGTCCTGAATATATTGCATTTCAGAGATATTTAAATAAAATTGCATTTCAGTTATAGAGTGTTTTATAATCAATGCTTTATGCGTGATTGATCTTTCTTGCTAATTAGCACTTTACAACATAGTTGAAAAGTGTTTATGACTTTTTTTATTAGGTCTGTCTGTCTGTCTGTCTGTCCGTTCTCACGATAACTGCAGTAAAAATGGCTTTATCTAAATGAAATTTTAGAATGCTGTTCAGACGGTATGCGGGACATATGGGAATATAAATGAATAATACCACGCAATTAGTTTGGTTTCAACCCGGGTTGAAAAAATGAAATACATTGAATCGTATGAGTCCTAACTTTTCAAATATTTCTTAAGGGAATTTAAAATTCACAAATTGCTTCGAAAGTTTTAGGAAATATTCAAATTATCCCATAAAATATATGAAAAAAAAATTCAGTAAAATATATTCGGTAGTTTTTAAAATAAAAATTAAATTAATAATTACACCCGTTTTATATGAAAAGGTCAAGTGACCCACTTCAAACTAAAATATGGCATCCATCTTGTGTCAAAATCGTGACTTTAAAGTTTTTACTGATTTATACTTAGTGTTCTATATCTGTCCTAAAACCACTATATTCTTGATTAATTTCTGTGTATCTGTATTCTGAAACAACGTAATGACAATATATTTGAGTTTAAATGATCATCAAACTTTGATTATTTCTACAACGAAACCTTATTTTCACTTTTGGAGAATGTAAACACATCAAGCTGTAAGATGAGTTGTATAAGAATTGCTGAATTTTTTTAACGCAAAATTATTTAGCTCTGAAGTCTGCAATATAGTTGATATTAAAGAAACGTTAATTGATTTTCGAGAAACAGCCTATTTTATCCTATACTTTTTAGATGAAGTTTCAAGCATAGAGTTAAATTACTTTTACCTTCATGGTTTTAAGTTTTTAAGTAAAATAAATTATTGTGGTATTGTGATGAATGAAAGGAATGGAATAAAAGTGTATGAATTTAATATTTACTGCTTTTATAGAGGCCCAGGTGATTCATATTTCAATGACGTCATTTGAATAAAGTTCATTTTTTTCGATCAAGTTTTAAGTTTTCAAATATAAAAAATTATTGTAGTATTGGGATAATTTTAAAAATATTGCCAATAAATGTATCGCATTTTAGATATCTATATAAATAAAACTGAAAATCTGTCTGTCTGTCTGTTTGTCCCGTCATCACGGGAGAACGGCTGAACCGCATTTAATGAAATTTTGTGGGTAAACTGGAAATAGTCTCACTTAAAATTTAGTCCATGTTTGGAGTTTCTATAATTAGTGGTTCTCGAGATATTAGTAAGAAACGAAAATTTGGTTTGTCTCATCATCACGGGAGAACGGCTGAACTGAAGTTGATGAAATTTTGTGGATAGCCTTGAAATAGCTCCCCATAAATTTAGCCCAAGCTTCGAGTATCTAAGACCAGGGGTTTTTGAGATATTAATGAAAAACGAAACTTTTTCCTAAGAGTTCTACTGTCCAACTCCGTGGTTTATCCAAATGAAAAATTGGAAAATCGTTTGAAAGTAAATTAAAACTTTATCTTTGAGTTTGGTGGGAGATTTTTTGCGCTAATTAGTCACTTTCTGAAAACATGAATTGTTTGAGACATGATTTAAATGGGAAATCTATCTCCATGATTTATTTTTCACAAGCTTTTACTGAACAAAAGTATAAAGAAATCAAAATGGTTATTTAATTTCGCAGTTTATGAGGAAGATTCTATCTTATATCATGTAGCTCAGAAACTTAATTAAATTAAATCTGTCTGTTAATTTTAATTATTATTTTTTCGATTTGAATAATAAATAAATGGATATAACAATATATTTAAAAAAGAGCTATTTGATTTTTCTTATAGCATTTTTGACTGGATAATATCAATTACGGTCTTCAGATTTAAACGTTTTTTCTTTTTTTTTCTAATGGCCAGGCATTGACTGGATTTAAACGTTATTATTATTGATATTTTTGGGGATTGTTGATTCAGGGATTATTGATATTTTCGAGTTATTATACCATTGTTTTATTGTGACAAAAATTGTTTAAACTCATATATTATACGTTGTACGAGTAATCTTCTACAAATACACGGGTATATCTTCTGATCTACGAGAATACAAGTAGTACAGATATATTGGCATATGTATTGATATACCTGTATATTGACATATATTGGAATCAATGACGATCTTCTGGTATAAAGATTACGGGAATTATTGATATTTTTAATTTATTACGTCATCTCTTTTATTTTGGCAAATATTTTTGAGACTCATATTGTAATACGGGTAATCTTCTAATGTACCAATACAGGTTATATCTTCTAATATTTGCGTAAGTAGTACGGGTCCTATACAATTTTAATGCTTTCATTTTGCATATATTGATTCAATTCCTTTTTTTTGTAAATTTGCTTACAAAAGGGCCCAGGATGTTTTATTCTTCAAATCTACCCGTGAAGAGAATGTTTCATAGTGAGAGCAGATATTCTTAAACTTCTCTTTAGGAGCAATAAATTTAATATTTTAACAGAATTTCCACATTATTGCGAATTATAAGTTTCTTTATATTATATACTCCGTACGAAGAACGGGTATGCTGTTAGTCCTTAAATAAAATTTAATTGCAGTTAGAAAGTGTTCCATAATCAATGCTTTATGCATGATTGATCTTTCTTGTTTTCATACCTATTTTGCTGCAAATTAAATGGAGCAATATTAAGTGATTGTATGAGAAAGGAAAGTGAATCTTCAGCCCATTTATTGTTCTTTCTTATTAAAACAAGTATTATATTGCTGATATCTCTATATTATGTGTTAAAATAGAAAATAAAACATAAAAATTATTCAAAACCTCAATTACCACAATTTTTAGTGCAAAACTATAAATTGTGGTAACACTAGAACAATTGTAGCGTATATTGAAAATGTATGTTCTTCCTAGTGAGTTTCATGGAAGATGTGGGGTTATCCATAATTTACTAATAATTCCGATTTATAATGCATTCCTAGTCAGTTATGTTTAAAAATATGATCGAAGATCGTATGCAGAGCTAAAACCCTGGATTTCCTATGAAAACTATAAGCAATTGTTTATCCCACGGAAGAAGGACAGGAACTCTAACCCCTTTCTTGCTTATGTCACTGACTTAAAGATCTCAGGAAAAATATAATATTGGACAATCTTAATACCCATTGTTTTATTTGCTTTAAATATTTATTTACTGGTGACTTATAAATATTTTAAAAACATGGTAGGGGACTTCCAAATCCAGCTGGCAGTGTATGATATCATTTATTGCCACCCGTGAAGGAGATAGTATAAAATTTTATGTAAGCAGTACATGACATCCATATATATAAAAAAGAAATGTATGTATGTATGTATGTATGTATGTATGATCCAACGTCACGGGAGAACGGCTGAATCGAATTTGATGAAATTTGGTGGATCGTCTTGAAATAGATCCACTTAAAATTTAGTCCATGTTTCGAATTTTTAACACCAGGGGATGCCGCGATATTAATGAGAAACAAAACTTTCGTTGGTCTCATCATCACGGGAGAATAGCTACACCGAATTTAATGAAATTTTGTAAGTAGCTTTGAAATAGCCTCTCATAAATTTACTCCTAGTTTCAAGTTTGTAAAACCAGGGGTTGTTGAGATATTAATGGAAAACAAAACTTTTTCCTAGGAGTTCTACTCTCTAACTCCATGATTCTCAACGAAACCGGTTGGACATCGTTGTTTTAAAACGTGAAATTCAATTAAATCTCTTGAGTTTTGTGGGAGTTTATTGAACGTATTAGTCACTTTAGAAAATCGCAGGTTTGAAATATGAATTGAAATGGAAACTCTATCACCATGGTTTATTTTTCACAGGCTTACTCAACAAATTTTATTAATTTGAATAATAAATAAATGAATATAAAAATATCTATCTATCTATCTATCTATATATAGAAGAAAAGTATGTATGTATGATCTAGTGAATCTGATTGGTCAAAGAGTGGCCATTCAGATCCATTTTTTTTCTTTCATAATGCAATGAATTTACTTCTTTAACAGTGAAAAAACAATGTATAAGATTCACGACCCTATATGTTCCGGTGTAATTTTTATCAGAGTTTTGCATCGTAAATCCCGAGCAACGGAGGTTAATCGCTGCTAGTTCTAGTTCTCTATATAATGCAATTAATTTACTTCTTTCATAGTGAAAAAACAATGTAAACAAGAACGATCAATCATGCATAAAGCATTGATTATGAAGCACTTTCCAACTGAAATGCAATCCGCTGAATATATCGCATCTCTTAAATGCGATACATTCAGCGGGAATATTTTTTTAATTATCACAGAACTACAATAATTAATACTTGAAAACTTAAAATTGTATCGAAAAACAGGAACTTTATTCAAATGACGTCATCGAAATATAAATATTCTGGCTTGCTATGTAAAAACAGTTAATATTTCATTTATACACTTTTATTTCAGACTCCAGAGTTAAATAAATTTGTGTGAAAAAGAAATTCAGCAATTATTATACAACTCATCTTAAAATCACTTGTTTATATTCTGTATAAATTAAAATTAGGCTTCGTTGTAGAAATAATCAGAGTTTGATGATCATTTAAACTAAAAAATATTGTAATTGCTTTGGCGCAGAAAATAGATACACAGAATATATATATGCAAAAATAAAGCGGTTTTAGCACGGATAAAACACTAAATATAAATTTAAATGAACTCTAAAAATCACGATTTTTAATCTGGGAAAAAATATATATTATAAAGTCGTTTTTACGGCAGTTATCGAGCGAACGATCAGACATACAGACAGATAGAATGAAGAAGCTCATACATAATTTTAACTATGTTGTAAATTGTTAAAAATGGATCTGTAACGCAATGTTTTTAATGCTGAATTGAATATTTGACTCTTTTCCTGATGAGAACATGTAAAAGTATTTAGAATTTCCCAATTAACTATAATTTCATGCAATTCTAAATTGACAATTATCAATACTGATAGAATTGCAATAAGCAATACAGTCTATATTTTAAAATATCCTATTAAAATTCAGCAATTTGGCGTCATTTTCGTTAACTTAGAGGTATGTTTGCAATTTTAAAGATATTTTTATCATTTTGGAGACGAAATACCATTAAGCTGCTATATGTCGCTAAATCAGTTGCCGATTTAGGCAAATTAATCGCCAAGTGTTACAAACAAACGGTGAGTAGAAGTTGGCGAATCATTAGGAGTCAAAATACAAAACTATTACACAAAATATCTTCACTCTTGAGTGGAACGAACTAGATCCACGATAATGATGTTAATAAACTTATCGTATAATATTATACATGAAAAAAGAACATAGTTCTCAATAGTTAACGTTTTATAATTTTATGTAATTTTTTTTTATAAATTTATTTGTACGATATCTCAAGTACAGTATCTCAAGAGCAGTTCATGCTAGCGTTTTAAAGTTGATTTCCCTTATTTTATAATGAAAAATTCCGTAAGAAATGATTATTTACGTAACATTATTGAAAGCCATGCGTTTTTGGAGATTCTTTCAAAATTTTGTTGGTCTTCCAAACATTCGATTGCGTTTAAAATCAATAAGCTTCCAGTATTCACCGATTGTAATTTTTGTACTAAATTTTATTTGAAATGCTCCATTCGTTCGTCAGATATTGTCTCCACACACACACACACATACACTACACAACATTCGAGCGACTTCAGGTATGTTTGAAACGAACTCTTCCGTTGAAAACACGAAGTCGTTCGTAAGATATTGTCTCCACACACACATACACTTCACAACATTCGATGCGAGCTCAGATATACTTAGAACGTGCTCTTCCGTCGAAAACTCGGATTCGAATTTTCGACTCCGTCACAACACTTTCCTTATACAATTATGTATATAGTGAAAGTAAAAATATAAATAAATTGACATTTAAAAATAAATTAATAAGTTAACGAAATTCAATTTCCAGTTCATTCATTAGAAAATCCTGCTTCAAAAATTGCTTCGAAGGGAAGATTTATTAAATCAACTATTTATATCGCTGCCGTAACAATGTACAACAAGTTTCGTTATTTGTTTATTTGAAGCAACATTCCAAGTAATTTAAATTTGTGATTAAAATAATACAGAAACAATCGTAACTGCACACGTTAAAAAAACAAAAACAAATTTTATGCTTATTGAAATCTGACATGAAGTATTTAATGTATTTTTGCTCGACTAACTTTTCGAGTTTTAATTCAAGTTCTTTCGCTGCAAAAGATGGGAAGTTTAAAAAGGAAAACGGAAAAATCCTTAATTGAGCCATTTATAGTTTTTATTTTTCTTCCGTTTGATAAGAATTGAGCAATGTAAATTAATTGCAGGAAAAAGAACGATTCTTTAGATAAAAAGTTATTTTTAAAACAAGTAGAAGTCGGTAGTTTTGCTCTAAAAGTTTGGAAAATCGATCGTAGGTTAGTAATGAGAAAACTGAAAAGCAACCATATGAAATTTCAAACGTTCTTACAGAGCAAATTAGAAAAAAAAAATAAGGAGGAATTGCTAATCAATTTAAATCTTAGCATAACCCTTATTACTGATCGCATCTGCAAGTTGAAAATTAATTGGAGTGTGCCAAAACTCGACTTTTTCATACCAGAATCCATTTTTCGTAGCATTTCCCTCCCCCTTCAAATTTTACAAAAAAAATTTGAAAAATTGGTATCTTGTGTTAAAATGATTGCAATGTGCGAGTTACCCTTCGCATTAAAGGGTTTGAAAAAATCTTTTAATTGATACCGTACATGACAATGTATACCCCCCCCCCCAGGAGGATGTAACTTGCTCTCCGAGGGGGGCTAATGACGTCACAAAAATAGTATCGTGGCTGTTTTTCACAACAATGATTGAAACTATTGAAAATAAGTCGATGATTTTTGAACGAAAAATCTTGAGAAGAATATTTGGGACGGTAAAGGAAAATGGAGTGTAGAGAGTAAGAATTACAATATAAATTTAGAGAATCAAACATAGTAAAAGTGATTAAAGTGGCTCAACTGGGATGGCTCGGCCATATATATAGATATGAAGGAGACAACTTAATCAAGAAAATAACTTTCCAGGGGCCAGAAGGAAAGAGAAGGAGAGGAAGGCCGTGTACAAGGTGGCTGGACAATGTGGAGAAATGGCTGAGAAACGTTGGCGTCAGTAGATGGAGGACAGTGGCGTCGGATAGGTGGAGATGGTGGAAACTGACTGAGACAGCCTTGGCTGGCAATCGACTGTAGTGTTTAAGAAGAAGAAGAAGAAGATTGAAACTATTAAGTCTCGTGATTATTGACGAAGCGTCATTAAATTTTTAAGAAAATTAATTGGAGTGTTCCTGAACTCGACTTTCTTATATCAGAATTCATATTTTTTTCCTATTTTACAACAAAGAAATTTAGGGGCTCGACAGCCCAGTGGTTAGCGTACGAGAATTGCCCTCGTTCGGCCCGGATTCGATTCCCGCCACTGCCAAAACTGTCGCCGTGTTCACGCGGAGTACGATCACATTAAACATATGGGCCCGTAAGTCCTTACGAGAGGTTGGTGGTAGGGGAAGGAGGGTGCGGTCCCTCTAAATGCCTCCCCCACTGGGTTCCTGTCTAAATTGGGTGGTACTTCCCGGCCGTCCAAACATATACCTTATACCTTTCTGGTAGATTGGATGGTCTGGGTCGAAGAAAAAGAAACAATTTGAAAAATCAATATCGTGGGTCCAAATGATTACAGCTATAGCGAGTTATCCTTTACTTTAAAGGGCTTGAAAAAAAAATCTTTTGATTGATATCATAAGTTGTCCCTCAAGAGGAGCTAATGACATCACGTACCAAAAAGTGTATCGCGGCTATTTTTCACAACAATGATTGAAACTATTAAGTCTCGTGATCACTGAGCAATAAATAATTCCTTTTATGCATGATTATATCAAATTTTATCCTATGTTGCCCTTTTAAATAAAATTTTAATTTCAAAGTTTTTCTCGAATTTAAAAAATTATTATCTAGTAATTTGCTCCCCGAGGGTGGATAACGAACAAAAAAAATTATGTCGCGTCTATTTCTCACAACAATGATTGAAACTATTAAGTTTCGTGATCATTGCGTCATAAATAAAACCTTTTATACACGATTATATCCAATTGTGTCTTATGTTGACATGTTAAAAAAATTTAAAATTTCGAATAAATTTCGAAGTTTTTGCTCAAATTTGAAAAAAAAAATTCTGTATAGTTCTAGAATTTTTGAAAACAAACCGGATATAAAGATTCGTGAAAATCCATTGATATTTGAGGCAGCAAGAAATGTGTACACAAGAAATAGACCAGAGATACACAAACAAACAGTCTCTCCAAAAACAATACCTCCCAAAATAGTCAACATCCTCCAAAAATATCCCCCAGACATCCCTTAAAAAAAGTCAAAACGTATTTAGGAGATCCAAAAACATATATCGGCAGAAAAATTTCGAATTCTAAAATTTTTCGTGAAAACAATACTTTCTATATGAAAAAGTAAAAAAAAAAGTTCTGAGTTTAAATGTCAAAAAAATTTCTCCAGAAATATTTAGTTATATTATCTACGAGAGAAATCAATGATATTTATAGTGCAGAGGATTGCTTGACATTTTTTTTTTGCTTTCACCAGTTTGTATTATGGAGTTAGAAAGAAGGAGATAAAACTCCTAAGGATGAAACGTTTGAAAATGCCATAATGCTTTGAGAATTATATATAGGTGTCGCCAGTGTTTGTAAAGTACCTGCTATTGTTAGTTGATACAATAGTATTTAATATGTCTATTTTCGATTATTTTTAAATTAAGGGTCCACTAATTATGAGTATAATTAAACAGCATTTTTCCATAGTTATAGGATAGAGAACAGAATTTTGGGAGATAAAAATAAATTGAAAGGTATACTAATTTTGAATAAGTATATTCTTTATTACTTCAATTCTACTTTGCATTGCGCTAATTATCTATTTTTACAAAATTGACAGCTTAAATAAATATTTTAGACTTTTCGTCATAGAAATGCAGACAATGTGGGAATCTTATCCCAGCGCCACTTGAATTATTGTTTCAAACTATATTGGCGTTTTCTTAATATGAAGTTTTAACTGGTCACTTTTACCTCCATGGTTTGTATATGCATAGAATTAGCATCAAAATGCACTGTATCTTATTATATATGTCGTTTGGAAGTTGTTTTAGTACATACTATTTAAATATATTCTCTGTACTAAATGTAGTAGTACCATTTTTATGTAAATAACATCCATGCTCGGGGGTTTTCGAGCAAAACTGGGATTGTTAAGCCCAGTTTGTGATGCAAACCGCCAACCAGAAAAAGAATGGAATAAAAAATCTCGATTTTTATTGTTTTGGTTGAAAATTAACAGAAAATCAGAAATTACATTATTTCAAAGCATTTTTTTTTGGTATAGTTCCGAGATATATATCCATATTTTTTGCCAAGTTATAGAAATGTGCTAATCTTCCTCTTTCGGATACGGCGAATCAAGAGAATGAAAAATAGAATGTGTTTATTTTGAAGTATTTAGAAATAAATAAATAAATATGAACGAAATATCCTAGGGATTCAAAGATCGCAAAAGAGAGCTATAATTTATTTTTTCAATGATGCCAAGATGGAAACTCTGCAATAATGTTTTCGGCGATTTGTGTGAAGAAATTGCTCAAAATCGTGTTTCGATATAAGACAACTAAAAATCTAATTCGAGTTTTATAACTATCTCGCCGAGGTGCATCGTGCGGAAACCTGATGTACACTTATAGCGAATTTCATCACAGTACGATGTTTCAATTTTCCGCTACCGACGACATACACACTCAGAGACACACATAAAGTCAAACATTCTCTTTTATTATGCAAGATGTATCTAAACATAAAAAGATGAGATTAATATGATAATATGTTTTTTAATCCTAATACTACTTGACTCATATGCATGACAACATGAACAATAATGTACAAATAACCCATTTCAACTGACATTGAAAAATTTTACTTTTGCAGTTTATCCGTCGTATCCGTTTATCCACCATTAAAACTAAATTTTGAGCTCGTTAAATGATAGGTTAAACAAAAAATTCATAAAGAAACTTTCATATGGTGACACAGGGTGTACATATTTAACTTTTGATAGAAATATTAATCATTTTAATGCTATTTTCTACACTTATTTCATACAGACCTATGAATTTTTGGAAAAATCTCAAAAATCGCAATCAAAAGTCGCAATTGTAAATGAAAATCCTTAGTGAATAGCCCCAGACCTTCTGAAATTCGATGCAGAATTTATTTCATTCATAATATAAGTTCTAGCTATATCCAGTCTTGAGAAATGGGCGTAAAATAAAATTCAAGTAAAATAAAAATTTTTGAACAGGAAATGGATAAACAATCTAAAGTGGAAATCCTTAGTAAACCTCGTAACCCCTCCAGAAATTGAGGCTAAATCCGTATCAATCAGCATATAAGCTGTATCCATAGCAGATCCTGAGACATAGATATTCGAAAACAAAATTTTTCCAGAAATAGTAGTATGACGAAATTTTTTCAACCAATAAAGCTGAAACAATAGTTGTCACGTTAAAATGTTTTCCGTGTAAAAAAATTCAGATTCTTTTTTGTTTCAAATCTATGGCTTTTGTAAACGGATATTTTACAATTAGAAATAAAGGTAATTTTTGGTATGAACATCACTTTAAATTGTTTTTCTTCTTCTAAGATGCAATTAAACTACATATCTCGTAGATTTAACCTGAACTACAATTTATTAAAAATTAATCTGTAAAATAAAACACTTTGTGCATAGAATAAGGACAACTGGAGCATGTATTCATGCACACAGTTACAGTTCATTGATCGCTACATCGTTAGCATTAAAATTAAAAAAGGTTGATAAAAGCGTACCTTTAAAATATTTATGTTTCGTTTCTTACACCCTTCTCCTTATCTTTCTGAAGACTCAATTATATGAAAAGGTATTGCATTCTTGGAAGATTCGAATTATGAATAACTTCTTTACGGGCGATTAAATGAGAGTTGCATTATCACAGAAGTGCAAAGGAGATGCTCTCTTAATTTCAGAAATGGCTTACCACATGCAATTTTCAGGGAAAGATGATGCTAATATCAGATTTACTGCACGGCGTCTTCAAGCCCCAGGCATGGTTTGATAAAACGAAAATAGTGAAATTATTTTCATTAAGATCTTGTTTGAAACATGAAAATAAAACGTAACAAAAGAGGTTTTTATGTTTGAGATTTATATTATGTTAGTAATACTGGTAATGAATTTTGTCTAAATTGCTCAATTAGTTTTAAAGGTATTGTACAAAGAGATTAAATTTTTATCTTTCCCTTCAGAGGCTCATACGAGCAAATTGGGAAAAACGAATGAAAACATAACAAAAAAAAAGTTATAAAAACAGTCATCAAGAAAGTTAGAGTCATCAAAAAATTTGTAACAAAATCGTCAGTGTAACAAATTTATTGCAATTAATATTAAATAAAATTTATTTATTTTTCAGGAGAAGACGCTGCTAATGTGCGATCTACTGAATGGCAGCTTCAAGATTCAGGCATGGTTTCATAAAAGAAGCATAATGAAATTATGTTCATCAAGATCTTGTTTGAAATACGATATTTTTTATTAAAACACGGAAACAAAAGAGGTTTTTATGTTTGAGACTTATATTACGATAGCAATATTGGTAACGAATTTTGTCTAAATTGCTCAATTAGTTTCAAAGATATGGTGTGAAGAGATTAAATTTTTGTCTTTCCCGCAAAGCCTCATAAGTCCAAATTGGGAAAAACGATTGATAATATAACAAAAACGAGTTATAACAAGAAAGATCAATCATGCATAAAGCATTGATTATGAAACATTGATTTCCAACTGCAATGCAATTTTATTTAAACACCTCTAAAATGCAATACATTCAGCGGTGATATTTTTAAAATTATCACAATAATACAATAATTTATTATATTTGAAAACTTCATCGAAAACAAATGAACTTTATTCAAATAACGTCATAAAAATATAAATCGCCTGGCTCTCTATATAAAGGCACTGAATATTTCATTCATAAACTTTTTTTCCATTCCTTTCAATCAGCGGCGATATTTTCAAAATGACCACAATACTGCAATAATTTATTTTACTTCAAAACTTAAAACCATGGAGGTAAAAGTACTTTTTAACTCCATACTTAAAACTTCATCGAAAAGGCAATAGTATAGAATCGTCTGCTTCTTTACGTAAAATCAATGAATGCTTCATTTATATCAGTTATATTTGCAGACTCCAGAGCTAAATAATTTTGCGTTAAAAATTCAGTAATTCTTATACAACTCATCCCTACAGCTGGATGTGTTTATATTCTTCATACGTGAAAATTAGGCTTCGTTCTAGAAATAATCAAAGTTTGATGATCATTTAAACTAAAAAATATTGTAATTGTGTTGGCGCAGTATACAGATGTACGAAAAAATAAAAAATAAAGCGGTTTTAGGACTAATGCAACACTAAATATAAATTAAAAGAACTTAAAAATTCACAATTTTGACAAAATATGGATGCCATATTTTATTTTGAAGATTTTTTTTTTATTTACAACTACCGAACATATTTTGCTGAAATGTTTTTCATATATTTTATGGAATAATCTGAATATTTCCTAAAATTTTCGAAGCACTTTGTGAATTTTAAATTCGCTTAAAAAATGTTTGAAAGATTAGGTCCCATACAGTTCAATGCATTTCATTTTTTAACCCGGGTTCAATCCAAAACTAATTGGGTAATTTTATTCATTTACATTTTCATATGTCCCACAGACCGTCCTCAATAATATACTAAAATTCCATTTTGATAACCTCATTTTTCGGAAGTTATCGTGCGAACGGAGAGACAGACAGACAGGATGACTAAAGTCATAAACACTTTTCAACTATGTTGTAAAGTGTTAAAACTCAGTCATCCAAAAATTTAAAGTTATAAAGAAATTTATAACAAAATCGTTACTGTAACAAAATTTTGGAATTAACATTAAATGTAATTCATTTATTTTTCAGGGGAAGACGCTGTAATTTGAGATCTACTGAACGGCAGCTATAAGTCTCAGGCATGGTTTTATATAACGAACATAATGAAATTATTTACATCAAGATAATGTTTGGAATATGGTTTTTTTAATGAAAAAAATAAAGAAAAGAGGTTCTTCTGTTTGGAATTTATATTATGTTATCAATATTGGTAAAACATTTTGTCTAAATTACTCAATTAGTTTTAGAGATATTGTGTGCAGAGACTGCATTTTTATCTTTCAACAGATGCTCATATGCTCAAATTGGGAAAAATGAATGAAAATATGACAATAGAAGTTATAAAAATCATGCATAAAAACAATCTAAAGTCATTAAAAAAATTATAAAAAACACCAATGCAACAAATTATTGGAATTAATATTAAATCAAATTTATTTAATTTTGTTCTCGTAGGGTTATATTAAAGTGGGTTATACAGGGTTCCCAAAAAGTCTTTAAACTCCGAAATAAATTTTTAAAGAATGGTCCATGAGTGTACACGTTAGGACTACTATAGTAAAGTGACCATGCCTGATCGATTAAAAGCGATTTCAGCGCCCCTAGAAGAGAATCTAAAGAGTTAGGATAATGAACTCGGCTATAAACCGAGATAGGCGAAAAAAACTCCAATTACAAAGCTGTAGATAGTGTCTGATGACTAGAAATCGACCATAAAACTGTTACAGAATTATTTATTTGAGGCAATTTGGCTGTTGACGAATAGCTGTTTTATTCAGGAAGGATACAATAAACAACACACATGAACAGAAATCGAGTGTAAAGTCTGTTTAAAATGCCCTCTGTTAGAGACAATCAACATTTGAATTGCAGAAAGAATATTAGTGCATACTTTGACAAGCATTGCAGCTGTTATCGTGTTAGACGCCCTGATGATACAACATTTTAGCAGGTATTTCTTGCCTTCCATATAAGCGTTTCTTTCATTCCTGGTATCAAATTTTACTAATTAGACAATGCTCTATATCTTTGTAATTGGCTTTTTCCGTCTATTTTACTTTGTTTGCCGAGTTCCTTATTCTAAATATTTGAATTCTCCGATAGGGGGCACTGGTATTATAATTATTCCACCCGGTATGACTAGTTTACTATATATAGATCTAATAGATACTTTTCCTTACGTGACCTTTTCCTTACAAAGTTACTGGTGTGCCTAAAGACTTTCCTAGGAAAACGGTATATCATTCAATAAACATTTTGAAAATGGCTGAGTTTTGAAGTTAAATTTGCAAGACTTTAACCTTTCTTTCTATTTCGAATAAAATAAAAATAATGAAATAGAGTGGTTTTCAATACATGTAAATAACAAAACCCCCAAAGAAAAAAACTGCTTTGTTCTCTTAATGGAGAGGGTGGGAAAGAGAAGTTCTGAAGAGAAGAAAAAATGTCTGATTGTGGGTTGTCCTCCTACTACTTATTTCTCATGTCTCTTAAATAACTCTTTTTATCCAGTGACCAAATGTTTTGAAGAAAGAGGACCAAATATTTTGAAAGAGAGGAAAGAGGAGTTTAATCTGCAAATTACTTTGAGTACGACATTTCACTCAAATTATTATCTCTATATAAGCAAGTCCGTATATCCCCTATAACTTTTAAAGACCGTGTCATTGTGCCACTGAAGTAAAGTGTACCTATAGAAAATGACCAAGTGCAGTCGAATAAACGTGCTTGTATCGCCCCCTAGTGGTGAAATAGGGAATTTAAGGAAACTAACATAGAAACCAACAGATTTAGGGGAAAATGTTCAATTAAAAATTAAAGAAAAGGAAGAGAGAAAAAATGAAAGATTAATTAGTGCAGACGATACTTCGTTCAAGCAAACTTGGTAAAGCAATGTATCGTGAAGGCTATAGAGCTACTAAATTGCTCCTTGAAGGCCAGGGCTTGTAATTCTGATGATCGACCTTAGGTTCTGTCTCGCATCCAGATGTACATCGTCGCTGATGGTGCACATTTTGAACACTATCTAGCACAATAAAAAAGGAAAAAATAACGGACTTGCACTATCTTTCTCTCTCATGCACCCAGCTACTTTATTCTTCGCGAAACATCCAGCTTAATCAGCCTTAGCTTAATACAGCCTCTCCAGTCTCATTTCTTACTAGTCAATCTTTTAACCTTTCTCACCATCCTTACCATATATCCTAACTCATTTACTCGGGATCCGAAACGTATCCTGTCGCCAAACAGCGATCGTAGAA
Source organism: Amaurobius ferox (assembly GCA_951213105.1). Taxonomy (NCBI): domain Eukaryota; kingdom Metazoa; phylum Arthropoda; class Arachnida; order Araneae; family Amaurobiidae; genus Amaurobius; species Amaurobius ferox. The sequence continues at coordinate 68,934,975 of OX578148.1, forward strand.
TGTAACTTGGATCGGTGATTGGTGTATTTAACCGAGCCAGACAGAAGTTAATTAATTTAAAGTAAACATAAATCATAACGAAACTGAAGAAAAAAATCTGATGTGGGCAACACATGACTTTCCTTATATAATGTAATGAATTTACTACTTTTACAGTAAAAAAATAGGTTTTTCTTATAGTAGATACTAATATTCTTTCCAAAACATTGAATTTTCGACAATTAGTCGTCATTTTCATTGATTTAGCGTAATTTTTATCCATTTGGCGAGATTTTCGTTAATTTGGCAGCATTTCAAAAAGTCGCTAAGTTGGCGACATTCCGCCAAATTCGTCGCCAAAAACTCGCCAAGCGTTATGCACTAAGAAATAAGTTATTCTTACAGAAGATAAATGACTATTGGCGTTCAAATACAAAAGTATTACTCAGAGTATCTTTTTTCATGAATGGAACGAGCTAGATCCACGAGAATGATGTCACCCAGTTTATCGCATGGTATTACATATGAAAAGCGAACATGTTTATCAATAGGAAATATTTTTTTTTATTTTATATGACTTTTTGATATTTTTCTTGAAAAATGTACAATATCTCGAGAACGGTTCGTGTTAGCGTTCTAAAATTTATGTCAATCGTTTTCTAATGAAAAATTACATAAGTAAATGTCTATTTGCGCAACTTTATTAGTGGTTTTGATTTTTTGACGATTTTTTCAAAATTGCATTCAAAAATTTAGGGGGTTCTGAACATTCGATTGCGTATAAAAGCAATAGGCTTCCAGTGTTTATGGATTGTGATTTTTGTACCAAATTTGGTTTAAATCGGTCCATTCGTTCGTCAGTTATCGTCTCCACAGACCCACTGACACACACACACACGCACACATACTTTCCACACACACACACAGACATCACTTCAAAAATGTTTGATTCGTGATCAGGGATGTTTGAACCGTGCTCTCCCGTCAAAAACTCGAATTCGAATTTTCGACCCCGTCACAATACTTTCCTTATACATTATGTATATAAGGAAAGTAATAATAACTAAAGGTAATTTAGACCTCACAAGTGTTTGGAGATGAAATATTGTTTCACATCCCGCAATTTCCACAGAACTACAAAATGTGCGTTATTTATATGCTTTAATTTGAAACGATTGTTGATATTTAGAACTTTTACTAAGTGTGCAGGTGTAAAATTGAGTTACACTTTGTCATTTCTTCGTCCGAGTGATGTATGGGTAGAAATGTTCAATTTGAAATGCTTTTATGTAGTGCAAAACAAAAGAGGATAATTACTCTATCATATACAGCATTTGTTTATAAGTGATAATTTCTTCATTCTAATAATAAATAAAAGCTATTAATAATATAAAATAATGAAAAGAAAGAACTAAGAAATTACCCTTCCATGTTTTGTTTCATTGCTGTATTCTTGCCTCCATATATCTTTTAAGAATTGAAATTTGTAACACTTACATCGCCAAGTAGTCGAATTTCCATAACGTGGCTACCACGCTTTAGGGATTGTTTCCTTATTTCCTTTTTAAAAGAATGTATTTCCCTGCAGTCTAGTGTTGTTACCATATCTATCTGGTCAGTGACTCCCACCCAGGGTTTCGGACTTCGGGAACCTATGCTAGAGTTTACGCGAGAATTTGGAAAAACTTTTACTCTTTTTCAACACTTTCCAAAATACTTGAAAAGTGTTTATGACTTTGTTCATTTTGTTTGTCTGTCCGTTCGCACACGATAACTGCTGTAAAAATGACTTTATCAAAATGAAATTATAGTATGTTTTTAAGATGGTATGTGGGACATGCGAGACTGAAAATGAATAATATCACCCAATTAGTTTCGGATTGAAGTCGGGTTTAAAAAGTGAAATACATTGAACCCTATGGGACCTGATTTTTCAAACATTTTTTAAGGGAAGTTAAAATTTCAAATTGCTTCGAAAATTTTAGGAAATATTCAAATTATCCGTTGAAATGTATAAAAAAAATTCAGCAAAACATGTTCGATCGTTTTTTAAATAAAAATTAAAATAATAATACCACCCATATTATATGAAGCTATCACATGACTCACTTCAAAATAAAATATGGCATCCATATTTTTTTCCCAGTGTAAAAATCGTGACTTTTAAAGTACTTTTAAATTTATATTTAGTGTTACATCCATCGTCCTAAAACCGCTTTATTTTTGTATATTTTCTGGGCATCCATATTCTGAGCCAATGCAATTACAATAGTTTCCAGTTTTAATGATGATTAAAATTTGATTGTTTCTACAACGAAGCCTAATTTTAATGGATGCAGAATGTAAACAAGTGATTATAAGATGAGTTGTATAAGGATTGCTGAATTTTTTTCACGCAAAATTATTTAGCTGTGGAGTCTGGAATAAAGTGAAATGAATGAAATTTTCATTGCTTTTACATAGAGCCATACGATTTATATTTCGATGATGTCTTTTGAATAAAGTTAATTTTTTTCGATGAAGTTTTAAGTTTTCAAATATAATAAATTATTTTTGTACTATGATAATTTAAAATTTATCAGCGCTAAATGTATCGAATTTTAGAGATGTTTAAATAAAATTGCATTTCAGTTGAAAAGTGTTTCATAATCAATGCTTTATGCATGATTGATCTTTCTTGTTGTTATTAGGCAACTTTGTTTTTTGCAGTTGCTAAGGTTTTAACCATCTACTAATAAAACATTGAAGTATTTTGAAAGTTTGACTTCATTAGATATTCGTCTAATAGTTAAAATTAAAGTAACAAGAGTTTCACTTGGGAAATACATTTTGTTAAAGTGGGTATAGCAAGGAATTCAATTGGCAGTAGGTAACAGTACCAGTACTGTTGCCAACTACTTATATAAGATTCCCAGATAAAAATTTTGAATAACAGTCATGACAGCTAAAATATATGTTTCTTAACCATACCACATAAAATATGAATGTGTCATGAAACAATAAAATGTTGGTTGCTTTGTGTTAATACTTTTTGAAAAGCAATTATATTAACACAAAAACGTTATACATTATGTACATAATATTTGTTTGTGACTAATTAGACAGATGTAAAGCGAAGATGTATGCTATTTTTTTTATTAACAGTAATAAATAGCAAGAAAGATCAATCATGCTTAATGCATTGATTATGAAACTCTTTCCAACTTCAATACAATTTTATTTAAACATATCTAAAATGTGTGTGCAATACATTCCTCAGTAATATTTTAAAACTTATCACAATACTACATATTTTTTATTATATTTGAAAACTTAAACTTTCATCGAAAAAAATTAACTTCATTCAAATAACGGCATTGAAATATAAACTGCCTGGTTTAAACATCTCTAAAATGTAATACATTCTTCGGTAATAATTTTAGAATTATCATAATACTATGATAATTTATTATATTTGACAACTTCATCGAAAACAACTGAAATTCATTCAAATGACGTCATAGAAAAAATAACACGCCTGGCTCTCTCTATAAAAGCAGTATTTCATTCATAAATAATTTCCCATTCATGTCATTCATCACAATACTATAATAATTTATTTTATTTAAAAATTAAGACCATGGAGCTATAAGTAATTAAACTCTATGCGTAAAACTTCATAGAAAAAAATCGTCCTTCTCTTTGTAAAATCAATGAATATTTCATTCATATCAGCTACGCAGACTCCATGAATAAAATGATTTTGTGTTAAAGAAATACAGCAATTCTAATACAACTCATTCTATATATTTTGCTGTTTACATTTTACATAGGTGAAAATTAGGTTTCGTTGTAGAAATAATCAAATTTGTATGAGCATTTAAACTCAAATATATTGTAATTGCGCTGTTTCAGTATGTAGATGCAGAGAATTTAAGCAAAAGTGAAGTGGTTTTAGGAAGGATACAACACTCAATATGAATTAAAAAGAACTTTAAAAATCACGATTTTGAGATGGATGCCATATATCATTTTGAAGTGGATCACGTGATCGCTTCATATCATGGTCACGTGATCGCTTCATATAAGAGGTGTTATTATTATTTTAATTTTTATTTAAAAAACTACTGAATATATTTCGTTGAATTTTTTTTATATATTTTACGGAACAATCTGAATATTACATAAAATTTTCGAAGCAATTTGTGAATTTTAAATCCGCTTAAAAAATGTTTGAAAAATTAGGTCCCATAGGGCTCAATGTATTTTATTTTTTCAACCAATTCAACCAATTCAATTTTTCATCCAATGTATTTCATTTTTTCAATTAATTCAACCCGGGTTCAAACCAAAACTAATTGGGTGATATTATTCATTTATATTCCCATAGGTACTACAGACCGCGCGTCTGAACAACATACTAAAATTTCATTTTGATTAAGTCATTTTTACGGCAGTAATCGTGCTACGGACAGACAGACAGACAGACAAACTGAATGAACAAAGTCATAAACACTTTTCAACTTTGTTGTAAAGTGTTAATAAAAAGGAATAAGTAATAAATATTCTTGAAATACTTCAACTAAATGTAAGAGTCCAATCCTCCTGCGCTTTATACCCGTCTTTTGCAATTTACTTCTGGGGAACCTAATATTTATCAGCCAATTAAAGGTTTCCGCGGAATTTTATAAAATATTCCAAGATTTAAACAAAAAGGATTGAGACTCACTGATCTAAGCTTTCTAAGTACAACCAGGGTCGCCAACACTTGGTCATATCATGCCAAGATTCAAAATCATAAATTCAAATTTAAATTTTTGTATAGCTACATTATTTTCATTTACGTGATTGGCATGTGATGTAAGAAATAAATAAATTGATATTTTTAAGATAAATTAATGAATTTTAATTTAAAGTTTCATTCATTAGAAATTCCTGCTTTTAATTTATAACAAGATCATTTATTTTTTACTTTCCCTGCAATACATGGACACGAAAAATCTGTTTTTAGGTTAACGTCTGTGTGTGTAAGTGTGTGTGTGTGTGTGTGTGTTTGTGTGTGTGTTTGTCTATGTGTGCAATGTATGTATCTACTCTAACTGAAAAACTAATTGACTAAATTTCATAAAATTCGGTAGATAAGTTCCTTGTGGGTAACCCTTGTGCTGACTAGATATTTGTACGATTCGGAATAAAAGAACTTGCCTTTTTTGCAAAATGGCTTACAAAAATTAACTGTATCAACTGTTGTTCGGTCTATTAGCTGAAAAACTAATAGACCGAATTTCACAAAATTTGGTAGATAAGTAACTTGTGGGTTACCCTTATATTGATCAGATTTTAGTACGATTCGAAAATAAAAAACCCTGCCTTATTTTGCGAGATGGCCAGAAAAATTTCTAAAATCTATAATAAAAAAAAAATTGTCTGGTCAAATATATCGAATAAATGCTTGTTTTATACGTAATTTTTGACGATTAAAATAATAAAACCAACCTCATTACTCTAGGATTGCCCGTTCACGAGATATTTTAGACTTTTGACTTTTTGCTACGCCACCTTTGAAAATAAGTCCAGTTACAAAATGAAATCGAAAATTGAGTTAAAAGTGCAAATTCAGTGCAATTTAAAATAATTATGAATGTTTTTGTGTTATAAATTATATTTAATGAATTATTGAAGAAATAAAGATAATAGGGATAAGAGTCTGCAGGGAAATTCATGTGTTACCCACAACATAATTTGTTTTAAGTCATTTAATTTGCGGTTAAAATAATACAGACGCAACTGTAACTGTAAATGTTTAAAAAATAACAAATTTTAATGCTTATTGAAATCTGAGGTAAAGTAATTAATGTATGTATGCTTGAATAATTTTTGGAGTCAAGTTCTTTCGCTGCAAAAGATTGGAAGTTTTAAAAGGAAAAAAGGAAATTCTTTAATCGAGTCACTTTTGATTCTCATTTTTTTCGTTTGGCAAGAATTAAGCAAGTAAATAATGTAGAAATTAATTGCCGGTAAAAAGAGCAATTCTTTGGGTTAAATTTTAATTTTAAAACAAGTTGGAAGACATCCTTCTTGGGTTAAAAGTTTTGAAAATCGATCGTTGTTAAGAAAAGTGTTAAATGAAAAGTAACCATATGGGATACGAAATTTCTGACAAATCAAATAAGAAAAGGGTCATAAATAGAAAAATAAATATTCTTCGCCATTACACTGAGGATTTTTCTTTGCAGAACTACACTACGGTTGATATTTTAACTTCATTAGAAAAGTGATGAGTGGCTAAATAAGAGCTAACGTTAACAACATGAAACTTCTGATGAATCAGGCCTCTACTGCATTTCTGATTGAAATAATCTTATAGAGTAAGCACACAGTTTCAGCAATAGTCCTCAATGCCTATTCCAAATTTTTAATCCTTAAACACGTTCCTAATTTTCACATTTCGTAAGGGAATGCAAATAACTATTCAAAGCTTCATGATGATCCGTTGCCAGTATTATCTATAATTAATTGAATTAACACTATATACGAGCTTTAAATGTCATTCAGTTTTAGAGATTGTTGCATTGTAATGTCTTGAAGTGACAATTGTATGCTGCTAGTGTGAAATGATTGAAGATGCCGAAGATTATTTGTTCTTACATTTCAGTGTTTTTAGTTAATAGAGAGGTTTGTTTATTAGATGATACAGAAAAATTATGTATTTATATTTTAGATCTTTCTCCTTCTGGCCTTTTACTTTCTTCTTTCTCCTGTGCCATTTTTAATGGTTAAACCATGGAGGTATAGAGAAGAAATTAAAACGTGTTATGTTTTTGAAAAATGACAAAGAAATTTGAGACAATAAATCATGTGACGCTGAAGACAGGTAAGTCCCACGACATTGTAGTAGGTATCTCTAATCATATACAGTTTTATTGTAAAAAAGAAAATTCGTCAAATAATGAAAAACGTCAGTCAAAAAAAAAATAAATGAAATTACATATTTTGGAGCCAAGTACGATTACATCCAGATAGAAATATACCATCAACACTTTCTACTTATAACTAGAATAAGCAAGATGTCGAAAGGGAATGAGGAAATGCTCCATATATCTTGGTGCTCTGCCTCGTTAATTAATGAAGCGTATATAAAGTTCTTAACTGCAACGTGTCTACACTAAAGTATTTCTCGTAAAGTGAAAACAAAATCTTGGCAGAGCACCAAAGTATATGGAACCCTTTCTCGTTCTTTTTCGGCATTTTATTTATACTAGTTATAAGTGGAAAGCGTTGATGGTATACTGCCACCTAGATGGAACCGTACTTACGACTAAAACACAGTAGTGGCAAAAATTGTGGAAACCTTTTGGAAAAATGTATTTTGGAGATTTGATGACTCACAACACCATTTTTTTTGTACCAATACCATAAAATTATATATCAAAGGAAAGATAATGATTGTATTGCAATAATATTTATGAATTATTTTTTAATAGGACTTCATTTATAAAGAAGAAAATTGAAATACATAGAAAAAATACAAAAATTCTCACCATGCCAGTTAATACTTAGTTGGGTAACCTTTAACCTTAATTACGGCTTTACATCGCTTTCCCATGGAGTGAACCAAGTTTTTTAGTTCTGCAGCTGTTATAATGGGAAACCAAGATTGCAAAATTGCTTCTGTTAATTGTGTTTTATTGCTGGTTTGCTCCTGACTAACAAGTTCCTTTAGTCGGCTCCATAGATTTTCGATAGGGTTAAGGTCTGAGCTATTTTCAGGCTATTCTAGCAGTTGAATATGATGGATCTTGAAACCACTTTTTGCACTCACGAGCAACATGACATTGAGCAGATTCCTGTTGAAACATAAATGCTTCATTGTCTTGGAAAATGGCACGTGCAGAACGTTGCAACTTGTGCTCAAGTATTTCAGTTATGTATCTTTGGGCATTTATATTCCTATTGATCATGCAAATTCTGCCCACACATCTTGATGTCATACAACCTCAGATCATAACACTAACTGGGTGTTTCACGGTAGGTGTAATGCAATCAGTATGAAATCTTCTCAGATTCTTTTCCTTACGTATTTTATGCCATCACTACCAAAGAGGGAGATTTTGGTCTCATCACTCCAAGATACACTGTACCATTGTTCCGTTGTCCAGGTAACATGGGTTTTAGCCCAGTTTAATCTCTTCAACTTTGAGTGATAAAAATGGCTTTTTTCGTGAAATTCTAGCATTTAGAATAAATTTTTGCAGTCTGAGTCGGACAGTCCTTTCACATTCCATTGCGTCATTTCACCTTGTATACACTGAGATGGTTTTCTTTTGTAACCCAGGTACATTCTCTTAATTTTTCTATCATCACTTGCTGTTGTGCATCTTTTCCTGACTTTACCAATCAGTGACTGAGTCTCCTTATATCTCTTCAAAAATTTAGAAATGCCACCTTTGGTTAAGTTTCCCTTAATATTTCTTCTAATTTCTTCATAATTGTATCCTTGTTCACTTAACAGTACTATTTTATATCGTTTTCTGGATGACCAGTCAACTCTTTGCGCAATTTCTTTAATTTTATTACGTTTTACAATCTCACTAAATCAAAAAACACAAAAAAAACCCAAACAACTTGATAGCAATCATATAACACACTGATAAATGCCCTGTGACGTGTTGACTCATTGCCAAAACAAGACGACATCTGATTGTCTCTCTAAACACTCATGCTAATTGACTACATTCAAATAAAGGAAAGCTACATATAAACCTAAACAAGTTGTGCTTCTTTTTTCTTGTTATTTCGCTATAACTTTCGATAGAATATAGGTACTTGAACAACTGTTATTGCACTACAATCTTGATTAAATTATCTTTCCATTGATGTATAATTGATATATAATTTTATGGTATTGGTACAAAAAGAGTTGTGTTATGAGCCATCAAACCTCCAAAATACACTTTATTCAAAAGGTTTCCACAGTTTCGGCCACTACTGTATGTAGTTTCATTTCTTGATTTCGAATTCGAGTTTTCGACGAAGCACCTTTCAAGTATGTCTGAACTCGAACTGAACGTTTTCGAGGTGATGTGTATGTGTATGTGTGTGGCCGTGAAACTCTGGATCTGATATCTCACTAAGTTTAAATTACGAAAGAAATTTGGTAAAATTATTGTAAACAATTAATACCGGAACCTTATAGCTATTAAACAAAATCGAATGTTTCGAACACTCACCCAAATTTTAGAAACAAATTTTGAAAAAAAAAATAAATCAAAAAATCAGAATCTTTAACAATGTTAAGTAAATGATCATTTTATATGCAAGTTATCATTAGAAAAGAAATGACACAAACTTTAGAAAGCAAGCATGAACCGTTCTGCATCATTTTTCAAATAAATTTATAGAAAAATTAACATAAGTATTAATTGTTGTAAAATATATTCACTTTTCATATAAAATAATACGAGAAAAATTTGTTAGCATCATTTTTGTGGATATAGTTCGTTCCAATCACGAGCGAAAACCCCTTGGGTTTTGTATTTTGACTTTTAACCATTCGCCAACAGTTATTTATAAGAAACGCTATTCTCTCCTCTTATTAATAAATTTTGGCAATCTTACCGACTCATTAAGAGAAATATCGCCAACTTTGCGATATTTCGCCCCGAATTGACAAAGATATTGTAAAAATGACGTGTTTAATTGTGTTTAAAACAATAGGCTTCCAGTGTTCATCAATTGTAATTTTTGTACCAAATTTCATTCGAATCATTCCATTCGTTCGTGAGATATCGTCTCCACAGACTCACTGACACCCACCCACCCACACACACACACACTTTCACACACACACACTTTCACACACACACACACTTTCACCCACACACACACACACACACTTTCACATACACAGACATTACCTCAAAAATGTTCGATTCGTGATCAGGGATACCTGAAACCTGCTTTCCCGTCGAAACTGAAATTCGAATTTTCGACCCCGTCACAGTACTTTCCTTATCCACTATAATGTGTATAAGGCAAGTAAAAATATTAACTATTGAGAAACATGCTCACTTTTCATATGTAATGTTATGCAATAAATTTGGTGGCATCATTCTCGTGGATCTAGCTCATTTCATTCATGAGAATAGAAACTTTGAGTAATACTTTTGTATTTGAACGCCAATAGTCATTTATCTACTATAAGAATAACTTATTTCTCCGTCCATAACGATTGGCGAGATTTTGGCGACGAATTTTGCGGAATGTCACCAACCTGGCGATTTTTTTTAAATGTTGCCAAATTAACGAAAACTTCGAAGAATGCATAAAAATGACGCTAAATCAATAAAAATGACGACCATTCGACGAAAATTCAATATCTTGGAAAGAATATAAATATCTACGAGATATTATAAGAATAACCTATTTTCTTTATTGTAAAAGTAGTAAATTCATTGATTTACATAAGGAAAGTCATGTGCTGCCCACATCAGATTTTTTTATAATACCAAGATTTAATTATTTCTCTAAGTATAGCGGAGTTGTTTAATTCAACATTCAATTTCAGTACTCTTAATCTAAAGAAAAGTATCAAGCTAAATCTTCTATGTCCGTGACAAGAATACGCATGTTATAAATAAGAATAACGCAGCTATCTTTAATCACGCTCCTTCAACAACTCTAAATCGCTCGGTTTAGCACGGTGTATGTTATAAAAGCCCAGGTTCTGTGACTTCCTGAATAAAAAACTTTTTCTCTAAGGTTCAGTTCATTAACCACTTAGGTAGATCGTGCTATTTGCATTTGCCTATTTCTTACCACTTTGAAAGATTTTATTTGGTTTTTCTTTGTACTAGTTCTAAGTTTCAGATTTACATTTAATGCAATTAGGAAACTTTCGTGTTCTAAGTTACTTTTGAGAAATAAATTGTATACTGTTAAATTACTTTTTGTGAATTGTGATAAAATTTTTTGAATGCATTTCTCCGCAACATTGATTTTTTTTAATGATTTAAAGCTATGGATTTGGTTAAAATTAAGAACGGAATTTTATAAAAGGAAATAAAGAATTATATCTTAATTGAACTTGAACTTTCGCATACTAAACATCTAAATAATCTCATAAAGGTAATAATATTTTTTTTGTCTTTATGAAGTTTTACTAAAATTATTTTCTCTCCAAATGCCAATTGTATTAAGTTTGATTTCCTTAAATATTTCGGTTTTTATTTGTTTTAAACAACTTCTCCTCTAATTTCTTTCTTTCTTTCGAACCAGGCCGTCCGAACTACCCGATGGTGTTAGGTATCTGTTTGGACGGCCTGGACAGTGCCACCCAAATTAGACCGGAACCCAGTGGGAGCGGCATCGACAAGGATCATACCCTCATTCCTCTGCCACCAACCTCTCGGAAGGACTTACGGACCCACATATGTAACGTGCCCGTACTCCGCATGAACACTGCGACAGTTTGGAAAGAGCCTGAAGTCGGACGTGGATCGTCTGAGTGCAATCCTCGCGCGCTAACCACTGAACTGTCCCACTTGAACTTCTCCTCTCTTCTTCTTCGACACACATCGTACGATCCACCCGAAAGTGTAAGGTATTTGTTTGGACGGTCGGAAAGTGTCACCCAATTTAAACCGGTACCCAGTGGAGGCGGCATCCACAGGGACCGTACCCTCCTTCCCCTAACACCAACCTCTCGTAAGAACTTACGGACCCACATGCTTAACTTGATCGTACTCCGCGTGAACACGGAGACAATCTGGAAAGAGACAGGGATCAAATTCGGGTCTTTCGAGGGCAATCCCCGCGCGCTAACCACTGAACTGTCCCATCCCAAATTATCCTCTCTGTAAATTGTTAGATATCCCGGCGCAAAGAAACACAGGAAAGTTGATGTGCTAAGCTAGGGATTAACAAACTTATCTACATTAGAGTCAAAAAAAAAATTTCAAAATTTTTCGGAGGACCAAAAATGTTTTTATTCATAATATTTACATCACCATTTAATTTAAAGATGTTTAATATATTCAAAATGCAAAACAATGATTACAGCATTTTTACATAAACTGGGTTAAACTGTGGGAAGGTGATTATCAAAGAGAAGAAAGATGCTCATCAGTAAATTGGTGCATCGCGTTTCCTATGCTTCATGGTTGAAAATACTCGTTAGAAAAATATGCTCATCAATGAATTGGTGCATCGCGTTTCTTATGTTTCATGGTTGAAAATACTCGTTAGAAAAAAGATGCTCATCAGTGAAATTGTGCATCGCGTTCTCTATGTTTCATGGTTGCTGTGAGACCAGGAACAGATTTGAAACAAGATTTAGCGGAGACAGTTTTATGTCAAATATTTATGATTGTCTGTTATATCAAACAAAGTGTCAGATTAAAGGACGCCAGTTTTTATTGCACCTGACTCGAGAGGTCAGAGAGGCCATAAATATAGGGGGATAAAGTGAAGACACGAGATTTGGTAAAGATGATAACCAATTATTCAAGATGTCTGGTCACATTGCCCTAAGGTCAGCCAATCAGAGCCAAAGAGGCGTGTCAGACCTCAGGCAAAGAGGCGGCAACCAAAGATGAGATGAGATACACGACTTGCACACGAGATTCAGAATGAGTTAGAGATTTATATATCCGCAGAAATGCGAAATGCAGTAGAGAAGTATTCCGCTACATATAGTCACAGAGATTGGAGGAGAAATTCCACAGAATGCTACGATAATTTCGAGAATGAATTCAAGAATGAATCGAGATGCAAAGAGCATTCCACAGAAATGTCCTGATATAACTCGCCCGATTCGCCTCGAAACAACGCCCGATTCCTTACGATGTGAACGAAATGTCCTGATATACAGAATTTCAACGGCAGATTAGTACCAGTACAAAATACTCCTTCCGCCCTCTGCGTCCTCGCTAAATGAGAAGCTGCACCCCCGTTGACCTTCTTCAGTGATGTTGTTTGTGTTAATAAACTTTGTGATCTTGTCTTGTGTCATTCTTTGTCTGTCTTCTGGCATCACTGGTCCTGTTTGTGGTTCCACCGAAACAGGAGGTTATAAGCAACAACAACAAAATACTCTGTAAGAGTTGTGATCAATGGCCACAAAGACGAAATTGGAGGTATGTACTTACCAAATATTGTAGCAGGCCATTTGATAATAGAATTTACCTGGTTTCACATTTTCAAGCTCTTCAGCGAATAATACGATAATTGCTGTAATTAATTTTATAATTAACAAATGCTGTTAATAAATAATGGTATTTTTAAAGTTAAAATGGTGCAATTAATTGAGTAGCTTTACGTTAATAATTATCATATTACAGGAGGTCGCACTGAAAATTAATATGGTGGGTTTAAGCGGCACAAAACGCAACGTGCTTTAAATGTTCACGATTTACGATATTCGGCCATGTTTTAGAGAATTTAATTTAATATAAGCTTTGCATATAAGTTTGTGCACCACATTTGGTTTCCGTGACGCTTTGGTGCGAGTTGTAAATTTAAATCAAAATTTTAATAAATATTACTAAGGTTGATAAAAATTATTTAAATAAGGAGATAAGTAATTTTAATGAAGGGGCATTTTGATGACCAGATGATAGCATTGTTTAAAATAAAATATGCACATTCATTAAAGGTATAGTGGAATAATTTGAATATACAAAAGAAATTGAAAATAATTTGCTTGAAAAAGTAATAATGATTAAGAAATTTGCATTTAGAAGTGCTTGATGTGTATTATGTTGAATTGTGTATTTTATGCTATTAATTAGGATTTTGGAAGGGATAAATTTTGTTTTAAATGCCTCTTAGAAATTCTAGACGACAGAAGTCGCCTCAGAGATCGCAATTTGGGATTATTGAAAATCCAAGGGTAAAATTGGATAATTTTGGATTAATAAATTTATTGCCACTTTTTAATGGGCGTAAAGACGAGAATGTTGAATTTTTTATCGCGCAATTTGAGAGTGTGGCTAAGATGGCAAATTGGTCCGGAGTAAATAAAGCGGTAATTTTAAAAACCCGACTTAAGGATAAGCAGCTTGAATTTTTGTCAAAAAAATGGAACTGCAAAAAGCAGATAATATTGAAGAAATAAAAACTTTGTTAATGAGGCAATTTAAAAGGTCTCTAACGGTGCTGCAAAAGCAGACAAATTAAAATACAATTAAAATGATGCCAGGGATGATAATGCCGGAGTTAGCATTGGAATTTCCAATTCGACCAATGAAATTTTAGGGGATTATGCGAATAATGAGATGTGTGAAATAAAGAACAATGTAATGTTTGTAAAATTTATGGAATCTGTAAGACAAGATCTGGCATTTGAAATTAAAAAAAAACAATATACAGGATTTTGAAAAGGCAGTGGATACGCGGAACAATTAGAGAATATATTCGAGGAATGCAACATTACGGAAGTAAATGCGATTCATCAAAATGAAAATTTAGGCATCAATTTAAATGACAGACAAATGGAAAGGCAATTACAAAATGTAAAAACTGAAAGTCAGGAATTAAAAGATGAAAATCAGGAGAAATCAGAAAATGAAATTATATATTGCAAAGGATGCGGAAAGCAAGGACATTATTTTTCTACATGTTGCACAACCGAAACGCACAAACAATTATGAAGAAAATAAATATGAGAGTAAAAGAAGTGAATTTAGAAAGGGGCAAAGTAATGGTTTTGGTAAGACGCAAAATAGCGGATTTAGAGAAAGAAACACGGAAAGAAATTAAAGGTATAACAGAAATAGCCGACCAGAAAGGTTTACGCGGCAAGAAAGAGACCACAGCGTCAGTCAAAATCGCGGCTATTTAAACTGACAAGGGGACTTTGGCCTGGTGAAAATTTTAAAATTAGACTAAAAGAGAGGTTCGCACGCGAAGCTCATGTCCCAATTTTAAAATAAACCAAAACTATGTACAAGAAAATACACATGACAGGCAAAATAAAAATAAAATAGAAATCATGCCAAAAATATTACAGTACCCTAGTCGAAGGTTCAAGCTCTCCCTGTTGCAGCTGTAACGATGAAGCCCAAAGGGGAAAAGTTTAATGATAAATGTGTCGACATATTGGAATGTGAGGCAAATATTAATAAAACGAAAATTGAGGTAAATAAATGTGTAGAAAGTAATATAAGTAAAATCATGACAAATAATGAAAATGTAGGAATTGAAGAGTTTATTAAAAATAAAAATGCTGCTCGAAATGCGAAATTAAATTTAAATGATGAACACACACATAAAAAACTCAAAATCGACTCAGATCGATAATAAAGAGTATGATGAATCTAAAATTAAGAAAACTAGTTGTAAAGTTTCGTAAATGGATAATAAACACATTTTTGAATGTAGCAATGTTGATGACTATACTTGTGGAAATGATAAATGTAATAAAACTGTTGATGATACAGAAAATTATTTTTAAAATGTGACTAGTGCGAAAAAGTCAATTGTCACACAAGATAAAGAAAAAGACATATTTGAGTTTAATGAAAATATTAAAAATAGTTATTTTTACAGTCAAAATGCGGCACAGGTCGATAATGAAAAAATTCTTAAAAATGAAAGGATTAATGATTTTGCTGAAAAAGAATGGGTTAAGGAATCAAACCTTGACGTCCAGATATATGTTAAACTTCCACGCACGCTGTCGTAGCAACTAGATCATTTGGCTATCCAAGAATTAAATCTTGAACAGGAATTTCAGGATAAGGAGGTGATTTTCATACCCACAACCAACGCAAAAGTAATCTTTCTATTTGGCGCAATTCGAACTGTAATATAAAATAACAAAATTAATATGGTAAAAAAAAAACCAAAAGAAGGTTAAAATTACGTTAAATGAAAATATGAAAGTAGGAGTGATTAAAAATTTCAAAAGAATTACTAACGAAGGGATGCAAATCGGAGATACCGTATTTTTGAAAGAGGAAAATAATCCCAATATGCTACAAGATAGATATCATGGACCATTTCGAGTAATTACACTTGGAGAGAAAAATAATTTGATCATTAGAAATAAATATAGCATGAAAGATGAACCAATTGAAATTCACGCCACCCAATGTTATATACAACAAAATGTACTAAGTGAGAAAAGATTGACTGAAAAATATGACAAAGACGATGAAATAAAGTAAATTCACGCCAATTGTCATATAGCTCAAAAGGTACAAAGTGAAAATAAATATAACGGGAACGGTGAAATAATTGAGATTCAATCAAAAAATGTTAAACGGTACAAAGTGTACAAATTGAAAATGTTCAAAGTGCGAATAAAAATATGCAGCATAGAAGTGAAGATATGGGTATAGAAAATATGTAAAACCAAAAAGTTAATAAATAAGGATTTTGAAATTAATGATCATGAAAATATGCAAAATGAACATGTTAATTTCCAAAAAATTAAAAATGCAAATAATGATAATGAAAACATTCAAAATTCAAATGAGAATAAAATAATGGTTGTTATGCAAAATGAAAATTAAAATGCTAATTTTCATAAAATTCAAAATGCAAATAAGGATAGTAAAAATATGCAAAATGAACACGAGAATATAATAATGGATAATAATCAAAATGATAATGAAGTTAATGATGTTCAAAAAATAGCTTCAGTAGTAGATGAAAGCAAAAGCAAATACAAGGAATATGTTATTCAAAAATTAATTTGTTAAATGAGATACAGATTCAAAACACAAATGAAAGTGAGCAGATTCATGAACAAGAATTTGATTCATTCAAATTCTCAAGATGATTTGTACTTAAAGAATTGTGAAATGAACGAGATATAAAAATAACAAGTCAATGAAATTTCAGGAAAAATGTTCTGGCAATAAATAAATTTCCAAAAATGAATAAAGGAATGAATTTCTATAAATGAATATTGGTATGAATTTCTAAAAATGAATAATTGCACAAAAGAGTTATTTTTCAAAATATGATAATATAAATAATGATGATTACAAAATGTTTTATATGTGATTTAAAAATATTGAACAAAAATATTTATGCAAGTAATCTACAAAAATTAAAGGTAGAATCAAGAATGTTTACCTAATTAAAAGTGGATGAAAGGGCTGTGTCGAAATCGATGCGGTGGAAGCATTGTGGTCGCAGTTCAATTCACATTCTTCTTTTAATTTTCTAAGATGGAGCGTGCTTGCTCTCAGGAAATAGGGTGCAGCTTAAATGAATTTGGGAGAGAGTCTTGAAGCTTAAAAATTATAAACCATGATTAAGTAAAGTGAAAAATATTTATGAGCTGGAAATGATTAGTCATTGACGGTACACATTTTATGTCATTAAAAAAATAAATAAATTGCATAAATAATTGAAAATTTAAAAATCAATTTGAATTTAAAATATTAAGCTATGAACAGATAAGATAGCTATGAAATAGCCCGGTGCAATGGAGCAATCGAGGACATGATATCTCGTGGAAGAATGTTGAAATGTAAAATGTAAATAAGCATTGAAAATTGCTAAAGTAAATAAGTGTTTGAGGAATATAAATTGTGCAAGCAAATGAAATAACAAAATTAATCCTAAAGTGATAGGAGAAATAAATTGAATTTAGTTAAAATGGTGGTTTAAATAAGTAAATCATAAATTCATGAAAAATGTAAAACATTTTTGAAATAAATAACTAATAGAAGAATATTGAGTGCTAATAAAAGCATTTCGTTGTGATTTACAACCCAGTGAAAGGTTACGAAAATCATGTGTATAAATAAGTAATGATATGAAAATAAAATGTAAATATTTATGTTGTTTTTGAGACCCAGACCGTCCGACCTAACAGAAAAGTGTAGAAGACCCAGACCGTCCGACTCATCCTGAGGACTTGAGTATCTAATTGGACGGCCGGGAAAATAACAGAAAGGTGTAAGGTAACTGTTTGGAGCTGGGAAAGTGCCATCCAGTTTAGACGGGAATCCAGCGGGGGAGGCATACGCAGGGACCGTACCCTTCTTCCCCTATCACTAACCTCTCGGAAGGACTTACGGACCCACATGCTCAACATGATCGTACTCCGCTTGAACACGGCGGCAGTTTTGGCAGTGGCAGGAATCGAACCTGGATCTACCGAGTGCAATTCCCGCGCGCTAACCACTGGGCTACAGTGCCCGTAAATATTCATGTGAAAGACCCAGGCCTCTCGGCTCATCCTAGGGTATGAGCAGCTGATTGAGTGGCCGGGAAGGGTAAATATTCATGTGTGAAAATTGTACGAAAGTAAATATAAATATAAATAAATATGATATAAATATGGAATGAATATAAATAAATATGAAATGAATATAAATAAATATGAAAGGATAATAAATAATTTGAATATTTACATGAAAATTTACAAGGCAGTGAAAGGTTACGAAAACCATGTGTATAAATAAGTAATGGTATGAAAATAAAATGTAAATATTTATGTGTGAAAATTGTACGAAAGTAAATATAAATATAAATAAATATGATATAAATATGAAATGAATATAAATAAATATGAAAGGATGGTAAATATTTTGATCTAATGATAAGTGTGTGAAAGATGTCAGTGAGGCATGTAAATAAAAATAAATGTCAACGAGGTACGATATAAACTGAGCAAAAATTTTAATCAAAATATCACGTAAAAAGTTTGGTAGTAATATTATATAAAATGCTGATTAAGTACTTGTAAATACAACGAATAATCGTAATAAATAAATATCTCAGTAGGTTTGAGGACGGTTATGTAAATAAATAAAAATAAATGTATGTATCATGAGCAAGATATAAATAAATAAATAATAATATGTATGGATAAACTGTAACAGTTAAAAAGTATGTTAGTCGCAGTTACTAAAATGTCAATCTAATAAATAATTATATAATAATATGCTAGATAACATTGTGAAGATTCAATCACACGCTATGAAAGTTGTCATAAAATGTCAAGTATTGAAATTTATTGAAAAATAAAATAAATAACTAAATCTTATAGATATTGTAGGTAAGGTTGAGTAAATAAATCCACGGTTAAAAAATAAAAATGTTTTAAAATCGTAGGATTCGCAAAAATAAAATAGGTAAATAAATAAAGTCATGTCGCGAAGTTTGTTTACAAAGTATGAATCTACGTTGCCATATGAAAGAACGACTCACGCAGCACAACTGAACTCTATGATAAGCAAACTTCTAGTAAATAAATATGTAGATATACAGGAGAGCAACTACTCAACTCGTTAGCGTAATTTGAAAAGGTAACCAAATCACTTAGCGAAAGGTTGCAATAAAATTTAAGTGTTTACATTCAAGCTTGATAGATTAAATAAAATTATAAAATAAGTAAAATTATGCAAGGAATTCATTTCAAATAGGTTTAAAAAAATTCTTTTAGACAACAATTAAATTTCAAATATTTTTAAAATTTAAAAATTTTAAATTTATGCATGTTTTAAGGAAGGTATTTAAATGGGAAATGATCATATGAAAATCTCAATAAGAAATTTGAGAGGATAATAAAATTTAAAATATAAATTATAATACATTAAATTGATTTAAAATAGTTGATAAACTCAAATAAAAGGATTAGATGATGTTTCAGATCAAATTTTAAAGTGATAGTAAGGCACCTAAAACTAACTTTAATAATTTATACAAATTTGCTATAGGCACCCCAATAAAGAAAATTTAAATAAGGAATTACACAACCACGTTTAGCAACAGTTACCTTACACCTTTCTGGTAGGTCGGACGGTCTGGGTCTCAACAACAACAACAACAACAACAACCACGTTTAGCGGTAAGGGCAGTCATAAAATAAATAAAAGGATAAGGTATTATAAATTGTAAAATAAAAAGTCAAAAATAATGGGCAGATAAATAAAATGTTGGAGCATCGCGTTCCCTATGTTTCATGGTTGAAAATACTCGTTAGAAGAAAGATGCTCATCAGTGAATTGGTGCATCGTGTTCCCTATGTTTTATTGGTGAAAATACTCGTTAGAAGAAAGATGCTCATCAGTGAATTAGTGCATCGTGTTCCCTGTTTTATGGTTGAAAATACTCGTTAGAAAAAAATGCTCATTAGTGAATTGGTGCATAGCTTTTCCTATGTTTCATGGTTGAAAATACTCGTTAGAAGAAAGATGCTCATCAGTGAATTGGTGCATCGCGTTTCCTATGTTTCATGGTTGGAAATACTTGTTAGAAGAAAGATGATCATCAGTGAATTGGTGCATTGCGTTTCTAATGTTTCATGGTTGAAAATACTCGTCAGAAAAAGATGCTCATCAGTGCATTGGTGCATCGCGTTCCTTATGTTTCATGGTTGGAAATACTCGTTAGAAAAAATGCTCATTAGTGAATTGGTACATCGCGTTTCCTATGTTTCATGGTTGAAAATACTCGTTCACGTGAATATGAGGACGCTAGTATTGCCATATATTTTTGGGAAAGATTTATTAAGTTTGAAAATATTGATTTTCATATATATGGTTGCATAAAACTTTATTTTTGCTGTGTGGGCCATATTAAACATTTTGGCGGGCAATATTGAACTTATCGTCGGGTTGTATTTGGCACGTGGGCCGTTATTTACGCATCCCTGTGCTAAAAGTATGCGTAAAAATTAGAAGTTTATGAATGGGTGCACGAGTTATTTTTGTATCCTAACCCAAACTACGATTTGTCTAAATGTTTTCAATTATGTGACAATCATTTAACGTTTCGTAGAATAAGGAATTATTACTAATGTTTGAGAACTTTATATCAAAGTGATATTAATATTAAAAGTGATACATTTATGAGTAGAAATTAACAAAGAAAGTACAGATACATTTCTGAGTAAAAGAAATTTAATTCTGCGAACGAATTTAGATTGACGGATAAATTGAAACAAGAAATAATTAGTTTTATGATAATTTTTTTCATATTTTACTTTCATTATTATTAGGCTGAGCTAGTGGAAATTATGGGGATAGCGATTTGGATTTGTATGAATTTTCTTCACAGATAAGTATTTAGCAACAGATTAAGCAGCCTTTTTACATTTTCCGATGTAGCTAAAGTAGAATATGATAAACAAAATTTAAGTCCAAGTCTACTTTTCTCTGTGAATATATTGGTGGGGTTCCTAGGTACTAAAAATTATTTTTGTCGGTCTGTGGGTGGGTTGACGTGCTTGTGTGGGGAGGGGTGCGTGTGTGTGTGTGGGGGGGAGGGTTGCATGTGTGTGTGTATATCAAATCGTTGTCTTTCTATAATCTATAAAATTACTGAAACGGTTTTGACCAAATTTGAGTGGCAAGCTTTATATAAACTGGTGTCCAAAATTATCTTTACATTCACAGAAGCACCGATTACATTTCGTCGTATATGAAAGAGGAAAATTAGCACAATTCTATTGTCTGGCAAAAATATGGGTGTATATCTTCGCATTCTATCGAAAAAAATATTTTTCGAAATAAAGTATTTTCTGATTCAAAATTACAAATGACCATCGTTTTTGACAAAATCCCGTTTTATAACTAAACTATTCGTATGTACATTTTTCGAATTTCGAAAAAAAAATTCGATATTTATACACATTGAATAAAGCTAGTTAACTATTTTGTGAAAGTTACAAATCATTTTCAGGTTTTTATGATACGGGGTGATCAAATATATTTCCCCTCTTTTTCAATATCTTGGTGGTCCCCTAAATGCACAAGTCACGGAAACTTTACTGTAAAGTGTGCGTTTAAGCATATTCTTTACATCGCCAGAGTTACAGAACGCTTCGCCAAGTATTTGTTTAGAAATTCGAAAAACATTCTAACATCCAAAGTGTCCGGATACTTTTGATCATATAGTGTATAAGCAAAGTTCTTGCCTTTTAAGTCATCGGACTTTTTGAAGGATATGGAAAGATAAATAAAAAACGATTTTCTTAGTCCTACGGGGAGATGATCGAAAATCCAACACCACTAAGTCCTGTCCTATACTATATTTGCAAATAATCAGTCTTCTAGGCCAGTAGGGGGCTCCTCAAGGTTCTGGACAGTCTTTGTGAACCCCTTTCCTCCATTTTCTCCGCCCTGGAGGAGGAAATCGATAATCTGACCTCATTAGTCTCTGTCTGTAGCGTCGTCAAAAAATAATTTCTCGGGGTGGTGGTAACCAAATATTTAGTTTTCCATTTCTTCATATATTTTTTCTTCGAAATTCAATAGGTTCGATAGATTCCCGGAGTTTATAACCCCCATATTACTCCCTTGGTGAAGACGCTATTACTGTGATCGATACTATACGTGTTGGCGTTGAGACCCAGACCGTCTGACCTACCAGAAAGGTGTAAGGTAACTTTTTTGACGACCAAGAAGTTCTACCCAATTTAGCCCGGAATCCAGTGGGGGAGGCATCCACAGGGACCGTACCCTACTTCTCCTACCACCAACCTCTCGGAAGGACTTACGGACCCACATGTTTAACATGAACGTACTCCGCGTGAGCACGGCGGCAGTTTCGACAGTGGCAGGAATCGAACCTGGGCCTACCGAGTGCAATTCCCGCGCGCTAACCACTGGGCTACCGCACCCTGTTACTATACGTGTCTAAAAGGCAGACCGTCCGACTCGTCCTAGAATTGGAACAGCTGTTTCGACGGTCGGGATACTGTACGTGTGTAGTTTCTTGATCATCGGGGCGGTTCTCGTGGAACTGGAAAGACAAAGCCCGTTAGACAATTATTATATTTATCATTCATGAGAAACATCCTTGAAAAATTCCGCCTTACTGCCTTTGGGGTTTTGGTTATATGATTATCATGATCCCTAGTTGACTCATCCTCTAATGGGTGGAGTTACGGAAATATAATTTCTTAGCGTGTTGCTGTAACTCATGAGAAATTTTTCCCGCTCATATCAGGTCCCTAGCTGGGAATATATTTCTCATGCCTGATCTATAAGATTGGAAATTAAAGCAACAAAATTCACAGAAAGGAATAAAATAAAAATAGTGAAGTATCTGACATTATTAATTTTTATATTTTACTCCTTCCTACCATTATATTGATTTCCCACGCTGGTGGTTCTTACTCTGATCGTGAGAATTACATTCTATAAGTATGTATTAATGTTATTTTGCGGAATGTCTTTCAAGTGCTAAACGAGAGCCTCAGCAACCTGTCTCAGTTCCCACAAAATATCTATATGGCATTCTTCGAAAAGTGGGTGGGTGGGTGGTAGTGGGGGGAATTAGTTTTCTGACCAGTAAGGAGTCTATTGTGAAAGAGAAAAGTTTGTATTTATCGATGGAGAGGCCGCGTGCAACAAAAATAAATTCTGTAGAAAGTCCTACATGAAGTTTCTCATGCAGTTTTATTTCATACTGCATACACCAAATTCCAACATATTCAGCATAAAAATAAAATCTGATGTGGGCAGCACATATCTGTCCCTACATGATGCAAGTACTTTACTTCGTTTAGTGCGAAATGACGGGCAAGGTCAATGACACAATGTTTTGTAACGTTGAAAAATACAAGTACACTCCCACTTGACGCTTTTCTTGATGACAATCATTTGAAATTATTTTGAAGTAACAAATTGATTTGTATTTGACCCAAATATAACTTGACAGATGGAAATAGTATTAACATCTTCTATGCAGTATCCGCCGTTTTATTGAAAAATGATAATTATTAATTCATTAATCTGGTGTCCTTTTTAACACTTTACAACATCGTTGAAAAGTGTTTATGACTTTGCTCATTCTGTCTGTCTGTCTGTCTGCCCGTTAGTACGATAGCTGCTGTAAAAATGACTTTATCAAAATGAAATTTTAGTATGTTGTTCAGACGGTCTGCGGGAACTATGGGAATATAAATGAATAATATCATCCAATTAGTTTTGGATTGAATCCGGATCGAAAAAATGATATACATTGAACTCTATGGGAACTAATTTTTCAAACATTTTTTTATGCGAATTTAAAATTCACAAATTGCTTCGAAAGTTTTAGGAAATATTCAAATTGTCACATAAAATATATAAAAAAAATTTCAGAAAAATATATTCAGTAGTTTTTGAATAAAAATTAAAATAATAATAACACCCATTATATGAAGAGATCACGTGACCATTATATGAAGAGATCACGTGACCATTATATGAAGAAATCACGTGACCCACTTCAAAATAAAATATGGCATCTATCTTGTGCCAAAATCGTGATTTTTAAAGTTTTTAACGCTTTACAACATAGTTGAAAATTGTTTATGACTTTGTTCATTCATTCGGTCTGTCTGTTCGCTAGCACGATAACTGCCGTAAAAATGACTTTATCAAAATGATATTTTAGTATGTTGTCCAGACGGTCTGTGGGACCTATGGGAATATAAATAAATAATATCACCCACTTAGTTTTCTATTGAACCCGGGTTGAAGAAATGAAATATATTGAACCCTATGGAACCTAATTTTTCAAACATTTTTTAAGCAAATTTAAAATTCACAAATTGCTTCGAAATTTTTAGGAATTATTCACATTATCCTATAATATATATAAAAAAGTGTTCTGTAAAATATGTTAAGTAGTTTTTTAATTAAAAATTATTTAATATAGGGAGAAAAGCAAATTCAATTAAATTGACTTTTGGAATATCCTCCAGAAAGAAAAGAGAGATATATTATATAATAAATATATTTCCAAGAGTTTAATTATTTTGTATATGAGAGAGGCTTCACATTTTAAAATTAATTTGGTAGATAACAATTTTTCAAATTTTTTTTTAAATTTTATATAACTATTCATAATATGCTTATTTGATGGCATTTTTAATGCACTTTCTTACGTCCTAGAGAGTTAAAATTTGATACACAACTTAAATTTGTTGAACATTTTATTCTACAAAAATTTGGTGGATCTTTAAATATAGATCCTACATTTCTTTCAAAATGGCCTGCAAATAATCCCCGTTCACTTCTTTAAATCATTGTTGTAATATTGTTAAAAATTCTGATGTAGACAGCACTTGTCTTTCCCTGCAGACTCACTCATATTCACGTTCTCTTTATTTCTTCAATAATAATTTGAGTTTATCTGCACAAAATAAGAGCCAAAAGTATTTTAAATGACATTAAATTTGCACGTTAAACTTAAATTTGGTTCTCATTTGATAGCTGAACTTATTGTCAAAGGTGGCGTAGCGAATACGCGAAAAACTAGAATATCTCAAGAACGGCTAGTCCTAGAGTAATGGGGTTAGTCTTATTCTTTTTGTTGTCAAAAATCACGTATAAAATAGGAATTTAATTGAGGTAATTGAGCACACGCAGTCTTTTATTTTAATATTTAAAGTTTTTTGCGGCCATTTCGCAAAAATAGCCCGTTCCTTTGTCCCGAATCGTACTAGAATAACCTGCAAATGATTTATATACCAAATTTTGTTAAATTTGCTACATAAATCACTTGTAGGTTATTGAAATATTATACAGCAAATTTTGTTAAATTTGTTCCATTAGTTTTTAGCTAGAGTGGATAAAGGCAATTTTTTTCATTACGAATCGTACTATAATCTGATGAACATCAGGTTTTCCTACAATAAACATATCTACCAAATTTTATAAAATTCGATCAATTAGTTTTTGTAATTAGAGTAGATGTAATATCCTCACAGACACACAGAAACATACACAGATATACCCTTATACACACAGACGTCTTCCTAAAAATAATTTTTTCGTGTTCCAGAAGTCCCAAAACGTGTAGATCCTTTGAAAAATCGAGTTCCGATCTTCGGCACGATTCCAATACTTTGAATACATACATACACACACACACACATATTATCCGTGTATCTGTGTATTATCTGTGTATCTAAATTCCGTGCCTACGCAATTACAATAGTTATGATTTTAAATGATCCCTAAACTTTTATTATTTCCTAATTTTAACTTATGCAGAATGCAAATATCTCAAGCGATTATAAGGTGAGTTGCATAAGAATTGCTGAATTTTTTTCACACAAAATTATCTAGCTCTGGAGTCTGGAAAACAAGTTATATGAATGAAATATTCATTGATTTTGCATTGAGAATCAGATTATTTATATTTCGATACAGTTGTAAATATTTAAGTATAATAAATTACTGTAGTACTGTGATAATGTAGAAGATATCACCACTGAATGTATCACATTTTAGAAATTTTTAAATAAAATTGCATTTCAGTTGCATGATTGATCTTTCTTGCTTTAAAATTTATATTTGGTGTTGTATCCGTCCTAAAACCGCTCTATTTTTGCTTAATTTCTGTGCATCAATGGTCTGAAACAAAACTATCACAATACATTTGAGTTTAAATTATCATCAAACTTTGATTATTTCTACAACGAAGCCTAATTTTCACTTTGTAAACACATCAAGCTGTAAGATGAGTTGTATAAGAATTCCTGAATTTCTTTAACGCAAAACTATTTGGCGCTGGAGTCTGCAGTATAGTTGATATGAATGAAACAGCCATTGGTTTTACAAAGAGTACAGACGATTTTTTCGATGAAGTTTTAAGCATAGATTTAAATTACTTGTACCTCCACGGTTTTAAGTTTTTAAATAAAATATATTATTATAGTATTGTGATGAATGAAATAAATAGAATAAATGTTTATGAATGATATTTTTACTGCATTTTAATAGAGAGCCAGGCAATTTATATTTCAATAACATCATTTGTATAAAGTTCATTTTTTTCGATGAAGTTTTCAAATATAATAAATTATTGTAGTATTGTGATAATTTTAAAAATATTACCGCTGAATGTATCGCATTTTAGAGATGTTTAAATAAAATTGCATTGCAGTTGGAAAGTGTTTCATACTCAATGCTTTATGCATGATTGATCTTTCTTGTATCTTTAGCGTCATTTTTGTCAATTTGATGATACTTTCGTCCATTTGACACCCCATTATGTGAGTCGTTAACTTGGCCATGTTTTGCCAAATTAGTCGCGATAAGTCAAATAAGCGCCAAACATATCTTCAACTGTTACATATTTAATGATACATAATACTGTTCGTTTTTAGGTAATTCTGTAGATACTGTGATGACAGATTTACGTGATTGTGAAATGTTTGATATAGGAATGCTGTGGAGTACCAAGAATAAACTTCAGTCCGAAACTTAAGCAATAAATGCAAAGTTCCAGCTAATAATGCAGGCAGATTGGATGACTCCAAGAACTGACATTAAATTCCAATTAATTTCTGGTTGGCAACAGAACTGGCCCCTCGCTTTTTTAAAGGGCACCAGCTTCTTGCAGCTAGCGAGTTCACTGGCAGTTACATCCAGTGATCTCCAGCCAATGACTGCGTTTTTGCACCCAATAGGTTAAGCCAATGAAGACAAAGCTATGGGGCTGCTATCCAATGGGCTAATGTATGCAAGGAGGGAATAGAAATAGGAACGAGTAAGGGCAGTTGGAAAAACACAAGAGCAGTTCAAGTAAGTGAAATTAAAAGAAAACCCAGTTAAAATGTGCAGTGATATAGCCACTTCCAATATGCCAGTGTAGAAATACGTCCAGTTCAGAATTGAATGAAAATGGAATCCTATGTTCTAGACGACTACAAAATGAACTCTCAGCAAATTTGCCAACAGTGTCTGCAGCCAAAGATGCTTCTCTTCAAAATGACGTCTCTACCACCACAACTGGGTCCAAATTTAAATTTAAAACTTAATGATTGATGAAACATAGACTGGTAATTGTAAATTTAATGAATATAATTGTAAAAATGAAATTCTTAATAAGAAAGGAATAATAATAATAATAATAATAATAATAATAATTTTAATAAATATTTAAATTTGACGAAACAGAGTGTCATCATGTAGTGGCTTGCGTATTTTAATGTCTTATCTTTTGGGTATTATGTTTATTTATAGGTTGATACCGAACGCTGCAAACAGGTGGGTTATATGGCGGACGCATGCGACGACGTGCAAACTATTACGAGACCAAATTAAGTTTAATGTTTAAACCCTAATTTAATGAGGGACCTGTGTCTTTATCTTTTTACTTTCTTTATATACATATAATGTATAAGGAAAGTATTGTGACGGGGTCGAAAATTCGAATTCGAGTTTTCGACGGGGGAGCACGTTTCAAGCATCTCTGATCACGAATTAGACGTTTTTGAGACAATGACTGTGTGTGTGTGTATGTGTGTGTGAAAGTATGTGTGTATGTGTATGTCAGTGAGTCTGTGGAGACGATAACTGACGAACAAATGGACAGATTTGAACGAAATTTGGTATAAAATTATAATCCATGAATACTGGAAGCCTATTGATTTTATATGCAATCGAATGTTCAAAACCCCCTAAATTTTCGAGTGAAATTTTGAAAAAATCATCAAAAAATTAAAACATTTAATAAAGTTACGCAAATAGTCATTTCTTATGTATTTTTTAATTAGAAAACGATTGACATAAATTTTAGAAAGCTAGCTTGAACCGTTCCCGAGATATTGCACAATTAAAAAAAATAACAAAAAATGGTATAAAATAAAAAAAATGTTACTTATTGTGAAATATGTTCACTTCGCATAAGTAATATCATGCGATAAATTTGGTGACATCATTCTCGTGGATCTAGCTCGTTCCATTCATGAGAAATTATACTTTGGGCAATAATTTTGTATTTGGACGTCAATAATCATTTATCTGCTTTAAGAATAACTTATTTCACCGTCCATAATGCTTGGCGAAATTTTGGTGCAATGTCGCGAACTTGGCGACTTTTGTAACTGTTGCAAAATTAACAAAAATGCGTTAAATTGATAAAAATGATGCCAAATAAATAAAAAGGATGATTAATTGATGAAAGCGCAATATCTTGGAATGAACATAAGATTAGAGCTGAAGAATAACCCATCTCTCTGTCGTCCATTCATAACGCATGGTGAGAAATTTAGCAGGACGTCACCAACTTGGGGACTATTTTAAATGTTGCTAAAATGACAAAAATGTCGCCAAATTGATAAAAGTGACGCGAAATGGGAAGTAATGTCTCGCAAATTCTGATTTCCGTCATATGACGGGCATACCTTCTAGTAATCTAGTATATAAGAAATACTCTTCTCTCCGTTTGTTTGTAACACTTGGTGATGCATCTGGCAAACTTAGAGAATGATTTAGCAAAGTTTTTTCACATTGGCTATATTTTGTCCCAGATATCGACAAAATATCGTCAATATTGCAAAAATGACGTTAAATTAATGAAAATTAAGCCTAATTGATGACGTAATTATTAAGGTACTATAATATATGGTATATATCGCTTATTGAGGATGCTATCAATATTGACGATTGTTTATTTAGAGTTGTGCGATGTATAAATTAATTGAGTATTTTGAAATAGTTTTACAGGTTGTCATCCGGAAAATCCCCAAATGTGCAATTAAACGATAAAAACACAGCGCCGTGGGTCTTATACATTATTTTTTTACTGTAAAACTAGTAAATTCATTGCATTATATAAGGAAAGTCATCTGCTGCCACATCAGATTTTTTATGACATATAACAAAACGTTCAATATCTCGTTCAATATATTCTTTTAAGAATAAAAAATTATGTATAAAATGATTATTTATGTAACATTATTGAAAGTCGTGATTTATGATTTTGTTTAAAAATTCATTTGACAATTTAGGAGACTTTCAAATGTTCGATCGCACTTGAAATCAATAGATTTCCAGTATTCACTGATGAGAATAATCGTACCAATTTTCGTTCGAAACGCGATTTCGTATGCATATACGCATACAAACACATACACACACTTATACACACAGACATTATCTAAAAAACGTTTAATATGAGTTCAGGGATGCTTGAAACGTGCTTTCCCGTCGATAACTCGAATTCGAATTTTCAACCCCGTTACAATACTTTCCTTATACATTATAATGTATATAAGGAAGGTAATAAATTTGTATATCAAATAACTTCAGCCATGATAATTAAATATTACATAAGAGGCTTATTATGATAGGAACATTCGTTAGTTGAAGAATTTTAAATTATTGAAGATATAAGAAAAAATAAAAACATTGTCGTTGAAATGTTATTAAAATCGTTCTAGAAGTGAGTAAAATATCCTCTGCAAATTAAAAAATAATAGAACAAACTACTATGAGAAGTAACGGTGAATAGAAACATGCAGAAAGAACAAGAACTTAGAAGAAAAAATAATCTGAATGTTTCATAAGTTACTTCATCAAGTAAATTTAAATAGCATTTACAGCTATTTAAAAAAATGCTAGTGAATGAAAACATTAGAATTAAGATTATAATGCAAAAACAAAGGAAACACCCGGTTTCAGAATTTTTGTGAGATATCCTTCATCAACTAAATCAAACTACTTTAAAAATACCAATGAATAGAAAATGCAGAATTAGAAAGAATACAAAAATATTGAGCAAACTTGATTATATTTGAATTTTCGAACATTCTTAGAATTTAGTTGTTGAAGATAGTACACAATTTTTAAAAATGGTTGAACACCACAATTGAGATATGAAATAAACGAGAGCCATTCAGCCTTAAGCATACATTTTAAAATCAAAGAAGAGAGTTTAACATTCAGAATGACATATCAGAAAAAACGATGAAAACGAAATTTTCTAACACCTGACATGAAAGACATTTCCCCCTCCCCTGACATTGATTTCACCGTCTGGTGGTTCTTATGCATCACTTGGGAGCAAAAGTCTTCGATAACAAGCATGTATTATCGTTCATTCGCGCCATTTCTTTGAGCTGATACACGAGAACCTGGACAACCTGTTCCCATTCCCACAAAATGTCTATATCACATTCTTCGAACCAGGAAAAATAGTTTTCTGACCAGGGACGCGTCATCCATTGTGAAACAGAAAGAAGGAGAATATTTTTGATCGATGGCATGGGATAAAAATTGATCATTCTTCATTAATAGGGGAGGATATAGATTCAAGCGATTGTGATGTATAAAATACCATGTGTGTGAGATTCCACTCGACTATTTCATACATAAATGTTCCATGTATAAAAGCTCTAATATAAGTATAAAAATCGGTTTTTGCATTTCATTTTTACCTCACCTATATACATAGTATAATATATAAGGAAAGTATTGTAACTTCACCTACATGGTATAATGTATAGGGAAAGTATTGTAACCTCACCTACATACACAGTATAATGTATAGGGAAAGTATTGTAACGGGGCTGAAAATTCGAAATCGAGTTTTCAACAAAAGATCACGTTTCGATCATTCCTGAATTTGAATCGAACGCTTTTGAAATGATTTCTGTGTGTGCATGCGCGTGAATGTATGTATGTTAGTGTGTGTGTCTCTCTAAATCTATGGACGCGATATCTCAGGAACGAATGGAGCGTTTCGAAAATAATTTGCTGCGGTTTAATACAATGTGTGAATACTAGAACCCTGTTGATTTTAAATGTGATCGAATTTTTGGAAGCACCCCCCCCCCTCTCTGTCAAAATTTTTGAATTTTTGAAAAAAATATAAGAAATTAGGATCTTCAATAATGGTAAATAAATAATCATTTCCGATGTAAAATTTATTAAAAAGTCGAATGATGCTAATTTCAGAATGCTAGCATAAACCATTCTGGAAATATTACATTTTTTAAGATAAATTTATCAAAAATGATATAAAATAAAAACATGTTTTGTTATCGAATATGTTCATTTTCTACGTGCAATATCATGTAACAAATCTGTTAACTTCATTGTCGTAGATTTAGTTCATTCTATGCACGTCAGAAGAAACTTTATATACTGCTTTTGTATTTTGACGTCAAAGAATTCGCCAATAGTATTTTATTTCAGGGGATTTTCAGTTAATTGCGTTTTGATGAGAATTTTGCAAGTGAATATGAATAAGACACTTTATTTGGCCCCATAAATCGCCAAAAGTGCTTAATTTCAATTTACTTGGTGTTAATTCACTATGAAAAGCATAGTGGTGTGGATCTGATCTCGTACACTATTAATTCGTTGTGAAAGAACTAAAATCACTACATTATATAAGGGAAGTCATGTGCTGGTTACATCATATTTTTTAAATATCTCACAAAATACTGAAAATGTAATAATAAATATCTCACAAAATACTGAAAGTGCTATAAAATTGTGTTAAAACTACAAAGTATTTTATTGAAAAATTTTAAACGGAGCCTGTTTCTTTAATGTACGCCAGCAAGAAATAAATTAAAACCGCACAGAGTTTTCGAGCTACAACAATTTATTCGTGGATTGGATATGATTTGTGAAGACGGATATGCATTTTGGGACATATTTTGATCGTCATCAGATGAGCATTCATACAAACAATTTTCTAGTAAATAACCACTTTATATATTTACAGACAAACGAAAGTTTGAAGGAAAATATAGATTTGACATGTTTTAACGGATGATTTTAGTACTTGACTTGTTTTCTATATACGGTAAATTCGTATATTTTTACTCAAGAAAAACATGCCCAAATTTGCAGTTTGATCTTATAACAATAACTATTGAGTTCCTTATAAAGGCGAAACACATCCACTACTTAACATTTTATCTACTGGATGCGGTCTCATTGCCTACAGGGAAGAGACCTGCTACCTTGAGTGTAGATTCTCCCTAATACCGGCTTGGTTTTGTTTATCGTGCGAGATATTGCAGCGGTAATCCCGGATTATGTTTTGTACAACCTATAATATTACTATCGTCGCTGTAATCGCTGCTATCAAAACAATTATAATAATTAGAACATTCTGACAAAGAATCTGGAAAAATTTCTTTGCTTTCATTATCAGGATTCATTTTGTCTGGGTTTTGGATCAAGAAAACTAAAAATTATTTAAATCCACAAGGATACTCGGGCAGCACTATCGTTACTGTAATCGCTGCTATCAGAATAATTAGAACACTTTGACAATGAATATGGAAAAATTTCTTTGCTTTCATTATCAAGATTCGTTTTTCCGGGGTTTTGGATCAAGAAAACTAAAAATTATTTAAATCCACAAGGACACGCGGCCAACGCTATCGTCACTGTAATCGCTGCATCAGAACAATTAGAACACTATGACAATGAATCTGGAAAAATGTCTGTGCTTTCATTATTAGGATTCATTTTGTCTGGGTTTTGGATCAAAAATACAAAAAAATATTGAAATCCACACGGACACGCGGTCAGCACTAACGTCACTCTAATCGCTGCTATCAGAACAATTAGCACACTCTGACAATGAATCTGGAAAAATTTCAGTGCTTTCATTATCAGGATTCATTTTGTCTGGGTTTTGGATCAAGAAAACTAAAAATTATTTAAATCCACAAAGACACGCGGCCGGCACTATCGTCACTGTAATCGCTGCTATCAGAACAATTAGCACACTCTGACAATGAATCTGGAAAAATTTCAGTGCTTTCATTATCAGGATTCATTTTGTCTGGGTTTTGGATCAAGAAAACTAAAAATTATTTAAATCCACAAAGACACGCGGCCGGCACTATCGTCACTGTAATCGCTGCTATCAGAACAATTAGCACACTCTGACAATGAATCTGGAAAAATTTCAGTGCTTTCATTATCAGGATTCATTTTGTCTGGGTTTTGGATCAAGAAAACTAAAAATTATTTAAATCCACAAAGACACGCGGCCGGCACTATCGTCACTGTAATCGCTGCTATCAGAACAATTAGAACACTCGGACAATGAATCTGAAAAAATTTCTGTGCTTTCATTATCAAGATTCATTTTGTCTGGGTTTTGAATCAAGAAACTAAAAATTATTTAAATCCACAAGGACAAGCGGCCAGCCCTATTGTCACTGTAATCGCTGTTATCAGAACAATTAGAACAATTAAACACTCTGGCAATGAATCTGAAAAAATTTCTTTGCTTCCATTATCAGGATTCATTTTGTCTGGGTTTTGGATCAAGAACACTAAAAATTATTTAAATCCACAAGGACACGCGGCCAGCACTATTATCACTGTAATCGCTGCTATCAGAACAATTATAACACTCTGACAATGAATCTGGAAGCATTTCATTGCCTTCGTTATCAGGATTCATTTTGTTTGGGTTTTGGATCAAGAAAACTAATAATTATTTAAATCCACAAGGGCATGCGACCAGCACTCACTTCGTCTTGAATCCACTAATGAAATTGCACGTCAAAGCTTTAAATATGACTTCAAAAAACAGCACTTGCAAAAGCCCATTTTTAGGCTTATGGTAAATAAACGTTGGCATTAAAAATCCTATTTTTAGGCTTGCGGTAGACAAAGTGTTAATTTGATAACTGATCAGGAAATACATGCTTTATTTGAAGGAAAGCCCCTTAAAAGCTGGGCGTGCGCGACTCTGGCAAAGTTCGCAAGAATGTTATGTCGTGTGGGCTCTTGATTGCAGGGGAGAAATTTCATCTTGATGGCAGGAAACTTTGATGGCAACATTATCTGGCTGAACCTCCTTCCTCGAATACTTCACAATTCTTAATACTGAAATAGCACAACAATCTTTTGAGATTTATTGGCAGTTTCAGGAATAAAATATGCCTCGAACAGGATAATAGCAATTTTTATTTAAAATTTATTTGACAGAATAAATTGTTGATTTTAAAAGTGTAAATGTTTTAAACAAAAGTTTTAAATGCTTTATCTTTCTTCATATAAGTTACAGAAATCTTTGTTCAATCATATAAGATATCGATGTAAATCCTATGCTTTTTCCTGAAAACTGCCACATTTGATGTTTAAAATTCGTTTTTTAAGCTGGTTAAGGCGGTGTAGAGCACTGAATTGAATTTTCAATTAAAAAAATATAATCGAAGGAAACGAGAATCGAACTGTCAGTCTCCTGAATTGCTCCGAATCATGCTACCAGCTGCACTATTGCGGCTATGTAGGACATTTCCTTAGATTGAATGATCATTACTTTGTAATTGATGCTGTTTATCATCAAATCTATAATTATAAATATATAGCAGATTGAGCGTGTAGTGTTGTATTTGGCAACAAATTTATATTTAGTAGAAGATAACATAAAATGTTTGCCTTTTTATAATGTAGTCTTACTGTAAATTGATAGGCTTTTTATAATATAACGTGTAACTACAACGTCCGAATAACATGTTATTGTAACGAAAACTACTTTTTACTTTCCCTACAATACATGGTAATGTATAGGAAAAGTATTGGATCATGTCGAAAATCGCAACTCGAGTTTTCGACGGATCTATACGATTTGAAGCCTCTAGAATACGAGAAAACTGTTTTTAGCATGACTTCTCTGTGTGTGTGTGTGTTTGTGTGTCTGTGTGCCTGTCTGTGTGTCTATCTGTCTGTGTGTCTGTTTGTGCAACGTATGTATCCACTCTAACTGAAAAACTAATAGATCAAATTTCATAAAATTTGGTAAGTGACCCCTTCCTTGGGCGAGACCCTGGTGCTGATTACTTTTTGGTACGATTCGGATAACATAACCCGTCTTTTTTTGCGAAATGGCCCGTAAAAATCTCATGTATCCTCTCTAACTGAAATACTAATCGACCAAATTTCACAAAATTGGGTAAATAAGTTACTTGTGGGATATTCTGGTGTTGATTAGATTTTGGTACGATTCGGAAAAGAACAACCTGCTTTCTTTTACGAAATGGCCCGCAAAAATCGCCAAAATCTAAAAAAAATGACTTCGTATGCTCAAATGTATGAATTAAATTCTTGTTTTATACGCACTTTTTGACGAGGAAAAGAGTATAAACAACTCCCTTATTTTAGGACTAACAGTTCTCATGATATTTGAGATTTCTTGCATTTTTCTTACGCCGCTGTTGGGTTATACTTTTAGATATTTAACAATTTTAGGTGTTTTGTTTTTAGTTTAAATGTGTTCAGGGGTCTTATTTACATAGTCATTCTCTTTTAGTTATCCATTTTCCAATTGTTTAGGTTTTTGATATTCTTTGTTCAAATATATTCTATTCTATAGGTTTTGTGTTAAAAACGGCGAAAGTTCGTTCTTTTAGGTTTTAGCAATTTAAATTTATTTAAATTGGCTAATTTGTGATTCCATTTATTGCCCTTTTAATTCCCTTTAATTTGATTCCAAATTTATTGCTCTCGGTTAAAAATTGGTTAATTCATCGCAATTTTACAGTTTTATTCTATTTTCAGCTTTTTAAATATTTCAGAATCGTCCATATTTAAATTATTGCCGAATTCGTATTTTCCAAATCGTTTCACTTCATTTCTTTTTAATTTTCGTCTGCTCTAAAATTCCATTGCTCTTCTTTAAAATTTCGAGTTTTTAATTGGTTGATCGTAATATTAAAATCGTCTGTCATTAATTATTTTATCGTTCATCGATAATTTTGTTTACAATCTGTGGCAGCGATGTTTCGCAGTATATAAGCAAATCGCGCACTTTTTCGATCTCTTTGCTCTTTGCTCTTTTGCTCTTTTGATTGGAACTAAAATGTAGTCTTATAGAGTTGTTGTTTTCAGCGCCTCGGCGCGAGCCGAGCGAAATGCGTTCTGAGGAACGAACGCCTTATTTCCCGGCCTGCCTGTAAATGTGTGTGGAATCCTGATATCAGAGTGTTTTTTTTACTTGAAATGACGTTGCGAGCGAAGTGATTGATGTCTACTGAAGTATCGTCGGCGCCTTTGGAATAGTTGTTTACTTCCGGAGGTCAGATTTGTTCTTTCATAGTGAACTGAGTAGTTTAAATTTTCCGAGTCTTAGGACCGGACCTCCAATTGTTTACTTCACGGTTTTGATGATGGAGCTGTCTGTTCTTTTGTTCCGAGCGATGTCCACTGGCGCTCTGCTACTCTCGGCTGAGAATTTTATGATGTGAAGGAGCTGCCCGTTTTTGTGCAGATCAGGCCTTGGGAGTGTTCTTTTCGCGGAGTTTTGGAACACCATATTCCACTTGAATGGTTGGACTCACTTGATGTACCGATGCCCTACGGGAGGTACTTCTCCGTTTGGCCTCTTCTGGAGCAGGAAGGGACTGCACCCAAGCTGATGATGACTGACATCAATTTCGTCCTCGGGACTTTATTACTGCCGTTCAGCGTTTTCCCGTTTATGGGTGATATCTTTTCATTAATTTTATTCTTTTGCAGTATTTAAAGTTAAATTAAATTGGCATGACTAAGACCCCTTTCACTTATATATTTTAAGTTGCGAATCCTGTGGTTATCTTCTTTAACTTTTGTTCTAAATTCCCTTTTGGCTAACTTATGTTTTTTTTATCTAAAATTCTAGTTTAGATAAATAGTTGAATAAGTTTAATATTGTTAACTTTAAAATTTAATATTCTAACGTTTTTTTTTACCACTATACGACCGGCCATTCCATTTATTTTTATTATTTAAGATGTTTGATTTTAGTTAATGAGATGTAAAATGTTTTAAAAATTATTTTAAAAATGAAGTTTTAATTTTAATAAACGTTAGATTTTGAAAACCTAAATTCTGTGTTCTCTCTCTCTTTTATTTTAATGTTTTTATTTTTAGGAAAGTTCCATAAAATTACATATTTAGTTACATATTTGTAAATTTAGGGAGAAACTGGTCAAATGGTGCATTTTCATATGTAATTTTGATGATGTTTAGGTTTAAAAACTTTGAGAATTTGGAATATTTAGAAATGCTTTTAGTGTGTCATAAAATGCACAAAAACTACCGAACAATTGGTGCCGTTTGACCAGTCTAGGGGCTTATTCATGCTAACTGTAATATATGTTCTTAATAATTTTTGTTCTTAAAAATGAAATTTCCGTAAACTGATTCCATACTTGTTTATTCTAAAAGTAATTACTATTGAGATTTTGATAAGATTTTAAACTAAGGCTGGATATTTTAGAATGTTCTTAAACTAAATTAGAGTAATTTACTTTAATATTTTGATTAAAATTGAAATTTTAGGATTAATTTAAATATTTTCATTTAGAATTTTTTTGAGGAAACTTAAGAATTTTTGAGTTTGACTTTTTTATTTAGAATTTTTATTCAAGCATTCCTTAATTTAAGTTAATTTGATTTGAATTTTATTATTTGAAGTAGTGTAAAATTGCATTTAATTCATAAATTTAAGAGATTATAGGCATGCGAGAACGCACTTTGTAGAATTTACATTTTTGTTCTAATCCCATCTCATTAACAAATTTTTTTTATTTTGTTGTTTTTGTAACCCACGCTCCCAGCAACTTAGAATTTGTTTTGATGAAATAGAATGAAATTAATTGAGTAAATTTAATGAGAATATTTTTTTTTATTAAGTTAAATTATATAGAATTAAAGCAGTAGTTTTTCGACTTAGAATATTTATGTTCTGATTTGGAATTGAGATTTAAATGCTCACTGATATGTGAATGTAGATGATGAAATACTGGTGATTAATTGAAAAATTGGGTAATGCAGGTGTTTTTTACACTCCAATATGAGTGTGACATAAATGTCAACTTGAGTTATCTTGTTCTTCATATTGATCATGTGTTTGGTTTTCACACTCAAATAGAGTGGTGATAAAATCAGTTTGTTTGTTCTTAATTTTGAATCTGATATTTTTAATACTGTCTTTAAAATTTTTGGTCGTTAAAGTGGAAAATTTATTTTATTTATAGGAGAATTAAATTTTTTTTAAGTGGAATATTTAAAATTGTGCAATGCAATTTGAGTACTTTTGGTTTTGAAATTTAAATGGGGATTTGTAATTTGATTTTCCCTTTGGTATTTTGTTTAAAGAAATTATGATACACTTGGCTGTTAGTGAATTTAAATGTACTACTTATACTTGATGGATATTTTTGTGCTATTTTTTTGGGGTTCAAAAAAGATTCACAACCTTTGAGAGGACTCACAACCCTCGGCCCCTTGTCTTAATTTTTTTTGATTTTTATGAGAATTTTTGAGATTTCCAGAGAGATTACAGAGATGAGATTTGAGTTTATTGTTGTTGAGAGTGCAAGATGTTGCACAATAATTAGTAGAATCGCGTTTATTGATATTGGTGTAAAATGATGCATAAGGTCATTTTAATGTATATTTGTATTTTGAACGATCTAATTTGCCAAGTAATCAGTTTATAGTATAATTTGTAAACAAGTCGGTTAAATTTGTGTTCAATTCCAAATTGTTAGGGAATTGAGTTTGTTATTTTGGGGTAAATATTCCACATTTTTTTTTTTTTGTTTGTAACTTGAGCCAAAATTGATATTATTTAAATAGAGTAATATGCTTCGAATGATTGTTTTCTTTGTAGAGGAGAGGATTGATGATGAATTTGTTGATTTGTATTTATTGGTTGTTATGTTGAAGGTACCTTTTCAAAATTTATTGTTTAGATTATTGGAATTCTTTGGCTGGTCCAAAGTTTTCGTTAAAATTTATGTTTATTCATGACAGCTAATGATATAGAGATCTGTTTATTATTTTTCTACTGCTTCTCTTTGATGACGTATTTGTTGGAGCATTTTAAAATGAGTTAATGAATTTTCATAATATAGAGTTATAGTGAAGTTAGAGAGTTTAATGTTGAAATGTTGAATCTATATGTATGTTTAAGAATTTAGAGTTGAGAAATTCATGATCTGATATTATGAAAGTGTTTAGTGAAGTGAATATTTGATTATTGATTTATTTATAAGGAATTTGATTTTTTTATGATTTTTATGGCTCATGTTACAGATGTAGTTGAGATTTTGATTTTTTTTTCTTTCCTTCGTTTCGCGGAATTTTGTCATGTGTTAGCTAAAATTTTTCATTTTTCAAATGAAAAATTTTTTTGGGACGTTCGAAGGAGTTGTTGGGTTATACTTTTAGATATTTAACAATTTTAGGTGTTTTGTTTTTAGTTTAAATGTGTTCAGGGGTCTTATTTACATAGTCATTCTCTTTTAGTTATCCATTTTCCAATTGTTTAGGTTTTTGATATTCTTTGTTCAAATATATTCTATTCTATAGGTTTTGTGTTAAAAACGGCGAAAGTTCGTTCTTTTAGGTTTTAGCAATTTAAATTTATTTAAATTGGCTAATTTGTGATTCCATTTATTGCCCTTTTAATTCCCTTTAATTTGATTCCAAATTTATTGCTCTCGGTTAAAAATTGGTTAATTCATCGCAATTTTACAGTTTTATTCTATTTTCAGCTTTTTAAATATTTCAGAATCGTCCATATTTAAATTATTGCCGAATTCGTATTTTCCAAATCGTTTCACTTCATTTCTTTTTAATTTTCGTCTGCTCTAAAATTCCATTGCTCTTCTTTAAAATTTCGAGTTTTTAATTGGTTGATCGTAATATTAAAATCGTCTGTCATTAATTATTTTATCGTTCATCGATAATTTTGTTTACAATCTGTGGCAGCGATGTTTCGCAGTATATAAGCAAATCGCGCACTTTTTCGATCTCTTTGCTCTTTGCTCTTTTGCTCTTTTGATTGGAACTAAAATGTAGTCTTATAGAGTTGTTGTTTTCAGCGCCTCGGCGCGAGCCGAGCGAAATGCGTTCTGAGGAACGAACGCCTTATTTCCCGGCCTGCCTGTAAATGTGTGTGGAATCCTGATATCAGAGTGTTTTTTTTACTTGAAATGACGTTGCGAGCGAAGTGATTGATGTCTACTGAAGTATCGTCGGCGCCTTTGGAATAGTTGTTTACTTCCGGAGGTCAGATTTGTTCTTTCATAGTGAACTGAGTAGTTTAAATTTTCCGAGTCTTAGGACCGGACCTCCAATTGTTTACTTCACGGTTTTGATGATGGAGCTGTCTGTTCTTTTGTTCCGAGCGATGTCCACTGGCGCTCTGCTACTCTCGGCTGAGAATTTTATGATGTGAAGGAGCTGCCCGTTTTTGTGCAGATCAGGCCTTGGGAGTGTTCTTTTCGCGGAGTTTTGGAACACCATATTCCACTTGAATGGTTGGACTCACTTGATGTACCGATGCCCTACGGGAGGTACTTCTCCGTTTGGCCTCTTCTGGAGCAGGAAGGGACTGCACCCAAGCTGATGATGACTGACATCAATTTCGTCCTCGGGACTTTATTACTGCCGTTCAGCGTTTTCCCGTTTATGGGTGATATCTTTTCATTAATTTTATTCTTTTGCAGTATTTAAAGTTAAATTAAATTGGCATGACTAAGACCCCTTTCACTTATATATTTTAAGTTGCGAATCCTGTGGTTATCTTCTTTAACTTTTGTTCTAAATTCCCTTTTGGCTAACTTATGTTTTTTTTATCTAAAATTCTAGTTTAGATAAATAGTTGAATAAGTTTAATATTGTTAACTTTAAAATTTAATATTCTAACGCTTTTTTTTTACCACTATACGACCGGCCATTCCATTTATTTTTATTATTTAAGATGTTTGATTTTAGTTAATGAGATGTAAAATGTTTTAAAAATTATTTTAAAAATGAAGTTTTAATTTTAATAAACGTTAGATTTTGAAAACCTAAATTCTGTGTTCTCTCTCTCTTTTACATTTAATGTTTTTATTTTTAGGAAAGTGTCATTTTTAATATTTTACATGTAGAGTACATATTTGTACACGTAGGGAAACTGGTCAATAGGTCCACTTTCAGTTTATTTAAGAATTCAGTTTATTTAAGACTTTCAGTTATATTTTCAGAATACTTTACAGGTTAGAGGAACTTTAGAACTTTTTCAGAGTGTATTTCAGTGTTTTCAGATGTATGTTAGATGAACTTTGCAAATTTCAGATATTTTAGAGTATTTCAGATGACATTTAGGTTTTAAGAACCATGAGTAAGAACTTTCAGGAATTTAGAATGTTTAGAATCATTTAGAATGTTTTTAGTATATCATAAAATGATCTCTTTCCCCCCCAACACCGCTTCCGGAAAAATGTCCAATTACCAAATAGAAACAAAAACTGAATTAAAAATGCAAATAATAAATGTGGTATCACGTCTATTCTAGATTCAGTTATAAAATCAACGACACAACATCATAGATGAAAGGTCATTTAATAAAGTCATCCTACAAGACGTACATTGCTTTAAAAAATCCAGAATGAAGAGTATAGTAATGCCAGAAAGCGCTCTGGATTTTTTAAAGCTATGTACGTCTTGTAGGATGATTTTATTAAATGACCTCTTATCTATGTTCTGTCGTTGATTTTATAACTAAAAATGCAATTTTAGTGTTATTTTGTGCAATTAAACTCAATGTAATGAATGATTAAAGAAATAAAGAAAAATTGAAGAAGAAATGAATTTGAGTCTGCAGGGAAAGTCATGTGCTGCCCACACCAGATTTTTACTTTCCCTGCAATACATGGTAATGTACAGGGTGTTCGTAAACTGTTTTGACAAAATAAGAGGGGTGATAGTACCCATCAAGGTGAACAATATTTACTACGGAACCTAGGGTCGCATTCCACTATGAGTGTCAGAAAAGAGTAACTGCGAAACACGTCCAACAACCACAAGTCGCCATTTCGGACGACATAGCTGTCGTGCCGGAGAAATATCACATCTCCAGAACATCACCATCAAGCATGTACTGTATGCAAATTTCCAGTGACAAGAAGCAGCAGCGATAGTTGCAGCTCAATGGCTGATTGGACGTAGTAGACCTGTGGCTTGGCCTCCACGCTCACCGGACCTCTACCCACTGGACTTCTTCTTCTGGGGGCACATAAAATCATTGGTGTACGAGACGCCTGTGGGCTCCGTAGAAAATCTCGTAGCGAGAATCGTTGCTGCATCGGACAGGATAAAGGCGACACCAGGTGTCTTCGAGAGGATTCATTCGCTGGTGTGAATAGTGCAACGGCACCCTTGGCCGTCACTTTGAGCGTCTACTTTGATTCTTTCTCTGGTGTAAATGAATGCGATTGTGCAAGTTGTGATTACGTTAATTCTCTTTATTTTCATGTCGAGTTTTTGACGGATCTACACGTTTTGGGATCTCTTTAGAATACGAAAATAGTATTTTTAGCGTGACGTCTGTGTGTGTGTGTGTCTGTCTGTTTGTGTCTGTCTGTTTGTGTCTGTCTGACTGTTTGTCTGTGTGTCTGTCTGTACACTATATGTATCCACTCAAACTCAAAAGCTAATGGATTGAATTTCATGAAATTCGGTTAGTTACTTGGGTGTGACCCTGGTGCTGATTAATTTTTGGTCCGATTCGGGAAAAAAGAACCCCACCCTTTTTTGCGAAATGGCCAGCAAAAATATTATGCATCCACCCTAGCTGAAATACTAATTGACCAAATTTTACAAAATTTGGTAGATAAGTTACTTGTGAGATACTTTGGTGCTGATTAGATTTTCGTACGATTCGGAGAAGAACAACCTGCCTTTTTTTTACGAAATGGCCAGCAAAAAATTGCCAAAATCTAAAACAAAAGACCACGTATGATCAAATGTATCAATTAATATACTTGTTTTATACGTAATTTTTGAATAGGAAAAGAATAAGAACAACTCTATTGCCCCAAGATTAACCGTTCTCGAGATATTTGAGATTTTTGCATTTTTTTATGCCGACTTGGGAAAAATGTCCAACTACTAAGTAAAAACAGAGATTGAATTAAAAATGCAAATTTAGTGTTATTTTGTGCAATTGAACTCAATGTAATGAATTATTAAAGAATAAATGGATTTGAGTCTGCAGGGAAAGTCATGTACTGTCCACATCAGATTTTTTTATAAACATTTTAAAAATTTTATATTGATCTTGCGCATTCGGTTTATTCTTAAATTATCCTGACTATACCTAACTTACCCACATGGATACGCGCAAGCAAATGAACATCATTCCAGAAGTGTTTCAGATAATTTGGTCTTGTAATTTTTGATTTCCTTTAACAAAAGCCGCAAGGCATAAAACGCGAAATTAAATCTGCTTTACAGATGAAATACTCATGAATTTGCAATTGGAGCACCATTTTTTAATTAAGTACCAGTTTATTTTCCAAAATAAATAAAGCGAATTGATGAAAAACACTTTTCAATTTTCGAATTTAAAGAATCACACCTGCGCACTGCATCATTATCACGTGAACGATGGGTTTTCACCCCATTGTTTTGCATACAAAAACACTGAATGATGTTTTTCTATGCAAAACAATTTCCTCCCACCCCGATAGTAAAGGAAGGAGATTGAAAATCCCCACTGTCTACCCTTTTTATTGCAGTTTTCTTGTATAAATTTGCTTCTACATTCAAAAGCGAGTGTTACGAATCAAGGTGATAAACTGCAGTTGTATACATTAGGTTGTTTTTCCAATTTTACAAGCGAAATGGAGTACAACTGACTCTTTCGATATTTGGGAAATGTAGAGGATATTTTTTGTTTCGTTAACGCTACTTGTTTATTGCTGGAGGTTTGTATATATTTTTGTAATCTAAGAGATTTACAGTTTTAGAAACAACCACTAAATTCCACAACCATTATTTATTCCATATATGAAATGTAGATAAATGTCAATATTTTGTACAGATTAAAGCACACTTCCTTCACAGATTAAAGAAAATTTTGTCACTCAAGTATTTTGTACAAATATTTAAAAAAAAATATAAAGAAACACATGCCTCATCGAGGAATCAACCTAACAATTTCTGACTGGACAAAAAAGAAACAGCTTCATCCATTCAATTAACGAAGCGATGATTTTTTCTTATATTACATTCACCTCCTTTAGATTTCATGTCAAAGTTGAATTTCTGATTGACACGTTCTCTTATTATTTTGCAGTTGTGTGTATTGCTAGAAAACTTACACGACGTTGGACTAAAAGTGTACCATATACATTGTCGCAACGACCCCCAACTAAAAAAATCGAAACTCGTTGCCTGCAAAAACTGTGCGTTCTACGTTAAATTACTGACGGACACAATTTAA
The DNA here is from genome assembly GCA_951213105.1 of Amaurobius ferox. Lineage (NCBI taxonomy): Eukaryota > Metazoa > Arthropoda > Arachnida > Araneae > Amaurobiidae > Amaurobius > Amaurobius ferox. The sequence goes on from OX578148.1 coordinate 68,979,870, forward strand.
ATCTTAATGTCAACAATCATAACGCTATAGGCGCCGCCTCAGGAGGTGCTAGGGGTGCTTCAGTACCCCCATTACAAATTGTGCATTGCGCAACCACTCCTTTTAACTTAACAACTGCCCCTTATTCCACCAATTTTCAGGTCTCTCTCTCTCTGCGCAAACACTCTTTTTAACTTAACAACTGCCCCTTATTCCACCAATTTTCAGTCTCACTCTCTCTCTTTCTCCGCAAACACTCCTTTTAACTTAACAACTGCCCCTTATTCCACCAGTTTTCAGTATTTCTCTCTTTCTCTGCGAAAACACTCCTTTTAACTTAACAACTGCCCCTTATTCCCCTTATTCCACCAATTTTCAGTCTCTCTCTCTCTCTCTCTCTCTCTCTGCGCAAACACTCCTTTTTACTTAACAACCACCTCTTATTCCACCAATTGTCAGTCTCTCGCTCAACTGGTATTTTATTTTATTTTTACAGACTTATAAATCTGAGAGCAGATATTTTTAGGGTTTCTGACTAGACCCAGTTCCAAATGACTGCACATACACAAGACTTTAATAAAGAAATCTGTCGTGCTATCGCGAATGAATGCAGAAGGCGATTAGTTTCGTATCGAATTTTGCAGAACATTGTTAATATTCCATTGGCGTCTGTGCTAACGTGTTCATAGTTTTAAAATTTCTTTTTATTTAGTATCTTTTACGAATTAATACCATGGTTATATCATGCAAAAATCGGTGGAATACATAATGAATTAAAATATAATGAATTAAAGTTTCACAAGTAAGTTATTTGCTATTTTTAAACTGTGCATGCTTTGCATGAGCACCCTCAATTGTGAGCTCCCAATGCATAGCATCAGGCCCCTCCAATCACAACACCGAAACTCGTAGCTTCCGGAGACTCTGCGATCTATGTTAAAATCTACCAACGGACACAATTTTAATCTTAATATTATTAATCTCAGAACAATTTAACCAATTTATATATTGGCCATATCTTCCGCAAACAAAGTAATTTTTATATTTCCAACCCAAATCACAAAATAAGAATTAAAGTTGACCATATATTCAGCACACCCCTCATGAAAATACGAAAGGAATAACTTCGACCCACTCTCTTATGCGCATGCGCGAATGTAGGCGTGGCGTCAGTAAGTCGATGAACTTCAATTGCAGGATCCCTCTCCTCTTCTTCGACCCAGACTATCCAACCTACCTGAAAGTAACTGTTTCGACGACCGGGAAGTGCCAACCAATTTAGACTGGAACCTAGTGAAGTAGGCATCCACAGCGACCGTACACCCATCCCCTACCATCAACCTCTCGGAAGGACTTACGGACCCACATATTTAACGTGATCGTACTCCGCGTAAACACGGTGATAGTTTGGGTAGAGGCTTGAATCGAATTCGGGTCATCCGAGAGTAATGCCCGCACTCTAACCACTGGGTTGTAGCGCCCCCAATTGCAGGATCCGGATTTCAGTGGGAGAAATGGTTTACTAATTTAAACAATTCAATTGTTCTATTGGTTAAAAAATTATAATTAATGAACGGGTAGGGCCAAAAAATTAACGTTTATTTAAGAGTAGTCTCTGATATTTAAAGTAGATGATGTTAACTTATAAACTTTGAATTGGCCATCAATTATTTTATATCGTAATATAAAAATCGGGGAAGTTTTAAACGCATGAAAAGTATATTATAAAATTCATGATAATGTTTCTATTAATCGTAGGCATTCTGTTCAATGTTTCTTTGAAAGATAACTTTTAGATATTTCTGATAGTGTCAAAATGAAAACTATGTAATAATATTATTGGTCGTTAAGGAATCGATTTGTGTGTATATCGCTCAAAATCATGGAAATCGGGCTAAAACATGAAAAAAATGAAAATGTGATTCGAAATTTAACAACAATAACAACAACAAAAAAATAAAGCGCTGAGGGGCACAGTTTCGGCTACATAAGTACCTATGTACAAAATTTTATGGCTATACGACGATTAGATGTACCGTTACAGACCGCAAATACAGACGAACAGACAGAAACACACAAAGACGGACAAAAACACACAAAGACAGACGGAACCACTTACAGACATTTTCCTTTAATATGTAAGATAGCTTGCAGCATTCAAAGTAATTTTGGTAACACGCAACAGTTTTAAATGAGTACTGGATTAAAAATGTTAATGTTTTACTGACGAAACAAATCTGTAAAATACAAATACCTATATACAAACGAGGCAGGTTTGTTAAAATCAGCATTGGAAAACATTTCGCCAATCAACCATAATCAACACACTTCACCATAATCAACATTTCGTCAAATCAAATCTATTCATTATTTTCCGCTGCTACCAATATTCGTGAGAAGATGATTTGACTAAAAGGCAGGCATTTTGCCTCGAAGTAAAACAGTTGTTTGAAAACTAAGTGAATTTTATTTATCGATTTTTAGCTTTGCGAATGAAAACAAAAATCGCCTAATTTCAACTATTTGGCTATGAGTTCTATGCTAAAATTTGACTCTAATTTGATGAAAATGATGAGATAACAACACTTTTTTAATTTTACTTCTGGGGTTAAAGAACACTTTTCTTTCTGCTACTTAAATGTTTTCCTTTATTTGCGTTTAAGAATATAGCGTATAAAGCATATAAGCTATTTTTGTGAGTTTCTGACATATACGGTGTTGTGATAATGGCTGTACAGGGAACTTAATAATAGATATGGAATTAATTTACAACCCCTATTCAACATCTAATTGGGTCGGACTCACATGCAATTAAAAAGGAGACATTTAATTAATTAGTAGTTAATAACTTTAATGGAATGGGACCGTATAGCGGGAAAAGAATTTTGAATATCAATAATAATAGCGTTGCGTTTATTAATAAATCATATTAACCATCTTTGCATGTGAGCGCCTAAAAATTATAATACATAATAAAAAATATGAGTTTATATATATTGTTAAGTTCACTTTTGTACATATCTGGAACTATGTCTATAATTCAATTCAAAGAAAAAAAGAAACAAAAGTTGTCACAAAAAATTAGTTCTTGAAACCTTATTCAGATTGTTTCTATTAGATGTTCATCACATAATTGGATCAATGTTAAAGACTCCATTAATTTAAAATGTGCTTTATTCATGTTTTCAATAAAAGTGTATATATATATATATGTGAGTATATAAAATAAAATAATGCGTTCAGCTCAGTACTATAAAAAATCATAATTTCACTTCAGTCGAGCAAATTATATTTGATTACCAAGACATGCCTGCTACTTCATAAAAGAATTTTCATATGCAGAAGAAAGATAATGCGTTCAGCTCAGTACTATAAAAAATCACAATTTCACTTCATTCGAACAAATTATGTTTGATTACCAAGACATATAACAGAAATTTTCAAGATCTTAATTTTGCACAAAAAAAATGTGTCTTCTTCTGACATTTTTAATTATGGCGATCATAATTTGATGCACTAAACCATGTACAAACTTTTATTGTTCATGATGTTTGCAGATAATCATTATGCATTCAGTAAAACTGATATTCCAAAGAAAAGGAAAATGGCTAGAGCCAAGGATGCCAAAGGCATCCCGGTTCGCTCACAATCTACACGCGCTTCAATTTTTTGAGATAATTTTTTCAGCATAAAATTCCTCACCTAACTCAAGTTCGAGGAACCAGATCCAAATAGAGGTTGACTCAACCCAAGCAATCCACATTTCCGTATTTCGCCAGAAACAAGATCTTGCCAATTGTCGAAAAGGGATACTGCTATCCAGCTGTAGTCAAAAGGGGCGTTCACAGTACGAATGAAAAACATGGATGAATAGCAGCGCATTTATAATTTAATTTAAAAAATGCGATAATTGACCTATTAATAAATATAAAATATAAAAGCAACTTTGAATAAGATAATTTTGAATAAATTAAAATTAAAATAAAATAAATTAAATTAAAATTATAAAAAATATTTAATGAATCATAAAAAAATGTTAATTTTGAATAATAAAATAATAACGTGTTGTGACGTGTCACAACAGACGGTTAATAGTTTATTTAAAGCGTATATTACGCTCGCGTTGTACATTTGGTTTATTTGGTATGGTTGTTCATGGAAAAACGAGCACGGGAATGATTTGGAAATTAAGTGTTGCTTTCTTTATCTGTATGATTTAAGTAGTGGGCGCTTATTAATGACCTGGGAAACGGCGGATAATTATTTCTAGCATATAGTAAGCAATTATGTATAGCAATAGAGATTGGTATAAATATATCAACCAATCGACTAAGGGACGTATTAAGGAAAATATAATTTATATATTACTAGTGATAAGCCAAACCTTGAATAAACTCGTCCGTATGCGATGTGAAAGATTTCAAATTGAAACTTCACAAATAATTATGAAATTAGAAGTATAAAAACTTAATTTCAATATTTGAGAATACTAATATAAAAGAGTATATCAGTTTTCAGAATCTGAATGTTAAGTTAAATAAATTTAAATATAGGATGAAAGTTACACATTTATATTTCCAAAACGTATTTTCTCAGATTTGAGTCATAATATTGTATATATCATGGAGGTCTCTCTGGCGTATTTATTTTGCTTCGTCACGTTCTTCTAGCAACTGCGTAAGTTAACTGAAGATGCTCAACTCGACTTTCTCATACTAGAATTATTTTTTTTTTCAAACTTTACAAGAAAAGTTATTACAACTATAGGGTGTCACTCTTTACTTTAAAGGGCTTGAAAAATCTTTCGATTGCTACCATACTTGACAATGTACCCCTGGGGAGGTAATTTGCCCTCCAGGGGGGGGGGGCTAATGACGTCACTAACAAAAAATTGTATCGCGGCTATTTTTCACATTAATGATTGAAACTTTTAGGTCTCGTGAGCATTGCTCCATAAACTCTTTTATGCTTAATTATGCCAAATTTCGCATTTGTTGCCATGTTAAAAAAATATAAAAATAAATAAACCCTTTTATGCATGATTATGTCAAATTTTGTCCTATGGTACTATGCTGAAAATTATAAAATTTCGAATAAGTTTCGAAATTTTCTTTCTAATTAAAGAATTCTATCTAGTTCTAGATTTTTTTTTAATACCAAAACCGAATATAAAGTTCCTTGAAAATGCATTAATATGTGCGGCTGATATCGTGTATACAAAAATTGTCCTCATATATCAGACGGATATTAATTCAAAAATTGACAAAACGCGTTCTGGACTTCTTAAAAAATTTATTGGCATCAACATTTCGAAATAGAAAATTTGCATGCAAATAATACTTTCTTAATCAATTCTGCGTATTAGGAAGTCTAACTAGGGTAATGAAGGTTAATATTGGACTTGTTTTACTTAAGTTTGGTATAACAATACCTTTCGTATTTGTAACAATGTTATATCTGAAGTACCGCTAAGGTCTATATTTTATTTTTACACGTTATTTGTAGAAAGCGTACTGAGCAGGCGCAGTTTAAAAATGCAGGTTTCGTCTTGTTACATTTGTTTAAATAATTGAAATTGCGATTCTGTTAATCTGCGTGCCATTTCACGTATGTGTGCAAAATTTCATCTTACTACCTATTCTATTGCATTTTTTAAATAAAGGGGATAACATAATACAGGCAAATGTTGCCTTCGCTTCGTTAAGAATGGAAAATGGACTTCGCTTCGCTCATTCTTAATTAGATTGATGTGAAATTTATTACGAAATATAAACTGTTGATTCTATTAAGATGACTTTAAGTAGTATTTAGCTGAATTTAATCAGTTTTAAATTTAACTTTTGCAAGTCATGCAATCATTAAATATCCTAGACTGCACCAATAAAATTATTAAATATATTCGGAATCAAGTAACATATCAATACTTTTTAAAATCAATGATACTCAGCTCCGACTGGAATGCATTGGAGAAGTTGTGTCAACACTGGATAAGGGACCCCTTAGTTAGAACCCTGCACACCCTTTTGTCAACACTTAATCTGGAGTGTTATCTTAAAGAATTAAGAAACTCCCTGGCCAACATCTAGCATCAACTCTTTCTCATGCTTACGCAAAATTCCTAAATGAGTGAAATTTATTATAATATCGTTAAGGTATTAGGACTCAGGATATATTCATGAGCAAGTATTTTCAATTGCCATTTAATTTTAAAGCTCCGCAGAAGATGCTTTATAAATTTCTCGGGTTAACTAAATCTAATTTGTAACTTTTGTGGAAGAAAATATTGCTTCCAGTTTTCGTTTAATTTGAAATTTTATATTGAAACCAGAGGGTGTATTTGGCTTCTCTCGCAGTTTAGCATTTCTGTAAATTCTAACGGCATTGCTTGAAATGCTTTTAAAAAGCTCGTTGAACATGTAATTTAATTTCTTATGGAAATAAATATGTGTTTTGAAATCTTGTTCTCTTATGCAAAATTATCTTCACAAACCAATTCAGGAAATAAAACATACTGTTTTTTTTTTTTTTTAAACGACTTTACAAAATATGTAAATTTTGATAATGTATGCCAAAACCGAAAAGATTAACTTTCGCAAAAGCAAAATATATTTCTGTATCACGTTGTTTACTGATGTAACAAGTAGTTAACACAATACAAAATACATATATTTGGCAAACTTTTTTCCAAAATTAAAAGTATGACTTAAGAAATTGAAAAAGTCACATTTCAGCAAACTTTTGTAATCCATAGCAGTAAAACGATTAATTAAAATCCAAAATATATGTCCATTTGTCCATTTCTAACACTTTATAACATAGTAGCAAAGTGCATATGACTTTGTTCATTCTGTCTGTCTGTCTGTCCGTTCGCACGATAACTGCTGTAAAAATGACTTTATCAAAATTAAATTTTAGTACGTTGTTAAGACGGTATGTGGGACATATGGGAATATAAATGAATAATATCACCCAATTAGTTTTGGATTGAACCCGGGTTGAAAAATAATATACATTGAACCCTATGGGGCCTAATTCTTCAAACATTTTTTAAGCAAATTTAAAATTCCCAAATTACTTAGAAAAGATTTAGGAAATATTCAAATTATCCCATAAAATATATAAAAAAAAATCAGCAAAATGTGTTCGGCAGCCTTTTAAATAAAAATTGAAATACTGTATTGAAAAAAATTGAAAAACCATATTATATGAAGAGATTACGTGACCCACTTCAAAGTAAAATATGGCATCCACCATTTTTCCAAATGCCAAAATCGTGATTTTTTTAGTTCTTTTTAATTTATATTTAGGATTGCATCCCTTCTAAAACCGCTTTATTTTTGCTTAATTTCTGTACACCTATATACTACACTAACGCAATTACAGCATGTTTTAGTTTAAATGATCATCAAACTTTGATTATTTCTACTATGAAGCCTAATTTTAACGTATGCAGAATGTAAACACACCAAGCTGTAGGATGAGTTGTATAAGAATTTCTGAATGTTTTAACCCAAAATTATTTAGCTCTGAAGTCTGGAATATAGCTGATATGACTGTAACATTAATTGATTTTACATAGGAAAGCAGACGATTTTATAGTATTGCCTTTTTCGATGAAGTTCTATGCATGGAGTTGGAAAGTACTTTTACCTCCGTGGTTTTAAGTTTTTAAGGAAAATAAATTATTGTCGTATTGTGATAATCTTAAAAATATCACAGTTGAATGAAAGGGATGGAATAAAAGTTTATGAATGAAATATTCACTACTTTTATATACTGAGCCAGGCGATTTATATTTCGATGACGACAATTGAATAAAGTTCATTCTTTTTCGATAAAATTTTCAAATATAATAAATTATATTAATATTGTGATAATTTTTAAAATATCACCGCTGAATGTATCGCATTTTAGAGATGTTTAAATAAAATTGAATTGCAGTTGGAAAGCGCTTCATAATCTATGCTTTATGCATGAATGATCTTTTTTGTCTATAATTTAAATGCGCGAACGTGACCTCATAAATTTATAATTTAGAAGACACACAAGTACCAGCACCACCTACAAACCCTTGATCGAAAAAACTGCAAATAACCACAAAGAGTCGCCTTCCTGTATGGAGAAGTAAATCTCCAAGATGACCTGCCCGAAACGTAGGAAAACCAAAACTTTTAAAAAAAATTTAAAATCAAAACCCTTACCTTTAAGGAGCTTTCTTTTCATCCATAAATATTAAATAAAATAAATCACGGAATAAACACCAGAATTTAGAAGTTAAACTAATATAATTTATTAAAATTATAAAAGGAGTATCAAAAACATAAGCTGAATCTTTCAGCACGCCGCTGGACTCGGGCGCAAAGATTTCCTTTAACCAATGTCAAATTCAAACAGAAATTATTCAATATTAAATTCCGTGGTGAACAAAATAATTATTAAATTCAAAAGTACGTATGATATGGTCAAGCAAACTGGGGCGAGCACTCGGAGAGCATTAAAAGTAGTATTTATAGATTTCAAAAATAAATTAATAAATTTGAATTAAATATTATTTTTAAGAAGATGGAAGAGCAGGCTTTTCGTCGAACCAGCAAGGGCTGCCAATCATGCTCGGCTCGCAGTTCTCTTAGGAGTCAACTTCAGGTGATAAAAAAATAGTCTGAGAAGCCAGGGTTGATTTCGAAAACAAACATCAAAGTCTTACCTCGAGCTACGAAGAAAAAATGATATCAGCGGAGAAACCTAGCGACTCGTCCCCCCATATAAAATGGATCAGGCACACTAGAGGGGTCTACAGGAGACGCTTGGCCAGGACAGGCTCGGCGCTTATCCTTCGTTCGTTACCAGGGCTCCGTCAGGCACGGAACCTTACCCAGCATGGGCCTCCGGTCATTCCCACAGGAAAAACGATTCGGAGGACCTGCCTCGGATCATCCAGGACGTCTAAGGGCGACACTCCCAGGAAAACATCCATCCGCCAACCCCAAAGAACCGGCCGATTAAGGCAAGCTCCCTGGATCCGAGATGGACGGAGAAATTGTCCAGGAGAAGGACCCGGACAGTAGCGTCATGTTCGGCTGTGAAAAAGAGCAGTGCGCTCAGCAAAATCGCTCGGCCAGCTTTTATGCAGCTTCTAAAACGATCTTTCCGCCAAACAACATTTCCCACGCATCAACTCCAGATGCGTCTCAGTCCAGACACAAAATGGGAATTTCTCTTTTCCCGTCTCGACAGCCACCACCTCTACATCTTTTTCACTGCAGAAATATATACATTGTATTAATCCAAACCTTTACTTTCCAATTACTTCAGCCAAAACGATGACCTCGAATCTAACGGAACAAATAACTCTCAGAGTGCTCGCACGTTAGAAATAATACTTTAAAAAGAATTTAAATTGCGGTTTAAGAAGTATAAATGTTCTAAAATATCAATAACATAAAATGACAAGAGGAAGGAGGGTCCAAAGCAGAATTATAATAGTTAAAGAGCTGTATATAAAATTAGATGATCAGAAATACATTATATAAATTTATACATTTTACACAAAAGTAATGAGAGTTCGAATCTCGACATTACAATAAATGCTGTTATTATATTTATATACTTACTATATTCTTATCTCTGCATTTTAATTTTAAATACCTTATAAATTTTCAGAACCCCGGCGTTGTCCTTGTCCTAAATAAGCGCCCGATACTTTAATAATAAAGATACAGATAACATCATTCAGTTTCTAAATCGCTCGAGTTGAACCAATACCATTCTAGGGCCCTAATTTTTATAAGCGCATGCGCAGGCATGCCAAGTATATAGCGAGTGTGTAATATTATCTTTTACCCTAAATAAGCGTGCTACAAATAAACGAAAACACTTGATGTCGCAAAAAATAAACAAAATTGTTAAATTTTCAGAGAAAACTTATAATATTGAAATAATTATATATTTCAAACTATGAAAATATATCTTTTAAATTCTACGTATTTAGAAAATAGGAAATCAAACTCAAGCTTGTTTTCAGGGATATCGTTTGCAAACCACTGTGCCATTTTATCTGCTATCGTCTGAACGGAACAAAAATTATTTTGAAGTCCAAATTTCAATGAAATTTCAGCTTTAAAAATTCTTAACTTGTAAACAAACTGAAATAAAAAACAAGAAAGAACAATCATGCGTAAATCATTGATTATGAAACACCTTCCAACTGAAATGCAATTTTATTTAAAAATCTGTAAAATGCGGTACATTCAACTGTGATATATTTTAAATTATCCCAGTACTACAGTAATTTATTATATTCAAAAACTTAAAACTTCATAAAGAAAAAAAATCAAATGGCGTCATCGAAACATAAACCGTCTGACTTTCTATGTAAAAGCAATGAGTATTTCATTCATATCACTTTCACTCGAGACTCCAGAGCTAAATAATTTGTGCTTGAAAAAATTCAGCAATTCTTATATAAGTCATCTTACAATCACTTGTTTACATTCTCCATTAAAATTGGCCTTCACTCAAAAATGTTGTAATTGCATTGGCGCAAAATATAGATGCACAGAAAATACACAATAATAAAACAGTTTTAGGACGGATGCAACACTAAATATGAAGTTAAAAGAACTTTAAAACTCACGATCTTTGCACTGGTAAAAAAAGATGGATCCCATATTTAATGTTGAAGTGGGTCACGTGATCTGTTCATATAATATGAGTGTAATTAGTATTTTAATTTTTATTTAAAAACTACCAAAGACATTCTGCTGAAATTTTTTTTTACATATTTTATGGGATAATTTGAATATTTTCTAACATTTTCGAAACAATTTATGAAGTCTAACTTTGGTTAAAACATGTCTAAAAAATTAAGGATTCAATCCGAAACTAATTGGGTGATATTTTTTATTTACATTCCCGTATGTCCCACCGTCTCAACAACATACTAACATTTTATTTTGATAAAGTCATTTTTACGTCTGTTATCGTGCGAACGGACAGACAGAATGAACAAAGCCATAAGCACCTTTCAACTATGTTGAAAAGTGTTAAAATCTCTACTAGATCTGCCATATCGTGTTTAGCTAGCCCAGTACCAAAATTAATAGCTCTGTAACGCATTTAAAGACCGAAGATGGAATCGACATACATATTTTACTATGTAAGATTAAAACATTAATAAAGCAATTACGGTAAATAAGCATCACGATATATTTCTTTAAATAATGTTTTGGTGTGACACTGAGATAGTGTTTATTTGCGATAAATACGAATAACTGGACGAATCTTTAAGCAGATGATTTCATTTTTAAATCACTATTCTTGCAGTTGCTTAAATGACCAAATATAAATACGGAAATGAAATTGCTTTCCTGTGTGAATTTCATTTCCGGACTAATTCTTCCATTTCCAGTCTAAATTTCATTTTATTTTATATCCTGATAGGTCATTAGTACATGTTTTGACTGTAGCCATGTAACACCCCTTAGTTAAGCCCAAAATGGAAAAAGAAAATATTCTATTATAATAATATATGAGAATAGGAAAAATTATAATTGAAATAAATTTATGTATTGTCTATATATATATATATATCTATATCTATATCAATAATATTCTAAAAGTGTAATGTATATGAAAATGATTTTATTAGGTCGTAAGGAGTATTTTTCAGCTACATTATAATACCACACAATTAATATGCTAGATAGAATAATGTTTTTGTGTGCTATTTTGCAAGAAAAAAAAGTATGTTCTTTTTTCCGGAACGTACCAAAATCTAATCAGCATCAGGCTAACCCCTAAGGCACTTACCTACAAAATTTTGTAACATTTGAGCAATTAGTTTATTAGTCTAAAGTGGATACAGTAATTTTTGCGGACATTTCGCAAAAATCCGCTTTTATTCCGAATTGTACAAAAATCTAATCAGCACCAGGACTTATATTAACGTTCTCTTTATTTTAACTAAATTTATTTCACTTTTAATTCAATTTTCGTTCTCATTCGGTAACCTGGCTTATTTTCAAAGGTGGCGTAGGGAAAGTACGAAAAACTAAAATATCTCGAGAACGGCTAGTCCTAGTGTAATGGGGTTGGTCTTATTCTTTTCGTCGTTAAAAATTACGTATTAAATCAGCATTTAATGGATATATTTGAGTATGCCCAGTTCTTTAGTTTAGATTTGGACGATTTCTGCGGGCCATTTTGCAAAAAAAGGCAGGTCGTTTTTTTCCGAATCGTACCGAAATCTAATCAGCACCAGACTCGCTCACAAGTAACTTACCTGCCAAATTTTGTGAAATTCGGTCTATTAGTTTTTTAGTTAGAGTGGATACAAAATCTGCACAGACAGACAGACAGACACACAGACAGACAAACAGACAGACACACAGACAGACACACAGACAGACACACAGACACACACACAGACAGACACACAGACACACACACAGACGTCACGCTAAAAATAGTATTCTAGAGGTCTCGAAACGCGTAGATCCGTCGAAAATTCGAGTTGCGATTTTCGGCATGATTCCAATACTTTCCCTATACATTACCATGTATTGCAGGGAAAGTAAAAAGTATTTATCTTCCCATTGAATATGTTTATTATGCTTCTTAATGTAAGGCTAGAGTTAAACGATTTGTGCGGAATCGTACAGCACGATAACTAAAAGCCGCATAAATTTTCCCCATAATTATTCATTACTTAAATAATTCTTATCTCATCTTTATCCTCTTGACTCAAATTCGCAGTCATCCGTAAATTCTAGATAGCAATAAACTGTCATCAGCACTCTAGAAATAGGAAAAGCTTGTTCGGTAATTGAATTGGCAGAAGACGTCTGAAGACGGCAACGCGTAAATCAAACGCTTCCGTGCAGAATCCAAAATGCATTATTTTAATTATCGTTAAGTGCATTATTTTTATAACGAATGCTTCGAACGATCGTTCTTTAAAAGATTCTTGATGCGTAAGAAAGAAATGGCGAGAATTCCGGAATAAAACTTGATTATACCGTTATTAGTTTTCTATAAGGACATAACAGCTTTGGATTCACAATGAAAAAGTCAGGAAAACGATTTATATATTTAGTTTGAAATATCAGTTTGACATTTATATAAAATAATTAAACGCCAAAATTGTTGATAATGACAACCTTTCATTTTGAGAATTCAAAGAGTTTGAAGTTTTGAAAAGAGTTTGAAATCGTTCAATTTTCTTCTTGCATTATTCGGTTGGATATTTGCGTATAAGCGGTGAAGAATTTATATCAATCTGCGTAAGAAAGAAATGACGAGAATTCCGGAATAAAACTTGATTATATAGTTATTAGTTTTCTATAAAACAGACAATACGGCTTTACATAATAGTTTTGGAATCGCAATGAAAGATTCAAGAAAACAATTTATATGTTAGTTTGAAATGTCAGTTTGACATTTATATAGAATAATTAAACGTCAAAGTTGTTAAAAATGACAGCTTTTCATTTTGAGAAATCAAAGAGTTTGAAGTTTCGAAAAGAGTTTGAAATCGCTCAACTTTCTTCTTGCATTATTCTGTTGGATAATTGTTTATAAGCGGTGAAGAATTTATAATATATGAATCTGCATAATAAAATAAATGGCGAAAATCCTAGAATAAAACTGAAGTACATAATGATCAGTTTACTATCACACGAGACAGTAAAGCACATGATGTACAGCTCTGGATTTTTGTCGATACAATCTAAAAACTATTTAAAATGTTAAATTGAATTACTAGATATTTCTTTGGAATTCACCTGGATCAATTAAACGCCAAAACTGTTCATAATAACAGTATTCCATTTAAATCGAGGAGTTTGATGTAGGAGTTAAAAAATGTTTGCAATCGCTCAAGTTCCTTATTTACATTATATTGTTGAATATTTGTGATAAAACGGCATACATTTATTTTTATTTAAATGAAAAAAATATATGTTCAACGCATAAATTCCTCTATATATTTAGCTCATTCCATTCATTAGAAAATATACTTTGTGTAGTACGTTAGTAGTTTGATACCAATAGTCATTTATCTGCTTATAAGAATAACTTATTTCTCCGTCCATAACGCTTGGCGAGATTTTGGCGCCGAATTTGGCGGAATGTCGCCAACTTAGCGACTTTTTAAATATTGTCAAATTAATGAATATGTCGCCATATTGATAAAAATGATGCTAAATCAAGGAAATTATGACTACTTGATGAAAATTCAATATCTTGGAAAGAATATTAGAATTTACGAGTACTATAAGAATAACATATTTTTCCGTCCGTAACGGTTGGATAAAATTTTGGTGACGAATTTTTCGGAATATCTCCATTTTGGAGACTTTTTAAATGTTGCCAAATTGATGAAAATGTCTCTCAATCGATAAAAATTCGCCAAATTGGTGAAACTGACGCTGGATCAAAGAAATGACGACTAATTGATGAAAGTTCAATATCTTGGAAAGAATATAAGAATAGACTATAAGAATAACCCATTCTCCATCCGTCCGTCCGTAAGGCTGGGCGAAAAATTTAGTGGGACGTCGTCCATTTAGCGACTTTTTAAAATGTTGCAAAATAACAAAAATATCGCCAAATTGATAAAAACGATGCCAATTGAGAAGAAATATTTCGCAAGACATCCACGCTGTTGTAGTTGCGGAATAACAAAGTTCAGCAGCATTGTTCAATACTTCTCAGCATTGACGGAACTTTCTGTACTTCCTATGCCTATTTTACTCCAAAAATGGACCTTACAGGGTCTCTTTGGCCCGCGGTGGCAAAATTCCGAATTATTATTTTCTTCTTTAAAAATCAAAACCCACGATCTAAATAGTATTTATTGGAAATTTTGCCCAACAGTTTTCTCACTACAGAGCTTTAAACACCTTTACCTTAAATACAGTTACCCTGTACATTTATCACACCAATTATGCAATATATAATAGAGAATGATAGAATATTATTGAAAGATATGCACAGTAAAAATATTTCACTTTTAAATTTTCGTAATTATACTTAGTAGAGCAATAGAATAATGTTATCCAATGTTATCCATTTTTAGTGAAGAACTGTCTAAATGGCTGTTTTCGGAAAAAATTACTAGTGAGCTGTCGGTTCATATATAAAGTAAAATAAGAATTTATACTAGATATGGCGGATTTAGCACTAATATGAAATCCATACCAAAAATATCTCAATCTTTACACTTTTCCTTAGTCATATTAGATATTACATGCTGAAGTGGTGATTTGAAGTAAAAACATCTGCTTAAAAATTTACACCCCCTGTTTCCTTCATATTTATTGCAAATAAACACTGTTTCAATGCACAAAGAGAATTATGTTATGTGAAAAATGGGGGGAGTTCAAATATGGGCGGAGCCAAATACGCTATTGATATATCACACTGACACTTCAACAGTGATACTGCTCAAAAAATTTTCAATTTGCCAGAAAATTAAAAATAAATGAACTATATTTGGAAGATAATACATCAATTTAAGGCTGAAATCCTTTACATTAATTAAAACAGTAAAACATTTATAGATAGTCGTGGAAAAACAAAACTCTTAAAGCACATTCATAGGATACGGGGAGTAGAGGACTCTAGCGCACCCTAAACAAAATTATTTTCTAACACTTGACGAATGTATTAAAAATCTAGTACTTTTTACTTTCATTTTTGTCGTGGATATATATTTAATATTTACTTGTTTTTACATAATATTATAACATGCTATGAGTGTAATTTTATTGTTATGATTAGAGAATATAGTAATAAATCGAAGCCATTACTTAGTAACAACTAAAACTCTAGATGAGTTCCCCTAATGAAAATGTATAGCATGACGCCTGGGTACACATCATGTATGTTAATTTGGGTTAACTTTTTTCTATAAGGACAATGCAATTTATTTAATTCCATCCACTTTTTTAT
The DNA here is from genome assembly GCA_951213105.1 of Amaurobius ferox. Classification (NCBI taxonomy): domain Eukaryota; kingdom Metazoa; phylum Arthropoda; class Arachnida; order Araneae; family Amaurobiidae; genus Amaurobius; species Amaurobius ferox. Next base: position 68,995,800 of record OX578148.1, read on the forward strand.
TTGTTTTGGTGAGCCCAATTATAAAGCTGCATCAATACAGTGTTGCTTCTTGATAGACTAATATTTAGTCAACCTAAGCATGGCAACAACATAAAAGGTACACATTTAAAATTATGTCACTTCTGAGCTAATGTGCGACATGTTGTCGCGAGATTTTGCAAATAAATTTTGTCGATATTTTGTAAATAATGCTCTTTTTCTGTAAGTGAACATAATTGTAATTATTTTCCTTTTATTTGATTTCTTATATAGAGAGAACTTTTACTCGCTTCCAGTACACACTCATGTGTTTTCAGTACATCATTATGTGACACAATGATGTACTGTGAGCGTTGGAATCTCACTGAAAGTGAGAATATGAATCGTAGGCTAGACAGTGAGTCAGTATGAAAATGGAAATTGATAAACTTTTTTACGTACACACTCTCTATTTATTATTCAATTCTCTTATCACCCATATAACCATTGGTATTTTCCGGTGTTTTTCGACTCCACGCAATTCTACGGCCAGAAACAGCTTTATTATTTGCTTGTAATTGGATGACTAGTTGGCCCATTGGTCGACCAGTAAAATGATGTATGTAGACACATGTATTTTTCCCATTGGTTGTGAATTATCTTTCTTCTTCTTCGACCCAGACCGTTCAGCCTACCCGAAGGTGTAAGGTATATGTTTGGACGGCCGGGAAGTATCACCCAATTAAGACCAAAACCCAGTGGGGGCGGCATCCACAGGAAACGTACCCCCTTTCCCCTACCACTAACCTTTCGGAATGACTTATGGATCCACATATTTAACGCGTCCGTATTCTGCATAAGCACGGGGACAGTTTTGGTAGAGGCGAGAATCGAACTCGGGTCGTTCAAGTGCAATCCCCGCGTGCTAACCACTGGACTGGCCCACTCCTTTGTGAATTGCTTTTGAGATCACACCAATGCGGGATGGATAGATTTTGTATTAACATATTCTCCCTCTCATAAATTGTTTGATTTAAAATATAATTTCTAGCGCTAATCTGGATATTTTCAATTATTTACTATGCCGATTTTTTTGCTTTATCAATTATTCGTTCCACAATGTTACAATTCCTGCATCTTTCTTTACATATCTATTGTATTTCCATATTCGTCACCACTCAAATGGCATTTTATGCAATGAAAAGTAGAAAAATATTATAAAACTGCAGAAAGTTACTAAGTTACAAAATTGTTTGCAAAAAGTTACAAAATTGTTTACAAAAAGTTACAAAATTCTTAACAAAAAGTAATTTGTGAATAAAAAGTCACGAAAGTTACAAAATTGTTAATAAATAGTTACAAAATTGTTAATAAAAAGTTGCAAAATTTGAATTGTTACAAAATTGTTCACAAAAAGTTACAAAATTGTTAACAAAAAGTTAGAAAATTGTTAACAAAAAGTTATTTGTAAATAAAAAGTTACAAAAGTTACAAAACTGTTAATAAATAGTTACAAAATTGTTAATAAAAAGTTACAAAAGTTACAAAACTGTTAATAAATAGTTACAAAATTGTTAATAAAAAGTTGCAAAATTGAAGTAAAGAAAATAAAGTTTTCTATTTCATTGAACTCGTATTTATTAGAAAACGTCGAATATTTAAGCTAGTAATACTATTAATATATGTACAAGCAGTGTAGACTTAAAACTAATGCAAAATTACAGTGTGTATATTCATATACATTTTCATTAAAATTTAACTCATGGCAGTACAATTTATTTCTAGTATTAATGTGTTAAAATATTGAATAGAATGTAATTAAAATATTTAATAGTATGAAGTTAAAGCATGTAATAGTATTTAATAGTACGGCTTCTATGACTGTATTTTAACTTGATATAGATGCTGAAACTAATAAAAAATATCCTCAGCAAAATCGTTGTAAATCTGAATTTTATCCAATTTGATTCTGTACGTTGCGTATAATTTTGAAAATTTTCTTGATGAGAAATATTTTTCCAAGAAGCTATTTCTTTCAACATTCATCTTACATCAAATTCTCAGCCATCCATGAATGTTAGCTAACAATTGAAGCACACAGAACTGTCATCAACACTGCAGAATAGAAAAGATTGTTGGGTAATTGAATTGACATATGTTAAGTGCGGGCACGCTCAAAGACGGTAACACACACCTCAACTCGCATCCCTGCCCTTTCCGCAATGCATTATTTTAATTATCGTTAATTGAATTATTTTTACAACGCACGCTTCAAGGGAACGTCCTTTAAAAATTGTTGATGCGTAAAAAAAAAAATAATGGCGTGGATCTGGGAATAAAATTAGATTAGCCAGTATAATTTTTAATAACAAGAGGATCTGTAGATGATGAAATTTTACGTAATATTAAATAATTCTTATCATATTAATGAAATGAGAAAGATCCATCATGCATAAAGCATTGACTATGATACATTTTCCAGAAATGCAATTTTATTTAAACATCTCTAAAATGCGATGCGGTAATATTTTTTTTAATTATCACAGCACTACAATAATTTATTATATTTGAAAACTTGAAACATCATCGAAAAAACTGAACTTTATTCAAATGACGCCATCGAAATATAAATCGCCTGACTCTCAACCTAAAAGCAATGAATATTTCATTCATATCACTTTTATTCCAGACTTCAGAGCTAAATAATTTTGCTCTATTGTTTAAAGTAGATCTAAATTATTTAAAGTAGATCTCTACTTTTATCTTTTGCGATTGGCAACATTTATCTCTTCATTTATTGCACGAATGGATTGGGCTTTTGCAGTGTATTTCAGATATTCTTGTTTCCTATTTAATTTTTCAATCTCTATGCTTGTAGTCCAAGTATTGTTAGTTTATATATATAATATGTCTAACAATTCAGAAACAAGCATAGTTTGTGTTCATTTTGATTAAATACTTGAACTTGACAAATATTTCTTTTCGAAATGAATAATTTTTTTAGGCCTAGTGCTTATCCACGTGTATAGCTTTAATGTTTGGATATTTTTTGTTTTTCTATTTTCGAATCCACACCATTAAATTTCGTTGATTATGTTTAGCTTCATGGCTAGAAATATGCAATTCATTTTTCAAATTATTGATTAATCTTTATTTAATACTTCTTTTTAATTTCTAGGTATATTTTAGATTAGGTGTTTATTTGAGTTATAACTTCTCCTTCTTCTATCATTAGATTTTTATATTATATATATATATATATCTAAATAAAAATTAAAGGATTTTAATCGAAAATAATGCATAAACTACTGTATGTACAAAAAAACCCATCTCTAGCATATCTGTTACAAATGAGTAACTATATTATAAATCCATTATGTTATTAGCTGCTTTGCGCAATATCATGATGAAAGTTTTATATTCTGTTTTATTTTGTGTTTTATAATCTGTTTTCTACATACTGACTTCTATTACATCTTTTAATTGTACATTTATATTTATTATTTACTTCTGAATTCAAACATCTATCTTTTGATTTTCATACTTGCAAAAAACTTTTTATATATATATATATATATATTATATATATATATATATATATATATATATATATATATATATATATATATATATATATATATATATATATATATATATATATATATATATATATATATATATATATATATATATATATATATATATATATATATATATATATATATATATATATATATATATATATAAGATTCATATGAAAAAGAGGGGAAATGACCAAATGCAAGGCATAAAATGGTAGAGGGGGATGGCGACCCCTCTTTCCCGTTTAAAAGACTGCTTTTATGCCCGGGCAACACTCACGGTACCAATGCCATGCAGAAGCCATACTTCCGTAAATGTGTCAAATCAAAAACACTCGAAAAAGTGCAAAGAAAACAAATAGGAATCGACCAGGATCGCAAGGGAAAGAATGGAAATGCAGCAAATGCCCCTGTCGGTTAAGATGGAGTGCATCATATATAACAGAAGTCCACGCATGCGCTATACGTTATTTTCACTTTCATCGTTCTATACCTCTGCCATATCCTTTAAGTAAGCATTTTCTCCCTTTTTTGTATTAAATAGGGAATTATAATAACATTTCAGGAAACCAATTGGATAATTACGTTTTATTGCCTCCCTCATAATATTCCTATTATGCAAGATGCAATCAGACTTGAAAGTATTAATGCGTTGATTTCTTTTGAGGTGACCAATGACGACATTTCTGAAAATGTTTTTGGTCAAATTGGACCTCCAATCAATAATGCGGTTGATTTTTATATTGAAATTGTTTCTCTTGTCATATAAGACGGTATAAGTACCATATCTACTGTCATGTTTTAGTGTGATATCTAGAAAATCAACACTATCTTCCTCCTTACTTATATTCTCAATCAATTCCAGTTCTTTTGGATAAAAAGTAAAATCAAATTGGGGTGTATTCTTATATTGCCCAATAAGGAAATCGTCAACGAAACGAAAATATGGCATTTCATGTAATATATGAGTGCCATTTTCAAATTTGCACAAGTATAGATCGGCGAGCAGGGATGAACATCCCCCTCCCATCGGAATACCCTTAACCTGTTGAAAATAGTTGGTGCCGTCAAATAAGATGTTTTCAAACAACACAATGCGAATCAAGTCCTCGTATTTTCTGAAAGTAATATGCTCTTTTAAGTCATATATTTCATGTAGTTCCTTCAAAATTTCATATAGATTTTCCAGATTGATGTTGTTGAATAAATCACGGAAATCGTAACTTTTGAAACGTATATCCCTGCTATAAAATGGAAGTCGGTTGATGACATCGTAACTATTATTTATCATTACTGTTCCTTGTTTCTTGAGTATAATCATAACATTTTTAAGTATAGTTAAAAGTTTTTCATTTGCAATTGTTAAATAGGATCCACATCCCACTGTCACCGGCCGGAACTTGACTGGATTTTTATGAAGTTTTGGTATGAGTACCAAATATGCCGGTGACAGTGGGATGTGGATCCTATTTAACAATTGCAAATGAAAAACTTTTAACTATACTTAAAAATGTTATGATTATACTCAAGAAACAAGGAACAGTAATGATAAATAATAGTTACGATGTCATCAACCGACTTCCATTTTATAGCAGGGATATACGTTTCAAAAGTTACGATTTCCGTGATTTATTCAACAACATCAATCTGGAAAATCTATATGAAATTTTGAAGGAACTACATGAAATATATGACTTAAAAGAGCATATTACGTTCAGAAAATACGAGGACTTGATTCGCATTGTGTTGTTTGAAAACATCTTATTTGACGGCACCAACTATTTTCAACAGGTTAAGGGTATTCCGATGGGAGGGGGATGTTCATCCCTGCTCGCCGATCTATACTTGTGCAAATTTGAAAATGGCACTCATATATTACATGAAATGCCATATTTTCGTTTCGTTGACGATGTCCTTATTGGGCAATATAAGAATACACCCCAATTTGATTTTACTTTTTATCCAAAAGAACTGGAATTGATTGAGAATATAAGTAAGGAGGAAGATAGTGTTGATTTTCTAGATATCACACTAAAACATGACAGTAGATATGGTACTTATACCGTCTTATATGACAAGAGAAACAATTTCAATATAAAAATCAACCGCATTATTGATTGGAGGTCCAATTTGACCAAAAACATTTTCAGAAATGTCGTCATTGGTCACCTCAAAAGAAATCAACGCATTAATACTTTCAAGTCTGATTGCATCTTGCATAATAGGAATATTATGAGGGAGGCAATAAAACGTAATTATCCAATTGGTTTCCTGAAATGTTATTATAATTCCCTATTTAATACAAAAAAGGGAGAAAATGCTTACTTAAAGGATATGGCAGAGGTATAGAACGATGAAAGTGAAAATAACGTATAGCGCATGCGTGGACTTCTGTTATATATGATGCACTCCATCTTAACCGACAGGGGCATTTGCTGCATTTCCATTCTTTCCCTTGCGATCCTGGTCGATTCCTATTTGTTTTCTTTGCACTTTTTCGAGTGTTTTTGATTTGACACATTTACGGAAGTATGGCTTCTGCATGGCATTGGTACCGTGAGTGTTGCCCGGGCATAAAAGCAGTCTTTTAAACGGGAAAGAGGGGTCGCCATCCCCCTCTACCATTTTATGCCTTGCATTTGGTCATTTCCCCTCTTTTTCATATGAATCTTGTATGTTACTTTAGGAGAATGTGCTGCATTGCGCCAACTTCTGGAGAAAAATTGGATAACTGTGAAATAATTTTATTTTAATATATTTACTATGCTATATATATATATATATATATATATATATATATATATACACACACTCATTGCCATAAAAATTTGATTACGAAGAAAGAGATGTCAGAATCGAACGAAATTTTATATATGTGAGTGCATCGTTGATATAAGTGATTACAAAATCAAAGCAAAAGGATAATTTATAACAGGCAAACTACAAATGAATGCAGGTTCTAGCATCCTATTGGGCTACCTCTAGCATGAATTCACGATGCGAAACGGACGAGCATTGAGGAACACCGGTCCCGCATGGTATCCTGCGTCATATCATTCCACAGTTGTTGTAAGCGCGCCTCCAGTTTGACCAACCTCGTAGGCTGTCCAATCTGCCGTCCCAATTGATCCCAGACATGCTCGATCGGTGACAAATCTGGGGATAGGGCAGGCCAGGGAAGGGTGTTAATGTGGCGGAAGGCATGCCTGTGACACCCTTGCTAAGTGTGGTCGAGCACTGTCCTGTTGATCGGGTGTCATATGCGACGGCACCCCATACCATCACACCAAGTGTGGGAGCTATTTGCCGCTGTAAATCGAAGGCAGTATTGGGACGTTTAACACGGGGCTTCCACAAACACGTACACAGTTGTCATCACTGACCACATTGAATCTCCATTCATCGCCGATGACGACTTGGTTCTATTCGGTTGCAGTCCAATCCCAAGGAGGGCGATACCACTCCAAACGGAGGCGACGGTCGGTGGATGTCATTGGCAGCACACGTAATGGATGCAGCGATATCAAATGTCCTTCAGACAGGCGCCTCGCAATGGCACTGACAGACACAGGGGTCCTGACAGACACAGGGTGAAGATGATACCTGTGTCCGGATGGTGGACAATGATGCAGTTGGTGCTGTGTGTGCATGTCGGAGGAAGTGACGGTCTTCTCGAATATTGGGCGAGGGCGTCTGGAGCCTGGCTGCCGCGTATGCGACCTCTCTCTCGTCCACTGGTCTCAACACCTCCTTACAGTAAAGTCAGAATAGCCTAGGTGGTGGGCTACTGGCCGAACTGACCATCCGGCTTCTATCGTCCAGATAATTCTTCCCCTCTCGAATTCTGACATCTGATCATATTGTCTTCGATGGCCGTGTAACGGCATTTCTAATGAAAAAGCGTCCGTTTGCAACAGATTAAGTAAAGGCAAAAAGCCCCTGCGTACCTTTTTCTTGCGCCAGGGAAAACGAAGTTCAACACCCTGTGGTGGCATTACGTAATGAGCAATCACGCTGTGTTTCTAATCATTTGCATATCTGCCTGCGACGTACTTTCATTCCGAGTTTCATTACAATCCTACAAATACTTCTTGGTGCGCAAATTTTTATGGCAATGAGTGTATATATAAGCAAACATAATACTTTTAACATCATAGAAACTGTAGAATATGGAAATATCAGCTGAAAATCGTGTAGCTGAAGTTTATGAGATTTATCTGTCAATTCAATTTCAATAATTAATGTACTTTTGTTCTTAGCAAAAGACCTAACTAACAAGACACAGATCAATGTATACTTGAAGGATCTTAACGCATGCTAAAGTCATTTTAACTGTTATTGTTACGACGTATCATCTGGAATGGTGGGTGTGCGCTCAGGATACAAAAATGAGTGCAACTTTCTGGATAACTAACATGTTTATTTACAAACACAGCGTTAACAGGAACAATATACAGTAAAACCACACTTAAATGTTCCACCTATTTCACAAAACAACTGATGTTATTCTCAAAATATTGACGTACTTCATTTCACGAAACAACAACTACTATCCTCAAGACATTGACAAAATTCACGGTTCAATGTAGCTCATATCACGTTAACAGCTACCCGACTGAGTGATGACTTTATTTATAGACTCTCTATAGAAACTTCTGGAAATATTTCATATCTCGTAGAATATCGGTTACTTCGAGGTACTTCTCGGACCTTCGAAAAGACACCAAATTGGCGATAAATTACCAAATCTGGCAAAGATAAAAAAGACTGTGGAAACGGATGTTTTCTCCTTCTGGCCTTCGAAAGAGATGAAAGTGAAAGGAAGGAAAAGATACAAAAGCATTTTACAAGTTCAAAACATTATTTTTGTTGACCTTAAGTGCGGTAGTTCCAATTAGCTAATAATGTAACACAAAATGTACCTGAGTGTAAGTTCTATTTTCTGAAATATCGTGTTGCTTCCTTTTTGGAATATCCTGTAGTCCATGTAGGAAAATAATTGTTTAAACTTTGCCATGGATAGAAATAATTAAAATTGATTATATTAACATAAATTTGGGAAAGGGGGGGGGGGAATGATACTCTATAGCATTTTACAAGTTTGTAACATTATTTAGGTTGACCTTAAGTGCGGTAGTTTCAATTGGCTAATAATGAAATACAAAATTCACCTGAGTATAAGTCCCATTTTCTTAAATGTCGTGTTTCTTCCTTTTTAAAATATCTTGCAGTCATGTAGGAAAATAATAGTTTAAAATGTGTTATGGGTAGAAATGATTAAAATTGAATATACTAACGTAATTTTGCCAAATGCTTATAATTCATAGTCGGAAGAATCTGTCACCAACTTGTGAAAATGATTTTTTCCGAAACACATTTACAAAATAATATGTGAAAGAAATAAGCTGAGAAATAAATCATATTTTTTGTTCTGATATAGATTAGATACAAAAAGAACCTGGAATTTATGGAATATAAATGCATTTGTAATTCGAGGATAAGCTCACGCTCGAAATTTTTATATCGAATGTTTCCAGTGATCATTCATAAAATAATACTGATGTGAAGAAGAAATTTAGGGATTGTCATATTAAAATTAGATTTATCGGGGAATTTGCTTATCAGAATTTCTGAATATTTTACATAAATACAATAAATTTTTATTTCAGCACTCAATTTATTATTTAAATATACGAGCAAAATAAATGTTAGATCAATATTTGTGTAAAATACTTGACAGTAAGTCTTATTTGAAGTCATAGAAATGTCTTATTTGGAAAAGTTATAAATGTTTTCAAACTGCTAAAAATTTCAGAATATTTCGTTCAACGTTGTTACTTTATGACAAATTAAATTATTTTAACAACTTTTTAAATTCTGTACAATACATGGTAATATATAAGACAAGTCTTAAATTATGTCGAAAATCGGAGTTTTCATCGGATTTACACGTTTCGAGCATTCTAGTATCCGAGAAAACTATTTTTACTGTGACGTTTGTGTGCGTGTGTTTCTGTGTGTCTGCCTGTCTGTGCAATGTATGTATTCCCAATAGCTTAAAAACTAATCGACCGAATTTCACAAAATTTTATAGATAAGACACTTGTGGTTTATCCTGGTGGCGATTAGATTTTGGTACGATTCGAGAAAAAAAAAGAACCTCCCCTTTTTGTGGGATTGCCCCCAAAAACTGTCCCAATCTAAAATGAAACATTGCATATGCTAAAATGTATCAGTCACATGTTTGTAGTATATGGAATTTTTGACGATATGAGGATTAAGATCCCCCATGACTTGAGAACTAACCGTTCTCGAGATATTCTAGATTTCTTTCCATTTTTGCAAAGTCCCATTTGAAAATATGAAAATACGTTCAGTCGCCAAATAAAAATGAAAATTGAATTGAAACTACAAATTTGGCGTGAATCCAAATAATTAATCGTGTTATTTTGTGCTACTAAACTCAATTTAATGAATTATGAAAGATATAAAAAATATATCAGAGTCTGTATGGAAAGTCGTGTACTGACCACATCAGATCTCTTGCTGTCAATAATTAATTTATTATGTATTTAAAAATTGCATATTCATTGTTCCTCATTATATCTCTTGTTATAGTTATATTTTCTTAACAGGAATTAATAAAATCATATAATCAAGGAAAGCACGCTTAACGTATTTAGCACCACTTGTGCACTTTGTACATTAAAAAAATGTATAAAACATTAGGTATAATTTGATTTTTAAACATACTTGGCTTGCACTAGGATTTGAATTCGTCTGTTCGAGTGTACTTATCAGACCTGCCACCAGATGCCTGTTCCAGCAATGCAAGGAGTTACTTGAATTATCGTACATTTTTTACTTTCCTTATATACATAATGTATAAGGAAAGTACTGTGACGGGGTCAAAAATTTGAATTCGAGTTTTCGACGGGAGAGCACGTTTCAAGCATCCCTGATCACGAATCAGACATTTTTGAAGTGATGTCTGTGTGTGTGTGTGTGTGTCATTGAGTCTGTGGAGACGATAACTGACGAACGATTGGAGACCTATTCGAACGAAATTTGGTACAAAAATCACAATTCATAAACACTGGAAGCCTATTGTTTTTATACGCAATCGAATGTTCAGAACCCCCTAAATTTTCGAGTGAAATTTTGAAAAAATCGTCAAAACATCAAAACCGCTATTAAAATTATGCAAATAGACATTTCTTATGTAATTTTTCATTAGAAAAAGATTGGCATAAATTTTAGATTGCTAACATGAATCGTTCTCGAGATATTGCACATTTTTCAAAAAAATTATCAAAATGTCATATAAAATAAAAAAAAAATATTTCCTATTGAGAAACATGTTCACTTTTCAAATGTAATACCATGCAATAAATTGGGTGACATCATTCTCGTGGATCTAGCTCGTTCCATTCATGAAAAAAGATACTTTGAGTAATACTTTTGTATTTGAACGCCAATAGTCATTTATCTGCTATAAGAATAACTTATTTCTTCGTCCATAACGCTTGGCGAGATTTTGGCAGCGAATTTGGGGGAATGTCGCTAACTTGGAGACTTTTTTAAATGTTGCTAAATTCACGAGAAACTCGCCAAATGGATAAAAATGACGCTAAATCAATGAATGACGACTCATTGATGATGACGACATAGAAAATGACGACTTATTGACGAAAATTCAATATCTTGGAAGGAATATAAATAACTACTATAAAAATAATCTTTTTTTTTACTTTAAAAGTAGTAAATTCATTGCATTATATAAGGAAAGTCATGTGCTGCCCACATTAGATTTTTTTACTTCAAAATAGGGGAGGAGGTTGTATCAACCTCCGTTATCTAGGCTATCTAGGCAATATTTCACGTCTATTACCAATAGAAAAATATATAATTTAATGTGAACCTAAAACGCAACAACACACGGCTGGAATTGTGGGATTGAAACTGAGTCTTCTACAGCCTGTGCCTAGATATTATACCAGCTACATCATCATGTATATGGAAGGAGTTACGCGAATTATTTTACAGCTTTTTAAATTTTCTATTAATTTACGGAAAATATATTCTCCTAAAATTTTTTTTCCTAGATTTTAACATATCCTTACGTCTTTCTTAACGAATATTGGAATGACATGCGTTTGCATAAATATGAAATTTTTTGAGTTAGGAGTAAGAAATTATGATGCATTATGAAATTATGATGCATTATGCATATATCAAATCTTCAAAATTTTCGAAATTATTCCTTTTTACTTTCTCAGCAATGCATGGGGAAAGTAGGGTATAGGGAAAGTATTGGAATCATGTTGAAAATCACAACTCTAGTTTTCGACGGATCTACACGTTTCGAGACCTCTAAAATACGAAAAAACTATTTTTAGCAAGACGTCTGTGTGTGTGTGTGTGTGTCTGTGTGTCTGTCTGTGTGTCTGTCTGTCTGTGCAGATTTTGTATCCACTCTAATTAAAAAACTAATGGACCGAATTTCATAAAATTTGGTAGGTAAGTCACTTGCTGGTGAATCTGGTTCTGAGTAGTTTTGGGTACGATTCGGGATAAAAGAACCCGCCTTTTTTGCGAAATGGTCCGCAAAAGCTGAAAAACTAATGAACCGAATTTCGCAAAATTCGGTAGATAAGTCACTTGTGGGTTACCCTGGTGCTGGTTAGATTTTGTTATGATTCGGAAAAAAATAACCTGCCTTTTTTGCATAATGGCCTGCAAAAATCACCAAAATTTAAAATAAAAAACTACGTATGCTCAAATATAGCCAATAAATGTTTGTTTTATACGTAATTTTTAACGAAGAAAATAATAAGACCAACCCCATTAGATTAGGACTAGCCGGTCTCGAGATATTTCAGTTTCTCGTATTTTCTCTACACCACCTTTGAAAATAAGTCCAGTTACTAAATGAGAACGAAAATTGAATTAAAAGTGAATTAAATTTAATTAAAATAAAGAGAATGTGGATATAAGTCTGCAGAGAAAGTCATGTGCTGCCCACATCATATTTTTAATGTCCCTACTGTACCTGGAAATGCATAGGGAAAGTATTGGTATTGTGTCCTAAATTAGAATTTAAGTTTTTGACGAACACGAAAAAACTATTTTCAGCGTGACGTCTGTGTGTCTATGCAATGTATATAACTACTTTAGCTTCAAAATTATACGACAAAATATCACAATATTTTGCAGGTAAGTCACTTATAGGTGCTGATGAGATTTTGTTACGATTTGTATAATAATAATCTGCCTTTTTGCGAAATGAAATGTAAATATGGTCAAAATCTGTAATATAAAACTGAACATACTAAATTGTATTGATTAAATAGTTATTTTGTAACTGCAAAAAGAATAAGAACAACCCTATTTCTCTAAGACCAACCATTCTTCAGAAATTAATTATTTTGATAATTTTTGTAAACTGGCGATGTTTTATAATGCAACAAGTCACGAGATGAAAAAAATGTTTTAAAACTGTTTATAAAATTGGATATAATTTTAAATAAATATACGTGTCCCTTTGTGCAATTAAACTCAATGAAAGAAGTGCAGAAAAAATTAATTTGAGTCTGTAAGGAAAGTTATATGCTGCACACATCAGATGTTAAAGTATTGCATCTTTTTCTTAGTTATCATCTCCTTTTACTTTCCCTGCACTACATGGTAATGTGTAGAAAAAGCACTGGAATCATGCCGAAAATCGCAACTCGTTTTCGACGGATCTACGCGTTTCGAGACTTCTAGAATATGAAAAAACTATTTTTAGCCAGACGTCTGTGTGTCTGTGTGTCTGTCTGTGTGTCTGTACAATGTTTGTATCCATTCTAACTCAAAAACTAGTGGATCGAATTTCATAAAATTTGGTAGGTAAGACCCTAGGGTGTGACCCTGGTGCTGATTAATTTTTGGTACAATTCGAAAAAAACCCCACCTTTTTTTGCCAAATGGTCCTCAAAAATATCATGTATTCACTCTAGCTGACATACAAATTGACCAAATTTCACAAAATTTCGTAGATAAATCACATGTGGAATACTCTGGTGCTGATTATATTCTGGTACGATTCGGAGAAGAACAACCTGCCTTTTTATACGAAATGGCCCGCAAAAATCGCCAATATCTAAAACAAAAAGACTACGTATGTTCAAATGTATCAATTAAATGCTTGTTTTATACGTAATTTTTGACGAGGAAAAGAATAAGAAAAACTCTAGTACTCTAGGACTAACCGTTCTTGAGATATTTGAGATTTTTCGCATTTTCTTTATGCCACCTTTGAAGAAATGTCAAATTACCAAATAAAAGCAGAAATTGAATTAAAAATGCAAATTTAGTGTCATTTTGTGCAATTAAACTCAATTTAATGAGTTCTTAAAGAAATAAAGAAAAAATGATTTTTAGTCTGCAGAGAAAGTCATGTGCTGTCCACATCAGATTTTTAATTTGTTGTTATCCGTGATTATGCTAGAGGCCAACTAATCACACAAAACAAACAACATTCGAAAATACTTGTTAGTAACTTCATTAGCTTATGTTGAGCTTTTGCCTCATCCAAAGATGGCAACACATTAATGAAATAGTTCCTTTGCACTTTCTGCAATACATTGTGTTATTTATCTAAAGTATATTTTCATGTGAAGCTTTTAGAGTGATTGTCCTTTACAGATTATTGATACGTGAAAAAGAAATGGCGAGAATCTTAGAGCAAAATTGAATTGTTTGTTATCTGTTTATCAATGAAGAATCCTAAAATAATGAGTTTACAATAACATCATTAATTTCATTTTGAAATTACAACGTAAAAATTTAGTACTGGCTCGATATTTACGCCTTCCGTTTAATATTCATCAGTTGAGTTAATAGAATTATTTCAAACGGCAACTTTTCAGTTTAAGCAATAATCAAATCTGCCAAAGTTTTTATCATTCTTTTTCAAGGCGTTAATTATTTTCCATCCGATGCTATATTATTATTCAACACATTACCATAATCCAAAATTGTATATACAATAATTGTGCAGAAGACTGCCATTAACACTGTGGAAAGATTAAAAGTTGATTTGGTAATTGCATTAGAACGTTTTATATGCGGCTATATATTCTAAGTGTATTTTTTATATCCAGAAACCGGATGATCGGTCTTTAAAATTGCTGAAGCGCGGAACAAAATGGCGGGAATATAATTGGATTATACGCTAATCTGTTTATCACTAACGGATTTGTAAATTAAGAGATCTTACATGGCATCAATGAATTACAATTGTAATGATCAAATAATTAATTTAAAAACTGACTAGACTTTTAAGACTTTACTGCGAAATTCATTCAAAATACTTAACGTCAAAATTATTCTTAATGACAGCTTTCCTTTTAAGCGTTAGAAAATTTTGTGACTTAATAAGTCGTGAACTAATTTTTCTTTCTGCTCAGTAAATTTCCCGCTTGATATTTGAATAGTGTAAATCAAATGTGAAATATAGCAATTTGTTTATAAATGGAGAAAATATTTTACTAATTTTATTAAAAGTAACACTTTACTACAACTCAATTCCCTCTTACTCGTAAACAACACATGTGTGTGTGTATGTATGTATGTGTGTGTGTGTGTGTGTGTCTGTGGGGTAATTTCTTAATTGAATCATTCCACGTATAATTAGTGTAACAAACAAGGTAATAAAGTCATTTTGTAAAAAGTTAAGTCATGAATTCCTACAATCGGGAAAAATTACAGATTTGCAGCAATATGTAATAGAATTTGCCTAATTAATTATAAAATACATCCCATTTATCACACAGTTAAATTAATTAAATCACGTAAATGTGATGAACCAGGACTCCTGGCCTTCGTGTAATATTCATCGTTACCAGAAGTATTGGTCTATCACATTTTCGTGATTTAATTAATTTAAATGTGTGATAAATAGGGTGAATTTTATAATTAATTAGGCAAATTCTACGAGAGATTGCAAATCTGTTGTTTTACCCAATTGTAGGAATTCGAGGCTGAACTTTTTGTAAAATAATTTTATCATCCTTTTATCACACCAATTATCTGGAGTGCTTCTAATTAAGGAATTTTCTTCACAGTATGCATTTTCTCATGTGTCGATATTCTACAAATGGTGTTTTCTGAGTTCTGTTTCATTTTATGTGTTTTCACTGTGAAAAAGCAACCTAATAATTTAGTTTATAAAAATACATCTTAGCGTACTTTACGTCATGGCACTAATTTGGCAGAAACCAACTTGCTTTTCCTGGTGTAATTTATCCGTTATTTTAGTGTGAAGAATGAGGCAGTTTCCTTAGATTCTTACTTTTTTTGCCTCGGAATCCTATTGATACTGCTTATGTAATATATATATTACTGCTTATGTAATACTGCTTATGTAATATATATACTGATATAATCTATGCTGCAGTATGACGAATATTCTAATCATGGCCTTTTAGTTTATGAATGTGAAGGTAATTAAAATGTTACATACCAGTATGTAATCCTATCAAAGACAGGAAAGCTAACATTCTTAACTTCTAACTTTTTTAATAAGTTTTCTTTTGTTTAATAATATATGACTTTTACCGCAGAAAGTAACCGTAAAGAACGTGCTTTATAAATAATCTTAACAAGTTTTATAGTGTGTAAATAAAGTATGCAACTATTTAGACTTCTAAGTTAACGGGGTCTTCTAAAAGGTCTGAAAATACTTTTTAAATCCTTTTTTTCCACCCAATAGAGGGAATATGAAATTTAGCTCTGTTAAATACTGCCTAGTGACTCATACTTAAGTGTGCAAAGATTCTGTTTTCACTGTGGGGCTTATGCCACTGTGAGGCTTATGGAAAGACAAAAACACGTTAGAAAGTATTATTAGATTATCAGAAATCAGCTGAATGTTCCAGTTTCAGCTTTCAAACCTGTTGCAAGTTTCATTGATCTATTTCATAACTCGAATAAATATTTTTAAATAATTGAAAACTTCCTTAAAATAATAAATTCTGAATGAAAACTCAATTTCTTTTGCAGTCGTATCATTCATCCATGGATTTCAATACCGACCTAAACAATATTGGATTTGAATAAGAAAACGGAATGGAAAGTTAAATCTAGAAATTTAATTTTGGAGAGTGATTTAAATGCTGTTTTATTCTTCCTTTAGCAAATCCTAAAATTGTTGTTGTTTCAGGTTAATTATGCTATCTCGCAAGAACTAAATATTTCAAATAGTGGCAGAGCGGGACACCTTGGGACACATTTTATTTATTGATTTTTATAAGTATTTTTTTAAATTTTACATCCTAACCAAACACACACCTCATATACATTACACATTTCTGTATAAGATAAAAGTATAATCCACTTCAATTGTTTTATTCATAATTAAAAATATTTTTATTAGAACCCTTCCAGTGTCCTGAGGTGCCTTACCAGGTGAAGCACCTTAGGAGAGTGCCTTCATGGATGAAACATTATTAATTGTCAACTTTTTTTAAAGCAGATTTTGAGTTATAGTGTTAAAGTTAAATAACTAACACAGCAGAGTCAAAATTTAACCACAAACAATTTTATACATTGCACATGTATTGAACTTATATTGAAAAATCTGAAAAAAATCTGGCATTTTACCAGATGAAAAAATTAGAGGTTTCTTGGGTAACAAAGGATTAAATATAGCGTCTACAGCAAATTAAAATAATTGCATACAGCAGTCACTGCAAAAAATAAATAAAAATAATTCCATTAGGTGTTCTAAAAGGTGAACCACTATCATGCGTCCCAAAATGCCCCAATGGCCAAATTCTTCTTAAAAGCTTTGATGTTTTTCGGCTAAACACTGCAATGACCATTTTACATCTAATTTAACAATAAACACACCTGTTTCTTTAATATGTAATTTTATTTAAATACATTAAATTTTAATCACACTGTTACTGCCAACAAAATTTATATAAAATATGTTTTAATGTTATGAAAACTAAAAATGTTTAACGAATTTTTACCTATTTGTAGTAGAGCTGTTTTAATGACAAATTTAATTTTGAAAATTAAGGTGTCCCAAAGTGGACAAACCAAATTTTAATCTCAAATCCGATTTAAAATTCAAGGTGTCCCAAAGTGAGTGGCCAAATTCTTCTTAAAGGCTCTGATGCTTTTTGGCTAAACCCTACAATGATCATTTTATACCTAATTTCACAATAAGCTTGACTGTTTCTTTGATATGCAGTTCTATTTAAATAAATTAAATGTTAATCACAGTGTTACTGCCAACAAAATATACATAAAACACCTTTGAATGTTATAAAAATTAAAATGTTTAATAAATTATTACCTATTATCAGTAGAGCTGTCAAAACCCAGCAGCAAATACGCTGAATGTCCTAGTGGTACATAAAATGCAAGATTTTAATCTCCGACCTGTCTTTAAAATTTAAGGTGTCCCAAAGTGGGCTGTGTCCCACTCTCCTCTACCGATAACATGCAAAAATTATTTGGCAGCGAACATATTTCAGAGTTCTATTACCCACAATAATACATCAAGAATAAGATTTGCGAAAATAAATTTTACACTACAAAATACAGTATATTTTATTTTATTACACTACGCAATTTCACTAGCATTCAAAACAAAACCCATATCAAACAAAACAAACTTTATTATTCCACCCTAAAATACAGCCTTTCAAATCAATCCCACACCCCTGGTCTTACTAGCCGCAAATTTAATCATCTCATCCCTCCTCTCATGCGAACAATAATTCGATTACGGGGCTCAGCACCAAATAGGTACTTCCTAATATCTACAACATTGGAGCAGAGTGAAACTGCAGGCACTATCAAGGGGTCTCCCTCCCTCCCCTGTCAGAGGTTATACGGCTCCTCATCACTCTGAAGTGCCCTTCGGTTAAGGATACGAAGGATTATAAAAGGATGCCAACCGAAATTAATTCAGGATAGGACACCGACATCTCAGCACGAATCAATGAACGCAATAAGACCTCGTATTTTGGTTGTCATGTACGTCGTCTCAATTGTGTTATTTCGTGTCAAACAAGGGATATATTAATGCGCCTGCACATGTTTTCTATTTTTATTTATGAACTGCACATTCGGGTAAAATTGAAGATATTTTATTCGTTCAATATAAGCTTGTATGCGTAGTATTAGAAATATAGTAGACTTTTAAATAAACCTTTTGAGGTCTTGTGTCCAAGTAGTGTTCTAAAAAAAAAAGAAATTTTAAAACAGCTGGAAAACATCGATTTTTTACTAAAATTTTGGGAAGCTTTAGCTTTTTGATCATTTATTACTTTCCTTATATACATAATGTATTAGGAAAGTATTGTGACGGGGTAGAAAATTCGAATTCGGGTTTTCGACGGGAGAGCACGTTTCAAGCATCCCTGATCATGAATCGAACATTTTTGAAGTGACGTCTGTGTGTGTGAAAGTATATATATGTGTGTGTGTGTGTGTGTGTGTGTGTGTGAAAGTATGTGTGTGTGTGTGTCAGTGAATCTGTGGATACGATAACTGATGAACGAATGGACCGATTCGAATGAAATTTGGTACAAAAATTACAATCTATAAACACAGGAAGCCTATTAGTTTTATACGCATTCGAATGTTCAGAACCCCCCTATATTTTCGAGTGAAATTTTGAAAAAATCGAAACCTCTTATAAAGTTACGCAAATAGACATTTCTTATGTAATTTTTCATTAGAAAACGATTGACGTGCAATTTAGAATGCTAACATGAACCGTTCTCGAGATATTGCACATTTAAAAAAAAATCATCAAAAAGTCATATAAAATAAAGAAAAATATTTCCTATTGAGAAACATGTTCACTTTTCATATGTAATATCATGCGAAAAATTTGGTGACATCATTCTCGTGGATCTAGCTCGTTCCATTAACAAAAAAAGATAATTTGAGTAATACTTTTGTATTTGAACGTCAATAGTCCTGTATCTGCGGGAAGATTAACTTATTTCTCCGTCCATAACGCTTGGCGAGATTTTGGCGACGAATTTTATGGAATGTCGCCAACTTGACGACTTTTTAAATGTTGCTAAATTAACAAAATTTTGCCAAATGGATAAAAATGACACAAAATCAATGGAAATAACGACTAATTGACGAAAATTCTATATCTTGGAAAGAATATAAATATGAACTATAAAAATAATCTATTTTTATTTTCCTTATATGCATAATGTATAAGGAAAGTATTGTGATGGGGTCCAAAATTCGAATTCGAGTTTTCGACGGGAGAGTACGTTTCAAGCATCTCTGATCACGAATCATACATTTTTGAAGTGATGTCTGTGTGTGTGCGTGTGTGTGTGTGTGTGTGTGTGTGTGTGTGTGAAATTATGTGTGTGTGTGTGTGAAATTATGTGTGTGTGTGTGTGTGTGTGTGTATGTGTGTGTGTCAGTGAGACTTTGGAGACGATAACTGACGGACGAATGGACCGATTCAAACGAAATTTGGTACAAAAATTACAATCCGTAAACACTGGAAGCCTATTGTTTTTATACGCAATCGAATGTTCAGAATCCCCCTAAATTTTCGAGTGAAATTTTGAAAAAATCGTCAAAAAATCAAAACCGCTAATAAAGTTACGCAAATAGACATTTCTTATGTAATTTTTCATTAGAAAACGATTGACATAAATTTTAGAATGCTAACATGAACCGTTTTCGAGATATTGCACATTTTTCAAAAAAACTATCAGAAAGTTATATAAAATAAAAAAAAATATTTCCTATTGAGAAACATGTTCACTTTTCATATGTAATACCATGCGATAAATTTGGTGACATCATTTTCGTGGATCTAGTTCGTTCCATTCATGAAGAAAGATACTTTAAGTAATACTTTTGTATTTGAACGCCAATAGTCATTTATCTGCTGTAAGAATAATTTTTTCTCCGTCCATAACGCTTGGTGAGATTTTGGCGATGAATTTGGCGGAATGTCGTCAACTTGGCGACATTTTAAATTGTTGCCAAGTTAACAAAAATCTCGCCAAATTGATACAAATGACGCTAAATCAATGAAAATGACGACTAATTGAAGAAAATTCAATATCTTGGATATCTACTATATCTTGGATATCTACTATAAGAATAACATTTTTTAACTGTAAAAGTAGTAAATTCATTGCATTATATAAGGAAAGTCATGTGTTGCCCAAATCAGATTTTTTTTTACTGTAAAAGTAGCAAATTCATTGCATTATATAAGGGATGTCATGTGCTGTCCACATCAGAATTTTTCTTGTTCATGGTGTTAAAACTGTTACTTTTGAGTATAATACTTTTGAAAATATTATAGTAGTCTCCGAAAATGGCAGTTATTAAAATGTGTGAAATACAGTACAATACTCGATAATATTTACTAGTTCTTACAGCTTGAACTATGCAAAGTTTGTGAAATCGTAGGTAGTAACTTTTATCTACATTTAGGAAACGTTTTCTTTTTTTCTATGAATCACATGAAGTGCAAAATCTTTTTTTAAGATTTGATAAATTTTTGTGCATGGCTTTTTCCCCTTTTTACTTCTCTTACAGTACATGCTAAAGTACAGGGAAAGTACTGGAATCACGTCAAAAATCGCAGTTCGAGCACTCTAGAACCCCAAAAACTATTTTTAGCGTAACGTGTGTGTGTGTGTCTGTCTGTATGATTGTGTGTGTGTCTGTCTGTGTTATTGTGTGTGTGTCTGTTTGTGTGATTCTGCGTGTGTCTCTCTGTACAATGTATGTATCCACCCTAGCTGAAAACCTAATTGACCAAGATTGGGAAGATAAATACACTTGTGAGATATTCTAGTGCCGATTAGATTTCGGTACGATTAGGAAAGAACCTGTTTTTTTTGTAATGGTCGTCAAAAATTGACAAAATCTAAAATAGAAGTCTACGTATGCTGAAATGTATTCAAATAAATGCTTGTTTTATAGGTAATTTTTGATAGAGAAAATAATAAGACCAACTTCGTACTTCTAGAACTAACCATTATCGAGGTATTTCAGTTTTTCGTAATGTTACCGCTGTCGCCTCTGAAAATATGTCTAGTCGCTTCGCTAAATGAAAACGAAAATTGAAATAAAACTGGAAATTCAATCTAATTAAAAATAATTATTCATGTCATTTTGTGTTTTTACACTCGATTTAATGAATTTGAAAATAAGGAAAGAGAAAATAAATTTAAATCTGTGGGGAAAGTCATGTGCTGCCCATATAAGATTTAAAATTTAACAATTTCGAAGAATAAATTTTTGTTTTGATGGTGTTTTCTGAATAGGAAACTTACTTTCCAAGCCCAGACGTTCCCTAGATATGCAAAATAATTAAGAACGAATCAAAGTCTACTTCCATGACAATGAAAAATATCTGATGTGAGCAGCACATGACTTTCCTTATATAATGCAATGAATTTACATCTTTCACAGTGAAAAACTGATGAAAAGATCAACGGTACAGTGTTTATAACGTTGAATTGTACATTTGGCGCTTTTCCGGATGACAACATGTAATATTATTTCAAAGTGCCCAATTAAATTATATTTCACCCAACTCTAATTTAATAATAATTAATATTGATAGCATCCTTAATAAGTAAGATTGTCTATATATCAAAATACTTTTATTCATGAATTAGGCGTCATTTTTATTAACTTTGGCGATATTTTCGACAATCTGGGGCGACATATCGTCAAGATGGCGATATCCCACTAGATTATTTCCAAGTTCGCCAAATGTATCGCCAACTGTCACAGATAAACGGAGATAAAAGCATTTCTTATATATTGGAAAGTATGCTCGTCATATGACAGCATTCAAAATTTGCAAATTATTTTTTCCCATTTGGTGTCATTTTTATCAATTTAGCGACATTTTCCTCATATTGGTAACATTTAAAAAGTCGCTAAGTTGGCGACATCCCGCCAAAATTATCGCCTAGCTTTACGGATGGACGGACGGACGGACGGACAGATGGATGGACGAACGGAGAAATGGGTTATTCTCATAGTCTGTTCTTGTGTTCTTTTCAAGATAATGAATTTCATCAATTAGCTGCCATTTTCACTAATTTAGCGTAATTTTTACCAATTTGGCTACATTTTCGTCAATTTGGCAACATTTCAAAATGTCGCCAAGTTGGCGATATTTCTCCAAATTTGTCACTAAAATTTCTCCAAGCGTTATGGACGAGAAATAGGTTATTGGTATAGTAGGCAAATGAATATTGGCGTCCAAATAAAATACTAGTACCCGACGTATCTTCTCTCGTGAATGGAACATGCTAGAACCACGAAAATGATGTTAAGAAATGTTTCGCATGATATTACATAAGAAAAATGAACATATTCTACAATTATTATTTTTTTTAATTTTATGTGATTTATTGATAAATTTATTTTAAAAATGTGTAATATCTCGAGAACGGTTCATAATAGCGTTCTAACTTTTAAATCAATCGTTTTAAAAAGGAAAATGACATAAGAAATGATTATTTATGTGACTTTATTGAAGGTTTTGATTTTATGACGATTTTTTCAAAAATTCATTCGAAAATTTAGGGACGTTCTGAACATTCTATTGCGTTTAAAAACAATAGGGTTCCAGTATTTATAGATTGTAATTTTTGTACCAAATTTCGTTCGAATCTCTCCATTCGTTCATGAGATATTGCCTCCAGACTCACACACACACACACATATATATATATACATATATATATATATATATATATATATATATATATATATATATATATATATATGCACACAAAAACGTTCAATTCGTATTCAGGGATGCTTGAAGCGAGCTCTCCCGTCGAAAACTCGAATATAAATTTTCGATCCTGTCACAATACTTTTTTTATACATTATACTATGTATATAAGGAAAGTAATAATGCATTTGGAAGGAAACGCTATATGTTTGTCGAGTAAACCTTTGTTCTTGTTGCTAACATAGAAATTTCTTTTATGTGCTTTTAAAAGAAATTCTAAATGAGAATGTAACTTTGATTATTCTTTCTGTTTGTCTGTCCGTTCACACAATAACTGCCGTAAAAATGACTTTACGGAAATGATATATGAAGAGACCATGTGGTTCATTGCAAAATTAAAAAAAATCTGATGTGGACAGAACATGACTTTCTTTATATAATGCAATAGATTTACTTCTTTAACGGTGAAAAAGTGATGAAAAGATCCACGGCACATTGTTCGTTACGTTAAAGTGTACATTTGGCGCGGTAAATTGTAAATCCGGATGGCAAACTTTAAAACTATTTCGTACCCAATTGACTTATAGTTTACGCAACTCTAAATTAACAATTATCAATATTAATAGCATCCTAACTAAGCAATATAGTCCATATATTTAAATATTTTAATAATAAATTCAACAATTATGCGTCATTTTCATGAACTTACTGTCATTTCTGCAATTTTTTAGATATTTTCATCAATGTGGGGCCAAATATCGCCAAGTTGGAAGAGCATTTCTTATATAATAAAAGGTATGCCCATTATATATAATGGAATTAAACATTTGCAAATTATTACATCCTATTTAAATTTACTTTTATCAATTTGGCGACATTTTTATCAATTTGCTAATATTTTTGTCAATTTGGCAACAGTTTCGTCAATTTGGCAACAATTAAAAAGTTTCCAAGTTGGCGATATGCCGCCAAAATTCGTCGCCAGAATTTTACCAAGCGTTACAGACGGAGTCTTAGAGTCCTATAGTCTTTCCAAAATATTGAAATTCAATCAATTAGTTGTCATTTTCATTGATTTAGCGTCATTCTTATCAATGTAATGACCTTTTTATCAATTTGGCGACATTTAAAAACTCGCAAAGTTGGCGATATTCCGCCAAATCCAGCGCTAAAAGTTCGTCAAGCATTATGGTCTGAGAAATAGGTTATTCTTATAGTAGATAAACAACTAATGGAATCCAAATAGAAAATATTACCTAAAGTACCTTTAGTAGATTCTTATTCTTTCCAAGATATTGGATTTTCATGTAGTCTTCATATTCATTGATTTAGCGCTATTTTTTTTTTATCAATTTAGTGACATTTTTATCAATTTGGCGATTTTTCGTCAATTTGGCAACATTTAAAAAACTTACTAAAATGGCAATATTCCGCCAAATTCGCTGCCAAAAATTTCGCCAAGCATTGTTTATGGAGAAATAGGTTAGTCTTATGGTAGATAAATGACTAATGGCGTCAAAATACAAAGCTATTTCCCAAACTGTCTTCTCTAGCGTATGGAAAGAGATAGATCTACGAGAATAATAGTAAATTTATCGCATAATATTACATATGAAAAGTGAACATATTTCACAATAATTAATATATATTTTTTTAATTTTATTTGATTTTTTGATAAAATTATTTTCAAAATGTGCAATATCCCGACAGCGGTTCTTGATAGCATTCTAAATTTTCTGTCATTGTTTTCTAATGAAAAATAACATAAGAAATGATTACTTACGTAACTTTATTGAATGTTTTAATTTTTTGATGATTTTTTTATAATTTCATTTCAAAATTTAGGAGGGTTCTGAACATTCGATTGCTTGTAAAAACAATAGGCCTCCAGTATTTACTGATTGCGATTTTTTTACCAAATTTTGTTCGGATCGCTTTATTCGTTCGTGAGATATCGTCTCCACAGACTCACACACACACACACACACACACACAGACAGACATCACCTCATAAACTTCTGATTCGTGTTCAGGGATGCTTGAAACGTGCTCTTCCGTTGAAAACTCGAATTCGAATTTTGGACCTCGTCACGATAAAATTCGAATTTAAGTTCCTGAAAACGAATCAGATGATGTCTGTGTAAGTGTGTGTGCGTGTCAGTGAGTCTGTGGAGACGATATCTCACGAACGAATGGAGCGATTCGAACGAAATTTGTTGCAAAAATTAGAATCCGTGGATACTGGAAGACTATTGTTTTTATACGTAATCAAATGTTCAGAATCCCTCTAAATTTTCGGGCGAAATTTTGAAAAAATCATCAAAAAATCAAAACCCTTAAAAAAGTTACATAAATAGTCATTTCTTATGTAATGTTTCATTAAAAAACGGTTGACATATCTTTTAGAACGATACCATAAACGAGTCTCGAGATATTGCACATTTTAAAAAAAAAATATCAAAAAATTATATAATAAAAAAAAAATATTAACTATTGTGAAATATGTTCACTTTCATAAGTAATAGCATGTGATAAATTTGGTGACATCATTCTCGTGGATCTAGCTCGTTCCATTCATGAGAAATTATACTTTGGGTAATAATTTTGTATTTGGACGTCAATAATCATTTATCTGCTTTAAGAATAACTTTTTTCTCCGTCCATAATGCTTGGCGAAAGTTTAGCGCAATGTCGCCAACTTGGCGACTTTTGTAACTGTTGCAAAATTAACGAAAATGCGTTAAATTGATAAAAATGAGGCTAAATCAATAAAAATGATGACTAATTGATGAAAGTTCAATATCTTGGAAAGAACATAAGATTAGAGTTGAAGAATAACCCATCTCTCCGTCGTCCATCCGTAACGCATGGTGAGAAATTTAGCAGGACGTCGCCAACTTGGTGACTATTTTAAATGTTGCTAAAGTGACAAAAATGTCGCCAAATTGATAAAAATGACGACAAATGGGAGGTAATGTTTCGAAAATTTTGATATCCGTCATATGACAGACATATCTTCTAGTATATAAGAAATGCTCTTCTCTCCGTTTGTCTGTAACACTTGGTGATACATTTATCGGACTTGATGAATAATTTAGCAAAGTGTCTCCAAATTGGCGATAGTTCGTCCCCAGATTGACAAAAATATCGTCAAAATTGCAAAAAAAAAATCGCTAAATTAATGAGAATGACGTCTAATTGATGAAGTAATTATTAAAATATTTGAATACATGGACTATATTATTGATTTGGGTGTCACTTTCGATGATGCTTTTAACTTTCAGAGTCATATCGTCAATACTATTAAAAGAGCATACCAAAGACTTGGTTTCACCCTAAGACAATCTCAGTAAGACAATCTCTCCCCTAAGACAATCAGTTTTTGCCAGGTCTGATATTAGTTTTTGTATCTTTAATATCCTTGTTAGGCCAATATTGGAATATTGTGCAATAATCTGGGACCCTGTTTACGGTCTGCATTCTCAACAAATAGAAATTGTGCAAAATAAACTTTTACGTACTATTGATTACAGATTGTCTGGCTAGTATCCTTATGATATGCATATGAGTGAACTCAGACGGGAATATAGTTTAATGTCTCTTAAAAAAAGAGGAAAATGGTCCTGCTTTTTGTTTTATTATAAAGTTTTAAATAACACTATTGATTGCTCCATCTTACTTTCTTGTCTGGAATTTCATATACCTGTTAATAATACAAGGAAAAAACTTTGTTTCACAATACAGCTGTTAAACACAACTACCTTAAAAGCTATTCTATCTATAAATTTGTTGATCTATATAATATCTATTGTACTGATATTGATATATTTAATTTGACTCCTGCCTGTTTTAAAAAAGCCTGTTTGAATGTGCTTGGCACGTATACGACTTAGTATTCTTGCATCTTATATTCAGTTTTTTTTATTTTTGTGTGGCTACTGTAACTGGATTTCATCTGTAGTTGCCACGTAAATTGTATAAAATAAAAATAAAATAAAATATATCGCTTATTGGAGATGCTATCAATATTGATAATAGTTTATTTAGAGTTGTGCGAAATATAAGTTATATGGGTATTTTGAAATAGTTTTACATGTTGTAATCCGGAAAATCGCCAAATGTACAATTCAACGATAAAAAAACGGTAACGTGGATCTTATACATTCTCTTTTGACTATAAAAGGAGTAAATTCACTGCATTATATAAGGAAAGTCATGTGCTGCCCACAACAGATTTTTTAAATTTATATTTAGTGTTACCTCTGTCACAAAAGTGCTTTATTTTTGCGTATTATCAGTGTATCTAAATTCTGTACCAACGCAATTACAATTTTTCTTATTTTAAATGATCATTAAACTTTGATATTCCTATAATGAAGCCTACTTTTAGCAATATGCTATATCATGCAGAATGTAAGAACATTAAGCGATTGTAAGGGGAATGTAAAATTATTACTGATTTTTTTCACCCAAAATTACTTAGCTCTGGTGTCTGTAATATAAGTGATATGAATGAAATATTCATTGATTTTACATAGAGAGGCAGGCGATTTATATTTCAATGACGTTATTTGAATAAAGTTCATTTTGTGTAACCAGCATTGTATTTTATGGTTATATTTAGTGTCGCATTCGTCCTAAAACCGCTTTAATTTTGCGTATTTTCTGTGCATCTATACTTTGTGCCAAGGCAATTACAATATTTTTTAGTTTAAATGATCATCAAACTTTGATTATTTCCACAACGAAGCCAAATTTTTATGAATGCAGAATGTAAACAAGTAATTACAGGATGCTTTGTATAAGAATTGATGACTGTTTTAACGCAAAATTATTTAGCTCTGGAGCCTGTAATAAAGGTGATATGAATGAAATATTTATTGCTTTAACACAGAGAGCAAAACGATTTATATTTCGATGACGTCATTTGAATAAAGTTCATTTTTTTCGATGAAGCTTTAAGTTTTCAAGTATAAGGAATTATTGTAATACTGTAATAATTTAAAAAGTGTCAGCGATGAATGTATCATATGTTTAAATAAAATATGTTTAAATAAAATTGCGTTTTAGTTGGAAAGTGTTTCATAATCAATGGTCCATGGATTATTGATCTTTCTTGTTTAAATTGCTTTGCTTAGACTGAAAAATATTTGCTAAATTGTACATACTTCACTTGATATTAAATAAATACCAATGTTATTATGGTTTGTATTTTGTATGCGCATTTAAATGAGTTTGCTTGGCTAACAAAGCTTTGTAATTTTATAACACTTACAATGTTCTTAACTTGGATATAAAAGAGGTTTAAACGAATTATTTCAAACTATATTTTATGAATTAATCAAGGTGTAGATAAAGTCATATGCAGACTACATTAGTTCTTTTAAATTGCTTTAATTTCTTTCACTTGCTTTGATTTTTAAAATTGCTTTTATTTTTTTAAATTGATTTGATTTTCTTAAAAATTGGCTTGATATTTTTTTAATATTGCTTTGATTTCTTTCATTCTGTTTGACTTTTTTTACTTTCTTCATATACATAATGTATAAAGCAAGTATTGTGAGTGGGTCGAATTCGAAATTCGTGGGTCGAAATTCGAATTCGAGTTTTCGACAGGAGAGCACGTTTCAAGCATCCCTGATCACGAATCGAACATTTTTGAGGTGCTGTCTCTCTGTGTGTATGTGTGTGTGAAAGTATGTCTGTGTGTGTGTGTGTGAAAGTATGTCTGTGTGTGTGTGTGTGTGTGTCAGTGAGTCTGTGGAGACGATATCTCACGAACGAATGGAGCGATTCGAATGAAATTTGGTACAAAAATCACAATTCATGAATACTGGAAGCCTATTGTTTTAAAAATACAATCGAATGCTATAAAATTTCGAGTGAAATTTTGAAAAAATCATCAAAAAATCAAAACCTTTAATAAAGTTACGCAAATAGACATTTCTTATGTAATTTTTCCGTAGAAAACGATTGACATAAATTTTAGAACGCTAGCATGAACCGTTCTCGCGATATTGCACATTTTTCAAATAAATTTATCAAAAAGTCTCATAAATTAAAAAAAAATATATTAACTGTTCAGAAACATGTTCACTTTTCATATGTAATATCATGCAATAAATTTGGTGACAACATTCTCGTGGATCTAACTCGTTCCATTCACGAGAAAAGATACTTTGAGTAATACTTTTGTATTTGAACTCTAATCTTCATCTATCTGCTGTAAGAATAACTTACATCTCCGTCCATAACGCTTGGCGAGATTTTGGCCACGAATTTAGCGGAATGTCGCCAACTTGGCGACATTTTTAGATGTTGCCAAATTAACGAAAATCTCGTCAAATGGATAAAAATGACGCTATATCAATGAAAATGACGACTAATTCAAGAACATTCAATATCTTTAAACGAATATAAGTATCTATTATTAGAATAATGTTTTTTTTAACTGTAAAAGTAGTAAATTCATTGCATTATATAAGAAAAGTCATGTTTTGCCCACATCAGATTTTTTAAATTGCTTTGATCAGGAATTTTACTTATGAAATTGTGAAAGCAATACCTTGCAGAGTATACTTCGATAATAAGAGCTTGTATATTCATCTCAGTAACTCAACGGTAGAGCATCGGCCTGGCCAGTGTCGAAGATCCAGGATTCGATTTCCGGTTGGGGCAGCAAGATTTTTCACAATGGCGCCTGAAGAAATCTACCTTGGTTGGTGTAAAGATGTTGGAGGTTTGAAAGTACGACTAGTACGGATGCGGTGGATTCTGGGATATTGAGTGACGATTTCAAATCGAGAGAATAACGACCATGCAGGAAGTTAACTTGAAGGATAAAAATAGCATCAGGAAGCTTACCTGAGGTAAAAATAGCAGGTGGTCAGTCATATTTTCAGTTGCACGCCAAGTTGACATTAATGAGTGGCGAATGCAGAGTTCATTTCGACAGTAAGAGCTTGCAATTTCGTCCCAGTAGCTTTATACCAACGCTGCCTGGCCAGTTCGAAGATACAGGTTTCAATTCCCGGTTGGAACATAAAGGTTCTTTACAACCTACGTAATATTGAGCTATATTCCCATAATTTGAATACATAATTTTGAGATTGTTAAAGATTTTCAAACATAGCTTATTATTCATTTTGTAAAAAATTTCTAGATAAAAGTTTCAATTTCTCTTTGTATAAACGTATATTTTTTAATAAAACTGCCGATGAATCTCAAAAGTGTATTGTCTGCTTTTTACTTTCCTTATATACATAATGTATAAGGAAGTATTGTGACGGGGTCAAAAATTCGAATTCGAGTTTTCGACGGGAGACCACGTTTCAAGCATCCCTGATCACGAATCAAACATTTTTGAAGTGATGTCTGTGTGTGTGTGTGTGTGTGTGTGTGTGTGTGTGTGTCAGTGAGCCTGTGGTGACGATAACTGACGAACGAATGGACCGATTCGAACCAAATTTGGTACACAAATCACAATCCGTAAACACTGGAAGCCTATTGCTTTTATACACAATCGAATGTTCAACCCCGCCCTAAATTTTCGAATAAAATTTTGAAAAAATCGTCGAAAAATCAAAACCACTAACAAAGTTACGCAAATAGACATTTCTTATGCAATTTTTCATTAGAAAACGATTGACATAAATTTTAGAACGCTAACATGAACCGTTCTCTAGATATTGCACATTTTTCAAAAAAATTATTAAAAAGTCATATAAAATTTAAAAAAATATTTCCTATTGAGAAACATGTTTACTTTCCATATGTAATACCATGCGATAAATTGGGTGATATCATTCTCGTGTATCTAGCTCGTTCCATTCATGAAAAAAGATAATTTGAGTAATATTTTTGTATTTGAACATCAATAATCATTTATCTGCTGTAAGAGCAACTTATTTCTTCGTCCATAACACTTGGCGAGATTTTGGCGACGAATTTAGCGGAATGTCGCCAACTTGGCGACTTTTTAAAATGTTGCCAAATTAACGAAAATCTCGCCAAATGGTTAAAAATGGCGCTAAATCGATGAAAATGACGACTATTTGTGGAAAATTCAATATCTTGGAAAGAATATTAGTATCTACTATTAAGAATATCCTATATTTTTTACTGTAAAAGTAGGAAATTCATTACATTATATAAGGAAAGTCATGTGTTGCCCACATCAGATTTTTTATTTTGGTATTAAGAATGTTGGGAGAGCCTGAGGAGAGAGTGCATTCAGATAATGCTGTCTCTTTAGATTTTCCTTGTGTAATCGCATATTTCCCCCTTGCAATCAGGAGACAACATGACATTTCTGGGAAATTTGCTGGGGACTGCCACGCCCAGCTTTTAAGGGATTTTCCTCAAAATACAGCATTTATTTGTTGGTTCGAATCT
Source organism: Amaurobius ferox (assembly GCA_951213105.1). Taxonomy (NCBI): domain Eukaryota; kingdom Metazoa; phylum Arthropoda; class Arachnida; order Araneae; family Amaurobiidae; genus Amaurobius; species Amaurobius ferox. The sequence goes on from OX578148.1 coordinate 69,027,498, forward strand.
TGATAAAAGTATGGCTGAGCTGATAGTTTGAAGAGATCGATATATAAACATGTTTAAATAGCATATTTGCCTCTTCGCTAAAGCACCATTTTCAAAACTAGAAGCAATAAAAAATAAAAATCTAATGTGGGCAGCATATGACTTTCCTTATGTAATGCAATGAATTTACTACTTTTACAGTAAAAACAAATAGATTATTTTTATAGTAGATATTTATATTCTTTCCAAGATATTGAATTCTCGTCAATGAGTCGTCATTTTCATTGATTTAGCGTCATTTTTATCCATTTGGCGAATGTTTCGTTAATTTAGCAACATTTAAAAAATCGCCAAGTTGGCGACATCCCACCAAATTCGTCGCCAAAATATCGCCAAGCGTTATGGACGGAGAAATAAGTTATTCTTAAAATAGCAGATAAATAACTATTGCTGTTCAAATACAAAAGTATTACTCAAAGTATCGCTTGTCATGAATGGAATGAGCTAGATCCACGAGAATTATGTCACCAAATTTATCGCATGGTATTACATATGAAGAGTGAACATGTTTCTCAATAGGAAGAATTTTGTCTTTATTTCATATTATTTTTGATATTTTTTTTGATAAATGTGAAATATATCGAGAACGGATCATCTTAGCGTTCTAAAATTTATGTCAATCGTTTTCTAAAGAAAAATTACATAAGAATTGTGTATTTTCTAACTTTATTAGAGGTTTTGTTTTTTTGAGGATATTTCAAAATTTCACTCGAAAATTTAGGGGGGGTTCTGAACATTCGATTGCGTATAAAAACAATAAGCTTCCAGTGTTTACGGATTGTAATTTTTGTACCAAATTTCGTTCGAATCGGTCCATTCGTCCGTCAGTTATCGTCTCCACAGACTCATTGACACACACACACACACACATACTTTCACACACACACACAGACATCACTTCAAAAATGTTAGATTCGTGATCAGGAATGCTTGAAACGTGCTCTCCCGTCGAAAACTCGAATTCGAATTTTCGACCCCGTCTCAATACTTTCCTTATATATTATTGTATATAGGGAAAGTAATAATCTGTAGTCTTTCCTGACAGATTGATAAATATAAACATTGTGGGAAAGAAATAACTCAAATAAGATATTTTTATATCACCATCTCGCGGAACATCAGTTAGTTTTTTGATCTTATTGGTTAAGATAATCGCACCGAATTTTGTAGAAATCGGTGGATATCTTCAAGTGATATTATGTTCTCTGCATGAAAACTGAATTTTCAGTGTATCGAGAATAAATTATTGCTAGTTGTTTGCAATAAATTCTAAACAATATTGTGCATCCATTTTTATCTACAGTTGATAAAATATCTATTTTTCAGATAATACAGAGTTCTGGTGGAACGAATTCCAATACAACGAAAAATCAATTTTAGCGAAATTAAAACGACCCGTGCAAGATTTGTAATATTAAAACTGAAATAATTTCCGTAAAAGCAGCATACAGTACAAGAATAATAGTTTCGACTGGTTTTAAAGGCAAAAGACAGCCTTCTTGAGATCACACAATAAGCACAACCTTCACTCGTGAGAGAAAGATCGGCAACTGATATAAACAGCAAACTTGGCTGAAAACCCTGGAGAGGATGTTTGCTCGACGGTTGCACTTCTTGTGTGACCTAACGAAGAAGGTTGTTTTTAGCTTTCGAAACGAGTCGATACTATTATTTTTGTATTGTTTGCTGTTTGTTTTGTATTGTATGTATTTTGTATTGTATGAACTGTACACTCTTATATACCAACTAACAAGTGTACAAAAAGTTTGTTTTCAAATTTTCTGTACTATAGTGAAATCCCGTTTATTAGGAATTTTATAGGGCCGCTGAAATTTATTCGTTAAAACGACTTTTTTTGTAATAACGGAATTTCACTTTTTTCAGTTAATACAAGTACTTCATCTTTATGCGCTTATCCAATAGGTTTATTTTCTATCGACCAAGCTCGATTCCAAAATGAACGTCCGCTGTATTCTTCGTCGTGGACTACTAGGCATAATGTCAAAGAATAGGGAGCACTTTCTCCTCCCATAGTCTTACGCGGCTGGCTTCATATATAAATAGAAGTCCAGGAAATGCGTTGGCACATTGTTTTTGTATTGGCGCTGTGTGTAATATTCAAAGAAGCTGTTGTTAAATTATGAAGATTGATTGTATTGTCAGTAAATTTCTATATCTACATTTAAAATCGATTACGTATTCAAAATACGAAAAGTATATATATTTTTAAGGATTTACGAAAATTCGTCTATTAATAGTATGGATTCTGTTCAAAGCGTGTTTGAAACACAATTCTTCGATATTTCCAATGGTGTTAAGTGGAATCTGAGGGATATTATTTTCGATCGCTAAGGAACCAATTTGTGCGAAGATCGCTTAAAAAGAAACTTCAACATAAATAAAAACTTAATTGAATTAAAAAAAATCGTTTCGGGGTGTCCTGGGGCTTAAACTGAAGTATCACTGTAACAAATTTCGTAGCTGTGAGTTGCTTTGATTTTCAGCTACACGATCAATCAACATACAAACCAACATCTTCTTTGATTATTATAGATAGAGCTTAGAGAGGATGAGTCATAGGTGTTCAGATTCATAGTCGAAGAACTTGAGATGAAGTCTGGTCAATAATTCATTGAATTCAAAGTTTGTTTGAAATACCATTGAGGCAATCCAGGTATCTTTAGCTTTCCAAAATATGATATATGATATTTATTTGTGGACATGTAATTAGTATATCTTATTAGTATATCTTGATATGCATTAGTATATCATGTAATTATTATACTAGTCTATTTCTAGAAAAGTCTTTTAGCATCCCTGTAACTTTGTAAGGACGCATCCCTGTAACCAGTAGTGTACGCTTTTGCTCTATCTATAATAAAGTGACAATACTACATCGAATAAAAGTGACTGTAGCCCTCCCCCCAGTACAAAATTTAAAAAGTTTGGATAACAAATTCAGCAACAAAGCTATAAAAACCAGAAAAACTATAATAACAATTAGAAAATTTTAGATCTTTGTCTAATTTGCAGAAATCGCTAATAAAACTGTTACAGAAGATATTTATTTCATATAGTATCCATATTGGGGAATTTTTGTTCTATCCCGGAGCGCCAAAATAAACAGAAACTACATGCACAGGAATGTAGTGTACAGCATGCTCAAAAGACCCCCGTCAGCAACAAACCACATTTACATTCGAAAAGTAATTTTGCTACGTACTTTGACGAACATTGCAGGTGCTACCATGTTACAATGTCTGATAACACGACCTTTTAATAGGTGTTTATTGCCTGCTATATACGCGATTCGCGCGTTTCTGGTGTCGATTATTACTAATCAGGCAATCCTCTACAACTTTGTAATTGGCAGTCAATCATTTAATCTGATGTCAATTTTTATTAATCAGGTAAACCTCTACACATTTGTAATTGACAGCCAATCATTGGACCTGATGTCGACTATCACTAATCATTTAATCCTCTACAAATTTGTAATTGGCAGTCAATCATTTTACCTGATGTCGATTATTATTAATCAGGCAAACCTCTGCAACTTTGTAATTGACAGTCAAACATTGAACCTGATATCAATTATTATTAATCAGGTAATCCTTTACAACTTTGCAATTGACAGTCTCGCTGTGTTAACTTTTGAAGCTCTTCATTAAGGGCGTGCTAATAAATTTTATTCAAACGGGAATGATTACTTTACTATAGGTAGACATAACGTGTATACTCATGGACTTTTATTTACAAAATTATTGGGGCACCGAAGGATTTTCCGAGGAACCTTGAACATAGTGACTGTATTACGCATGCTCAGGAAGACGGGTATTTTATGTTACTCCAGTAGTAGAATAGAATACAATAGTAAATCCATATTCCAAACAACAAAAAATTTCGAAGGAGAATGTGGAAAGGAAAATAGTTTTAATTAGTATGATGATCAGACAGATAGTTTTCGCATTACGACTTAGGGAAGCAGATCTCGACTCAAGATATTTGGGTTTCATCAAAGAGAAGGCTAATTAGAAAGACGAGAAGGATGTTGTAGGAGGTAGCTTATTTTCGTATCTAATTACAACTCAGTTTATATCTGTTTGGGATAATATTTCATTTTAGACATCGATTTCGGAAGAGATACATTAGATATATAATGAACATTTCAAATTGTATGTTAGTTTACATATTACACATGTAGAATTTTACTCTTAATTTCAATTAAACAATTGGAAGAACATAATATGTCTAAGATGGGATAGTATAAAACCTAAAAATTCGTCTTAAGCAGATTCCCGTCTTACACTAATTTCGCTAGTAAATGATTTGATTTTCAGAAACATAAAAAATTCCATATTAAGCAAAATCCTATTTTGAATATATTCTGTTCAAAATAGGATATTGCTTAACATAGAATTCTTAAGTTCAATTAAACAATAGGAAGAACATAATCTGCCTAAGGCAGGATAGTATGAAACCTAAAATTTCGTCTTAATTCCCGTCTTAGACTAATTTCGCTAGAAAACGATATGATTTTCAGAAACATAAAGAATCCCATATTAATCAAAATCCTAGTTTGAACCTATTCTGCTTAAAATAGGATTTTGCTTAATATATAATTCTTAATTTCAATTTAACAATTGGAGGAATATAATCTGCCTCAGACGGGGTAGTATGAAACCTGAAAATTCGTCTTAAGCAGATTTCCGCCTTACACTAATTTTGCAGGGAAATGATTTGGTTTTCAGAAACACAAAAAATTCCATATTAATCAAAATCCTATTTTGAACATATTCTGTCCAAAATAGGATTTATCTTAATATGTAATTCTGAATTCCAATTAAATAATAGGAAGAACATAATCAGCTTAAGACGGGATAGCATGAAAACTGAAAATTCGTCTTAAACAGATTTACGTCTTACACTATTTTCGATAGAAAATGATTTGATTTTCAGAAACACAAAAATTCCCATATTAAGCAAACTCTTATTTTGAATATATTCTGTTTCAAGCGGATTACAGTGGATGATGTTCACACAAAATGCAAAGAGGTTTAGAAATTTTATGCACTTTGTAATTTACAACATAATTTTATGCCTTAATGAGCTGATTTTAACAAGATTCTTTGAAGTGCTTCTCAATATCGAGTCAATTACTGCATTTAATCAATTTGTGACAGCAATTCTCCCGCTGGTACTCGGGAGGGGCACTTGGAGTTCTTGGTATTGCCGACCAAGAGTATTGAAGTATGATGAAGAACACTTAGAGTTGTCTCGAAGTTTCAGCACATAATTAAGCGACGTTCTGTGTCGTGTACTTGCTACATTCTAAAGGAAATTTGAAGTGATGATGATAACATTATACAGGATTTGTGAAATGGCGTAGTTAGAGGGAAACAAATAAGAATATATTTTTTGAAATTTAGTTAATGTAATTGCTTTTTTAAGTGAGTGTTTGATATTTGGAACATTTGTGTTTATAGCAGTTTGAAAGTATTAACAAATAATAACCTTACATTACGACGTTACGTTATTTACGTACACTACGGCGTTATTTTGTTCTTTTCATAATTTTGGGGGGAATTAATGTTCAGTGTCTTTCAGATGAAAATTTCCTGTGGTTCTAACGCATTTAATCCATGTTCAATACAGCATAAGTTTGAACTTAATACTTTAAAAAATTAAATCTAAAACCTAGAAAATGAATTATGAGAAGAAACACGTTTTTCAATGTCTTCCCCTACAAAACAGTGACTCGAGGAAAAGTAGAAAATTTATTTCAATCGCACACGAAATGAGGATGTAGATCATTTAAGGATGTAGATCATTTAAGGATGTAGTCAGCTTCAATTCAGAACAACACGAGGAAAAGTAGAAAATGATTTTTAATTCCTCACGAAATTGAATCACTATTGAGGGTGTAGGCAGATTCAATTCAAAACAATACGAGGAAAAGTAGAAAATGAATTTTAATGGCACACGAAATTGAATCATTTTAAGGGTCTAGTCAGATTCAATTTTTAATCTTTAGAGAAAGTCATAGGTGGGACGATATGTAAATGGAACATAATATATAAGAATTTGCATATTAAATATGATGCACATATCTCACAAGAGCAATTTTTCGCTTAAGACGAACAGAGTGCTGACCTCTGTAGGTACTATATATATTCAATGGCAAAACCAAAGGAGTGGAAAACCCAGACCACACGTCCAACCCGAAGGCTTGTAGTAGCTATTTTTTTGCCCGGTAGCCAAAGGAGTGTTATAAATCTCACAGGAACCCATTGAAAGGCATTAATATTCGGATAAATGGTATTTGTGGAAATGGTGAACAAAAAATTTGGTTACCAAAAATCCCCAGTGGATGTCTACAATATTTAATTAGTGGCTACACTGCTGACCACTGAATCTCGACGATATTGAAAGACTGTGACTAATACTTTGTGGATAAATGTACGACATGTGTATGGGGTAGATTCCTGATAGATTAAGTCACACTGGTTCAATTTTTTCGTGAACAGGGCGTGCTGCGGGAAGATGGAATGTATAGATATAATTCCAATATGCTGGTTGGGGTGAGTATGCTCACACCAGCACGTTTGTAAACATGTGCAATAATCATGCGTATTTTACAAATTTGAACATTTAAGGAAAGCAATTTTAGTAATTTTACAATTCAGCGTTTTGCATTAAAATCCGGGATAGCACAAGAGTTCATTGAAGAAACGTTCATTTCTTTAAGGATTACTGGTCTGTTTCTTGCTTTGGGACATAAATCCCCCCCCCCTCCCTAACAGCATTTTTTTTTCACAGTGACGTATAAACTGTATTATTTTCCATGCGAAGTATAAATAGTTTACCATTCTCAAACTTTAACGTGTAAAGTCTATAAATATTCTATCATTCTAATACTATTCCCTGTAATTATACTGTGATATTAGGGACATTTCCGAGCAATAGCACTTGGGTAAAATATGTATAAACGGCTGATCCTCATACTTCATAGAAAGGAAATTAATGAATTCCTTGTATAACTATATTGATATAACTATAACACAATATAAAATCATGGCGACTTCTATTAATTACGGAATTCATTACCACATACAAAAATCTGTAAAATAGGCATTACGAATATATGAGTATATCAAGTAGATGAATATATGAGAATACTTTGAATTATATCACCGTATGTAAATAAAATCTCAGGTAATGAGAGATAATATGGAATTGTGCTTCTTTTTAAATACTTGTTTTATTAGTAATTGTAAACCGAAAACAAATATATTATAGGATCGTGTTCCAATTATATACAACACCATCCGCGGACTGGTTTCGCGCTTATTCTGCGCTTATTAGTATTGAATTGCCAATACCTGAAAATGCAAGAATAAAACTTGCTATATACCACACTTTTATGAACATTTGTGTCAATCCATGAGTTCAGTTTCATGATACAACAGACTTTAAATTTCTTAAAGACTGTACTCAGTCTGTAAGGGTAGAGTTTATTTGCTCAGAACCTGTCTGCACTGCATTCTGAACTCAATCCTTAAGAAGGATACCGTCTCCGTGGTATAGGATTGGATTTGTTTTGCTTATATAAGTTCTTAAAATGGCTCCATATAGCCAGGTTCTTGGTGTCACTGTCAGTGCAGGTATCATTCATTCTAAGTTGACGCGAATAATAACGCGAATAGGTGTGGGGGTTCTTTTCCTTTAAAATGCCTTTATAATTGAGTTCTTTGAATACAAATAAATGCAATTCATTTTGGTTGGAGAGAGTTATGAAGAAACTACCACAATTTGGAACTTACTGAACATGTAAGTTTGATGTAGTGTGTAACACGAATGTATTGTTTCATGAAAACGACAAAATATGAAAATTTTAATATGATTTTATTTTATGTAAAATTTTATATAATAAAACAGATATGTAATTCCCCGATGAGTTTATTGATGTAGAAATTGATCCTCGCAGAAATATTTTACGAGACTTTTCGCATTCATTGAGTCCAAACCACAGATATGTAGTACGTGACGAGCGCTTATAATCAATACACATCTGTCAAAAAGCCATCAGGGATTGTAATATGGTGACACCTGTAATGTTTGCATGAGTACGCGTTAATATTCTTTCTCGTTTCCGACTGTGAATTATTGCTGACAATGAGCATTTTGAACAAGCTGTACACAGGATTCTTGTGCATGTTGTTTATGTTAGCATTCCTCAAAAGGACGGTAATTCGCCAATAACCGTAGTGTGTGAACTAAATATCATCTGTAACAGTTATATTGTCCATTCCTACTTATTAGCTAGACAATTCTGAACACATTTGTAATTGGTTTTTTTAATCAATCTCACTGTGTTGGCGAGTTTGTTAGCTAACTTTTCAAAATCCCTCGTAGCTCTGCTGCAATTACTTTCATTCAATCAGCAAGGCCACATTACATAGACCTAAAGTGTACGTTCATGGTCCATTTCGCAAACCAGGGTACTTGGACATTCCAAGAGATCCTGTATGTTACACACAGATATACTCTACGTTGCTCGTGAGTCTAATACAATTTTAAATCGTGCTGTTCGTCAAAATATATATTAATACTTTACTCCTCTAAACATATAAATGTATAAACATATTTGCTCCCTATATACGAATACATCACCATAGAAAAATCTAAAACAATTAATAATTGCCTTGTTTTGCAAAGGACATTATGTTTATAAAAATATGATCTTTAGTTAACACATGCTAAAAGGAAGACACTGAAATAGAAGAAGATATATCGAAAACTTCCTTTACCTCGCTGCAATAATCAGTTAGCCATAATCGAAGATACTTGAATGCGACAGAACTTTGCTAAAATAAAATAAATTTGCGTTTAGAAATTGAAAATATCAATAATCCATTTTATTCCTTGGCAGAAAGCATTGAAACATTATCCATAATATTTTGCTTCCATACTATTTTGCAAGTTTCAAATTTTTCCTTCAATATCGATATTACTTATGTTAGATAAATTAAATTAAAATCGTCTGCCTGATCTAATATGTTTGGAGAATAAACATTTATCATAGATTAAAAACAGGGAGTTAGAACTGAAGGCATAAAACTCGACTACGAATCAAGTTTGAAAATGTCATAATGCTTCGAGAATTATATTTAGGTGTCGTTAGTGTTAATAAAGTAACTGATATTGTTAGTTGACATAACAAAAATGCGTAGTATTTAGTGGTTATACTTAATTAGGAGTATAATTAACCAGTATTCTTTCATAGTTGTAGGATAGAGTACACAATACAGGGAGATAAAAATAAATTGAAAGGTAAAATAATTTTGAATACGTAGGAATATTCTTAATTGTTTCATTTCTATTTTGCATTGCGTCATTAGACCTTTCGCTATAGAAATGCATACAATACAGGACTACTTATCTTATCCAAGCGCCACCTGAATTATTGTTTCAAATGATATTGGCGTTTTCTTAATATGAAGTTTTAAATCCTTACTTTTACCTCCATGATTAAAAATAATATAATATCAGTGCTAAGTAACATGATACAGTTTCCTTCAATTAAGATCCAGAAAAATCGTCTGCCTAATGGGAAGAAGCGTTAATACTGTTCTGTGAAAGAGTTAATTTTGTATTTTTCTATTGATAACTCGATAAGCTTTGGGTACAGAAATTCAGAGCATGGATACAGCTAGACACATTAAATTTAAGAATAAACATACCAAATAAAAAATAATGTATCAGAAATATGAATTTGTACACAGAATAGATTGACTTTCAATTTTAAATATATAGAAGCATTCCTGTCACTGTCTGGATAAAAGTCACGGATTTGCCCCTGGCCAATTAAAGCTCTATCAAGTCAGCTACAGGTATGCTATACTCTTTTGCCCTTTTTATATTCAATTCAATAACTTATTAACTTTGACAACTAAAGATTAGAAAATGCAAGTTGTCAGCTGTATTTTACACTAGATATATGATAGAGTTTTAACTTCCTCTGTAAAATAAGCTCCAATTTTTTTAAATTTTTATTTTCTGACTCACGAGCTTATCCTAAACTTTATTAATTTCAACACATTACATTCTCACACCGTTTCGCGAGCAACATAAAATTAATGTATTATTCAAGTGCTTTTTATTTTCTGGTAGCTACTTTATCCTTTACATCTCAAAACTAATATTTATATTACCAGTAATTATTAAGCGTGTAGCTAATTATTAGCAGTTTCAGAGATAAAATGTTCTTTAAAGATTTTCATTACCTCTTAAAGATCATCGTTGATAAATTCACATAAAATTATGACAGAAAATGCATTACAGCCTTTATATTGATTTTCAAACTAAAATAATATAAAAACATTGGTAATACATATTTAAAGTGCCATCTGCTGTACACAATCGATAATCTACAAAGACGTAATTGCATTTTTTAAGTGATGAACTCTTGACAAATATATGAATAACCAATTAAAAGCTCCATAAAAGTTGATTGCTAATGGTAAGTCAATAAGCTAAGTTGCCATTAAAATGCCGTTAAATTATTTTCAGGTGTTGCAGGTGCATAATCATGATTTTTGAAACTTAATTCAAAAATGACTAATTTTTCTTAAATATTTCTGGAAATCAGTATAAACATGATGTAGGGTTACTTTGTTTGGGTTTTAATGATAAAAGTTTAAATATACTAATTAATCACCTCCATAATAATTATTTTTTCTATGCTCATATTTTGTGTAATAAACTACTATTTATTAAGTTAATGATCAGAATTTAATACGTGATAAATGGAAAATTATTTTATGATGTTGCTTAGTTAGGTTAACATGTTTCATGTGGTGAGAAACATATTTAGCTTCAAAGTAAGCGATAAATTACTTTTTCAAACTCTGTGAGTCTGTTTATACGATTTTTCACAAACGAATGAAGCGGTTCAAACGTAATTTTGTACGATTACTACAATCAGTTACTACTGGGACATTATTCATTTTAAACACAATCGAATGTTCGGAAGACCACCAAATTTTCAAATGCACTTTTGAAAAAATCGTTGAAAAATCAAGACCTTCATTAATTAAGGAAAAATAGATAATCATTCCCAAAGTAATTTTTATTAGAAAACGATGCTTCACAAAAATTACATAAAATTAAAAGCGCACTCACTATCATAGAATGTTATAAAAATGTGAACTGTTGCTTGCAAAATAAACACTCGCTGAATTTCTTTGATGAAAGCAAGCATATGTCAGCTAGTTGACTACAATTGTTTCAAGGAGGTTATAAGTTAAGTTGCCATTAAAATGCCGTTAAATTATTTTCAGGTATTGTAGGTGAATAATTATGATTTTTGAAACTTAATTCAAAAATGACTAATTTTTCTTAAATATAAGGTCCAATTTGCACAGTATGCGCCCGTAGCCACTGCTAAGGGCGCATAATGTTCTACCTGTTACATTGGCCTGAAGAAAGTGGCTTTAACGTCATTGAAACAATTGCATTCACCTAAATGATATATGTTTGCTTTCATCTAGGAAATTTTGTAAGTGTTTATCATTCATTAGGAGAAATTTCCATATGTGATATTATGTAAGAAATCTGTTCACATAATTCTCGACGATCTAGTTCATTCTGTTTGCGATAGAAGTTACCTTTCGTAATAGTTTTTATTTTTACGTCCAAGAATTCGTCTATCGCTATATATTTCACGGGATATTAATTAATTGACAGTTCTATTTTGATGAAGATTGCACGTGGTTATGAATAAGTGCTTATGTTTGTATGAACAAGTTGTTAAAAACATTGTTAAAAACATATTTTTGAATAAATTAGATGACTTTAGAAATTGTAAATACTAGTAATAATTCTCATAATTGTTTTCTACAACTTGAAATGCAACCTGACAAAACACAATCTAAAATACTACAACAACGTCCATTATTTTGCAATGAAAGAACATTGAAGTCATTACAATATGTAGTGAAAATCATGTGCTGTCCACATCAGAATTTTTTATCTTAATAGTCAGTTAAACACGAACTAAAATATATGAAATAAAAAATTTTTGAATAAAATACATGGCTTTAGAAATTGGAAATACTAGTAATTCTCATAATATTTTTTTTACAACTTCAAATGCAACCCTACAAAACCCAATCTAAAATGTAACAACGTCCATTTATAAAATTATTCTTATTAATTTTGTTATTATTTAAATCAAATAAATTAAACAAAACTAGTCTCCTTTACAATACTTTAGACTAATAAGCAATATTTTACATAACGACAATTTTATTACGTTGATACGCAAAATGAATTAGTTTTTATAAACAGCGCTTCAGAAAAATTGTTTGTGTGATATTATTTCTATAGAAGATTTAATTTTGTTTTATATTAATACCTGTACAATCCTTGATCCTAGAACCTAGACCGTGTTATCCTATTTGGTTCCCGGGGGTTATGACTCCCCCTAAAATCGCCCTCCGGTTGGCGACGCCCCTGATTACTTACAAAGGAATAATGATAGAAAATATTGAAAAGGAATCGGCACCTCAATTTTCTATGGTCAACTCAACTCTTCATTTTCCTACCCGTATTCTTCTTGGACATTACTTAACTTTCTCAAACAGTTTGGACTACTTGCACATATTTACTGGTAATTTCTTTATTTAATTTAATCTAAATTATATAATTATATTTGGTAATTGAGCATATGTTATCAATAGTTACTAACTGTTACAGTATTTAGAAACAGGCAAACAAGCATTTGTTTTAGCCAACTAGAATTAGAAGGTCAGTAGGCTTTGATAAATAATCTAAGTATGAATTAACCTCCTACTTAAGCTTAGCGATAGATTAATTTTTTGGCATGGTAGCCACGTATTATGTACTTTAATCTATTGTTTTTAGTATGCTTTGATAAATAATCTAATTATAAATTAACCTCCTACTTAAGCTTAGTGATAGATTTAGTTTTTGGCATGATAGCCACGTATTATGTATTTTAATCTATTGTTTTTTGTATTTTGCTATTGATAATTTGATTCATATATATATATATATATATATATATATATATATATATATATATATAAATTCCCCAAAAGGACAAGTAACAATGTACTCGTAAATTTCTAGAAGAGTGACAGGAGTAACGGCCGGGGGGAGTTGCGACCCCCAACACTCCGGTTAAAGCTTTTTTCCGCCATGGCAAACGCTCCCGGTAGCCGATACTCCCTACCCCATTTGCTTCATGACTCTTATTGAACCGCAAATATTACATACAAACATATGCACTTTCAATAATATGTAAATCTTTAAAAGTTTACTATTCTACGCTAAATCAAACCAAAACGCTCACTATAAAATTCCTTAACAATTAATTTAAAATACTAATGTATGAAACTACTTCAGTCGTGCCTATTTAATACTTTAAAGTCAATATATTCATGAATAATTAAATCCAAGTCTGAGTGGTTATCTTAAAAAATGGATACAAGACCTACAGTATTGTGGCAATTAATTGAGAAATGTCATTTTTTTCGTTTTATCACACGTAAGCTTAGGAAGAAGCACTCCAAATTAGCTCAGAGTTCAAATTGCAGTTATTTTTAAAGTAGCAGGTGTTCGTATGCACCTGGTAAGTAGCAGGTGTTCAAATTCCTCCGCCAGGTGGCAGGTGTTCCGCAGTGGTAGTTTCTCAGTTGTTGCAGGGCTCATTAGCGTCATGGATATCAGCGCGGAAACACGTGCTAAAGTGATTGCGCTTAGAGAACACACTTCTAAGACGTTCGAGGAAATAGGTAAAATATGTGGAGTGAGTACAGCAAGTGTCGGGAGGATCTGGAAGCGGTTTCAGGAAACAGGAAATGCTGGAACCAACCGCTCTGGAAGATGCAGCCGAAAAAGATCAACTTCGACTCGTGACGACAAAACTTTACATCGAGTGAGTGTTAAAAATCCTCGATTAACCAGTTTTGACCTGTCTAAGTCCATGGTGGCAGCTGGTGTTGATATTGCACCTTTAACAGTGCGATACAGGCTGTTAAAACGCGGACGGAGAGCACGTCGACCGTACAAGAAGCAGCTTCTGACGCTTCACATGAAGAAAAAAAGGTTGGAGTGGGCACGGAAATACAAAACATGGACTGAGAAGGACTGGGAGAAAGTTCTCTTTTCTGACGAAACACATTTTGTGGTTCAGGGATTTAGATCTATGTTCGTGAGAAGGAGCCAAGGAGAACCTCTCAATCAGCACCACATCAATCAAGCATCCGCCTAAAAAGATGTTTTGGGGTTGTTTCAGCGTTTTGGGGACAGAATCTCTTGTTCCCGTAGAGGGAATGATGAACAGTGCCAGTTACGAAGTCATATTGACCCGAAAAGTGCTTCCAACCATGGCTAAACTGTGGCCGAACGGAGATTGCGTTTTCCAACAAGACAGTGCGCCATGTCACACTTCGAAGCGAATCAAAAATTTCTGCTCAAAAAAAATATTACCGTACTGGATTGGCCCGGGAATTCACCAGACTTGAATCCCATAAAAAAATTGTGGGCTATTGTCAAAAAACGGCTTCACAAATTTGACTGTACGACGATGGACAAGCTAATTTCGGCCGTTATTGACATATGGTTCAGAGACGTTGAAATTAAAACTACATGTGCTAGTCTAGTACATTCCATGCCGAAACGTGTCTGTGATGTTATAAAGTCTCGGGGAGGTCATATCACTTATTAGTTTTAAATGTATCCATAGAAAACTTGATTAAAACTGAATTTTATAAAAAAATCTGCATTTCTCAATTAATTGCCACAATACTGTATTAGCTACAATTATTGCCATATAAATACTGATGTATGAAATTTCTTCTCTCGTGGTTATTTAATCCTTTAAAAACCATATATTCAAAACTAATGTTTGAAACCCAAGTCAGAGTGGTTGTTTATTAAATTGAATACAAAACCTATTGGCAACATTTTCGTCTTATAAATACTAATGTATGAAATTACTTCACTCGTGGTTATTTTAATACTTTAAAATCAATATATTCAAGACCAATGAAATCCGTGTCAGAGTGGTCAATTTAAAAAAATGGATACAAGACCTATTGGCAACATTATCGCCATATAAATTCTAATGTATGGAATTACTTCACACGTGGTTATTCAGTACTTTAAAAACAATATGTTCAAGACTAATTAAATCCAAGTCAGAGAAGTTATTTTTTTAAAAAATGGATTAAAGACCTATTGGCAACATTATCGCCATATAAATACTAATGTATGAAATAACTTCACTAGTGATTGTTTAATACTTTAAAATCAATATATTCAAGGCTAATGACATCCAAGTCAGAGAGGTTATTTTTAAATATTGGATACAAGACCTATTGACAATATTATCACCATATAAATATATAAATAAATAAACACATAAACACGCTATAGTCCAGACACTTCGCAAAACACCTTCCCATGGAACAACAGGTAGTATATATATATATATATATATATATATATATATATATATATATATATATATATATATATATATATATATATATATATATATATATATATATATGTAATAAAAAGGTTTGAAGGTCCAATGAAAGAAAAGTGAGAAGCTGTAACTCGAAAATCCTAACTTTATAACAGACATACAAAATAAAAGTATAAAACAGTAAATCTTCAAATAAATGGAAAAAAAACACAAATTTCGAATCAAATGAATTTTGCATTGTCACATTAAATGAATTTTGCATTGTCATTCCTATTTACACATTGTTTTACATTTGCATATTTGCAAAGTATCCTTATAATATTTTAAGTTTGCTACGGTATTTATAACACACACACACACACACACATATATATATATAATGATGATAAATATAATTTTACTGAATTATTTACATACAGTACTTCATTCTAAGATATGACGAACGCAGACATAAAATAGTTTTATTTAAGGAGACTCACAGGAATTTTTGAAAGATTAGCAGCAGTGAACTTCTTTACTTAACACCAAACGCACATATTGTTTAGAGATTTATATTTAAGGTCTATTTCTATGCTTATACGTATTTATCTATAATACCCATAATTCGAGAAACATAAAGTTCTGCGGGAATATCCAAACTGATTTCCATTCGAAACGAACTCAGTTATTCAGAAATTATCGAGAAACTTTCGGAAATTTAAATCCGTATAATCGTGGAAAGAATTGCGCTTTGGTAATCCATTTTAATCCGCATTTCGTTTTGAAGCTATCTCTTAAAATCAACGTAGCGTTGCAACTGCTGAAATACGTAGTTTCAAAATAGGGATTTTAGTTGAAATTCGCTTTCCCGAAATACTGCGGTTTAATGAGTGGAGAAATTATCTTTCAATGTATTAGGAGTGAGAGGTTCCTTCAGATTATCTCATATACTCTTATTTAATTATGTCACAGCCAGGTTAACAGTATCTCAGGTTTTAGGCACAAAAGTAAATTTGGTTCTCTCGCTTGTATATTCACTCGGTAGTGGGGCGCGGTAGCCCATTGGTTAGCGCGCTGGAGTTGCACTCGGTAGGCCCGGGTTCGATTCCAGCCACTGCCAAAACTGGCGCCGTGTTCATGCGGAGTACGATCACGTTAAACATGTGGGTCCGAAAGTCCTTCCGAGAGGTTGGTGGTAGGGGAAGGAGGGTACGGTCCCTGTGGATGCCTCCCCCACTGAGTTCCGGTCTAAATTGGGTGGCACTTCCCGACCGTCCAAACAGTTACCTTACACCTTTCTGGTAGGTCGGACGGTCTGGGTTTCAACAACAACAACTCACTCGGTGGTGTAGCGTGATGAAATGTATAGAAAGTCAAAGAAGAGCCATAGAGGAGCCATAGAAACCAGGAAAACCTTAGAGAAGCCATAGAAACCAGGAAAACCAAGAAGAGCCATCGAAACCAGGAAAACCATAGAGGAGCCATAGAAACCAGGAAAACCATAGAGGAGCCATAGAATCCAGGAAAACCATAGAGGAACCATAGAAACCAGGGATCAAAATTATCAAGTAATAAGTTTCTTGCTGTACATTTTAACATGGTTACAGATGAAACAACATTATAATAACAAAATTAAAAGGAAAATAAATAATGACATTTTGCAACAATTTTGTTATTACAGCGAAATCCCGTTTTTACATATCTCTGTGGAACCTTTGAAGAACGTTTTATGCGGGAAAACACAATGCACGTTTAAACTCAATTTTAACTAGTATATAAAAATTAAGGTAAATAAGTAAGAAAATAAAAATACCACTTACCAAGTTTTAACTTTTCACGTGTAAATTTGAGACTGCATGAGAAAAAGCCCAAACGTATCGAATTTATATTAAACTTTATTAGAAAAATAACAAACATATAAAAAATGCGAAAATACCCATAATTTAGCGATTCTATTCCTTAAACACATAGAGATTCTCTCATTTGAATCTCCTTTTGTTTATTTGCAACGGAAAAAATATTTTTACATTCATTTCATATAATATATAGCCAAAGTGAAAGTCACTTGTTTGTAAATTAGTTTGGTAAACACTGCCCATTTTATTTCACCTAACGCTTCAATACTGTGTACAATAAGTATACATATAGCCGTGTTTTCTGACAGACTGAGGTATTTTTGAAAATATATTTATAGTAAACTTTATTGCTGACAGTTTGTCGCCATTTACAAAATACTTTTAGTAAAACAATATTAGTTTTTTTTATATCTTCCCAGTTGTTCCTTGTTTAAATTTAAAATGAATTTTGTCTAAATTGGTTTTCAAAAGGCTTTTTGTTGCTCATAAGAATTTAAACATGCCAGATTTTAAGGCGATTCCTTTATTTTTACTTTCCTTATATACATAATGTATAAGGAAAGTATTGTGACGGGGTCGAAAATTCGAATTCGAGTTTTCGACGGGAGAGCACGTTTCAAGCATCCCTGATCACGAACCAAACGTTTCTGAGGTGATGTCTGTGTGTGTGTGTGTGTGTGTGAAAGTATGTGTGTGTGTGTCAGTGAGTCTGTGGAGACGATAACTGACGAACGAATGGACCGATTCGAACGAAATTTGGTACATAAATCACAATCCGTAAACACTGGAAGCCTATTGTTTTTATATGGAATAGAATGTTCAGAACCTCCCTAAATTTTCGAGTGATTTTTGTATCAAATTTCATTCGAATCGCTCCATTTGTTCGCGAGATATCGTCTCCACAGACTCACTGACACACAGACACACACACACATATATTTTCACACACACAGACATCACCTCAAAAACGTTTCATTCGTGATTAGGGATGCTTGAACCGTGCTCTCCCGTTGAAAACTCGAATTCGAATTTTCGATCCCATCATAGTATTGTGACGGGGTCGAAAATTCGAGTTTTCGACGAGAGAGCACGTTTCAAGCATCCCTGATCACGAATCGAACATTTTTGAAATTATGTCTGTGTGTGTGTGTGTCATTGAGTCTGTGGAGACGATAACTGACAAACGAATGGACCGATTCGAACGAAATTCTGTACACAAATTACAATCCGTAAACACTAGAAGCTTATTGCTTTTATACGCAATCGAATGTTCAGAACCCCCTAAATTTTCGAGTCAAATTTTGAAAAAATCGTCAAAAAATCAAAACCGCTAATAAAGTTACGCAAATAGACATTTCTTATGTAATTCTTCATTAGAAAACGATTGACATAAATTTTAGAACGGTAACACGAACCGCTCTCGAGATATTGCATATTTAAAAACAATATCAAAACGCTACATAAAATAAAAAAAATATATATTTTCTATTGAGAAACATGTTCACTTTTCATATGTAATACCATGCGATAAATTGGGTGATATCATTCTCGTCGATCTAGTTCGTTCCATTCATGAAAAAAGATACTTTGAGTAATACTTTTGTATTTGAACGCCAATAGTCATTTATCTGCTGTAAGAATAACTTATTTCTCCCTCCATAACGATTGGCGAGATTTTGGAGACGAATTTGGCAAAATGTCGCCAACTTGGCTACATTTTTAATTGTTGCCAAATTAACAAAAATCCCGCCAAATTGATAAAAATGACGCTAAATCAATGAAAATGACGACTAATTGAAGAAAATTCATTATTTTGGAAAGAATATAAGTATCTACTATAAGAATAGCATTCTTTTAACTGTAAAAGTAGTAAATTCATTGCATTATATAAGGAAAGTCATGTGTTGCCCACATCAGATTTTTTTTTATATAGATATTGTAATTTTTGTGAAAAATTAAAATTTCTAATTTCTTAAGAATGGCTCGTTAAAAATACTAAAATAGTACTCCTTTATTTCTGGTAAAAAAAAAACCCTTCATAATCACTCTCCAATAATATAATACTAGTTTATATATACACTGCTCACAACTGAAATTGCAACAGTATGAAGAAATTAATATACGCTTATGAACTTTACAGAATATAATTGTAACAGTTACCTTACACCTTTCTGGTAGGATGGACGGTCTGGGTCTCAACAACAACAGAATATAATTGTGTAACATGGAGATGTACAAATGATGAAAAAATCATACCTGGAAAATGAAAGCTTGGAACTTTATTGACATTAGATCAAAATGGAATAGGTCCACTGCGAGCGACTATGCAGGGTTGAATGCGACGAGGCATCCCGTCAATGAGATGCTCAATAGTGTGCTGAGAGATGGCATTCCACACATCATGCAATTTAGCTTGTAAATGAGCATGGTTTGCTGAAATTGGGAGTTCTCGTAATCGGCGACCCATGATATGTCCAATTGGCGACAAATTCGGGGAATATGCTGGCCAAGGCAGGATATCAAAACGTTGTATACTATTCATAGTTACCCGTGCAGTATGTGGCCTGGCATTTTCCTCATGAAAAATCAGTCCAGGCCTGGTTGACAGATATGGCTGTAGTACAGGTCTCACAATGCCAGAGACGTATCGTTGTGTTGTGATACTGCCAGAAACGTGGACCGAAGGTGTTCGTCGACCAAATGTTATTCCACCTCAAACCATGATACCACTTAGGGGGCTATGTCGAAAGTCGAAAACCCAGACCGTCCGACTCGTCCTTAGATATGAGCAGCAATTTGGACGGCCGGATAGGCGGGCTATGCTACGACTGATAGAAAAATAAATAGTTTCCTGGTGGCGTTGTTGAAAGTGCCGCCTTACGCGAGTACGGCCATCTGGCATTCCAAAATAGAATCGTGATTCATCCGTGAACAGAATATTTCGCCACTCTGTCGATCAATTGCGTATCATTTGACACCAGTAGAGGCGACGTAATCGGTGAAGAGGTTGAAACGGTAGGTGCCGAAAAGATCGTCTACCTCGGATACGTGCATCATACAACCGGTTTCGAATTATTTGCGTCGAAACCACATTGCCTGTAGTGTGGGATAAATGTCATTATAACACGGTTGCTATGAAAAAGGCTCCCGTGCAACGATTCTAAGAAGCATACGATCTTCATGTGGTGTGGTACACCTGTAAGCTCCACTACCTGCTCTTCGTGTTGTTCGTTGTCTCTCACGAACCGTAACACGCACCGTTGAACTGTGTTCACATCACGATCCAATTGTTCAGCGATCCTTAGAAGGCTCATTCCACTCTCACATAAAACAATACTTTGTTGCTGTTCCGTTGACAACAACAGAACGTATGCGGCATTCCGACGTACTCGTGGCATACTATGATGATTTTTACAACCCGAAACGCTACAGTATAGCTGTGATATCGCTCCTCCTTGACCTGACGCTTCTATGCTGCTCGGCAAGGTGTTACGGTACTATGCCTAACGAAACTGTGATCATTTGCATATATCGCCTTGCTGTTTCCAATCCCTGATTGACTGATTGACATAAAGCTAGACCTACAACTTTAGGGTGTTGCGAAT
Organism: Amaurobius ferox; assembly: GCA_951213105.1. Lineage (NCBI taxonomy): Eukaryota > Metazoa > Arthropoda > Arachnida > Araneae > Amaurobiidae > Amaurobius > Amaurobius ferox. The sequence goes on from OX578148.1 coordinate 69,048,497, forward strand.
TCAGTTATGAGCAGTTTATATAAAAATTATTATCAAATATAACCTATATGTAGATATAAACTATAACTAGTCCATAATCGTTCGTACACGCTGGTTTCCAACACATGGCGACTAAAACTTTTGCAACAACTTAAGAATATTATCAGCGATTTGAGCAAAATTCGATGAAAATCTATCTTATACAGTAATCAATAAAGAATGATTCTAACATGTACATAAAACATTTATTTCCTATAAATGTCGGTACATGAACGATAAGGTCAGAAGTAATGGGACAAAATGAAATAGTCTGCCTCAATGTAGAATGAAATCACTTTTTACAGTAATAACGAAGAACATACAACGATATTTCATATTGTTTATGATGGTATCCAGGGGCTCAGTTGGTAATAAAAACCACTCTTCCTTAAATGATATTCTAGGCTCTACATGGTTTCGAGGAGGGCAGCAACACGTCTTAGCATATTCCCCTTAGCGGTGCTATGCGCGCACTTGGCAACATAGCCTTCTTGCAACTGTACTTTAGCAGATGTGTCCAGAAATTGACAAAAGGAAGGAAATCTTCGCCAAAAAATTGCAATAAAAAGTGAAACTGCAATTGAAGGTTCCCCCTTAAAATACGAGTAGAATGGGAAGAGTAAAATAAATAGTTGGTTGTGCTGCAGAATTTATTGTTTGAATGTTTTATTCGAACTATCTTCATAACTTCGATTCTCGCCAGTTGTATAGAGAAAGACTTTTTGTCCTGAAAATTATTGAATTCAAAAATTTAATGTATGAGCATATTTTAAGACATCCAGATTGCCATAATTCGTTGTCTACTTCTACGAAACTGCCACTGTAATTAGCATTCATCTGTAATGTGTGGTAGCGGTTTCAGAACCAAACTGCATGTACTGATTCCGCTACACACAAGACCATGATCGTAAATTTAGCAGACCAAAAAATACTGTAATTAACATTTTTAACTTCATTATAAACACAAATATTTAACTCCAGGTTCATTTTCGAAAAGCTTCCCAGTTTAGGAGAATTATATCCTAAATGATATACAGTGAGTAAAACATGAAAGAAATGCAAAAAAAACAGGCACATTTATCAACAAATAATACTTTTATTTAAGGATTTGCAAATTTAGTATATAAGTATTTATCTCTCAATTATTAACCACAAAACTCAGAGCTTCATTTATCATTAATAACATTCTTAATTAATGCTCTGTTTCAGAAAATATATTAATCAATATTTAATTTTTATCAATATGCAAATATTTCTTAATCATCAATTAAAATCAACCATAAATGTACTTTTAATTCCGTGCTTATTATAACAGGATAAATATTCTTCCATGCCTGTGAATCAGCGGAACTTCTTGTTCCGAACAAAAACAATTTACCTGAGCTCCGATTAAATTAATAAACTGCAGACAAAGTTCCTTACAGGAAAACACGGTCGAAGGCCGAATCAAATAGTCCAAAAGTTGGATTTACTGACTTCCTTCATAACATGGCACTCAGCCAGAACTATCGCGGAAAGCTCTAATTCCAAAGCCACCGGGATTCAACGTCAGGTTTTCCTGTAATAAAAAATTAAATTTAAAACAGTTGAAAATGAATTGTCGAAATTTTCCAGGTTCTTCTCTATTCAGCTCCAGTAAGGCAGGGCGGTTTCATTTGAAACAATTGCCCATCTCCGCCAGCTTAGCCATTTTGGCCAAAACCCTTTGTCTATAATTTAGACAAATTTTCACGATGCGTCCAACTTCATCGGATTCTCCAGCTCCACTCCTCTGGGTCTCTCGAGGCCCAGCCGAACAATTCTCCTTGCGCCGCTTCCTGATTGGACAGGCAAGCGCGCCCCAGTAACAGGCGATCACTCCAAGCACACGTCACGCGTCTCAGCCCAGACATAAATCCTAGACACTTCAACGAATTCTCGACAAAACTCGGTTTTCAGTGCGAAATCAATACGAACAAGTCCTAGCGAAAACACAGCACAGGCACGGAAGGAGAGAAAGATGTTTCTCTCTTTGAAAAACACGAAAAGGCTCATGGCGCAGAAATGCGACATGACAGCTCTCCCCTCCTGGGAGGCAAAAATTTTCCGAAAACAGTGAGGAAAATTTTTCTCTCACACAAAAACACAAAAACACAAAAATTTACAAAGAGTTTTAGGAACCTGTAAGTGTAAAATAATTTAGAACAAAATTTTGGGCGAGAAGACGAGACGTCTTCGCCTTCTCAAAACAACGACACTGCAGATCTGAATGACGGGCCCTGCCATTCATCACCACAGGTACAGACCAAAAGAAAACCAAAAGGATGACAAGATGTCACCGCATCTTAAAGGATCCTTTACAAAAATTTACACTTAAATACACAAAAATACAGAAAAATTTGTCAAGGCACTTTGCCTGACAACAAAAGGTCTCAATCAACACATTGAGATCAACCAGATGATGCGAAGCGAAAACATGATATGATATGAATACAATAAAGTTATACAATATAAACAATTCGAAAAATTCAAAATTTCAAACATTTGTCACTTTCAAAACACACAAGTGACACAAAACAATTCTTAATTTTCATCAAAAAGGGATTAAATATTTTGAAAATTAATTTTTTTAAATTAAATTTGTCACAATCAAGTAATGAGATTCTTCACTCATTCAAAAATTGTCTCACCTTTTGAGAACAAAGTCATTTTCAATATTTCAATTTTTCAATTTCAACTTTTCATTTCAAAACTTTCATTTCAATTTTAAACTTTCACTTTAAATTACTTTCAAATTTTCAACACATTAACTTTAAATTACATTTACTTTCAATTTATCAACATTTCAACTTTCATTCAACATTAACTTTAATTTAACTTATTTTTGACATCAAACCATTTCAGAATTTTCTTATTCTGACTCAACTTTCATAACTTTAAATTATTCATTTACATTTAAATCATTCAATTTATCTTAAAATTTCAATTTACTTTACTTTCAAAAACTTTCTCTGAAATTATTTCAAACAAGTGATCACTTCATGTGTCACAACACAAAAATTTACATTCAAACACATTTGTCTGCTGAGAGAGAGAAAGAGAAAAATTCCCTTGAAATTCACGTCAGTTATGTAAGAGAGCAGGAACACATCCAAAGAGCAAACTCAACGGGGACTAACGAGTTGCCAAGAACAAAAGGGAGTGTAAAAAGATAAAAAAAAATACTCGCGTGCAGGATGCAGAGGCCGCAAAACAGGACGCCAGGACACGCCTCAGAAGCCACGGATATCAAAATTTTTGGACAGCTTGCGCTGACCCCATCATCGTCATCATCATCATCTTCTTCATCATCATCATCCTCATCAGGCTTCACCAGTTTCCCACCTGGCCAACACAACCGTCCTAGGTGGGCTCGGAACAAGTTGTCGTCAAGGACTCCAGTCCTGCAGCTTACACCGGGAAATTAATTTGCCCAGCTGCTTCTTCATCTGTGATCCGAGTAAATATGTTCATGTGTTTGTGTCCACCAGCCAGCTTTCCAGAAAAAGGGGTTGCAGTATTACAAAATGATGACTCACTGAAATTTGTGTAGATGTTTGAAAACTGCTGGTCAAAAAAAAAAAAAAACAATGTGAAATGGAATTTCAAGAAAACAAATTTCAACAACACATCAGCCAAAAATTTTCACCTCTCTCAGCAACAAGATTCAAAAACATTTATCAAAAGAGATCATTTACTTTTGATCTTCAAAAAAAAGTTCATTAAATTTCAAAAATTCTCAAATTCAAAACTTTCCACTTTCAATTTCAATTTACTTAAGTTACTTCAATTACTTTATATTACTTTATACTAACTTCAATTTTACTTTAACAAAATCATTTACTTTTTTCAAAATTCAAAAATTTCCTCCTTTTACTTAGGGGAACAAATCAAAAACCAACACCATTTCAATTATTTCATGAACTTAAATAAGTAATCAAAACATTTTTTTCACAATTAAACACAACAAAATAATCAAAGTCAATCAAAACAGGACTCTCGAAAAATTTTAAAGTCCAAGGAGAGTCAATTAACAAAATTTACTTATTATTTAAATTACAATATAAACATTTATAAATTACTAGCCGCCTTTGGCGACCAGCCTGTTCGCTACCCTTGAAAATTCTGACCGTGGCAAACTCGTTGGCGCGACCTACCAGAAAGGTGTAAGGTAACTGCTTGGAAGGCCAGGAAGTGCCGCACAATTTAGACCGGAACCCAATGGGGGAGGCATCCAAAGAGACCGTACCCTCCTTCCACTACCACAAACCTCTCGGAAGGACTTGCAGTCCCACACGTTTAACGTGATCGTACTCCGCGTGAACACGGCTGCAGTTTTGGCAATGGCGGGAATCGAACCCGGGCCTACCGAGTGAAATTCCCGCGCGCTAACCACTGGGCTACCGTGCCATCCGCGACAATCTCCATAACTTTATTTTTATTCGGCAATTTTGGGAATCGAACCCGGGCCTACCAAGTGCAAATCCCGCGCACTAACCACTGGGGTACTTCACCCTCCGCGATATTCTTCATAACTTATTTTTTATTCACCCAATTTAGACCGGAACCAAGTGGGAGAAGCATCCACAGGGACCGTACCCTTCTTCCCCTACCACCAACCTCTCGGAAGGACTTACAGACCCACATGTTTAACGTGATCGTACTCCGCGTAAACACGGCGGCAATTTTGGGAATCGAACCCGGGCCTACCGAGTGCAATTTCCGCGCGCTAACCATTAGGCTACTTTGCCCTACGCGACAATCTCCATAACTTTCTTTTTATTCATCCAATTTAGACCGTACCCTCCTTCCCCTACCACCAACTTCTCGGAAGGACTCACGGACCCACATGTTTAACGTGATCGTACTCCGCGTAAACACGGCGGCAATTTTGGGAATCGAACCCGGGCCTACTGAGTGCAATTCCCGCGCGCTAACCACTGGGCTTCTTCGCCCCCAGCGACTATCTCCATAACATTCTTTTTATTTACCCAATTTAGAACGGAACCCAGTGGGAGAGGCATCCACAGGGACCGTACCCTCCTTCCCCTACCACCAACCTCTCGGAAGGACTTCCGGACCCACATGTTTATCGTGATCGTACTCCGCGTGAACACGGCGGCAGTTTTGGAAGTGGCGGGAATCGAACCCGGGCCTACCGAGTGCAATTCCTGAGCGCTAACCACTGGGCTGCCTCGCCCTCCGCAACTTTCTTTATATTCACCCAATTTAGACGGGAACCCTGTGAGGGAGGCATCCACAGGGACCGTACCCTCCTTCCCCTACCACCAACCTCTCGGAAGGACTTCCGGACCCACATGTTTATCGTGATCGTACTCCGCGTGAACACGGCGGCAGTTTTGGAAGTGGCGGGAATCGAACCCGGGCCTACAGAGTGCAATTCCTGAGCGCTAACCACTGGGCTGCCTCGCCCTCCGCAACTTTCTTTATATTCACCCAATATAGACGGGAACCCTGTGAAGGAGGCATCCACAGGGACCGTACCCTCCTTCCCCTACCACCAACCTCTCGGAAGGACTTACGGGCCCACATGTTTAACGTGATCGTATTCCGCGTGAACACTTCGGCAGTTTTGGCAGTGGCGGGAATCGTACCCGGGCCTACCGCTAACTTCCCGCGCGCTAATTTACAATTTAAAATGACCATATGCTCTCTAAGCTCTTAATTCCATCATCCTCATTCCATTGTTCCATCATTTAAAATATCCATAAAATATAAATATCCATCGTTCCATCATTTAAAATATCCATAAAATTAAAATATCCATCGTTCCATCATTTAAAATATCCATAAAATTAAAATATCCATTTAAAAAATCCATATCGTTCCATCATTTAAAATATAAATATAATAATTTCTACAGTGCATATGTTAAGCTCTTATTTCATTTAAAATCGGAAGCGCGGGAAACGGAAAGTAAAAACTAATTCGGTTTCTTATTGTCCCACCCATCGCTATGCATATACAGAACCGTGACGTCACCTCCACCTTGACGTCCCCACCCACCACCTTCCCTGCTTCAGCGGGGGAGAAACGAGCGGTACGCCGAGCGGAACGCCGAGAAATATGAAATCATGACGTCTTTAAAAATGCGATCCTGAAGGCAATTTTCATTATTTCTGGACCAGATTAGACTTGTAAGAATGCCAGATATTTCAGCTTTCTAAAAATGTAAATTATTAGTCGAAATTATGAGTACTTTTTACTATGCGAGAATTTAAAAACCAAAAATCGTTTTTTTGAGCCAAAAGTGACTTTTGTTTTAAAATCTTTAAAAAATATTAGAAATCGAAATGGAGATTTGAAATTGATATATTTGTACTCGCAATTGTCTGCTCTTTCCGATGGTGTGAGTTGTTTTTTTCTACGACGTCTAGATCGTGGAGAAAAAAGGGCAAAAAGGGCAAAAAAAGGTCGAAATCGCATAAAACATTAAATAAATAAAAAAATAATTAGAATTTTGAAAATCGGTTTTCACGTGTCCCCTTCCCTCCCCCCCGGGTCTCCGATTGCCAAATTTCGTAGCTCTCCGACGCGCGGTCGCGAAACGTATAGTGTATAAGACAGACACACACACACACACACACACAGACATTGCCTTTTATTATTTAAGACTAGCCGCTTTTGGCGACCAGCCTGTTCGCTACCCTTGAAAATTCTGACCGTGGCAAACTCGTTGGCGCGACCTACCAGAAAGGTGTAAGGTAACTGCTTGGAAGGCCAGGAAGTGCCACACAATTTAGACCGGAACCCAATGGGGGAGGCATCCAAGGAGACCGTACCCTCCTTCCCCTACCACAAACCTCTCGGAAGGACTTGCAGTCCCACACGTTTAACGTGATCGTACTCCGCGTGAACACGGCTGCAGTTTTGGCAATGGCGGGAATCGAACACGGGCCTACCGAGTGAAATTCCCGCGCGCTAACCACTGGGCTACCGTGCCATCCGCGACAATCTCCATAACTTTATTTTTATTCGGCAATTTTGGGAATCGAACCCGGGCCTACCAAGTGCAAATCCCGCGCACTAACCACTGGGGTACTTCACCCTCCGCGATATTCTTCATAACTTATTTTTTATTCACCCAATTTAGACCGGAACCAAGTGGGAGAAGCATCCACAGGGACCGTACCCTTCTTCCCCTACCACCAACCTCTCGGAAGGACTTACAGACCCACATGTTTAACGTGATCGTACTCCGCGTAAACACGGCGGCAATTTTGGGAATCGAACCCGGGCCTACCGAGTGCAATTTCCGCGCGCTAACCATTAGGCTACTTTGCCCTACGCGACAATCTCCATAACTTTCTTTTTATTCATCCAATTTAGACCGTACCCTCCTTCCCCTACCACCAACTTCTCGGAAGGACTCACGGACCCACATGTTTAACGTGATCGTACTCCGCGTAAACACGGCGGCAATTTTGGGAATCGAACCCGGGCCTACTGAGTGCAATTCCCGCGCGCTAACCACTGGGCTTCTTCGCCCCCAGCGACTATCTCCATAACATTCTTTTTATTTACCCAATTTAGAACGGAACCCAGTGGGAGAGGCATCCACAGGGACCGTACCCTCCTTCCCCTACCACCAACCTCTCGGAAGGACTTCCGGACCCACATGTTTATCGTGATCGTACTCCGCGTGAACACGGCGGCAGTTTTGGAAGTGGCGGGAATCGAACCCGGGCCTACCGAGTGCAATTCCTGAGCGCTAACCACTGGGCTGCCTCGCCCTCCGCAACTTTCTTTATATTCACCCAATTTAGACGGGAACCCTGTGAGGGAGGCATCCACAGGGACCGTACCCTCCTTCCCCTACCACCAACCTCTCGGAAGGACTTCCGGACCCACATGTTTATCGTGATCGTACTCCGCGTGAACACGGCGGCAGTTTTGGAAGTGGCGGGAATCGAACCCGGGCCTACAGAGTGCAATTCCTGAGCGCTAACCACTGGGCTGCCTCGCCCTCCGCAACTTTCTTTATATTCACCCAATATAGACGGGAACCCTGTGAAGGAGGCATCCACAGGGACCGTACCCTCCTTCCCCTACCACCAACCTCTCGGAAGGACTTACGGGCCCACATGTTTAACGTGATCGTATTCCGCGTGAACACTTCGGCAGTTTTGGCAGTGGCGGGAATCGTACCCGGGCCTACCGCTAACTTCCCGCGCGCTAATTTACAATTTAAAATGACCATATGCTCTCTAAGCTCTTAATTCCATCATCCTCATTCCATTGTTCCATCATTTAAAATATCCATAAAATATAAATATCCATCGTTCCATCATTTAAAATATCCATAAAATTAAAATATCCATCGTTCCATCATTTAAAATATCCATAAAATTAAAATATCCATTTAAAAAATCCATATCGTTCCATCATTTAAAATATAAATATAATAATTTCTACAGTGCATATGTTAAGCTCTTATTTCATTTAAAATCGGAAGCGCGGGAAACGGAAAGTAAAAACTAATTCGGTTTCTTATTGTCCCACCCATCGCTATGCATATACAGAACCGTGACGTCACCTCCACCTTGACGTCCCCACCCACCACCTTCCCTGCTTCAGCGGGGGAGAAACGAGCGGTACGCCGAGCGGAACGCCGAGAAATATGAAATCATGACGTCTTTAAAAATGCGATCCTGAAGGCAATTTTCATTATTTCTGGACCAGATTAGACTTGTAAGAATGCCAGATATTTCAGCTTTCTAAAAATGTAAATTATTAGTCGAAATTATGAGTACTTTTTACTATGCGAGAATTTAAAAACCAAAAATCGTTTTTTTGAGCCAAAAGTGACTTTTGTTTTAAAATCTTTAAAAAATATTAGAAATCGAAATGGAGATTTGAAATTGATATATTTGTACTCGCAATTGTCTGCTCTTTCCGATGGTGTGAGTTGTTTTTTTCTACGACGTCTAGATCGTGGAGAAAAAAGGGCAAAAAGGGCAAAAAAAGGTCGAAATCGCATAAAACATTAAATAAATAAAAAAATAATTAGAATTTTGAAAATCGGTTTTCACGTGTCCCCTTCCCTCCCCCCCGGGTCTCCGATTGCCAAATTTCGTAGCTCTCCGACGCGCGGTCGCGAAACGTATAGTGTATAAGACAGACACACACACACACACACACACAGACATTGCCTTTTATTATTTAAGACTAGCCGCTTTTGGCGACCAGCCTGTTCGCTACCCTTGAAAATTCTGACCGTGGCAAACTCGTTGGCGCGACCTACCAGAAAGGTGTAAGGTAACTGCTTGGAAGGCCAGGAAGTGCCACACAATTTAGACCGGAACCCAATGGGGGAGGCATCCAAAGAGACCGTACCCTCCTTCCCCTACCACAAACCTCTCGGAAGGACTTGCAGTCCCACACGTTTAACGTGATCGTACTCCGCGTGAACACGGCTGCAGTTTTGGCAATGGCGGGAATCGAACACGGGCCTACCGAGTGAAATTCCCGCGCGCTAACCACTGGGCTACCGTGCCATCCGCGACAATCTCCATAACTTTATTTTTATTCGGCAATTTTGGGAATCGAACCCGGGCCTACCAAGTGCAAATCCCGCGCACTAACCACTGGGGTACTTCACCCTCCGCGATATTCTTCATAACTTTCTTTTTATTCACCCAATTTAGACCGGAACCAAGTGGGAGAAGCATCCACAGGGACCGTACCCTTCTTCCCCTACCACCAACCTCTCGGAAGGACTTACAGACCCACATGTTTAACGTGATCGTACTCCGTGTAAACACGGCGGCAATTTTGGGAATCGAACCCGGGCCTACCGAGTGCAATTTCCGCGCGCTAACCATTGGGCTACTTTGCCCTACGCGACAATCTCCATAACTTTCTTTTTATTCATCCAATTTAGACCGTACCCTCCTTCCCCTACCACCAACTCCTCGGAAGGACTCACGGACCCACATGTTTAACGTGCTCGTACTCCGCGTAAACACGGCGGCAATTTTGGGAATCGAACCCGGGCCTGGTAACTGGTTGGACGGCCAGGATGTGCCACCCAATTTAGACCGGAACCCAGTGGGGGAGGCATCCACAGGGAACGTACCCTCCTTCCCCTACCACCAACCTCTCGGAAAAACATACGGTCCCATATGTTTAACGTGATCGTACTCCATGTCAGTGGCGGAAATCGAACCCGGGCCTACCGCGTGCAATTCCCGCGCGCTAACCACTGGGCTACTTCGCCCTCCGCGACAATCTCCATAACTTTCTTTTTATTCACCCAATTTAGACCGTACCCTCCTTCCCCTACCACCAACCTCTCGGAAGGACTCACGAACCCACATGTTTAACTTGATCGTACTCTGCGTGAACGTGGCGTAAGTTTTGGCAGTGGCGGGAATCGAACCCGGGCCTACTGAGTGCAATTCCCGCGCGCTAACCACTGGGCTGCCAAGCCCTCCGCGACAATCTCCATAACTCTCTACATATTCACCCAATTTAGACGGGAACCCAGTGGGGGAGGCATCCACAGGGGCCGTATCCTCCTTCCCCTACTACCAACCTCTCGGAAGGACTTACGGACCCACATATTTAACGTGATCGTATTCCACGTAAACACGGCGGCAGTTTTGGCAGTGGCGGGAATCGAACCCGGGCCTACCGCTAACTTCCCGCGCGCTAATTTGCAATTTAAAATGACTATATGCTTAATTCCATCATCCTCATTCCATTGTTTCATTGTTCCATCATTTAAAATATCCATTTAAAATATCCAAAAGTTAAAATATACATTTAAAAAATCCAGATCGTCCCATCATTTAAAATATGCTCTATTCAGAACCGTGACGTCACCTCCACCTTGACGTCCCCACCCACCACCTTCCCTGTTTCAGTGGGGGAGAAACGAAGCGGTACGCCGAGCGGAACGCCGAGAAATATAAAATCATGACGTCTTTAAAATTGCGATCCTGAAGGCAATTTTCATTATTTCTGGACCAGATTAGACTTGTAAGAATGCCAGATATTTCAGCTTTCTAAAAATGTAAATTATTAGTCGAAATTATGAGTACTTTTTACTATGCGAGAATTTAAAAACCAAAAATCGTTTTTTTGAGCCAAAAGTGACTTTTGTTTTAAAATCTTTAAAAAATATTAGAAATCGAAATGGAGATTTGAAATTGATATATTTTTACTCGCAATTGTCTGCTCTTTCCGATGGTGTGAGTTGTTTTTTTCTACGACGTCTGGATCGTGGAGAAAAAATGGCAAAAAGGGCAAAAAAAGGTCGAAATCGCATAAAACATTAAATAAATAAAAAAATAATTAGAATTTTGAAAATCGGTTTTCACGTGTCCCCTTCCCTCCCCCCCGGGTCTCCGATTGCCAAATTTCGTAGCTCTCCGACGCGCGGTCGCGAAACGTATAGTGTATAAGACAGACAGACACACACACACACACACACACACACACAGACATTGCCTTTTATTATTTAAGAAGACTAGCCGCCTTTGGCGACCAGCCTGTTCGCTACCCTTGAAAATTCTGACCGTGGCAAACTCGTTGGCGCGACCTACCAGAAAGGTGTAAGGTAACTGCTTGGAAGGCCAGGAAGTGCCACACAATTTAGACCGGAACCCAATGGGGGAGGCATCCAAAGAGACCGTACCCTCCTTCCCCTACCACAAACCTCTCGGAAGGACTTGCAGTCCCACACGTTTAACGTGATCGTACTCCGCGTGAACACGGCTGCAGTTTTGGCAATGGCGGGAATCGAACCCGGGCTTACCGAGTGAAATTCCCGCGCGCTAACCACTGGGCTACCGTGCCATCCGCGACAATCTCCATAACTTTATTTTTATTCGGCAATTTTGGGAATCGAACCCGGGCCTACCAAGTGCAAATCCCGCGCACTAACCACTGGGGTACTTCACCCTCCGCGATATTCTTCATAACTTTCTTTTTATTCACCCAATTTAGACCGGAACCAAGTGGGAGAAGCATCCACAGGGACCGTACCCTTCTTCCCCTACCACCAACCTCTCGGAAGGACTTACAGACCCACATGTTTAACGTGATCGTACTCCGCGTAAACACGGCGGCAATTTTGGGAATCGAACCCGGGCCTACCGAGTGCAATTTCCGCGCGCTAACCATTGGGCTACTTTGCCCTACGCGACAATCTCCATAACTTTCTTTTTATTCATCCAATTTAGACCGTACCCTCCTTCCCCTACCACCAACTTCTCGGAAGGACTCACGGACCCACATGTTTAACGTGCTCGTACTCCGCGTAAACACGGCGGCAATTTTGGGAATCGAACCCGGGCCTGGTAACTGGTTGGACGGCCAGGATGTGCCACCCAATTTAGACCGGAACCCAGTGGGGGAGGCATCCACAGGGAACGTACCCTCCTTCCCCTACCACCAACCTCTCGGAAAAACATACGGACCCATATGTTTAACGTGATCGTACTCCATGTCAGTGGCGGAAATCGAACCCGGGCCTACCGCGTGCAATTCCCGCGCGCTAACCACTGGGCTACTTCGCCCTCCGCGACAATCTCCATAACTTTCTTTTTATTCACCCAATTTAGACCGTACCCTCCTTCCCCTACCACCAACCTCTCGGAAGGACTCACGAACCCACATGTTTAACGTGATCGTACTCTGCGTGAACGTGGCGTAAGTTTTGGCAGTGGCGGGAATCGAACCCGGGCCTACTGAGTGCAATTCCCGCTCGCTAACCACTGGGCTGCCGCGCCCTCCGCGACAATCTCCATAACTCTCTACATATTCACCCAATTTAGACGGGAACCCAGTGGGGGAGGCATCCACAGGGGCCGTATCCTCCTTCCCCTACCACCAACCTCTCGGAAGGACTTACGGACCCACATATTTAACGTGATCGTATTCCACGTAAACACGGCGGCAGTTTTGGCAGTGGCGGGAATCGAACCCGGGCCTACTGAGTGCAATTCCCGCGCGCTAACCACTGGGCTGCCGCGCCCTCCGCGACAATCTCCATAACTCTCTACATATTCACCCAATTTAGACACCCTTGTTGCGTGTGTTGTTGGCTTTTGCCAGTTTTGTATTGTTTTCTGTTTTGTTTTTTGTATATTAGTACTCAGTGTTCAGCATATTATGTTTACTTCGACTTTAATATTTGAATTTTAGTCAGCCGTTTGTGCTTTCTCCACCTGAAAAATTTCTGTTCCCTTAAGTGGTGGAAACTTGTAACTCCTCCAATGTAAAATTTTTTAAGTTTCTAAAATAAACTTTGCCCTGTTTCGGCGCCCGCTGCGGGAAGCTCGTGGGGCCCTGGTGTTGGTTGGTGTTGGCTGGACCGTGGGACGTTGGCCCTGGGAGTTAGCTTCGGCTTTCTTTTTCCCGGCCGTCCAAATAGCTGCTCATGTCCTCAGGACGAGCCGGACGGTCTGGGTCTTCAACCCAATTTAGACGGGAACCCAGTGGGGGAGGCATCCACAGGGGCCGTATCCTCCTTCCCCTACCACCAACCTCTCGGAAGGACTTACGGACCCACATATTTAACGTGATCGTATTCCACGTAAACACGGCGGCAGTTTTGGCAGTGGCGGGAATCGAACCCGGGCCTACCGCTAACTTCCCGCGCGCTAATTTGCAATTTAAAATGACCATATGCTTAATTCCATCATCCTCATTCCATTGTTTCATTGTTCTATCATTTAAAATATCCATAAAATTAAAATATCTATTTAAAATATCCAAAAGTTAAAATATACATTTAAAAAATCCAGATCGTCCCATCATTTAAAATATAAATATAATAATTTATATAGAGCAAAGGCGCTCTATTCAGAACCGTGACGTCACCTCCACCTTGACGTCCCCACCCACCACCTTCCCTGCTTCAGCGGGGGAGAAACGAACGGAACGCCGAGAAATTTAAAATCATGGCGTCTTTAAAATTGCCATCCTGAAGGCAATTTTCATTATTTCTGGACCACATTAGACTTGTAAGAATGCCAGATATTTCAGCTTTCTAAAACTGTAAATTATTAGTCGAAATTATGAGTACTTTTTACTATGCGAGAATTTAAAAACCAAAAATCGTTTTTTTGAGCCAAAAGTGACTTTTGTTTTAAAATCTTTAAAAAATATTAGAAATCGAAATGGAGATTTGAAATTGATATATTTGTACTCGCAATTGTCTGCTCTTTCCGATGGTGTGAGTTGTTTTTTTCTACGACGTCTAGATCGTGGAGAAAAAAGGGCAAAAAGGGCAAAAAAAGGTCGAAATCGCATAAAACATTAAATAAATAAAAAAATAATTAGAATTTTGAAAATCGGTTTTCACGTGTCCCCTTCCCTCCCCCCCGGGTCTCCGATTGCCAAATTTCGTAGCTCTCCGACGCGCGGTCGCGAAACGTATAGTGTATAAGACAGACACACACACACACACACACACAGACATTGCCTTTTATTATTTAAGACTAGCCGCTTTTGGCGACCAGCCTGTTCGCTACCCTTGAAAATTCTGACCGTGGCAAACTCGTTGGCGCGACCTACCAGAAAGGTGTAAGGTAACTGCTTGGAAGGCCAGGAAGTGCCACACAATTTAGACCGGAACCCAATGGGGGAGGCATCCAAAGAGACCGTACCCTCCTTCCCCTACCACAAACCTCTCGGAAGGACTTGCAGTCCCACACGTTTAACGTGATCGTACTCCGCGTGAACACGGCTGCAGTTTTGGCAATGGCGGGAATCGAACACGGGCCTACCGAGTGAAATTCCCGCGCGCTAACCACTGGGCTACCGTGCCATCCGCGACAATCTCCATAACTTTATTTTTATTCGGCAATTTTGGGAATCGAACCCGGGCCTACCAAGTGCAAATCCCGCGCACTAACCACTGGGGTACTTCACCCTCCGCGATATTCTTCATAACTTTCTTTTTATTCACCCAATTTAGACCGGAACCAAGTGGGAGAAGCATCCACAGGGACCGTACCCTTCTTCCCCTACCACCAACCTCTCGGAAGGACTTACAGACCCACATGTTTAACGTGATCGTACTCCGTGTAAACACGGCGGCAATTTTGGGAATCGAACCCGGGCCTACCGAGTGCAATTTCCGCGCGCTAACCATTGGGCTACTTTGCCCTACGCGACAATCTCCATAACTTTCTTTTTATTCATCCAATTTAGACCGTACCCTCCTTCCCCTACCACCAACTCCTCGGAAGGACTCACGGACCCACATGTTTAACGTGCTCGTACTCCGCGTAAACACGGCGGCAATTTTGGGAATCGAACCCGGGCCTGGTAACTGGTTGGACGGCCAGGATGTGCCACCCAATTTAGACCGGAACCCAGTGGGGGAGGCATCCACAGGGAACGTACCCTCCTTCCCCTACCACCAACCTCTCGGAAAAACATACGGTCCCATATGTTTAACGTGATCGTACTCCATGTCAGTGGCGGAAATCGAACCCGGGCCTACCGCGTGCAATTCCCGCGCGCTAACCACTGGGCTACTTCGCCCTCCGCGACAATCTCCATAACTTTCTTTTTATTCACCCAATTTAGACCGTACCCTCCTTCCCCTACCACCAACCTCTCGGAAGGACTCACGAACCCACATGTTTAACTTGATCGTACTCTGCGTGAACGTGGCGTAAGTTTTGGCAGTGGCGGGAATCGAACCCGGGCCTACTGAGTGCAATTCCCGCGCGCTAACCACTGGGCTGCCAAGCCCTCCGCGACAATCTCCATAACTCTCTACATATTCACCCAATTTAGACGGGAACCCAGTGGGGGAGGCATCCACAGGGGCCGTATCCTCCTTCCCCTACTACCAACCTCTCGGAAGGACTTACGGACCCACATATTTAACGTGATCGTATTCCACGTAAACACGGCGGCAGTTTTGGCAGTGGCGGGAATCGAACCCGGGCCTACCGCTAACTTCCCGCGCGCTAATTTGCAATTTAAAATGACTATATGCTTAATTCCATCATCCTCATTCCATTGTTTCATTGTTCCATCATTTAAAATATCCATTTAAAATATCCAAAAGTTAAAATATACATTTAAAAAATCCAGATCGTCCCATCATTTAAAATATGCTCTATTCAGAACCGTGACGTCACCTCCACCTTGACGTCCCCACCCACCACCTTCCCTGTTTCAGTGGGGGAGAAACGAAGCGGTACGCCGAGCGGAACGCCGAGAAATATAAAATCATGACGTCTTTAAAATTGCGATCCTGAAGGCAATTTTCATTATTTCTGGACCAGATTAGACTTGTAAGAATGCCAGATATTTCAGCTTTCTAAAAATGTAAATTATTAGTCGAAATTATGAGTACTTTTTACTATGCGAGAATTTAAAAACCAAAAATCGTTTTTTTGAGCCAAAAGTGACTTTTGTTTTAAAATCTTTAAAAAATATTAGAAATCGAAATGGAGATTTGAAATTGATATATTTTTACTCGCAATTGTCTGCTCTTTCCGATGGTGTGAGTTGTTTTTTTCTACGACGTCTGGATCGTGGAGAAAAAATGGCAAAAAGGGCAAAAAAAGGTCGAAATCGCATAAAACATTAAATAAATAAAAAAATAATTAGAATTTTGAAAATCGGTTTTCACGTGTCCCCTTCCCTCCCCCCCGGGTCTCCGATTGCCAAATTTCGTAGCTCTCCGACGCGCGGTCGCGAAACGTATAGTGTATAAGACAGACAGACACACACACACACACAGACATTGCCTTTTATTATTTAAGAAGACTAGCCGCCTTTGGCGACCAGCCTGTTCGCTACCCTTGAAAATTCTGACCGTGGCAAACTCGTTGGCGCGACCTACCAGAAAGGTGTAAGGTAACTGCTTGGAAGGCCAGGAAGTGCCACACAATTTAGACCGGAACCCAATGGGGGAGGCATCCAAAGAGACCGTACCCTCCTTCCCCTACCACAAACCTCTCGGAAGGACTTGCAGTCCCACACGTTTAACGTGATCGTACTCCGCGTGAACACGGCTGCAGTTTTGGCAATGGCGGGAATCGAACCCGGGCCTACCGAGTGAAATTCCCGCGCGCTAACCACTGGGCTACCGTGCCATCCGCGACAATCTCCATAACTTTATTTTTATTCGGCAATTTTGGGAATCGAACCCGGGCCTACCAAGTGCAAATCCCGCGCACTAACCACTGGGGTACTTCACCCTCCGCGATATTCTTCATAACTTTCTTTTTATTCACCCAATTTAGACCGGAACCAAGTGGGAGAAGCATCCACAGGGACCGTACCCTTCTTCCCCTACCACCAACCTCTCGGAAGGACTTACAGACCCACATGTTTAACGTGATCGTACTCCGCGTAAACACGGCGGCAATTTTGGGAATCGAACCCGGGCCTACCGAGTGCAATTTCCGCGCGCTAACCATTGGGCTACTTTGCCCTACGCGACAATCTCCATAACTTTCTTTTTATTCATCCAATTTAGACCGTACCCTCCTTCCCCTACCACCAACTTCTCGGAAGGACTCACGGACCCACATGTTTAACGTGCTCGTACTCCGCGTAAACACGGCGGCAATTTTGGGAATCGAACCCGGGCCTGGTAACTGGTTGGACGGCCAGGATGTGCCACCCAATTTAGACCGGAACCCAGTGGGGGAGGCATCCACAGGGAACGTACCCTCCTTCCCCTACCACCAACCTCTCGGAAAAACATACGGACCCATATGTTTAACGTGATCGTACTCCATGTCAGTGGCGGAAATCGAACCCGGGCCTACCGCGTGCAATTCCCGCGCGCTAACCACTGGGCTACTTCGCCCTCCGCGACAATCTCCATAACTTTCTTTTTATTCACCCAATTTAGACCGTACCCTCCTTCCCCTACCACCAACCTCTCGGAAGGACTCACGAACCCACATGTTTAACGTGATCGTACTCTGCGTGAACGTGGCGTAAGTTTTGGCAGTGGCGGGAATCGAACCCGGGCCTACTGAGTGCAATTCCCGCTCGCTAACCACTGGGCTGCCGCGCCCTCCGCGACAATCTCCATAACTCTCTACATATTCACCCAATTTAGACGGGAACCCAGTGGGGGAGGCATCCACAGGGGCCGTATCCTCCTTCCCCTACCACCAACCTCTCGGAAGGACTTACGGACCCACATATTTAACGTGATCGTATTCCACGTAAACACGGCGGCAGTTTTGGCAGTGGCGGGAATCGAACCCGGGCCTACTGAGTGCAATTCCCGCGCGCTAACCACTGGGCTGCCGCGCCCTCCGCGACAATCTCCATAACTCTCTACATATTCACCCAATTTAGACACCCTTGTTGCGTGTGTTGTTGGCTTTTGCCAGTTTTGTATTGTTTTCTGTTTTGTTTTTTGTATATTAGTACTCAGTGTTCAGCATATTATGTTTACTTCGACTTTAATATTTGAATTTTAGTCAGCCGTTTGTGCTTTCTCCACCTGAAAAATTTCTGTTCCCTTAAGTGGTGGAAACTTGTAACTCCTCCAATGTAAAATTTTTTAAGTTTCTAAAATAAACTTTGCCCTGTTTCGGCGCCCGCTGCGGGAAGCTCGTGGGGCCCTGGTGTTGGTTGGTGTTGGCTGGACCGTGGGACGTTGGCCCTGGGAGTTAGCTTCGGCTTTCTTTTTCCCGGCCGTCCAAATAGCTGCTCATGTCCTCAGGACGAGCCGGACGGTCTGGGTCTTCAACCCAATTTAGACGGGAACCCAGTGGGGGAGGCATCCACAGGGGCCGTATCCTCCTTCCCCTACCACCAACCTCTCGGAAGGACTTACGGACCCACATATTTAACGTGATCGTATTCCACGTAAACACGGCGGCAGTTTTGGCAGTGGCGGGAATCGAACCCGGGCCTACCGCTAACTTCCCGCGCGCTAATTTGCAATTTAAAATGACCATATGCTTAATTCCATCATCCTCATTCCATTGTTTCATTGTTCTATCATTTAAAATATCCATAAAATTAAAATATCTATTTAAAATATCCAAAAGTTAAAATATACATTTAAAAAATCCAGATCGTCCCATCATTTAAAATATAAATATAATAATTTATATAGAGCAAAGGCGCTCTATTCAGAACCGTGACGTCACCTCCACCTTGACGTCCCCACCCACCACCTTCCCTGCTTCAGCGGGGGAGAAACGAACGGAACGCCGAGAAATTTAAAATCATGGCGTCTTTAAAATTGCCATCCTGAAGGCAATTTTCATTATTTCTGGACCACATTAGACTTGTAAGAATGCCAGATATTTCAGCTTTCTAAAACTGTAAATTATTAGTCGAAATTATGAGTACTTTTTACTATGCGAGAATTTAAAAACCAAAAATCGTTTTTTTGAGCCAAAAGTGACTTTTGTTTTAAAATCTTTAAAAAATATTAGAAATCGAAATGGAGATTTGAAATTGATATATTTTTACTCGAAATTCTCTGCTCTTTCCGATGGTGTGATTTATTTTTTTCTACGATGTCTGGATCGTGGAGAAAAAAGGGCAAAAAGGGCAAAAAACGGTCGAAATCGCATAAAACATTAAATAAATAAAAAAATAATTAAAATTTTAAAAATCGGTTTTCATGTGTCCCCTTCCCTCCCCCCCGGGTCTCCGATTGCCAAATTTCGTAGCTCTCCGACGCGCGGTCGCGAAACGTATAGTGTATAAGACAGACACACAGACAGACATTGCCTTTTATTATATAGATGGTTCACAAAAACAATTAACTTTCTATGTACTTTTAACTTAAATGCAAGATTTCCAATAAATTTAAAATCACAACAATTTTTTTCATAAATTCTATTTTAAAAGACAATATTGAAATACAAAATTTTAAACAAGTATCAACTTTAATTTAATATAAGATTTTTCTTGCAAAATTTAATTTCTGAAAAATTGTGAACTCAACCAAAAATTTAATATTGTGAAAATCTTTGATAAGATCTAAGATTATAAGGTGTACGTGTGTTTCTATTTCTCATATAATTTTGATTTTGGTGTGGTGTATAACTATTTCTGTAGTAGTTATTGTTGTAAATGATTCTTCCATTTCCTCTATTATCAAGGTTATTTGAATTATTTCTCAATGTATAATGTTGATTTTTATTAGCATGAAAGTTTGATCTAGTATGAACAGCATTGTCGTTTACTTTTTCAGGCAAATTAAATCTTACTCTTTTCACAGTCTTTTTGTTTTGAGATTTTTCTGCAGGTCTTGATAAACAAGATTTCAGTTTCACAGAGTCTTTCTCAGCGGTGATCACAGGAGTAAGTCTATTTGGCTTAGAGTTCAGTTTTTGATTTTCAGCAGATTGTTTTGAAAATTTTTGCAATTCCTCTCTTCTTGGAGGTAAAAGTGTCAGTCTGTTCACATGAACCAGTTGTTCATTTTTGGGATTCATCACATGTCTGATGAGAAAGTTTACTGCAGATGTTTGTTTTATCACTTTAAAAGGACCTCTATTAAATGAACTCAGTTTTCTTGACTGTCCATGTGGCAAAAAGGGAGTGTATAGATACACTAAGTCATTCACTTTAATATTGGGTATCTTCGCTTTCTTATGTTGTTGTAAGATTTGTGAATTCTCAGCTTTTTCCAAGTTACTTTTTACTACATCATATGTTCTTTTAAGTCTGAATTGTAAATCTTCTCCATAATCATATATTGAGTCATATGTTGGAGGTTTAAATCCAGCCATCAAGGTATTTGGAACTGTTAAATCTCTTCCATAAAGTAAATACGCAGGTGATTCACCCGTAGAAGCATGTATGGCATTTCTATGAGCTAATAAAGCAAAATGAATTAAATTATCCCAGTTATTTTTATCGTTGTATGCAATATTTTTCAAGGATCTGACTAAAGTACCATTTAATCTTTCAACACAGCCATCTACTGAAGGCATATAGGCAGTAGTAGTATTCTTTATTATTCCCAATTTCTTGTAAAAGCATCTTGCTGTTTTAGAAACAAAATTCGTCCCTTGATCCGAGACAATGTATTTAGGTATGCCATGCTGAGCCATATAGTGCTCTAAACAATTTAAAATATCTTCAGTTTTAATTGAAGCCAAGGGATATGCTTCAGGCCATCGAGTAAAATAGTCAGTTATCACGAGGATAAATTTATTTCCAGAATTAGATATAGGTAATGGTCCGACACAGTCCATGGCGATTCGCTCAAATGGATATGTAGATTTTGAAAATTTTTGAATAGGTGCTTTATTATTTCTAAAACCACGATTTACCACACAAATTTCACATGAAGCGACGTAGTTTTGGGACTGGGAATACATTCCCTGCCAAAAGTATTTTCTACTCACAGAAGCTAAAGTTCTTCTAAATCCACAATGTGCGTAAGTAGGACAATCATGATGTAACCATAAAATTTCAGACACAAGTTCCTGCGGAACAACAACTCTTTCTTGTTCTTGGTGTCTACGCTTAGGGTGTTTGTGTGTACACCATAATATATCATCTTTTCTAAAAAATACCAAAGTTTGTGGGTAAGGTTTTATGTTCTTCTCTAAGAGATCTATGATTTTATTACATCTAGGGTCAGATTTTTGAGCATTCTTAATTCTGATGAGTAATGTAGGACAAGTAAATGTCTGTTCCAATTGACCACTTTGTATGTTATTTTCATTTTGAATTTCACTTTCATTATTGTCAACAGCACAAATTTCATTTGTTTCACTTGTATTGGCTGAATTCAAATTGACTTCTAATTCTCTTCTATTGCTACTATTATTATTGTTTACATTTTGAGAACTTTGATTTACATTGTTTACATTTTGAAAATTTTGATTTTCATTGTTTACATTTTGAAAATTTTGATTTACATTGTTATTTATCACTTTATATTGTGATACAAATCTTCTAGGAATATTCTCAATAGAGTTTGTACATTCATCAACATTTCTTGAAAGGTAGTCTGCAACCAAGTTTGCTTTCCCTGGTTTATGTACTATTTGGTAATCAAATTGTGATAGAGATGCAATCCATCTAGCTAATCGAGATGTAGGATCTTTTAACTTAAATACAAATGAAAGCGAGATCTGACCACAAAAAATTGTGAAAGGTTTTCCAATTAAATAGTGTTTGTAATAGTTTGTAGCCCATACAACGGCTAATGCTTCTCTTTCAACAACACTGTATTTGCATTCAGCTTCATTCAGTTTCCTACTAGCATAAGATATTGGATGTAAGATTTTGTTTTCATCTTCTTGGGACAAATAGCAACCCAATGAGTGATTTGAAGCATCTGTGTGTAAAATAAATGGTTTTCTAAAATCTGGAAGAGTCAAAATTGGTTTAGACAAAATTTTTCCTTTTAAAATTTCAAAAGATTTTTGAGCTTCACATGTCCAAATAAATTTCTTTTTACTTTCATTATTTTTGGTCTTCAGTATGTCTGTCAATGGCAATGACAGTTCTGCGTAGTCTTTTATGAATTTTCTATAGAATCCAGTGAGTCCAAGAAATTGTCTCACATTCTTAATTGATTTTGGAATTTTAAATTTTTCTACAACTTCCAAGTTATGAGTATCAGGTTGTACTTTTCCATTTGATACCAAAAATCCAAGATACCTAATTGTTTTTCTGAAAAAATGACATTTAGATGGCTTCAATTTCAAACCATGTTTACTTAATCTTACAAAAATTTCTTCTAGTTTGTTCAAGTGTTCTTCAAAAGTTCTAGATGCAACAATGATATCGTCTATGTAAATTCCAGATATGCCAGCCAACACCAGAGACATCAATCTCTGAAAGGATGCGGGCGCATTCTTAAGACCAAATGGAGTTCTAGTCCATTCAAAGTGTCCATCGGGAGTTGAAAAAGAAGTCTTCTGATAATCATCAGGATGTAAACACAATTGATAAAATCCACTGGTTAAATCAAGGGTCGAAAAATACAAGGCCCCAGAAAGGTTATCGATAAGTTCCGAAATATTCGGAATCGGAAAATTCTCAACAATCGTGATTTTGTTGAGCTTCCGAAAATCCGCTACTAAACGGTAACTTCCATCAGGTTTCTTAACAAATAACACAGGTGTGTTGTATGGAGAGGTACTGCGTTGAATTATCTTGGCATCAAGCAACTCATTCACCTGACGCGAAAGTTCTTTCTGCAAATTGTGAGGGATACGGTAGGGTTTCTGTCTAACAGGTATGTTAGACTCCAGGTTAATTTCATGCAGTATTGTATCACATCCAGACAATTCTTTCATATTCTTAGCAAAAACATGTTTATATTTATTTAGTAATTTTAAAAGTAAAGTTTTCTGAGCATAGTTCATATGTTTCAAGTCAAAATCTCCTCCCCATGCATCAAACGTATCATTATCTTCAATACAGTTCTCATTGTCAATTCTGTTATTTATGTCAATGTCAGATTCATAGATGTTTTCAAAAGTTCCCAATTTCATACCTTTATTTATGTAAATACATTTCTCTGAAGGATTAGCAATTCGTGCATATAAAAAGTCATTCTCTGGAATTTTATGAATACTTCTTGCAACAAAGATTTTATTTGCAGCAAATTCTTTATTATTGATAGGTTCAAGTAAAATTGTCGTGTTTTTCTCCAATTTATAATTTCTTTTCAATTTGACAAATGATTCTGTAAAAGGTTTCAAAACACATTTCTTAAATGCTTTGGCAATACCCCATGTATTGTTTTGTTGTGAACTTCCTTCATCATGTTTATCACAACTTGTTTCAAAAATTTCATTATCACCGGTATTGTTTACTGTCAAAGATTTGTTTGTATGTACATAATCATTCATCTGCATTTCATGTAAATCATTTTCACATTCATAATTTGATCTTTCATTCACATTTGCATCAAAATCTCTAAAGTCGACATCTCTAAATTCATTTTGGTAATTGTTTTGTTCAAATAAATATCCATTATCACTCATATTTTCATATCCTCTAAAATTTCTCGAAAAATTTGTGTCTTTGGATCTGTGATCCACATCATTAGTAAAATTGTAATTTCTTCTATCAAAATCATGACTTATTGCATAGCTCTGAAATGTTTTAAGTTGTACATCTTCAGCAATCACAGTAAAACTTTGTGATTCGGTAAATTCAGTGAAAGGTACACTACAGTACAAGAAATTCACACGTTTATGTCTATAAGTAATTGTCACTTCTTTCTCATTCAGAAAAGTACTTCCTAAAATCATGCTATACTTCCTTGGAGCAGGTGTATTTAAAATGCAGCATTCAATCATATTGTTTTCATTTCCTATATTTATGGAAAAGGAAGCTTTTCTCTCAACCAAAATGTTCTGATCACCAATTCCTCTCAAAATAGTGGATGTATGTTTTGTTTGCACATTTCTAGGATTAATTTTCTGTAAAGCATCACTATAGATAATGTTTATAGAACTTCCAGAGTCAATTAAAGCATTTAATTTAACATCTTCAACAAAAACTGAGATAATTGGGAAATTTCTTTGGCAAGGTGTTTCAATTTCGGTCATACAACTAAATTCAGAATTTGATCTATTAAAATTTGGAGATTGAAATTTCTGTGTACTAAAATTCTGTCTTCTAAATTGTCTTCTATTACCAAATCTACTATTAAAATATCTGTTATTTCTTCTATATCCATAATTATTGAAATTTTGAGATTTGTAATTGTCAAAAAAATTTCTAAAATTTGAAAAATTTCTTCTCTGGAAATTTGGATTTCTATTGAAACTGTTACGGAAAGGTCTTCTAAATGTTTGAAAGTTCTTTCTCTCTTTGAAAAACACGAAAAGGCTCATGGCGCAGAAATGCGACATGACAAATGTCTATTTTATCACAGCTTTTTATGTGGCTCGTTCCCTATTCCTTTACATATCACTTGGAATCACCCAGTAATGTATTTGTATATATTTTTCGGAAGTATTTTTATATAGGATTCATACTCATAAGTTCTAATGCATCCCTTTAACTTTCAATTGAATTGCTCTAAAGCAGTAAAATTCAGGATTTATTGATCGAAGAAGGCTGCAGCGCAACTAGCTGCGAATTGAGGAAGCTAGAATTTCTATCACGTAAACAGAGCAAGATAGGCGAAAATTTCTAAGTGCAAAGTTGTAAAGCATTTTCCAGTTAGTGTGGATTTTAGTGCGGATTAGTACGTTTAGCGTGGCTTAGTGCGTTTAATATGACATTGATTTGCATAGAAATCTGATTATTTCACTTTGAGTGTACTTTTTGCTACCAAATTTTATGGAAACATTCATTCTTCACTATATGTGATACAAATTTCTTCACAGATACACCATCAGAAAGAGGCCCATACATGTGTCATGCTGCAAATAATTTATTCTTGTTATTGTGTACAACAAAGTTTGTAAATCTATCAGGCCGAATTTAGATTTTCAAACCTATTGCAATAATTTATCTATGCAAATACTGAGTATTTTATGGGAAAAGGAATAAAAATGAAAATGCATATATATTTAAATAAAGCATAAAAATGCATATATATGCAAACTACTTTAGAGAAGGAATTCAAATTTGCAAAGGCTACAACATGTTTTGAAGCTGAGTTTATATCACATGCGGCAAAAATAAATAAAAGAGATTCATCAACAGCGGTTGGTTTTGAAGTTGATTGCTTCAGATGTATTGTGAAGATTCTAATGTAGCTATCACATTTTATAATCCCATGGCAATTCAACTTAAGGAACGGACCTAGATTGAATCCCAACTTTAAAACTAAAACTAAAATATCCCCCTTTATCTTATATGAACTTGGAAAATATATGATTTGTAAAGAAATATTAGGTTGTAAATATTTAGTAGCAAAGTTTTTGAGGCGTTGCTGGTAATTTTGTTGGCATAGCAATTCTTGAAACGTCTAAAATAATAGAATCATGTTTCCATTGTAGATATCGACATACTTGGCCTAGTTTCGCGTTATGTGCTGTAAAAATGATTTCATCTTCTATATAAATAAAATTGAAAATCTGTCTGTCTGAATGTCTGCCTGTCTGCCTGCCTGTCTGTCTGTCTGTCTGCCTGTTTGTTCCGTCATCACGGGAAAACGACTGTACCGAATTTGATGAAATTTTGTGGATAGCCTGCAAATAGTCCCACTTAAAATTTAGTCCATGCTTTGAGTTTCTACGATCAGTGGTTCTCGAGATATTAGTAAAAAATGAAATTTTCGCTTGTCTCATCATCACGGGAGAAAGGCTGAACCGAATTTGATGAAATTTTGTGGATAGCCTTGAAATAGCCCCCATAAATTTAGCCCAAGTTTCGAGTATCTAAGACCAGGGGTTGTCGAGATATTAATGAAAAACGAAATTTTTGAAAAAATCCTAGGAGTTCTACGCTCTAACTCCGTGGTTTATTCAAATGAAAAGCTTGAAAATCTTTTGAAAGTGAATTAAAACTTTATCTTTGGGTTTGATGGGCGATTTTTTGCGCTAATTAGTCACTTTCTGGAAACATGAATTGTTTGAAATATGATTTAAATGGGAGATCTATCTCCATGGTTTATTTTTCACAAGCTTTTACTGAACAGTGAAAAGTATAAAGAAATGAAAATGGTTACTTCATCTCGCAGTTTATGAGGAAGATTCTATCTATATCATGTTGTTCAGAAACGCAATTAAATTAAATCCGTCTGTATTTTTTGATTTGGACAATAAATAAATGGATATAAAAATATATTTTAGAAAAGAACGATTTGATTTTTCTTATAGCATTTTTGACTAGATAGTATCAATTAGGGTCTTCAGGTTTAAACATTATTATTATTGATATTTTGGAGGATTATTTATTGAGGGATTATTGATATTTTCAAGTTATTATGCAATTGTTTTACTACGACAAAAATTGTTTAAACTCATATTATTGTACTTTGTACTAGTAATCTTCTACAAATACACGGGTATATATTGAGTTACCTTACACCTTTCTGGTAGGTCGGACGGTCTGGGTCTCAACAACAACAACGGGTATATATTGTAATCTACGAGAATATAGGTAGTACAGGTATATTGGCATATGTTTTGATATATATTGGTATATATTTTAATCAATTACGACCATCTGGTCTAAAAAGTACAAGGATTGTTGATATTTTCAATTTATTACGTTATCTCTTTTATTTTGGAAAATATTTTTGAGAATTATATTGTAGTACGGGTAATCTTCTACTAACACACTGGTATATTTTCTAATCTGCGACAATAGAAATAGTACAGGGTTGCATATATTGATTCAATTCCTTCTTTTTGTAAATTTGCTTACAAAAGGGGCCAGTATATTTTATTCCACGATCTGCCCGTGAAGATAATTTTGCATAGTGAGAACAGATATTCTTAAACTTCTCTTTAGGAGCAATAAATTTAATATTTTAATAGAATTTGCACATGATTGCGAATTATAAGTTTTTTTATATTATATTCTGCGTACGAAGAACGAGTATGCTGATAGTATATCTATATAAATGAAATTGAAAATCTGTCTGTCTGTCTGTTTGTCCCATAATCACGGGAGAACGGCTGAACCGAATTTGATGGAATTTTGTGGGTCGCCTTGAAACAACTCCACTTAAAATTTAGTCCATGTTTCGAGTTTTTATGACCAGTGGTTCTCGAGATATTAGTGAAAAATGAAGTTTTCTTTTGTCTCACCATCACGGGAGAACGGCTGAACCGAAATTAATCAAATTCTGTGGGTAGACTTGAAATAGCCCTGCTTAAATTTAGTTTCGATAATACTTGTTTCGAGTTTCTAAAACCAGGGGTTGTTTAGATACTAATGAAAAATGAAACTTTTCCTAGGAGTTCTATTCTCAAACTCCCTGGTTGCTGAAAACGGAAAGGTTGGAAATCGCTTGTTTAAAACATGAGAGTGAATTAAAACTTTATTTCTGAGTTTGATGGCAGATTTTTGCGCTAAATAGTCACTTTCCGAAACCATGAATTGTTCGAAAACTGAATTTAAATGAAAAATCTATCACCCTGGTATATTTTTCACAAGATTTTACTCAACGATGAAAAGTATTAAGAAATCAAAATGGTTAATTAATTTTTAGAATTTTATGAGGATATATCGCGATGTTCGGTAACGCAATTAAATTAAATGTGCTTGTTAATGTTTATTATTATTTTTTTTATTTGAATAATAAATGCATATAAAAATATACTATCTTATAAATGAACGATTTGATTTTACTTTTAATTATAATAATTACAGACTGCGTACATCACTTTCATTTATTTTGGCAAAGAGTTTTCAAGCTTATATATTGTGTTTAGACAATTGTTGAAACTAAAAAAGAGTAGAACTGGTATATCTTCTAATACAATTTTAGTGTTTTCATTTAGTATATGCAAACGGGATCACGATATTTTATTCAAATCTGCAAATTCAGAACTACGAATTTGGTAGGATATGGCTAACTTGGCAAATTTCTTAAACATTGCCAAATTGACTGAAATGTCGCCAAATTGTTAAAAATGACGCAAATCAATGAAATTTACTTTGTTTTGTTAGAAGAGAGTGCTGAAACTATGTTTAGGTAGCATTTGTCGGCCAATTCATCCATCCTACTTAGTAACACATTTAGCGAATTTTTAAAATGTCACCAAATTAGTAGAAATATTTGTAAATCCATAAAAATATCATGAAATTGATAACATTGTGCTTAATAAATGAAATTAATTGTGTTTTGTTAGGGAATAGTATTGTGATGATGTTTCGTCAATTTGTCGCAAAAAGGGGCTATTAGTTGTACAGTCCCACTTGGTGAGAAATTTTGCGATTTTTTAAATTGTCGCTACATTGACAAAAATATTGCCAAACCTTCCATGGAGATAGAATTATTCAGACGATAAGATTTCCACCAATTTATTTGAATCAAATGATATCATGTCTCTCAGCAACGGATTTAAATCCAATGTGTTTATGTGGCATACGAAATTTATTAATTCTTTTTCGATATGAATGATAAAGATATGTATATAAAATGAATTTCATTGACATTGCATTTTTGACTGGATAATATCAATTTCTTCAGTTTTAAATATTCTTATTATTGATATTTTCGGGGATTATTAATTCAGAGATTATTGATTCAGGGATTATTGATATTTTCAAGTTATTATGCCATTGTTTTATTATATCAAAAATTGTTGAAACTCATATATGTTATGTTGTACGATTAATCTTCTACAAATGCATGGGTATATTTTCTAATCTACACGAATATTAGTAGTACATGTATATTGGCATATGTTTTGATATATATTGGCATTCATTTTGATATATATTGGCATATATTTTGATATATATTGGCATATATTTGAATCAATTACGGCCTTCTGGTATAAAGATTACGGTGATTATTGATATTTTGAATTTAATATGTCATCTGTTTTATTTTGGCAAAGATTTTTGAGACTCATATTGTAATGCGGGTAATCTTCTACTAACACAGTGGCATATTTTCTAATCCGCGACAATATAAGTAATACTTATATAATTTTAGCGCTTTCATTTTGGCATATATTGGAATTAATTACGATCTTCAAGTTTAAATATTATGGCTTTATTCATAATTTCAATTTATATAAGTAATCTACTAATGCATGTTATATCTTATAATATTCGCGTATATAAGTAGTACGTGTCCCATACAATTTTAACGTTTGTCCTTTGCATATATTGATTCAATTTCATAGTTTTTGTAAATTTGCTTACAAAAGGGGCCAATATGTTTTATTCTTCAGATCTTCTCTCGAAGATAATTTTGCATAGTGAGAACAAATATTCTTAAACTTCTTTAAGGAGCAATAAATTTAATATTTTAACAGAATATTTTCATTAACAATGTCATTTAGTATACTATAGAAATTTGCACATGACTGTGAATTTTAAGTTTCTTTAAATACTTTGTACGAAGAACGGGTATGCTGCTAGTATACAAATAACATTGAAAATCTCTGTATGTTTGTCTCTGTATGTTTGTGTCATCATCATGTGAGAAGAGCTGAACAGAATTTAATGAAATTTTGTAGGTGGCCATTAAATACCCCCCACTTAAAATTTAGTCCATATTTCGAGTTTCTAAAGCCATGACTTGCCGATATATTAATATCGAGAAACGAAACTTTTCCTAGAAGTTCTACTCTCTAACTCCCTGGTTCCTCTAAACGAAAAAAGTTGAAAATCGCTGAGTTAAAGCGTAAAAGTGAATCAAAACTCTATCTCTGAGTTTGGTGGGAGTTTATTGCCCTTATTAGTCACTTTTGAATATCGCAGGATTGAAACATGAATTGAAATGGAAACTCTATCACCATGGTTAATTTTTCATAAGCTCTTACTCAACAATGAAAAGTATTAAGAAATTAAAATAGTTATTTGATTATCAGCATTTTATGAAAAACATTCATCATGTTGCTAGCAACGCACTTAAATCAAACATGTTTGCTAATTTTTATTATTATTTTTTCGATTTAATAATAAATAAATGGATATAAAATATATCTTATAAATGAACGGTTTGATTTTTCTTTTAATTATATTAATTGCGGACTGCGTACATCACTTTCATTTATTTGACAAATAGTTTACAAACTTAAATATTGTGTTTATCCAATAAACTCATATATTGTGTTTAGCCAGTAAACTCATTTATCCGATTGTTGAAACAGAATAAGTGTAGAACAGGTATATCTTCTAATACATTGTTAGTGTTTTCATTTAGTATATACAAACGGGATCAGGATGTTTTATTCTTCAGATCTGCAAATTCAGATTTACGAATTTGGCGGGATAGCGCTAACTGGGCAACATTTCTTAAGTGTTGCCAAATTGACGGAAATTTCGCCAAATTGATAAAAATGAAGCTAAAACAATGAAATTTATTTTGTTTTGTCAGAAAGAGAGTACTGAAATGATGTTTCGGTAACATTTGACTGTCAGCCCAACCGTCCTACATAGTAACACATTTAGTGAATTTTTAAAATGTCGCCAAATTGATAAAAATATTTGTAAATCCATAAAAATATAATGAAATTGATAAAATTGTGTTAAATAAATCAAATTAATTGTCTTTTGTTATGGGATAGTATTGTGATGATGTTTCGCCTATTTGTCGATAAGTGGGACTGTCAGTTCTACAGTCCCACTTGGCGATAAATTTGGCGGCTTTTAAAATGTCGCTAAATTGATAAAATCTCTCTAAATTGATCAAAATGTCACCGCATCGATGAAAATTCAGTATTTTGCATAAATAAGTACTATTTTCTAGATAATCTCTGACGTTTGAGAATTAAAAAATATTTTTTTTCTAAATGTGTTTATAAACTGGTCCAGGATACTTTATTATTTATATCTACCTGAAGATAATTTTGTATATCTATCTGAAGATAATTTCGTATATCTATCTGAAGATAATTTTTTATATCGAACCTAGAGATTCTTATACATTTTTTAGGAGAATTAAATTAAATATTTTAATGGAATATTTTGAATAACAAAATCATTTAAAATACTACAGGAATTTGCACATAAATTTGAATGTTAAGTTTCCTTATATTATATTTTCCGTACGAAGAACGTGTATACTGCTAGTCTATAATAAAATGAATTGTGATTTTTGCGTAAGGAAAGTGGAGTTTAACTTCAGTTCCTCCCACAGCCAGCCTTAGTATGCTGAAAACTACAGCAGGTCGGTGTGGCTTCTGATCGACTGAGTTTAGTGTTATTTAAATGTTATTTAGATAACATTGTTATTAACAAATGTTATTTAAATGTTATTTTAACGTTTAGTGTTATTTAATGACTAATACATTGAGTGACAGCAAGTAAACTGGATAAATAAATAAAATTGATGCACTGTTTAATATTTTTCCATTAACGGTATTCATTATTCCGTGCTAAAAAGCACCAAAATGGTACACGGATAATGGTATCTGCAACAAGAGTGCAATCTTCACTTTGAAAACGCCTCCTTTGGGAGTGTTCTAGTTTTTTAGTATAAGTATATTGAATCTCTAACCCAATAAAAGAAAATGGCTCTTTGTCTATTTGTTTGTCTGTTAGTCTTGTAATTATGAAACACATTTTTTTACTAAAGATATTATTGTTGTTCATATCAATTCCTTAAACTTCTTTGATAGAAGTAAGCACATAACAATTAGATGACATATATCTGTTTCTATCCACAGAGGGATGAGGAATTGGAAATCTTTTAAACAGTAGTTACAATCATATTAATATATGTTGCTTTTCCATAATTTTGAATTTTGATTTTATTCTAAAGTATTTAAAAGTATACGCCAAAATTATAATGCTATGCCACACCTAAAATATGTTTAATATATTTCTATCTTTTATGACTACTAATTATGAACATTCTTCAAAAATATCTTTACTGCAAAAGGCATCTTCAAGGAGGAGCTATTGTTAAAAGATTCGGAGAGGATAGATGGGATTTTCATGGAAATGAAAGAGATCTCAGGTGTGTGTTCCTTCAAGAGGATGAGGGACTAGAAAATGTGTCTCCAAAACATCTATGTGTCCACACTTTAAACAATCAATCAATCAGTTTTAATGGATACTTCTGCACGTATCTGCCCTGAAGGAATCAGAAATGCAGATGTTCTGTAAGAAGCAGAAGCTCGTTTATTGTGATTCATTGTATTTATTGTAAGCATCAGAATGATTTTTAATTACAGAGAGTTTAACAAAAATAAACTTTCTTCAATTAATGATTACAGAACTCTGAGTTAAATGGATTGAATTATTTTGGCACTCTGTTATTGTTTATACAGAGTATCAGAAAAGCATATACAGGGTTCCTTATTAAGCACACACAAAATGTGAACTGAAAACTCTGTAAGTGTAAACGTTAGGTATATAGGTGCTTTAGGTATATTATTTATGCATTCGGTCTATAGATTTATTAGGCATATTAGTAATATATTAGTTCCAAAAAATTTAAAAGGAAAAAAAATGGTTTGAGAAAATCGAGTTAAGCCATACTTCAGTTGATTTTAATAGTTTCTGTCTCGATGTTTTCAAATATATAAACTCCATGTATTTTGTTTTTATCTTGCAACGTATTGGAAAACATCATTTTTATAAAAAAAAACCTCTTAGACAGCCGCTCTTTTGGTTAAAAAAAGATTCCATTTCATTCTTTACCCCCTTCTAAATAAATTATTTTAAAATTGTCTGTGGGTTCCAAGCCTCATGGGAACAATCTCTTTAAAGCTCGAATAAAAAATGATCTTTTTCGATTCTCTAAACTTTTTTCACTTTCACACGCCTGCCATTGAAAATTCATTGCTTTGAGTTGCGAGCTGATAGAAAAAAGAGAAAATTTATTGAATTCCCAAAACTTAAAACAAAGATTCAATTGCACATTTCAATAGTGAGATCCGCCGTGTTTGGCGAGGGATTTTTACACTCACCGACTTTAAACGGAAAATTAAATGTTGATAAATAAAATCGAAGGTCGATGTTTATTTATTCTGCATATGCAAGATTTTAATCCATGCTTGTGCTGGTGCTAAACGAGAGCCCGCTACAGATCCACAGATAAGAATTTCGGTACAGTCATAATTGACGTCAGGTTCCGAGACCGACTTTAAACAGAAAATATTAAATGTTGATAAATAAAATCGAAGGTCGCTGTTTGTTTATTCTGCATATGCAAGATTTTAACCATGTTTGTGCTGGTGCTAAACGAGAGCCCGCTGCAGATCCTCAGATAAGAATTTCGGTACAGTCATAATTGACGTCAGGTTCCGAGACCGACTTTGAACAGAAAATATTAAATGTTGATAAATAAAATCGAAGGTCGCTGTTTGTTTATTCTGCATATGCAAGATTTTAACCATGTTTGTGCTGGTGCTAAACGAGAGCCCGCTACAGATCCTCAGATAAGAATTTCGGTACAGTCATAATTGACGTCAGGTTCCGAGACCGACTTTGAACAGAAAATATTAAATGTTGATAAATAAAATCGAAGGTCGCTGTTTGCTTATTCTGCATATGCAAGATTTTAATCCATGTTTGTGCTGGTGCTAAACGAGAGCCCGCTACAGATCCTCAGATAAGAATTTCGGTACAGTCATAATTGACGTCAGGTTCCGAGACCGACTTTGAACAGAAAATATTAAATGTTGATAAATAAAATCGAAGGTCGCTGTTTGTTTATTCTGCATATGCAAGATTTTAACCATGTTTGTGCTGGTGCTAAACGAGAGCCCGCTACAGATCCTCAGATAAGAATTTCGGTACAGTCATAATTGACGTCAGGTTCCGAGACCGACTTTGAACAGAAAATATTAAATGTTGATAAATAAAATCGAAGGTCGCTGTTTGTTTATTCTGCATATGCAAGATTTTAACCATGTTTGTGCTGGTGCTAAACGAGAGCCCGCTACAGATCCTCAGATAAGAATTTCGGTACAGTCATAATTGACGTCAGGTTCCGAGACCGACTTTGAACAGAAAATATTAAATGTTGATAAATAAAATCGAAGGTCGCTGTTTGTTTATTCTGCATATGCAAGATTTTAACCATGTTTGTGCTGGTGCTAAACGAGAGCCCGCTACAGATCCTCAGATAAGAATTTCGGTACAGTCATAATTGACGTCAGGTTCCGAGACCGACTTTGAACAGAAAATATTAAATGTTGATAAATAAAATCGAAGGTCGCTGTTTGTTTATTCTGCATATGCAAGATTTTAACCATGTTTGTGCTGGTGCTAAACGAGAGCCCGCTACAGATCCTCAGATAAGAATTTCGGTACAGTCATAATTGACGTCAGGTTCCGAGACCGACTTTGAACAGAAAATATTAAATGTTGATAAATAAAATCGAAGGTCGCTGTTTGTTTATTCTGCATATGCAAGATTTTAACCATGTTTGTGCTGGTGCTAAACGAGAGCCCGCTACAGATCCTCAGATAAGAATTTCGGTACAGTCATAATTGACGTCAGGTTCCGAGACCGACTTTGAACAGAAAATATTAAATGTTGATAAATAAAATCGAAGGTCGCTGTTTGTTTATTCTGCATATGCAAGATTTTAACCATGTTTGTGCTGGTGCTAAACGAGAGCCCGCTACAGATCCTCAGATAAGAATTTCGGTACAGTCATAATTGACGTCAGGTTCCGAGACCGACTTTGAACAGAAAATATTAAATGTTGATAAATAAAATCGAAGGTCGCTGTTTGTTTATTCTGCATATGCAAGATTTTAACCATGTTTGTGCTGGTGCTAAACGAGAGCCCGCTACAGATCCTCAGATAAGAATTTCGGTACAGTCATAATTGACGTCAGGTTCCGAGACCGACTTTGAACAGAAAATATTAAATGTTGATAAATAAAATCGAAGGTCGCTGTTTGTTTATTCTGCATATGCAAGATTTTAACCATGTTTGTGCTGGTGCTAAACGAGAGCCCGCTACAGATCCTCAGATAAGAATTTCGGTACAGTCATAATTGACGTCAGGTTCCGAGACCGACTTTGAACAGAAAATATTAAATGTTGATAAATAAAATCGAAGGTCGCTGTTTGTTTATTCTGCATATGCAAGATTTTAACCATGTTTGTGCTGGTGCTAAACGAGAGCCCGCTACAGATCCTCAGATAAGAATTTCGGTACAGTCATAATTGACGTCAGGTTCCGAGACCGACTTTAAACAGAAAATATTAAATGTTGATAAATAAAATCGAAGGTCGCTGTTTGTTTATTCTGCATATGCAAGATTTTAATCCATGCTTGTGCTGGTGCTAAACGAGAGCCCGCTACAGATCCACAGATAAGAATTTCGGTACAGTCATAATTGACGTCAGGTTCCGAGACCGACTTTAAACAGAAAATATTAAATGTTGATAAATAAAATCGAAGGTCGCTGTTTGTTTATTCTGCATATGCAAGATTTTAATCCATGCTTGTGCTGGTGCTAAACGAGAGCCCGCTACAGATCCACAGATAAGAATTTCGGTACAGTCATAATTGACGTCAGGTTCCGAGACCGACTTTAAACAGAAAATATTAAATGTTGATAAATAAAATCGAAGGTCGCTGTTTGTTTATTCTGCATATGCAAGATTTTAATCCATGCTTGTGCTGGTGCTAAACGAGAGCCCGCTACAGATCCACAGATAAGAATTTCGGTACAGTCATAATTGACGTCAGGTTCCGAGACCGACTTTAAACAGAAAATATTAAATGTTGATAAATAAAATCGAAGGTCGCTGTTTGTTTATTCTGCATATGCAAGATTTTAATCCATGCTTGTGCTGGTGCTAAACGAGAGCCCGCTACAGATCCACAGATAAGAATTTCGGTACAGTCATAATTAACGTCAGGTTCCGAGACATTTTGGAGCTATTGTTTTTAATTAGAATTAGTTTTTTAGCTATTTTAAATGCAATTTTGAATGATTGTGTGTGATTTTGAGTGATTTTTGATGAAATGGTTCTTTAGTGACAGAAAATTTTATCGCAGAGTGTCAACACCGGAAAGAACAACACCAGTGACGTTATTTCCACGGAACTTCAAATCGAACCTGCAGGTTATTTCCCTTCATATTTAAATGATTTTTAAATTCATAGTAATTTGCACATTTTATGTAATGTCATTTTAGGTCGCCGCATTGGTGACTTGAAGATTTCCACGGTTTCAAAGTTTGGTATAAATGTGATCTATTTGTATTCTAATTACCATGGCGTCATAAAGTGATAGCGTTGCAATATAATTATTTTTTAATGAATCTATTTTTTAATTTTTCTATGAATTTTCAATTGGGTCTATAAAAGTTGCAATTTTTATGTGGATAACCAGCGTGAAAGTAAGTTTTCCCACCTTCATGACGTTACAAAGGATGTCACAATCCACTGGGGACAATCACGTTTTTACAGTCATTGCCAAACTGCATTGTACATTTGGTATGGTTGTGCATGGAAAGAAAGTGCTCGGTAATGATTTTTGTTCGAAACTGGCGTTTCGAAAATTGGGTGGTGTTATTTATATTGTATTATTTACGTAGCGGGAGCTTATATAATACCCGGGAGAAGCATGGTAATTCGTTTTAGTAGATAAGATCATAGTAACAAATAAAAGCATCGGCAGTACAAATATGCTAATGAATTATGATGTGTGTCTAGTACTGCTACATATATAAACTGCTACGTATATAAGCTTCTACTTGTATAAGCTGTTACTTATATAGATTGCTACTTATATAAGCTTCTACTTGTTTAAGTTGTTACTTATATAAATTGCTACTTATATAAGCTTCTACTTGTATAAGCTGTTACTTATATAAATTGCTACTTATATAATGTGCAACATTTCTCTAAGTAGATGAGGCTGTGATTGTTTCTACTGAGGACTGCTTCTAGATAATGTTGTTCGGTTTTTAATAAAAATATTTGCTTTAATCAGATTTAATAGTTACCGAGCTTATGATATCTAACATGCAGTTTGCTTACACTGTCATTTCTTCGAATTGCATTTGAAAGATTTTTAAAAAGGAGTTGTTTAGACTTCTTAGAAAGTTTATTTAGAACGGAATATCAGTTGATAATGAGAAAGTTTCAATTTGTTTTAACTTGTATATGCTAACAGTGGTAATGATGGTCACGTGATATGAAACTAGTATAAAGATCAGTGGTTCGATTCCAGTTGGGGCAACAAGGTTCTTTAAAATGGCGCCCGAACAAATCAACCCTGCAGGGTAGTGGAAAGATATCAGAGGTCTGAAAGTGACCCTAGTATCACTAGCACGGATTCAATGGACTCTGCTATATTGAGCGCAGAATTGAAATCGGGACGCAGAAAGCTAACTTGGTAGATAAAATCAGCAGCAGAAAGCTGACCTGAGATAACAAATAGAAGCAGTAGGTTAACTTAAGATAAAAAAAAATGCAGGAGGTGATCAGTCAGATTGTCAGTTGCACTGATATTAGACGGTGGAGAATGCAGATTTCGCTTCGATGATAAGAGCTTGCAATTCCGTCCCAGCATCTTAAAGGTAGTGCGTTGGTGAGCTAGTATAAAGATTCGCGGTTCTATTCCTGCTTGAGCCAGCACAGTTATTTACAAATCAAAATGCCAGTGTTTTGAAAGATTTGTTATTCACTTGACGAAGTTAGTAAAAATTTGTGATTATAGATCGGAGAAGATTGTGATTTTGGATTGGAAAAATACTTTTTCAATCGATGCATCCTTATTTTACAAGGCTGGTGGGTGTTTATTTCTGTAATAATTTCTTTCAGTTTGAGCAAGTAAATACAGGGTGATTGTAATTAACGTTCCCGGATTGAAAATGGTCTCAAATAAAAAGCACTGGTCAGAATGATTTGAAATTTTGCGTGAACTCTTGTGGAGCAATGGAATTTTGTTTGGTGAAGAAAAAAACAGTAGTTCAAAAAGTCGCCGCTAGGAGAATGATTGGCGCTTTACTGCACTAGAATGCAAAATAAAAGTAATTAACGTTGACTTACTCATTGGCTAATGACGTAATAAATATTCAATATGCTGACCTTTGAATACTGAATTAAAAGTCGATATTTCATCATCATATGCATGCAAGTAATGAAAAACAAATTTCATCCATTGAAACAATGTTAAATTCTAAGCAAATGTAAGCCGTATATTTTTTCACAAAAAGTGGGTTTAACTTGTTTTACATAATTGCTCTTCAAATGCTGCTGCAAATTTGCATAAGACAGTGACATTGCAATAAACGTTTGCTATAAAAAATGAAGGGCGGAACTTGTTTCTCATAACTTAATGAAAAATCTCTATTGTTCTGTCGAAATGACTCTATCATTAAAAGATCGTGCTCTTCTTGTCAAATTGTTTTATGAGAATAACAGCTCTTGTTTAGTAGCTCTTAGACAGTTCAGAACGTTGAAAAAGTTAAAATATGGTCCTCTGTGTGGCAAAAGCTTGCGCAAAATGATTTTAAACTTTGAAGAGACTGGCTCTTTGGACATCAAACCTGGCAGGGGGCGGAAAGCAGTTGATGGAGAGATAGTGGAAGACGTAGCTACAGCGTTAGAAGAAGATCGTAACGCTAATGCATCTCCGAGTGTACGTAGCATTGCCCGATCATTAGACGTACCCTCCAGTACGGTGCAAAAACTTTTGAAACGCATTTTGGAATGTTATCCTTACAAACTGACCCAAGTTCAACAGTTGCTACCTGCGGACAATGTTACACGTGAAATGTTCGCACTTCAATTTCTGGTTCGGATACAAGTGGACGATGAATGGCCCTGGAACGTTTTGTGGACTGACGAAGCACACTTCCATCTCCACGGAACTGTTAATACGCAAAACTGCAGAATCTGGGCAACCGAAAATCCACAGGAACTACGCCAGGTGCCTCTTCATTCTCCCAAAGTCACTGTGTGGTGCAGATTTACAGCAGCGTTTATTATCGGACCTTTTTTTTTTTGAGGAAGTTGGTCCTCTTGGCCTCACTGTCCTGTAAATGGTCATTGATATGAACGTCTTTTGAAAAGTCACGTTATACCCACACTACAAGAGCGTCAGTGTATCGATAACACTATTTTCATGCAAGATGGGGCTCCACCACATATCGCAGAACCAGTGAAGCGGCTACTTCGCAGTCATTTTGGAGATGACAGAATCATCAGCCGCCATTTACCTCTAAGATGGCCAGCACGTTCCCCTGACCTC
This sequence comes from Amaurobius ferox, assembly GCA_951213105.1. Lineage (NCBI taxonomy): Eukaryota > Metazoa > Arthropoda > Arachnida > Araneae > Amaurobiidae > Amaurobius > Amaurobius ferox. The sequence goes on from OX578148.1 coordinate 69,088,258, forward strand.
AATCCATGTAATTTTTCGCTTTGGGGGCATCTGAAGAATGTGGTGTTTAATGGACACATTACCAATTTAGTGGAACTTAAAGATAGCATCACACATCACATCCACAACATCTCTACATAAACACTCAAATCTGTTGTTGAACACGTTATTTTGAGCTTTCAGTTTGTTTCAGAATGCGAAAGACAGCATATTGAACATTTATTACGTCATTAGCCAATGAATAAGTCAACGTTTATTACTTTTGTATTGCATTTTTGTGTAGTAAAGCGCCAATTATTCTCCTAGCGGCGACTTTTTGAACTACTGTTTTTTTCTCCACCAAACAAAATTCCATTGCTCCACGTATGTTCACGCAAAATTTCAAATCATTCTGACTAGTGCTTTTTATTTGAGACCATTTTCAGACCTGGAACTTTAATTATAATCACCCTGTATATTATTAGAAAAGTTTCCGCAACATTAGCAGCATACGAAAATAAATAAAATGTTAATTCTTCAAAAAGAATATATAATAATGCCATTCTCATTTGATCCGTCTTAGCTTCCAGCTCAACGGAAAAATCTCATACTTTATAAAAATTCGAATTAATGAGGTCGATGTGAAGGGATATTTAAAATATATCAAAATTATTTAATACTTTCAAGCTAGCTAGAATTTTGGTTCTGGACTCACTCGTTCTGTCTTAACTTCCAGATGAACGAAAGAATAAAAAAAAATTCGAAAATTCGAATTCGGGGAGATGATACAAAGGACGTTAAAAAAAAGCTTACATCACTTTACCTCTTAGAGAATTGAAACATAAATTTATATACTTTCGCTGGCAGTCGGAAAGATTAAACAATCAAATCATTTTATTGCACGCTAAAATAAGATTCAACATCTTTTCCCATTTAACATATTAATAGAATTATAAAATGCGCGCGATTATTATGCTTAAATAATAAAGAGTTTTTGATATTAAAAAACGATATCAACAACTTTTATTAAGTGTGTAGGTGTCACGTTTAATGTCCACTAGCCATTTATAACACGCTAAGCGCGGGTCAATTTGGCTAGCATATAATAATGTCAAGGTATTGGATATGACGTTTTTTATATATTCATATAGAATATAAAACTTGTTGTCATTATATATAACCTTAGTTTATTTTAAAAATTGAAATTAAATACATCAAAGGAGAAGTTTTAGATCTATTATTTACAGTTATTTACATTATTTTTAAAACATAGAAGCTATTACTTAAGAAAATTGGATGTTAACAAGCAACGAAAACATAAATTAAATTTAGTGCAGGTGCATATCTCAACTTAAAAACAAAAACAAAAACAAAAACGTCTTAAGAGCTAATTTTACGTATTTTTTTATAAAAGTGAATTTGTAACTAAAGTTGTTTGATCAAATGTATGTAAAATACATTTTTAAAATGTTTAAGCAGCAACTCCGGGATAAAAGTAATTTAAAAACGAAATTTGCCTTGATAACTGTCATTAATAATGGAATACATAGATTTTACGTTTGGTACCTAAAAATGTACAAGTTTTTTCTAATTATGTTATACTTTCGATTCGTGCACATCTAGAATTAGAAATATAAGTTTGTAAATAAACAGGATTTGCATTTCACAAACGTTAATGTACGTTAAATTCAAAAAACGCTTTATTGACATGATCAAAAATGTGAATTTATATGCAAAATAGTAAGATATACACGGTGAATAATATGTGCATAGTATTTTATTATGTTCTATTTAGCTATTTTTATTACATCTTTATGTATAATGCAATTTATTTATTGATATATTAAGTTATCTGCTTTTTTAAACGTTAAGTTTTTAGAAAAATCTAGTGTGATTTACGAACCCCTAAATATGTTTTGCTAAAGTATTAGTTGCACTATTATGTGTGAATGCTTGTGACGTCTCATTGCAACATCTAAATTTATTGTCTCATTCTCATTGTCAATTTGACGTCTCATTGCAACATCATAAAGTTTCACAAAAATAATCATAAAGTTCATCATAAAGTTTCAAGTCTAAAATTATATATGAGTTTTATAGTGCAGAACTTAAATATAAAAATAAGATAAATGTTCTCAGTAAGATCTGGCTTCAAGAGTGTCGACATGCCAGTCAGAGATCCTGTTCCAATTTACTGCTGATGCAACATATATTTACATTATACATAAACAGTCATGCGCCTTGCAGTGTAATTTCAATAAGTTCAAGATGAAAACATTTCATAAATCGTATACTTAAAAGTATTGCCTTGAAATTCCTTTAATGGAAAGGTAGCGATTCCGTTTATCACTTTGTAATGAGCTCTTTTAGTAGAATATTATTTGCTCTACAGAATTGATGCTTAAAATGGGAATAGAGTCTTATATATACATACATACACATACATATACATACATATATATATATATATATATGTGTGTGTGTGTATATATATATATATATATGTGTATATATATATATATATATATATATATATATATATATATATATATATATATATATATATATATATATATGTGTGTGTATATATATATGTGTATATATATATATATATATATATATATATATACATATATACATACGAGCACTGTTTCAAAATTGTTAAATATATGTAAGCGATATTTTAAAATTTTCTTTCCCAACACAATCCCTAAATCGAAAATTTTTGGAAAAATAATATTTTACCTATACTATAGCATTTAATAAATTGCAAAATTACTGATTAATTGCATAAAGTCAATAGAGTTGTTATAAAAAATACATTTATTTGTTAATGTTTTGTTCCCTAGTCCTTTACCTCATTTATTTCTTACAATAAATGCGAAATCTAAACTCCAATTTCTCTCTTTCGAGTGATATAACATATCTCAAAGAAGAAAAAATTCCGACGGAGTACGTCTTGGGAGAATCAGGGTAAGAACCATTCATATTCGCTTTTACACCTACTTCTACAGGATAAAATGAAACAGCCTATCTAAAACAATTTACTTTTAGAAGATGGAGAAGTGATAAATAGAGGAGGTAAGCTCTAAACAACGCCCAATATGGGAGGCTATGTTTAAGAAAGCAATCTCAGAAGTTCTATTGAAAGTGTTTGGGTTTAGAAAGGAATATATATTGCCCTAGAATGGATAGATTGAATAGCAGCTGTGATTTGACACAGCAATTTGAGACTCAGAAGAAAACCCGCAAATTGTTTTGAGGTACATGAATTGGCCTAAGAGTATTGTAGATTGGCTGGAGTTTTTTTTTTAAATAAACTTTTTTCAATCCTTAAAAGAGAAATTGGATTGTGCATTCAGCAATTTTGAAGTGTGAAATAGTGTTTTTGTAGAAATATAACATCAAAGTTGTAAAAAAATATTGACCAATGTCTTCTTGATATGCATGTAATGGAAAACATCTAGCTTGCAATGGTTATATTAGATATGTACAATTGAATCAAAACCTTCAATTAAGATCTGAACCGTACTTTCTTCAATTATTGCTCAATGTCTTCCTGACCTGCATGTAATGGAAAATATCTAGCTCGCGAAATCTTTATTAGATATGTATAATTGAGTCAAAATCTTCAATTAAGGTCTGGACCATACTTTCTTCTATTATTGCTCAATGTCTTCATAACTTGCATGTAATGGATAACATCTAGCTCCAAAACACTTTATTAGATATGTGCAATTGAATCAAAACCTTCAATTAAGGTCTGAACTATACTTTCTAAAATATTTACTAAGATGTGTAAAGGTCTTGCTGTCCCAGCCAGGAATTCAACTGCGAAACAAATTGGTCAGTCTTTTACCGTTGAGCTACTGGGACAATATTTCAATTTCCTTCTCGTTAAAGTGTACCCTTTAATGTCACCCCCTCCTTCTAAAGTCAGATAGGCGTATAATTATGGATCTGAACAACCACCTTCGTATTCTCTGTTTTTGTTTTTAACCAGGATAGCATCCTGTGTTGTGGCGGTGTTGAAACTTGTTTCATTAGGCACAAGGTCCACTGAAAATTCTCAACCGGAATTTTTTAAAAGTTCTTATGATTTCTTTGCATCTAACGTGCAGGGTTAATTCCTTCGAATGTTGTTGTAGAGGTCTCACTGTTCTAGCTAGAGACAGTGAAAACATCAGATATTTGAACTGGACAGGCGATGTGCTAACCTTTAAGCTACTGGAACAAGACTCCCACTTTTTCTCATCGAAGAGGATCCTATAAATGCTCTATACATGATATATACGTTGCACAGACAGATAGGCTGCTGACAGGCATAAACACAAACATGGACATGGACGTCACGGTAAAAATAGTTTTTTCATGTTCTTGACCCAACTAGCACACTTCCGTTTTTAATTCGTTGAAAAATCGGAACCCAGTTTCGTTTTTATTTCGTTGAATATGTAACGAAATAAAAACGAAAAGATGTCTCGGCGCTTCCACTATTTTGCAACCAATTTTTAAAACGTTACTTTTTCGTTTTTCACACATTACTTTTGTATGGAGATTTATATGATAACGATATGTATCGCAAAAGAAACGAAAATGTAACGGAGCGGACGGAAAAAAAACGAAAATATAACGAAAGTTAACGCAAATAGAGCGAATATGTACCGAAATATAGAAACGGAAATGTAACGAAACGGACGCAAAACAAACGAAAATGTATCGGAACGGACGCAAAACAAACGAAAATATAACGAAATGGACGCAAAACAAACGAAAATGTATCGAAAGTTTACGCAAAAAAAAAAACGAGTATGTAACGAATGCTAACGAAAATAAAGCGAATATGTAACGAAATATAACTCAAAAGAAACGATTATGAATCGTAACATAGAGAATGCATTAAAAGGATATATTTCCTTCAATCTTTTGTTTCAGTTTTTCCATGCTAGAATATGGGGGGGGGGGGATTAAACCTCGGGCTATGTCAGTTTTGGGGATTTTTCGCTGTTATTATTTGCAAGGACAGATGTTGAGAAATTCGATAAAGTAACTAGATGTATTTCTAATATTTCTGAGCATAGCATTAATTTTACAAAAATTTTAGAAACACTTCTCTAATTATTTTATCAATGTTTTAATAAAGCACAAATTTTACTCTTTTTAGAATTTATGCCTTGCAAAAAACAACAGGACATATCCTAAAAACTAAATGATATTTAGTACTATATTCCATATGTTACCATGGAAAAACTGAAACCAACAGTTGAAAGGAAACTATCCTCTTAATGTACGAGTAGCATGCTAAACTGAGTAACGTAACGAATAAGCAAATATTTTTATGCAAAACAAACCATTTTAAATAACTTTTATGCTCTGTTAAATAGCATTTCAAATTCTAGAAGAAAAATCCACTAAAAATTACATTTTAAATGTTATTTACGAAACACATCTTGTGTTTTTTCGTTGGAAAATATTTACATATTCTATTACATGTTTGTTACTGAATTCTGCACATTATTTTTCAGTTTCGTTGATTTGCTTCCTGGTGATTTCAAGCTTTACCTTGTAGGAGCATATGTTCCAAGTTTCAAATTAAAACATTATTCACATGCAATTTAATTAATATACTAGTGTTAACACTGTTGGCTTTTTCATATAAAGAAAAATTAACATATCTTTTTTTACCAAATTTAAGATTTTAGAAGTGTATACCTTTAGGAGTATGGACCTTCCAATCTTATTAGATTGCATTTACCTAAATAAAATCACTTCAGGTAAAGTGGAAAACTTTAAAAGTTAAATAATCATTCCTCTTTGTTGTCTACATTTTTCTTAAGCACAGGTGTAAAGACTTGATCCCCCCCCCCCCTCCACAAAAAAAAAAAAAAAAAAACTGCAACAGTATATAAATGTTTTTCTTCTTTCTCTAGTTCCATTTTAAAATCTACTTCTGAACTAGATAGATTGAGGCGAGATGTTTTAGCTATCGATGCTATTGAAAATTTATTTCAATGTTTGATCTGTATTTAGCCATGTGATCAGACATAGATTTTATAATCCTGACAGCAGAAGGCTAAATAAAAAAATATCAGTTTCATTTTAACTTTGTAAATAAGATAATTTTAAGTTGTATTTCATAAAATTTTGAGTAATTAACAAATAGACATTATAACAGCTTTTTAAAAAGAAATGAGAGTAGTAGTTTTAAAAATATTTTACTAATTATATATATATTCTTTATTTACATGTAACTGAAATTTTTGATAACTGTTAATTGTCTATTTTAAACAATACAGTATATTTAGATTTGTCCACTAACAAGACTCAACTAAGAATCCTGTTATCGCACATACACTTTATACACCATTTAAATGGCCTGAACTACCATTCTGCTGCTCATGACTTCGGACGAGTCGGTAGTTTTGGGCTTTCGACACCATTTAAATGGAACAAGTTTTATCAGAAATTAATTTACTTTAATTTTTCAGTTTATAATAGAGTAACATAAAATCAAATCTCTTGTTATATTTACTTTAAATATAAAATGAGAAAAAACAATATACTCTGAAATAAAATTAAACATTCGTTCTCTGCTTAAAGTGCGTACTTGTGGAAAGTTTATTCAAAATGACATAAGGTGATAATTGCATAAAACCAATTTTGGATTTGGGGATTTATTTTCCATATATAAATTGTATTTTGGAATGATGCCATTTTTGTTGAGCGTGTTAGCTCAATGGAGCTTTTGGAGAAGTCAACATCATAAGATATTCCCAACTTTTTTTTATTCAAACACCTTAACTGTACTGCTACTATTTTGGGAACCATAAATTGTTAGGCTCATATTTTTGTGATATTTTGTAAGAACATATTATTCTCAATAGTTAAAGAACAATGTTTGTATATGAGACATAGATATATTAAAAGACTACCCTAATTTAAGAAGCAATTTATGTATTCTATTTCCATCATGAAACAGCTTCAACAAAAACAAATAATGTTTCTTGGAATAAACAAAATTAAAATTTTTATTAAAGTAATTCTTCAGACATTAATGACTGTAATTTTTCACTCTTGTATACATGCAGTGTACATGAAAATTATAGCAAGATTTAAGGTTTAAGTTAAAAATAATAATAAGGTTTCGAACTCCACGCAAGACTCTGAAACAGATATTTTATTTAAAAATATCACAAAACTTTATACTAAAATTGAAAAACATCTAAAATATGCTTAAAAAAGAGAAATAACTTTTATTCAAAAATATACTTTAAGATGAATAGCAAACCATATATTTTTTATTTTTAAAGCATGATCAATGAGTTTCTGTTTGGAATCTGTAAGTTGATATCGGTTAAAGATATTTAGAAGTAATTTCCATAGATTTTAAGACAATTGTTTTATTGACGAGCAAGGTTGGAGACGTCATTGCGGTAGAAATTTGCTGTATTCAAAAATCCAATACAGCATGCTTCATATCATTATTCAACTAGAAGCAATGTCCTTTTCATGTCTTTTTCAATAGACTGAAGAAGTAAAAATTGCAAGGAGAGAGTTCTGAAGAGAGATCTACGGTTGCTTCAGTCTCAGTTTTAAAGGCTTGTAATCTGTTCTGCACAAGAAGTGGGTGTTCAACACATGTTCTTTACAACACCATTGTGGTCAAACTGCCACCATATTGAATATATGCTATCATAGCCTATTGAATTTCTTTGGACATGGAGAGGTCAAATGCTGACATTGCATGATTTGTAACCATGCTATGGATTTGTAACCATACTATGCACCAGATTTCATCACCAGCTACAATGAACTCCAAGACTGTGTTGCTTTCCATGTTGAAACTCAGCAAGTGTTGCAGACAAACTGCTATACAGTAGGGCCTCTGATTACTACTGACAGCTCACAGGATCCACCATCAGCGCACTTTGCTGTATCCTAGGCTCCATATGATAATTCTATCAGTTTCATAGCTCCACCATCATCCTTTTTATGTTACTTTCACGGTGTTTCTAAGAAAACAAGAGACATAAATATCTTTAAAAATGAAGCAATTATATTTGTTAGAGATTATTAAACAATTAATTTATGTTACAGATAGGTTTGAGTATTGTTTGTTTAAACATCAAGGATTTTTCTCAAGACATATGTAGAGCTTAAAAAAAATAACGCAGTTGTCAGACAAAGTATTTTAGCTTGAAAATAAGTTCAAATTTTGTTTGGTAGAATAGAAAAAAATTTTAATTCTTTCTTAGACAGTCGAAGTAAGACATATATAGAAATTATTTCTGCTTATATTTTTATTTTCTTTGTGTAGATCAAATGTATTTATTTTTTACATCTTGATGTTATTCTATTCGTGTAGTATTACATTTATAATAACATTTATTTCTTTTAATATCCTCAGTAAAGATGCACACATTTATACAAATTTTTTTTAAAAAGTTAAATTTACTAAAGAAAAAAAAATTAAGCTTTAATTACAAAAATGTCTTATGAAATAAATTATATTCTTAAAAGCTTTACTACTGAGTACTTTCTAATAAGGTATTTGACTATTTCTTAGACTGAATACTTTTGTTCAGTATAAACATATGTTAAAAACAAATTAAAATTTATTAATGCTGGGCTTTTAAAAGTAATTAATACATATTTTAATGGGACATGCAAAAGAAATGCATATGATTTGCTGATTATGGTTCTCTTTCAGATAATAAATTCAGTATTTGGCAAATAGCTATTTGTTGTATCCCAAGTAACTACTGTATATTTCTGAATGTAATCCAATCAGTATATAAGCCAAGTCGAATATGTAATAGTAATGTAAGAAATTTGATTAAAACTGTAAACTTGTATATAAGTCGAATAATAATAATAATAATAAAAAAGAATAAGAAGCATCGGCAAATGTGTGAACGACGAACTATCACAGCCAACCAAATCACATAGTTATGAGGGCATTGTTGATAATGAAAGATAATGACACAGTCTGCTCAGGTTGCTGTGTGAAATCGTCCAGTAGGTTGTGTCAGTAGATGTTCTGGTATATGATTGCCTCTGATTTACTTGTGAAAATAGCACCCACAAAACAATGGTTTCATTGTGCTAGTAAGTATGAGATAATATTTTTATTAAATTGTTCTTCGCTTTTGAAATTACCAGTTCCAAAATTTTCAGCTTTTCAACTTCTGATATTTTTGCCACGCAATCCAACAATATAATGGCTCGCCTAGTTTTTACCGAGTTTGTTATTTGGAAATCGAAATTCAAAATTCATGTAAAAAAAATATTATATAAAATTCATTAAAAAGAGACAACAGAATATGATCAATAAGAAAAATAACATATCGAGCTGTAACATGTATTCCACAAACTTATTTGGAAAAGAACGCTCAAGTTAGGCCTCCATCCTCCAGAAACATCCAACCACATGCTAGCATTGAATGATGAATGTGATGTCACAATCTCAACATGTGCAGCTTAAAGGTTATAAATTATGCCTAACTATGCAAGAGTGAATGCTTATTACTTTATTATTGCATAAACAAATACACTTTGTTGCAAAAAATATATGCACCCATAAGAAATTGAGCTACAGCCGTGAAACTCGGCATGAAGGTATTATTTGAGGAGATATGTAAGTGATTAGAATTTGGCGTAACCCTCTAAGTTCAGGTTCCCTTGTTTCAACAAACAAAGAATCTAACGTTTCAACTAGTTGTTCATATCGTGAGGAGATTCTTTCACAAGTCCGTCCATGTGAAAGCCAGCGAGAGGTGGACACTTTAATCATTTTCAGCATGTTTAAATTGTATACGTTTCCTTGAATTTCTTTAAAAATTTCACCCTTCTATGGGCTATAATGGAACATTTTCCACAAAACTAAAAGTGAGTCAACTGATTGAAGATTGATTGTCATATTTCTTTAATAAGTGAACGAATACTAAAGCTAATCTGTGGTTTCTACAATTTACGTAGATACAATGAAGTAAATGTTGTTTCTTGTAGGAAAATTTAAAAATTTGAAGATGAACAGCAAAGTACGCACTGGCATAGAGTCAATAAGTGTTGGCTGGGTCATAAAAGTACACAGATCCAGTTTCAAAGAAAAACATCATTCACTTTATTTCGTGAGAAACATAACTAGGCAAATTACACATTCCAGGTAATTTTCCATGCCACAAAACTTCAAAATATACTATGTACAAAAAGTTTGCAGTTGTAAATAATCAGACAGAGATTCCTTGAAGCATTGGTAGTGAGTAACTATACTACCTCTATCACTTGCGTGTATTTCCAGCCACCATCGAAGGTATCACACTTGGCAAAGGAAAACCAAAGGATAAGACATCAGAAAAATATTTAAAGTGACTTCCGAACGTTTGTAAGTAAATTTAACGTTCAATACATGCTGGTCTAAACTGACCACCTCTGCATCCGTCTCGACTAAAAACCGTCGTCAAACGATATCCCGCAGTGCTTCTGTCTAAAGCATTTCTGTCTGCCTGCATCAGACTATCAGCGTATGTATCTAATCGATCGTCGTGATCGGATTAAGTCTTCTGATTGAGTCGTCTGAAGTCATCTGATTGCTTCAAGAAACCTCTGCCCTATATATCCGAGAATGGACACTTCCGGAAACGCCCCCGGATATGCAAATCAGATGCGTACGCATTGAGAACTGATTTGCATGAAACCTCATGTTGGAAAACGTCACGGTTCACGCCGGTGAACGGAAAGAGTCGTTCATATTAAATTTGCATAAACGCCCGTTCACGGGAATGTGAATCGAGATATATTGATTTTTTCAAACAGTTTCATTCGACGTTGAACACCTGAAAGCTCTCCGCTCATTACATTGGTTCCCTCTAAAACTATAAATAAACAATTGAACAGCTTAACATTTTTTGCTACAGTTGTTTTCTCAATAGTACTCATAATTTCTTCAGCATTGATAGTAGTTAAGTTGTTGTTGTTGAGACCCAGACCGTCCGACCTACCAGAAAGATGTAAGGTAACTGTTTGGACGGCCGGGAAGTGCCACCCAATTTAGACCGGAACCCAGTGGGGAGGCATCCACAGGGACTGTACCCTCCTTCCCTACCACCAACCTCTCGGAAGGACTTACGGACCCACATGTTTAACGTGATCGTATTCCGCATGAATACGGAGGCAGTTGTGGCAGCATGCAAACCACCGGTCTACAGCGCCCGAAATGTGCCAACAGCACAAGGTGTTCCCAGGTGGTCACCCACCCAAGTACTAACCGCGCCCGATGCTATTTGACTTCGGTGATCTAACGAGAACCGGTGTTTTCTGCACGGTAGGGCCGTTGTGGTAGTAGTTAAGTGTACAAGTCCAAGGTACTTTTCTTTAACATTTTCATCACCCTACATTTGGTAACGTACTATTATACCTAGCTGATCACGTTGAGATTCATCAATCGACTCGTCAACCAAAATTGCATAAAATTCTGAACATGATAATTCAGTTAAGGTTTTTTGTTCAATGTAAGTAGAAATGGAATATAAGATATTGTCAACAGATATGCTTAATAAATGAGTTGCATTTTACCCATATGTATTTAAATACTGTGCAATTTCTTTATCCTCTAAATTTTCACCTAAAAATCTTACAACTGACCCAAAGTTTTCAAATACCGCCCACTGTTTTTTAACCATGAAGTATAAGATTTCGACACATTTGCTTAATAAATAACCTTCTATTGAAATTTGTTTTTGATTGTTTCGCAGCCTCTGTGCCTTCAGTATTTTTTTAGCAATTTCTTGTTTGTCGGCATCCTTTGGAAAGGCAATAGATTGTTTATGTCTATTACTATTTTCAAGCTTCTTTATAGTTCTGGTAGGATGACCTCCCTTAAAACTCACACCAACACTTGTTCAAGGCTTATTACCACTGTACCCAATGGAACATATTTTACATAAAAAGCCTGAAGCTACTAGACTGTAGTAAAACCAGTTATACTGTCTTTCATAATATGTTTTTATGAAATAAGCTTTTCTTTTTTTACTGTTTTCTGTAGTTAACAACATATCATCTATATTTTCTTCATCAGAAATATATAGATATTATCTTATCTATATTTTCTTCATTACCTCATTATCAGAACCTCATCATCAGAAAATTCAAGTCCAACGTCAATATTCTCTTTTATATCGTTTTCATTTTAAGTATTCTTTTCTACATCAATTTCAGCATTCTTTTTACATCGTTTTCAATTTCAGCATTCTTTTTCAAATTCACTGCATTTTCTCCTATAGAAAAATTCAACCTCATCTTCATTCGATAATTCAGTTGCACCGTTTTCTGCATTCCTCTTTACATAATATTTGGCGTCACTTTTCTGAACGAAATTTTTCGTTTCAGATGCGCTCTCTATTACTTTATCAGCATTCTGATTTGTAGAAAATTTGGTTGTAATTGTGGAAGTATTACTTTTCTAATCTGCTTGGAACTTGCTTTATGGAAAAAAAATGTAGGATGCTCTCACAACCACTGCTATCAGCAGAACTGTTTTTTTTTTACATAATAATCTGAATTTTTTAGAAGCCCCAGGTTGGAGGACGTCTACTCTTCATAATATTTGGAGTATCGCTAACTTTATCCGAAAATAATTATTGTTAATTTAAAATAAAAACTAACTAAACTAATTAAATAGAACTGAAACTATGACGATGATGCTTCACCCTCACCCAATGGTGAGCGAAGTAAAGGCAATCTGCCATTAGGGGGTTTGTATGCCTAACTGAAACTAAATGCAAGACCGAACAGCAAGCAGTTGCCATATTACTTCCCAGACTGTCCAACCTACCAGAAAAGTGTAAGGTAACCGCGAATTGGCTGTGTGTCATTCCGCAAGAAACAGTTGATGTTTGTGTATATTTTTATTCTGCACAGAAATCAAAACATTTGAAAATAAAATGTACATGCAAAACACGCTTATGCTAACACAAGACATATTACTTTTGAATTTTCATCCATATTAACAATAATTAAATGCATGACACAGTTGAGGGATAATAAATATAGGCATCAAAAATGAACAAAATTGTGTTTTTCACTTTCCTTAACTATTGTAAAGTGGTAAAATTTTAAACAAAATTCTTTGTGATATTATTCTAGAATTTAATGTGGCTGCTGTCACAATCGAGTGGAAGAAAAAGATTATTCTTCGAACATTGTCGCCCATTCTTGGGGACAAGAATGTGCAATTTCACAAAAAATTATAGTTAAAAGTTTTAAACGAAATTACAGTAGGTTTCCCCAGTAGGAAAATATATTTCAAGATCCCTAGTGGATGCTTGAAACCATGGATAGTACCAAACCCAATATTATACTATGTTTTTTCCTTCACATATGAGAAAGTTTAATATGAGAAACCGTTCTATTTTCTATGAGAAAGTTAAATTTATAAATTAGACACTGTATAAGATAAACAACAATAACTAATAATAAAAAAGAACAAGTATAATAATATACTGTAATAAAAGTTGTGAATGTGATCTCCCCCTCCCAATATAGCTTATTGTACAGTTTTAGACTAATCCTTGTTCTGGTGATAATGATACAATGCATACTTGATGGAATGAGAAAAATAATGTAGGCATTGTGATGCAAGGTTAGACTATTATTGAGAATCATTTGCTTTGGGAGATCCTGGATTATCAAGACATGACAATGTTGGTGATTGGATGTCAGGAACAGACCTTGTCAATGGTTGAGGATTCTCGATAGTTGATTTTAGTGATGTCTACACTGCTAGTTATGCTTCAATTTCTTTACCTTCATAGACAGGATACTTTTGACTTAACAAGTTCTTTCAATTCTGCATTTGTTACCACATCTTGATGGTCTTCAATATGTTTTTTCACTTCTTAATCAAGAATGTTAGAAAAACCTTTTCTACCAACTTGTGACTACATATGATTTTCTCAACTTTTCCACTGATCCCTGGGAAACCTTTAAAATCATAAGGTCTTCCTGCAGGCATTTAATTTTACTAGTTTTAATTCATTCACTGCAGTTTTAGTAAATGTTATTGTGTCAACAATACTGATGATTTCCAATCACTGGTGTGTAATTTACATTTTATGAATTGCTTATTTCCGAAATTTTCCATTTATGATTTTTTGATTGTGATTGACTGAAACCATAGAAAAGGGGTAACTATGGTATACTAATATTGAATTACTTAAATTTTTTTATTTAGTGAGTATAGCTTTTACAATTTAAATTGAATTTAGAGTAGCCTACCTTTAAGCCATTGCCATTTGAATTAAGTCAATAACGAGTAATAAAAATATGGAGTATAAAACATGACTTCCTATCCAGTCCAGAATTAGGGTTTTAAATTAATGTACCTATTCATATGTATAACTAACATGGTCGGATGAGTTTTAATTAAAAATACTTTATTGTTTTATCGTTTCTAAGACAAAGGACATCAGCTAGGAAAGCTGATATTTCAAGAACTCCCAACAGCTTATTTTTGATACGATAAGGAACAGACTTACCTCATAGACTGTCAAAAGTGAATTAATTCAAGACTTGTTAATTGACACGGTACAATGTACTTGGTAGATTAATGCAGGAAGATAAAATTGACTCCAAAAGTGGGGTTCAACCCCACAATGGTTCCAGTATTTTCCTAGAATGATGAAGAAAACAATGTATTGAGACGTTTGAGCTAGGAAATATAAATATTCTACTCAAGATCTTTAAATTTATATGCAAAAATAATTTCCTATGGTTTTTCATAAACTTGTATCAATTACCGTTGTAAATAAAAATTTCTGCCATTCTGCCAAACTAAAATTGTCGGCTCTTGATATGTTTTCACATTGCATTTTAAACATTTGTTCTACAATGGATTTGCTCAATCTTAGTATCTAAATGCTGTTACTATTAAAACAGTTTCTCTCCTACAATTGTTGTTCAAGTTAATCAAAATTTTTCTAAATCTTTATATGAACATGTTTCTGAAAAATATTTTACTATCATTTTTCAAAAGTTGAGCTGGCAGATAACTAAAATCCACAGAAAATTTAATTGCAGCAATATTGTGCTTATACCCAGCGATAGTGTTCAGAAGACCCCCCCCCTCTGCACTAAAAAAATAATGTAGGTTCTTTATATATATATTTTTTAAGCCACTTCTTGAAAGAACAGGCTTTTTTCAATTAATATATTTTTAAATGTATTGTGAGATGTATACATATCTCAAAAATATATTGATCAATTATAAATGCATTTTATTTTTAAAAATGTGCTATGTTTTCATCCAGAAATTGTGGATCTTCCACAAAATTTTTTTCTTCTTACATGTCTGTTAGTAAACACAAGCATTTTCTCCATCTAGTATGCCCAAGTTTTTCAATCTAAATAATCCTACAGATATTTTAAATAGTTAGGGTATTTGCAGGCGTGGTAGCCCATTGGTTAGCGCACGGGAATTGCATTCGGTAGACCCGGGTTCGATTCCTTCCGCTGCCAAAAAAACTGCTGCTGTGTTCACGTGGAGTATGATCATGTTAAACATGTGGGTCCATAAGTCCACAGGGGTGCGGAACTAAACCTGTAAACCGAGAGGTAGGCTAGGTCTGCACTGCTGTCTCCAAGTTAGAGTATTTGCAGTATTTCTTCCAAGAATGACCTTTGATATATATTGACAAAACTAAATATGCTCTTAACTTATGTATTAAGGAATATGAAAACTATATCATAAAATGGGAAAATAAATCTCTGACTGCTCAACATTGTAGAAATTCTGTCTATCGTTTAAAGTTTTCTTCCACTAGTATTATACAAAAATGTTTGTTAATTTATAATCTTGACTTTTCTATACCTTTCATATTCAGAAATAGTTAAGTATTTTAGCTAATGATTTGTTCAGTAACTTTTCCTTTTACTGTCTTGTTAGATGCCTTGTAATTGTACCATTTTTCTTTATATTTGTTTTATACCTTAAGGAACTCTTCAATGACATTTGGAATTGTTTTCACCAGGTTGTGTCTTGTCTCATTTTGTTGGGACATTTTTGTAATGTCTTTGAACAATCCAGCTTGTGTGTTAGTTCTATGTTGCTTGACTGACTTTCTAGTATCCAGAATCCTTCTTTAGTTTTCTGTTTTATAATTGTGAACGCATCTTTTAATTATAGGATACCTCTCTGGCTCTTCTATTTCAGTCAATTTGATCTTTGATCTTTTTGACTTTAGATTTGCTGGCACTGATGAAGAAGATCCAACATTTCCTCGAAACAGCTTTATGCTTCACGTTCTATTATCATATTTTGCTTGATTCAGAGTCAGTAAAAATATACAGAATGCTAAATAAAACTATTTAAAAATAATTTTATATTGGAATATTTAATTTTTTAATAGTTTTTAGGAAATAAATTTAAGAAAAAAACACCAATAAAAAATCTATTAATATAAAACATTAAATATTAATTGCTATTTATATTGGTATCATACTTGGCATTAGAATACAAGAGTCGGAGTCGAAGGTTTGAAGTACTGACTCCACAACCCTGCTTGATACTGTGCTCTGTTATGTGACATCTTCCTGATCTTGTATCTTACGTTCCACATAATTATTCTATATGTTCTATCCCTTTCCTGTAGTCCATCCGATTTCTTTCCTATTCATGTAATTTGTATGAAGTAATCAACTTCCACCCATTTTATATAAACTTAATGCTCTTGTTTTACTCATTTTAAAAGCATACCTATAATTTATACTATATTTTCTCATGGATACAATATTAAATACTTTCGTACATTACAAACTTATGTGCATCATAATGAAGTTTTAGAATTGTGTAAATGTTGTAAAATATAAATAAAATTAATGAATGAATTATTAGTGTAAAATGTGAAATTATGGTGGCGACCTGTACTTGGCATATGATGGAGTTTGTTTTCGTGCTCAGATAAAACTGGTAAGTTAAAATTTATCAACTGAAAAGCATTTTAAAATGTTAAAATAAATATATTGTATTTTAATAAAAAAATTTTTTCAATGGGAATGTGATCATTAAAATTGGATCGTTTTTGACCCACTTCTGCAAACTACATATCAAATTACTTTTCTGGGAACAAAAGGTAAGATAGCAGATAGTGACCGAATTATTTTGTATATATGTAAATTATTATTATTAGTTTTGTGCTCAATGTTCAAATATTTACACAGAGGAAAATAAAAATGAAAAGTATCTGCAAACATATATGTTGACTTAAAATTTGAAGCAAATTTCGGAAACTAATCATGTTTTGTACATTAGGATCCATGCAACAAATTAAGCATACCAGGGATCTATTTAAAGGAGAGGGTTGAGGTTCATTGCCCCCCCCCCTAAAAAAAATTAAATAAATAAAAAGTTCCTTTGTATAATCATATATTAATTTTAAATTATAACAGTTTGCTCAAATAAATTTTCATTAAGTATTTGTTATCGGAAAGAAACCGGTGAAATTGGATTTTAATTTATTATTAAAATTCATCTAATTTTGATAATTTAGAAACATTCAGAATCTACCTAATTGAAATTAAAACCACAGGAGAAATTGAAAATAAAATATCATTATTAAATTCTAAAGTAAACAGTACCCATTGAATTTCATATTTTCACAATCAATCAAGCAATCATAGTGCAAAAGTAATTCAACTTTTTTGCAATAAATTTAAAAATAACAAATTGTAACTCGCACTTGATCAATGATAATAACTGAATGATCATTTCCTCAAAAATAAATTTAAAATGTATTCTCTATTAAATTCACAGATCACATGATGTCCAATTTCTTCTGTCTGAAATATGACATCTGGTACATGGGCGTCGTATATTTATCTTGCTGCAATCCAGGCGAAAATATTTTTTGTTCTGTTACTGTAACAACTTGAATGTTGTGAAGAACAATGTTTTATTTGAACTTTGAAATGTCGTCAAATAAATAAGCCTTAAATTTCTTATCTGGAATTATAATTATTTTTGTATCCGATTCTAATTTACCCATATGCATTCTTCATAGAACAAACTGTTATTACTTAGTACGGGGCAAGGAGATTTTTATCCACTAATTGAGGATTTTGTTTTATGTGCAACTTCAAATGCACATTGAAACGTCTTATAATTTTAATAGCACTAGCACTACTTAATCTACTTTATCTACAATGCATGGAATATAAAAAACAATAAAATCAACAATACAATCAGTTTTAAAATGTAAAATCAATTTACTTACCCTGACTCCTAACTAGACAAAAGAAGACAACAAACACGAGGTGTATCAACAGTTCCACGCCAAGTTGCCAAACACTTTTGCGCCAATGTTGGTGTGAGCACGTGTCACAAGCTAGGAAACGCTGCTGTAGAGAGTTACCATACATTAAAGAAAAAAGGATACTTATCGCTGATTTGGCACAAATTTCGTGCAGTCTAGCGAGGAAATATTCTGTCTAATAAACTTCCACATTTTCTAGAAATCTATTCAGTCAATTTTATTATTGCTTGAAATATTAATAATATTGTAATATTAATATAAATTTATAATATTAATAATAATTTTTAAATATATACCTTAAATAACGTGATTAAATTAAATAATTCAATAATTCTATAAAAGTTTATAGGTGGTGGGGAGGGGGGGGGGGGCTAGAGAATGTATTGAAATTGAAGTTATCCATATATTGCTATAAGGTGAAATAATTTGTTTAATGGAATTTGCTGATGACGTGGTTAGGTTAGCAAATGAAGAAACGCCCCCCCCCCCTCCGTTAAAGCAGGGTGCAGCAGTTGTGTGGAATGGGGCTTAGAAGCAGTATTTCTTTCAGGACTTTTCGGCTTGTGTGTCTGTGTGTGTGGGGGGGGGGGCAAGTTTTCTATTTTCTCGACAGAAAATATCTAAACGCTATGCCACATAAATAGAAACTAGGTAATATAAAATGTCTCCGGGCGGGCGATACTCATCTCCGAGGGGGAGGGGGGCGCATCGGCCCCAGAGGTATGCCTGAAAGAACTACTGATTGGAAGCACCCCCCTTCCTTGTCTGAACCATTAGTTATACATAAAGTCAATATTTGGAAAGGAAATTCAGGATTGCTACCTTCCCTATTAGGTTGTCAAAATTCTGGCTACGCCTATGCGTGGGTGACGCAACTTACCCTTACCCTGTTAATGCCAAAATGCTCTAAAAATATACTAGTTCTTTATATGGTCTATACCGAATAACTAAATTCAACACATTCGATCGTCAACCCCCTTCCGTTTTTCCAAAATCCTGTCTACGCCTATGTTTAAACATGAATATTGATTGTTAAATTTAGATCAGATAAATATGTTAAAATCCAGGAGAAAAGTAACTTGACTAATTGCACAAGGAAATATCGAATGTATGCTTAAAGTTTATGTACAGATAAATTTTCGGTTATTAAATTTATTTTGAATATTCTTTTCGTGTATTATACAAAAGTATAAGCAAGAGTACCAATTCCTCCATCTCAACACTCATGCACTGATTCAAGGTCATTTACTCTCCATTAGTTAAACATATTTAGTCACTATCGATAAAATCTGACCGTCAACCTCCTCCCTCACTCACGACATTTCGGCTACGCCGATGTTAACTAGTCCAAAGTTCTATATTTGTATATTTCATAGTAATTTTAAATAAATTTTTAAATTTTATCAACTGTCGAAAATTTAAAATTTACAATTTTAACAAATTTAAACAAAATAGAAATAACAAAATATGCAAAAAAAAAGAAATTTAATATTAAAAATACCCATTAAAAATCATAAATTCTAATAGCACATTGGGTCTTTACGCTAATGAGTTAAATTTACGTATTAAGAAATTTAGCATCGGATTATTTTTTGGAGGAAAATAGTTGATTGAGGAGGAGATATGAAAATATTTATCATGAATAAGTGTAAAAATTTTAGAAAAATGCAACAAAAGTAAAATGATTTAAAAACGAAATATATAATCCATTTTGCAACGTAACACATAATTCGTTTTAAAATAATTTTTAAATCGCAATATTTGCAACCAAACGAAAAACCAACGATAGCAACAAGTTTGCAACGTTTTTAATCCAGATCGTGCTACTTGGGGAGTGCCCAAATATGTAAATCCGTCGAAAACTGGAGTTCTGATTTTCGACACGATTATTATACTCTCCTTATACATCATAATACGCCGTAGGGAAAGTGAAGTACCAAGGGAAATGAAATGCAGACGACGTTTGGACCTTGTGAGAGAGAGAGCCTACTACAAACGCATTGCAGGCGAGACAGGTTTCCTGAGTTAGCCTTACAATAATAGGGTATGTATAGGCAAATGTGCAAAACTTGTCTTAGATATATAACACTAAACGTGCCGACACGCAATATATACCTATTTGTACCGTAACCGATCAAATGATCGGTTTTTATATTAAAACTTCCTTTTCCCTGATTAATGCAGGTACTATTGTTTTTAGTTAGGAAATATTAAACAAAGTAACTTTAAGGTAATAGACTCCATTCGGTTCCTAAAACTCGATTTGCTTCTTCTATTGTGCATGTTCTATATTTCATAATACGGTGGTCAACGAAAATGCAGTCTCCACTTTACCCTTTATAATATTACGTTTTGCATATCACTTTGGCCCTGATTCTTCCCTGAAAATGTTGGGAAGTGCTGCCCTCCCAGATGTAGCACCTATTTGCATTTCTTCTCAAACATCAATCGAACATCAATCGAGATATTTCTGACATCAATCGAAATATTTCGCTCATTTTTTCATTCTCATCTTCAGAACTTGTGAGCAATCTCATTTTTTTTGTCCTTTACGTATTATATTCACAATATTCTCCTCTTCATCGTCGGTATATGCAGGCTCACACTCAGTGTCTAATAGATCATTATCATTTTCAAATAATAGATCTTCACTTTAAGAAAGTTCACTTTCATCAATTTTCGAAAACTCTTCGCTTATGTTATTTATTTCTTCTAAGAACTTGGTGTGGCTTGAATGTTTCGACATTTTTTTAGGATGAAGATTAGGAATGGGGTAACTCTGTAAAAACAAAATATAAACTAACTAGTAATACTTTTTAGTTTTTGTCACCTTTTCTTGCAACTTGAAATTTTACTCTATTGAAATTTTAATACTTATTTTAAATTAAACTTACTACTCAATAGTTTTTGCAAAAATGTGTAGGAAACTGATGAAATTATGTAAAATGTGCATGTACATCACATTTTATGACCCGATAACATTATAGGGTAATACATTTTTTCCCCGGTCAAATGACCAGTGGTCGTTGATATTGGTAGACTATGTTATCATATAAACACAATACGAAGAAAAATAAATATTGAAAAATTGATTGTATACATTTAATAGAAAAAGTTATAAAGTCAAGTGAGAAAAAGATATCATTATATGCGAATTTTTTAATGTCATTTTGTCTATTAGAAATATCTAATCTAATCGGTCATTTAACCGGTCATAGTACGTTTAGTGTTAAAAAACAAATTTCAATATGGTATTTTAACAGCTATTTTTATATTCAGAATCCATTTAAAATATTGATTGGATCGAACAACATTAAATTAACTTGGTTTAATTTCGGACAGAAGCAAAAAGTCAAAATTTGTTGTCCAGTATTACAGTTGGATTGAAAAGAATCTAGGAGGAAAGCACGAAGAATAAAAGCAATCAAAAGACTTTTCAGTGAATAAAAATATATCAGTATCCTATGATAAAATACATAAACATGGTTGCGGAAGCTATAGTGATGCTGATAATTTAACTTCCAAAACTGGTTATTTTTTATCTTACAATACGACACTTAACATTCATTGTTTTATTCCTTCAAAAATATTTTGTATTCTTATACCGATTTCTCTTATTCCTAGGAATTTTTGTTTTTATTTTTCGTTTGGGAACGGTTTCCTTCCTGGGTCACGTAATGCAACTATTTTTTGACAGACGGCTTCTTGACTTTACTGGATTGGTTTATCTGTCTTTTTTTTCTTGAAGCAGTTGGTTGCTTTTGAATCTGAAACCTGTTGATAGTTTTAATTAACTGCTTACAAAGTATTTAAATTTCAAATAAAATATAAGCTTTCGGCAAAAAGAAAACTTTTCATAAACCCTCTAAACATCTTTAGTCGAAGACACAAAATAAATTTATTTTGCAACTAATGGCACTCAAAAGTAATTTATATTATAAGCAGATGGTTATATTATATAATTCCCAGAAAATTTCTAGTCAGAAAATATTATTTAAATAAAAGTTTCTTCTGAACATCTAAAAGATATTTTTTTGTGTATAAGAATACTATAATTTCACAGAAACTTCACATATCCGTTTTCAAACTATTCTTCAAAACCTTGTCTGGTAGTGGGCAGGATAATTGGTACAAACCTCAACACAACGAAGGCTCGTTTTCAATCATAAACTTAAAATAAATTCGCCTTTCAAGCGAGTTCATCAGCTAGTAATTAGTTTTCCATAGATGGGAAATGACAATGATTCTATTTTAATTAACTGTCATGGAATACACGCTTAGTAGTTAGACGTAAATTTAACATATGCGAACAAACTTGGAATTATTTTAAATGATTTAGAAACTTAAGTTAGGGATTACTTTCCGCACGGCTGATTAAATGTGGGATACAGTGCCGTTTACGTTTTTGTTTTGCATTTTTTGATGTGAGTAACATGTATAGTTGGTGTTTCCCTGGCTGATAAAGAAGCGTTACGGAAAATGTAATGGATTTGGACGCTTATAACCTTCGAACCTAATATATAAAAATCTGATGTTGGCAGCACATGACTTTCCTTACATAATGCAATGAAGTTACTACTTTTACAGTTAAAAAAATGTTATTCTTATATTAGATACTTATATTCTTTCCAAGATATTGAATTTTCGTCAATGAGTCGTCATTTTCATTGATTCAGCGTCATTTTTATCCATTTGGTGAGTTTTTCATTAATTTAGCAGCATTTAAGAAAGTCGCCAAGTTGGCGACATTCCACAAAATTCGTCGCCAAAATCTCGCCAAGCGTTATGGACGGAAAAATAAGTTATTCTTACAGCAGATAAATGACTATTGGCGTTCAAATACAAAAGTATTACTCAAAGTATCTTATTTCATGAATGGAACGAGATAGATCCACGAAAATGATGTCACCCAATGTATCGCATGGTATTACATATTAAAAGTGAACATGTTTCTCAATAGGAAATATTTTTTTTAATTTTATATGATTTTTTGATAATTTTTTTGAAAAATGTGCAATATCTCAAGAACGGTTCATGCTAGCGTTCTAAAATTTATGTCAATCGTTTTCTAATGGAAATTTACATAAGAAATGTCTATTTGCGTAATTTTATTAGAAGTTTTGATTTTTTAACGATTTTTTCAAAATTTTACGTGAAAATTTAGGAGGGTTCTGATCATTCGATTGTTTGCTAAAACAATAGGCTCCCAGTGTTTACGGATTGTAATTTTTATACAAATCGGTCCATTCGTTCGTCAGTTATCATCTCCACACACACACACACACACACACACACATACACACACACACACACACAGACATCACTTTAAAAATGTTCGATTCGTGATGAGGGATGCTTGAAACGTGTTTTCCCGTCGAAAACTCGAATTCGAATTTTCGATCCCATCACAACACTTTCCTTATACATTATGTATATAAGGAAAATAAAAATGTAAATAATTTTTCTTGTTTTCTCTGAAATAGTGTCCAGAGTAAGAATATATAGAAATAATTTCAATATTGTTATATTTTGACATATTTTTTCCGTAAAACTTTAAAAAATACATCTTTTAGCGAGTTTTTTTCTTCTTTCATTTTTCTAACTTTCACTCGACAGATATAGTAAACCATAGAAGATATATATAAATATTAAACGACAAAAATGTGTACCAGAAAATTTAAAATACAAATCTATATTTCATATTAATAAAAGCTTTTATAGGTTTGGTTCTGTCGAGTTGAAGAAGTTTCATATATATGTATTTCATACTTTAACATATATTTTTCATATATTTTTCACATATAAACATATATTTTTCACACTTTTACTCGAAATATCTTGGAAACTATAAAATATAGATCTTAAAAGTAAGTGATAGAATGTGTATGAAGAAATTTAATTTCTAAATTTAATTTAAAAAGTTCTAATTGTCTTTCCGAGTTGAAGAAGTATGAAAATTTGTTATTCATATATCTTTAAAACTAAAAGTGATAGCTATAAACAATAAGCAAGAATTCTTAGATCCTTGAAAGCTCTATAAGTGTATATAATCTTATTTTGTGTCGAGTTTTTCTTTAGATACTAGGGGGTTCTGCTCCTGTTAGCTACACTTCGCCATCCCTCGTAATTCGTTTCTCGCTGCACTCACAGAGCTCATTTCACGAGATATTTCAAGCCAAACTTAAGTTGAAATAGGTAAACGGTTTACTTTATCGTGTTACCCTATGATGTCTGTATAAATGTTCCAAATTTTATAATGTTTTTTTTTCCGCCAAAGAAACACCAACCATACATGTTACTCACATCAAAAAATTCAAAGAAATGTAAACCACACTATATCCCACATTTAATCATCCGTGAGGAAAGTAATCCCTAACTTAAGTTTATAATTTTGTTTACTATAATTTTTGTGGGACGCGACAGAGAAAATTGTTGGAGGTGCCGAAACAAAAGAAAAAATTTTTACTTCAGAAGTGCATAAAACATAAAATACTTTCTAAACTACCGGGTGTACTATGTAGGTACAGACTGCAAAAAATCGTGGTATGGCTATTGTTAGTCCATCCAGGGCGCGAAGTTGCAGCTTTGACATTAAATATTTCATAAACTGTACGACATATGTATACACACACATATATATATATATACATATTGTATAGTTCTACAAATGTATCTATCTCTACAAATGTACCAAAATTTATATTTTTGAATGCTATATTTTTGTGATACTAAGCACAGATACTCGAGAAACGAAAAATTTTTTCTAACAGCTGCGTCTGCGGCTGCGGCTACTTTCTTTTAACATAGAGATATTACAAAACTTGAGTTTCATTTTACAAAATGTTTTTTATGCAAAATCATTTTGGCTCCATCGGATTGGAGGCACCACCGATTCTTATAATACAATGTGCAAATGATAAATTTTGATTAGTTCGATAATTTAACAGTCCAGTTTTCATGGATTTATGGATGTTAAGAATCAGAATACAAAGGGAACATTTTCTCGATAACTAGCGGACATACTCGACGTTGACCTATTTACTAGATATCTTCTTTTATTTAGTGTTTGTCTGCGTATGTCGTTTGTGACGAAAAATCGGTGCTTTGAATAGTGGTGAAATTCGTAAAGATGTGCTTCATATTCTCGAATGTTGTACTTCGTCCAATTTTTTTTTTAAATACTCGAATTGGTTTAAAAGTTACGGATGGTTATTTTTTCACTAGATTGAGATGTTTTATGCAAATATTTAAATATGAGTAAATATTTCGAATTTTCGAAAGTTTTGGATGTATCCCAGCATCGCTCGCTACATTGTTGTTGTTGCTGTTTCTTATCCCACTTGACCGAAAGCAACATCAGACCAAGTCCATGAATCCGTGAGTCTTCAGAAGATGAAAAACTACTCCCGGACTGGAATACAGCTGGCTCCTCTGGTATCCAATACATGTCAAGGTATGGGCAGGAGAGGCCTGATCGAAGATCGCCGCTGTGGAGTCTAGCCAGAGCCGTCTGTTTACCCCTACTGCCCGCCTCAGTCAAAGCAGCACCAGGACGGCTACAATCATACCACTCATGCACGGGGCCTTTCTCCAAGTGGAGTTGATTTCAAGTTTGACACGAGAGGCAAGTTCCGAGGAAGAAAGACAGCCACAGTCAATAGAACTCCTAAGGCTGCCCTCCTTTTGGCCAGACCATCCGCAACCTCATTAACGTAAATGTGTATCCCAGCATCGCTAGCTATATTAAAATACACGAGGTCCTACACTAAGTAAAGGCTTTGAGATAACTCGGTACATTATACATATAATAGGGAGTTTTCATCTTGATTTTAGTGGTTTTTCCAAACATTTAAAAAGCTCTTAAATATTTCGAATTTTTGAAAGTTTTGTATATGTCCCGGCATCTTTAGTTACATTTAAAAAAAACACGAGGTACTAGACCAATTACTGGTTCGCACTTCGGAGTTACATGAGCGCCTGCTAGCTGCGTGACGTGAGTGTTTTTTTACCCTTAATATATATTAATGCAGTTCAAAATTTGAAATTTATTTAGTTATAAACTTGCTCTTTATGTAAGACGCTGTATTAACAATGCAATTAATATTACAGAAACAGTAATATAAATGTAAATTTTTTAACGTTCGTGCAACTATATTTAAACTTTAAGAGTTAATCATCATATTCCGGACACTTTAGTTATAAATATATTTTCAAATAGAAGCTTAAATTGAACTAACATGAAGACAATAGAGTTTTTTACAATCACGTGTCTAGAACAAATAAGTGTTTAAGTAAACCTATGAAAATTATACAATTATAACAAGGTGCTTAATATATTCTGTTGCATAGTAAAACAGAGAAGACGCTAAACAAAGTGTTATATTACCATAAAACTTTCCACTAAAAATACAGAAATTCCACAAGATAAATAAATGATGACATTTCCATTGCAAAACATATTTCTTAATACAGAGTAGTAATAACAGGATAGTCACAGACTAGTAATTCTTCTCTGGTGGTTGTAAAACCCGATATGCGTCTGCCATGGAGTCCATAAATAGTCTAATATTTTCGTTGGGCAGATTTTGCCAGACGTTCTGAAATTGTTTCTTACATTCCATATAGCTGCAACTTCCTTTCTAGCATATTCCGGACATGTTCTAATTGCCAGATGTCTGAGAGGTGCCTGAGCATTGGTGGGTATGAATACTGTTTATAAGCATTATTCAAAGAGTCTCACGGTGTGAGGTCTGGAATGGTCAAGCTGGTAAATAGCTTCTAGAAGACACGACATCTTGTTGCCATCATCCAGACGTACTTGTCAAAGGATATTATAGTAAAACTAGGGGAATATCAGTTGTCATAGGAGATAACTGCTGATATTGTAACTCCTGGTGTGATGACCGTGTACTATTTGAGCACTACAGTCGTACTGCATCAATGGTCGGGCCTCCATGCACGGATGCGGTAACATTTTGTGCCAAGACAGTACCGAGATTTGTAGCTGAATACTACACGACTACAGTTGAACACCATCTAGGATGACCGGGCTCTCCACTGTCGTTAGTCAGTGGTAGACGTATTAAGAAGACGCTGAAAATGAAGTCGTCGCCGAACAGTGTTCTTCAGTGCTATATTGTGCATGATGGATCTTACGTACCTCTGGATGGAAGGCAGAGATATCGCTGGTGTAGTTATGGCTGATCTCGTGATTGCATGCTCCTCTTGATTTTCCTGAGACGTTCGGATAATTCGTAGTGGTTTCTGGTGCTCTTACGGACTCGCAGCTGCTAACATAAACTTAGTGGGATATCTTACACGTCTTATGACATAATTATAGCAACTGACACGACTGCATGAACACTCGGCTTCTCTTAAGACTATTATGCAAACTCTCAAAAACTCGACCAGTTTCTCCTGTTACCGATGAATGCGCTGTGCAGTCATCTTCACAAACTGCTTAATTTAACGATACAACAGAATCAGTTATATGTGCATGTCCGTGGAAGTTGTACTTCTTTTATTTTCTCCAGGATTTGCCCCCCTGGAACGCTCCGGGAACTCCTGCTGTATTCATTTGTGTACATAGCCAAAATGCATTTGTATACCGAGTTTCGCGGCACTTGTTTAATTTGAAAGGTATATATTTTCTTCAAAACAGACTATATTACAGGGAAATATGCTTCTTGATACTGTACAAAAATTCAGGAGATGCAAGAAAGCCCCATAAAACTGTTATTGACGTGTGTATGATATAATACTATTAAAATATTGTCACAAATGTATGAAACAATAGTTATAACATATTTTAAATGTTTCCTTCTGAATCATGTTTGTAACTGAATTAAAGATTTGCAACTAGTACTCTCAAACAAGAGATTTCTTTTCAATCACAGACTGAAAATAAATGTGTGTTTCACATAACTTCAACCATGATAATTAAATATTACAGAAAACGCTTTATTATTATGGGGAATATTCATTAGTTGAAGAACTTTATATTACTGAAGATGTAATAAAAAATAAAATCTCTGTCGTAGACATGCAAATTATTTCTTATTTCTTGAAATAATGTCATAGTTTTATGAAAAATGCGGTTATAAATTCCTCTCCAAACATGCCAATTAATAATCATGCCTGTAACGGGACAGAATAATTGGTGTTATCCTTAATACAAAGAAGTCTCATTTCCAATCATATACTCAAAATGAATTTCTCTTTCAAATAAGATCACCAGATGGTAATTAGTTTGGCGTCGATGTAAAATGAATATGTTTCTATTTTAATTAGATATAATAAATCCTATTCTTATAGTAAATAAGCCTGTTTACAGACCTCTCATAATTTAAAATTATTTAGAAACTTAGTGCAGAGAATCTCTTTCTCATGGATGATTAAATATGTGATGTAATGGCATATTCATTGGGAGTCAAAGAATTTATTGGTTACATTCTAAGAAAAATATTTTTTATTAAGAATAGAAGAATTTAAAGTAATAAATACATAAATAAATGAATAACTTAAGAATATCAGACTTAAAATAGTTAATGTGTATTTTGTTTGGCCCTACAGATGGAAATGTGGTACTACTAACAATAATTTAGATATTTAATTAGATTGATCGCCGGTAACAAACTTGATTTTGCTTTCCCCATGCAGCGCCTTACATTTACAGACCGATTTCACGCTTTTGACGTAGAATAGTTTGTCAGCACCTGGTACGTGGGTCGTGTCGGTTGATCGGGTATGAAGAAAAAGGTGAGATTTTAAAAGATTGTAGCTCAGCTTCTAATGATCGAAGAGGGATGGCATTAGTATCAAGTATTAGGCAGAGGGCATAAGAGTGTTATGAGGGGGGACTCATCGGTGCGATGCGGTTGAGAGAGAAATGTGGCCGAACACAAGACAAGATAAAAATTAACAGATTTCGCGTCAATTGAGCAACCTTAACTCAGCAATGAGGGGAGCCACACGTGTATTTGATCACTCAAACAATTCACTACTGATTGGTCTGCAAAATAAAAAATCTGATGTGGGCAACACATGAATTTCCTTATATAATGTAATGAATTTACTACTTTTACAGTAAAAAAATAGGTTTTTCTTATAGTAGATACTAATATTCTTTCCAAGATATAGAATTTTCGACAATTAGTCGTCATTTTCATTGATTTAGCATCATTTTCATCCATTTGGCGAGATTTTCATTAATTTGGCAACATTTCAAAAAAGTCGCCAAGTTGGCGACATTCCGCCAAATTCGTCGCCAAAATCTCGCCAAGCGTTATGCACTAAGAAAAAAGTTATTCTTACAGCAGATAAATGACTATTGGCGTTCAAATACAAAAGTATTATTCAAAGCATATTTTTTCATGAATGGAACGAGCTAGATCCACGAGAATGATGTCACTCAATTTATCGCATGGTATTATATATGAAAAGTGAACATGTTTCTCAATAGGAATTTTTTTTATGTGACTTTTTCATAATTTTTTTGAAAAATGTACAATATCTCAAGAACGGTTCATGTTAGGGTTCTAAAATTTATGCCAATCGTTTTCTAATGAAAAATTACATAAGAAATGTCTATTTGCGTAATTTATTAGCGGTTTTGATTTTTTGACGAATTTTTCAAAATTTCATTCGAAAATTTAGGGAGGTTCTGAACATTCGATTACGTATAAAAGCAATAGGCTTCCAGTGTTTACGGATTGCGATTTTTGTACCAAATTTGATTCGAACCGGTCCATTCGTTCGTCAGTTATCGTCTCCACAGACTCACTGACACACACACACACACTCACACACACACACACACACACACACACACACACACACATACTTTCACACACACACACACAGACATCACTTCAAAAATGTTTGATTCGTGATCAGGGATGCTTGAAACGTGCTCTCCCGTCGAAAACTCGAATTCGAATTTTCGACCCCGTCACAATACTTTCCTTATACATTATGTATATAAGGAAAGTAAAATGCAAAAATAGTAAACGGGCAACTATAATATAGGGGAAAATATGGAAACAAGAACAAGAGTTTGGACTTCATTTTAAAATGACGAAACGCTTAGAAAAAAAATATTCAAAATCCTACAACATTAAATTGCGGGAAAAGAAGAAGGCAAAACACCGGACAAGAAAAAAGAAATTGGCTAATATGCAATTGGCTATTTTGCAATGCCGACATTGGTTATTTCGCAATGCCAATGATTGTTACTGGTGACTTCAATTTCAATATGAACAGTTTGGGTAAGCTGGACGGCCTGGGTAATAAAATAAAAATCAGCATGGTCAAAGAAGAAAACAAGGCATATTTAGAATTCAGGAAGAGCCATTTCGATATGGATTTGAAACAGACTACATGCTTGAGTTTCTCATTTTGGGGGGATTTTTCACGCCGATCTAATAGAAAAGTGTTTTAAATTATGTGTTTCCAGATATTTTGTGAAAATATATGGAATTAAGTGTCAATAAAACACTTTGAAAAATCTGGTATCACACAGTTATAGAAAAAATATTGTTTACGCTTCTGGGGTATGGGGGGGGGGGGGATTTTAACTTTTGTACAAAATAAAAAAAATATAATTTCTCTTCGGAGAAAATTCTTATTAAAATATTCCTGTTATCGGACCTCTTAAATAGTCTCGCTCCTTTCTATTTTAGGTATTCCCCCTATTCACTTTATCATAAATAATTCTACACAAAATATATATGTTTTGGAAACAAAAAATTATAGATATATACTCCAGTTCGGATTTCTCTGCCCTTTCTCAATTTGATTAAGTAATTCCGATTAAACAGTTTATACAGATAGTTACGAAATTGATGAAAATGTTGGTCTCACTATTTGCATTTTTAAACACGATTTATTAGATAAGATCTTCTGTTATAAACTGGATGCAAGGGATACAGTTTTCAAGCTGAAATAACAGCTATAGGTTCTGCAGTTAAACGGGTTTTCAAAATTATAAATATATATATATATATATATATATATATATATAAATATCCCTATAGTATTAAACTTTTATCCAAAAAATTTACAATTAAATGCAAGTAATAATGACACAAATGTTGCAAACTTTTTAGATTTAAATTTAAATTTACAAAATTGTAATATGGTTATAAACTTGTATGATAAAAGACAGGATTTTAAATTTAATACATCAAAAATTCAACATTTTGACTCTTGTCTGCATATATCTGTATTTAGAAATATTATAATAAACCAGGCTCTTAGAATCAATAAAATTTGTGATGAATATTATAAATTAGCGCACTTTATGGAATTATTGAGTACAGCGGCTAATAATGCATATGCCCCCAATTTTGTTATTAAAATTATCAACTCAGTGTATCAAATTTCACTCGATAACATCCTAGAAAACATTCCCAATTATAATGACTAACATACAGGGGAAAAAAAAAAAAAAAAAAAAAAATATATATATATATATATATATATATATATATGTATGTGTGTGTGTATATATATATATATATATGTATATGTATATGTGTGTATATGTGTATATTATATATAATTATTTATTAATTATATAAATAAATAAAAATGAAAAATAATAAACTAATTCAAAAACATTAGAAAAATCAAAAAATCGGAAAATAAGATGCATTAACATTAATGTTTTGAATTTTATTTTCGCAAAAAAATGTAACTTTTGTCAGTATTGAAACTACATTTTGAGCGCCCTTATAATGGTGTATAGTGGCATTCTCGATTATCCAGTTTTCCTATGAATTACTTGTTTAGAAGGAATTTTCATCTTTGATTCATATTCATATTCAGTTCTGCATGTTTGGGAAGTTGTATTCTGAATTGCTTGTCCAGTCTCCAGCTTAGACTCACTGGACGGGTTTGGGAGTATTTCTGTGAACGTCCGTACTGCCTCCCTGGTAGAATTTCGACTTGTTCATTCCGGTGCTTCTAGATTAAGCTGTTGAGGTTGATCGTGTATACACGTGGTGAGGAAGAAGGATTCATGCCGCATGGTAATACAATTTTCTTAATGTATTCTTTATTCATTTTTTCATTTTTTGATGTCTGTAGTCTGAGTTTAAGCATTTATAGTAATGTACTATTGCTTAATCTGAAACAGGCATTTGTTTGGGTTATTTAGAATTAAATACTCAGACCTGAAGAGGAATTTTATTCTGATTAATCATCGAATTTGGGAAGGTTCTGTTCTTTTCTCTTATCGGCATTATGGCCGTGAATTTGCTTCTATGGTGATGTTAATATTACTTGAATTGTATTTTTTTTTTTATTTTTTTTTATTTTTTTTTTTATTTATTTATATTTTTTTTTACATAATTCTTATTATTACATGACAAAATCATCGAACCCTCCATAAGACAGGACCGCACTGTGATCAAAGGACCGCAGCTGGCACTTCATTTCCTTTGAGTCGGCAGTTCAGTTGGCTTTATTTGTGGTGATATTGCTCTCGTCCTCATTTCTATCCAGGTCTCGTGATGTTTTCAATGTCACTCCGGAGGTTGGCTTGGGCCATTGCTGGCGACCAGGAGTGAAAGGCCGCGGCGTTTCTGACGAGCTCGTTGAACTGGGGAGTGAGGTCACAACCCCTTACCGCCATAATGTAAGCTTTTTGCCGAGCCTTCCTTCCTTTTTTCCATGTTTTTTTCACTTTTTATCTTTCACTTTTTCTATATATATAGTGTTTGGTACCCTCATGCTGCCTTGCGCAAAAGTTACTATAACATTTTTATTTCCGATTTATCAATTTCTATATATTTATATTTTATATATATATATATATATATATATATATATGGTAACTCAAGACTTCGGTGAAAAAGTAAAACGCCATAAAAAAATATCTATTGGTCAAAGAGACATGCAGTTTGCAGATAAATATTCACCGTGGTGGGGGATTTTGTTTGGCATGAAAAAAATAGTTTAAAATCTTGACACTGGGGGGCGCTGCTGCAGATAAAGCCATGAATGTGACTTATTCATATCGCTCACGCAGCGCAAAATTAGGATCAGACAAAAACATTATTAAATACCACCCCGAACGGCACGTCAAGTGATGGAGTTGCTATGGTCAAGGTTTGGCGCCAATCGCCTATACTGAGCAGACATAGTACACATGAATGGCTTGCGAGATCCCCAGATCTCACAGCCTGTGATTTCTGGCTGTGGTGATACCTAAATTCACGGTTCTATAGAGGAAATCCCCAGTCCTTACCAGAACTGAAAGATACTTTACGGCAGGAGGTAGCAGCCATTTCCGTTGATATGTTGTTTCATGGTGTATCAGCCATAATACCGCGACTGCACTCAGTACAGAATGTGGTGGTGGATCATTGAGCACTTGCAGCTGTAAATCATGCTGAATTAAAATATCTTATTTCACAATTATTACATCGCACTGCTTCCTTTGCAGCAGCGCCCCCTAGTGTTGCGATTGTGAACTATTTTTTTCATGCCATGCAAAACCCTCTACCACGGTGAATATTAATCTGCAAACCGCGTGTTTCTCCAACCCATAGATATTTTTTTATAGAGTTTTACTTTTTCTCCGAACTTTTGAATCACCCTGTATATATATATATATATATATATATATATATATATATAGTATATATATATATATATATAATATATATATATATATATATATATATATATAATACAAAAGTAATCAGATAAAGAAAACGAAAGCATACAAAAATATGAAAAAGGCTTAACGTAGATGGCGCAATGCTGCACAAGTACGTAAAGCAGGTATGGCAAATAAAAATACTAAGGAAAAATGGGAATCAAGCCAACGGGAAAGCGTAAATGGTTGAGGGGGATTGTGACCCCTCGCTCCCGGTTATAGCATGCTATTACAACCAGGTAACACTCCCGGTACCAAATACTTTGCCGAAACTTTACTTCTGAAATGGTGTCGAGCACAAGACACTGACCGTGGAAGAGAGTACAAATCTCAAGTATCGAAGAAAAATCCGAAGTACAAAAACGAAGTAAAAAACCATAATGAAAAAGGCAAAGAGACGTTGATAAAGGAGAGTGCCGTCCATATATAGCATTATACAACCACTAGGGTGCGCTATCAGTGAGTTCCTTGTGTAGGTGAACCACACAGTTACCATTTCCAATTTCGATAACATCACATGTGTGTACATGTTATATCCTTAAAATAAGTTTTTTTTACATCGTTGTATACAGTATTACAATAATGTCTAAGGAAATATGCGGGATAATGTTTCTTAATCGCCTCTTGCATTATTCTTCTGGCATTGGTAGTTCGATCTTTTTTAAAAGTATGGATTCTTTGACTACGTTTCAGATGATTTACAATAATATTTCGTAAAATATTTTTAATCAAATTTGAGTTCCAATCGATAATATGGATGATACTTATTTTGAAGGTACTTCTCTTGTCGTATAAAATGGTATATAAACAATTGCTGTTATCGTAAAGGATACTAATATCCAGGAAATCCACTTGATTTTTATTAACACTTTACAAGAAAGTTGAAAAGTGTTTATGACTTTGTTCATTCTGTCTGTCTGTTAGCACGATAACTGCCGTAAAAATGACTTAATCAAAATGAAATTTTAGTATGCTGTTCATACGGTCTGTAGGACCCATGGGAATATAAATGAATAATTTCACCCAATTAGTTTTGGATTGAACCCGGGTTGAAAGAATGAAATACATTGAATCCTATGGGACCTAATTTTTCAAACATTTTTTAAGCGGATTTAAAATTCACAAATTGCTTCGAAAATTTTAGGTAATATTCAAATTATTCCACAAAATATATATAAAAATGTCAGCAAAATATATTCAGTAGTTTTTTAAATAAAGATTAAAATAATAATTACACCTCTTATATGAAGCGATCACATGACCATAATATGAAAAATTCACGTGATCCACTTCAAAATGAAATATGGCATCCACCTTGTTTCAAAATCGTGATTTTTAAAGTTCTTTTTAATTAAATATTGAGTGTTGTATTCGTCCTGAAATCGTTTTATTTTTTTTTAAATTCTTTGCATCTACATACTTAAATAACGCAATTACAATATATTTGAGTTTAAATGATCATCCAAATTTGATTATTTCTACAACGAAGCCTATTTTTCACTTATGTAAAATGTAAACATCAAAATATGTAGGATGAGTTGTATAAGAATTGCTGTATTTCTTTAACGCAAAATTATTTAGCTCATGGAGTCTGCATAGCTGATATGAATGAAATATTCATTGATTTTACAGATAGAAGGACGATTTTTTGCGATGAAGTTTTAAGCATAGAGTTTAATTACTTGTAGCTTCATGGTCTTAAGTTTTTAAATAAAATAAATTATTTCAGTACTATGATGAATGAAATGAATGGGGAAATGTTATGAACGAAATGGTGCTTTTATAGAGAGCCAGGCGTGTTATTTTTTCTATAACGTCATTTGAATGAATGTCAGTTATTTTCGATGAAGTTTTCAAATATAATAAATTATTGTAGTATTATCATAATTTAAAAAATATTACGGGGAATGTATCGCATTTTAGAGTTGTTTAAACCACGCAATTTATATGTCGATGAAATTCATTTTTTCAATGAAGTTTTAAGTTATCAAATATAATAAATTAATGTAGTATTGTGATAAGTTTTAAAATATTACCGAAGAATGTATTGCATTTTAGAGATGTTTAAATAATATTGCATTGCAGTTGGAAAGTGTTTCATAATCAATGCTTTAAGTATGATTGATCTTTCTTGTTTTCCATGTGTGTTTTTATGAGATCCAAATTATCTGGGTAGAAACTAAAGTCACAGTCAGGCACATTTTCGGAATGTCCCACAAGAATGTCATCCACAAAACGAAAATACGGTATTTCATTTAATATGTGAGTGCCTTCCTCATATTTATTCAGGTATATGTCTGCAAGGAGTGAGGAATATCTTCCACCCATTGGAATGCCTTTGACTTGCTGATAATAGTTAGTACCGTTAAGTAGTATATTTTCGAACAGAACAATCCTGATCAGGGCTCTATATTTACTTAATATAATGCATTCATGCAATTCATAAATCTCATAAATCTGCAATAAAATATTACGAAGATCATCAGGGTCAATATTATTAAAAAGATCTTTAAAATCGTAGCATCGGAATTTCAAACGATCAGGGAAGAATTTGAGGTTCTTTAGCACTTCATAACTACTGTTTACGATAATGGTACCTTTATGCTTGATTTTTGTCATGACATTTTTCAGCAGAGCTTGGAATTAGCTATAGTCAAATAAGTCCTGAAACCGACCGTTACGGAACGGAATTTTACCCGGGGTTTTATGAAGTTTCGGAATCAAGACGAGGTAAGGAAATTTAACTTGTCTTAAATCATAATCAATCCATTTATAAGACCTTTATTTTATTTTCTATAGTACGGCTTGTAAGGTGTAATTTGGTATACATAAGTTCATCTTGATAATTATTACTTAGAACTTCCACATAATATTTGATTCCCGGCCGTCCAAACAGTTACCTTACACCTTTCTGGTAGGTCGGACGGTCTGGGTTTCAACAACAACAACAACATAATATTTTATGCAAGTAAGTGCATAATTAGAAACAACTTTGTCGTCGGTATATGTTATTACATAATCGCTGCAATAGTTATTCAAAATGTTCTTCTTGATCATACTTTGATTTTTGTCAATACGTTGAATTTTGTCAATACGCAAGTCATGATAGTGAAATGTGAATAACCCCGCAGTATTAAATTTCCATTCGTCAAATGCGACCAATGGTACACTATATTTCACGGCCATCCTATATATAAATTGATTAATATCCTTCTCGAAATTATTCACAACATTTACAAATTCTTGAATACGGAATTTTGTTCCAAGTTGCAAAATAGACTTTAGGTTGGTATCTTGGATGATATTTAAGTCCCCTGTTATGATGTGTTCATGATGAGGATATATAAACATGCTGTTTCTACAATTACATTCATTGGACTTGTTCTTTTCTATATTTTACCCAATTTTGGTTGTAGTTGAAAATTTTTCGACCATTGGTCTTAACAAATCTGTAAGCTATTTTAATTTCGATGTTAGGTATGGGCATTAAGTAAGACATGTCTTTCAAGAGTGCTTTAAGAAGTATTTGATTATATCCTTTGTTTCTGAATGCTGTAACGAAATATTCTTTATTTGCTTGATTTTTTTTTTCGTAGTCAAGTCAATATTGGACAATTTTGCTTTTAATTTGAACGTGTCCAGAAGTACCGCAAAATTAGTAGTTGTTACATCATTGTTGACGATTGGATCGGCAATAAAAGGGTATACATATATTATTTCCCATATGCGTTTTATATAGCGCTTTGGGATTCCAAAAATGATATTCTTTATCCAGTTGTTCTTACTTTCCGTAAAGGTGTTAGGTTTCTCAATGAAATTTTCGACACGTTTTAACGCATCGTGAAAAGACTATTTCTGCGACCGTCTCCTGACCATCTTGCAATCCGCTTTGTAGGTATATCTTCCAATACAGATGGTTGATACACTCTATTACAGTATTCAAAATTGTGGGTATTACTGAAATTTATGGAATTCAGTCCATAAGGATATGCCGTTCCGTATTGTTTGATGTGCATGTTTTCCCACCAAATTATTTCATCCAATTAGGGTACTATGTTAATAATATGATCCATTACATCATGAGAACTATGAAAATTAAAATGTCGTAATTCTATTTGTAACCTGTGCGTCCTTTTTTCGTGTTTTACCAATCTGACTACGATGAAGATTGATACGTAGATGTAGGCAATTCTTCGTTTGTCCGATGTATTTTAAATTGCAGGTCTTGCATGTAATGCAATATATGAAGTTATATAATTTACAGAATGGGTGGTAATGGTTAACATTTTCATCAATTTGTCCGGGGTCTGCAACTGGACATAACTTGCATCGTTCAGACGTGCATCTACTATATTTAAAATTCCTGATGTTCTTATAATAATAACGGTAAGAATTGTTAAAAAGGTTTGATCTATTTTGATTATAGATCCTGTCATTGGAACGTTTATACACATTACAGACACTTTTTTGTTTTATTGCTTGCTGTAAAGAAGGTTGCTTTGAGATTGGCTTGAAATAATTCAATATACTAGACATGGTAAGGGTAATGGGATGACAGTAATGAGATGACGTGTATCTTTTTATTTGCTATATATATATATATATATACATATATATATATATATATATATATATATATATATATATATATATATATATATATATATATATATATATATATATATATATATATATATATATATATATATATGTTTGGAAATCCAATGATAGAATAAAGAGAAGTTGCAACTTAAGAAGCGCCTAACTTTAAAATATGCCTACATAATAAAAAGAAGTGTTAAATAGAGAATCATCAATCAAATGGATAAAGAAATGCAAATTTCTAGTCTTAAAGCTGAAGATAATTAATAAATATCAATGGAATGGAATCGATAATTGAAAAAAAAAATAAAAGCATTAAAGCCATACATTTTGATAAGCACTAGGCCTAAATAAATGAATTGTTTATTTTGACAAAACTCTGCAAGTATTTAATGAAAATGAACACAAAATGTGTGTTTCTGATATTATAGATAGATTATATCTATAAACTCTAATAACTTGGACGACACACATAAAGATGGAAATATTATAAAGGATAAAAGAATACCTGGAAGAAAAACTGTGCATATGTCGTAGCCAATGGAACCTAGAATGAAGAGACCAGTGTTGCCAATCGCAAAGGATAAAAGTAGAAATCTACTGTTGACATTCGTGAGAAATAAATAACAGTAATGCGAGTAGGCAGTAAAAGGTGATATTCTACAGTAAGAGCTACATAATAATAGGGCGTATATTATAATCGAAAACAGTGAGACTAATGTTTAAGAGGATGTAAATAAAATGTAATGTTAATATAAGAGAATGCTGATGTCTGGCTATTATAAGATACTATTAAGAGATTTGATGAATATTCAGCTAATCCAAACTTTTTAACTATACCATTTACTAAATATTCTGGATATTTTGATAATGTGCTGGTAATTTTTAGATTATTGATATGCATAGCATGCCATTTTTTATTTGCTAATCTATAAATTCTAAAAAGTTGATTAAGTATAATATTTCTAAACAATTGATTCGAATAGCAGGAACTACATGGTAATATATATATAAAAGTATATAAAATAACAAAATAAAAGTATAAACCAGCAAATCTTCCATCAAATGGAAAAAAAATACGAATTTCGAGTCATCAGGTTAAAGGAAATCAACAAATTTCAATGGTATGGAAACGATAATAGAAAAACATAAAAAATCCAAGCATTAATGCCTTACACGTGAACAAGGGTTAGACCTTACACAATGGAATTGTTC
Organism: Amaurobius ferox; assembly: GCA_951213105.1. NCBI lineage: Eukaryota > Metazoa > Arthropoda > Arachnida > Araneae > Amaurobiidae > Amaurobius > Amaurobius ferox. Next base: position 69,128,002 of record OX578148.1, read on the forward strand.
ACATCGCCAAAACTCTTCATCGGGTCCAAGTATTTTGTCGAAGCAAACACAAAATAAGTATGCTTCTGAAGAAATAGATTGATTATATGTATAAACTATTTCTACTTGGACAACATACACAAAGAAGGAAAAATAAAAGTAAACATGAATACCTGGCAAAAACACTGCATATGCCCGAACCAGTCGAACCCTTGAATCCTGAATGAAGAGACCAGCGTTGCCATTCGCAAAGGAAAAAGAAATGGTCTACTGTTGCCATTCGTAAGAAATAAACATCAGTAATGCGAAACGGTAAGAAAAAGCAATAATATACAATAAGGTCTACAAAAAAGTGGGGCTAATAATAGTAAAGCTAATGTTTAAGTGGATGTAAAAATAAAAGTATTATTAAGAGAATGGTAATGTCTGGCTAATCTAAGATACTATGAATGGAATTCATGAAAATCCAGCTAATCTAAACTTTTTAATTATAATATTTACTAAATAAGAGGGATATTTATATAAATTGCTGGTATGTATATATATATATATATATATATGTTTGTGTGTGTGTGTGTGTGTGCGTATATATATAAATATATATATATATATATAATCCAAGAAAAAGAAGATTTAAAGGAACTTGGGATAACCAAATGCTTTGCATTTAATGGTTGGGGAGGATTGCGACTCCCCCTCCCGTTTAAAGCTGCTTTTCCAGCCTAGGCAAACGCTCACGGTACCAATGCAAAGCAAAGGTTGGTCCCCAATGCGTGCTAATACGAAGGCACCCGGATACGGAAGAACAAGACCAACCAAACAGAAGGGAACTGGACCAAAAGTGAATCCTACCCAACTCGCTATCATATATATGTTCATTTTACGCATGCGTGCAATCTTAGCAGGTACGCATAAACTTTATTTACTTGCAAATTGAAGTAAACTGTCAAAATCTGCATGATCCTTGAAAATCGATCTATAGCAATCCTTTAAGAAATATATAGGATAATGTTTATATAAAGCCTCTGTTATGATTTTAATATTGCTATTATTGCAATCTTTTTTAAACGTGTTGTAAATTTGATTTCTCTTGAAGTGTCCGAGTATGATATTTCTGAAAGTATTTTTGGTAAGATTTGTTTTCCAATCGATGAGATGATTTATCTTCATTTTATATAATTCTCTTTTGTCGTATAACGTTGTATAATGACCATATAATCCAGGTTTTTTTATTGAGATGTCCAGAAAATTTACCGCTTCATTTTCTTCTTTATAATTTTCAATTAATTCCAATTCCGGTGGGTAAAATGTGAAATCGAAATTGGTGGTGGTTTCATAACTCCCCAATAGCACATCGTCAACAAACCGGAAATATGGTATCTCTGACAAAATATGGGTTCCTTTTTCATATGTTGAGAGGTAAATATCGGCCAAGATTGATGAACAGGCTCCTCCCATTGGGATTCCCTTTATTTGTCGGTAATAATTATTTCCGTTATATAGAATATTCCGTTATATAAATATTCTCAAGGGACCAACCTTTGCTTTGCATTGGTACCGTGAGCGTTTGCCTAGGCTGGAAAAGCAGCTTTAAACGGGAGGGGGAGTCGCAATCCTCCCCAACCATTAAATGCAAAGCATTTGGTTATCCCAAGTTCCTTTAAATCTTCTTTTTCTTGGATTACATTCTGCTTCGGAGTATAGAGCGGCTTGGCGCCTTTTCCTGAGTAGTGCCTTTGATTTTTGTGGGTATGCATAGGAATTCTTTTTGAATTTGTTTACTGGATTTTATATGATATATATATATATATATATATATACATGTATATATATATATATATATATATATATATATATATATACATGTATATATATATATATATATATATATATATATATATATATATACTAACAATTTTAATTATATAAATGTTATCAATGCAAATATGTTAATTTCTAAACGCTGCATTAATTTATTTTGGATCAAATCTCATGTTGGGCTTATTGGCAACGAAACCGCAGATCACTGCGCCAGACTTTATGCTTCTTGTGGTATTTATGTAAAATTTCCTTTTCCCTATTCTTGTTTATCTAAATTCGGTAAAACTCATTGTTTGATCTCTGGCAAACTTTTTAAAATGACTATACTTCTCCTCGTACTCATGATCAAGTAGTAATTTATTTTACCGATTGTGCACACAACATTACAAGTTTATAAAAAATATTTAATATAGTATTTTCTTACTGTGTCACGGCCCACCATTTCTTGATTATCTACACTATTTTAAAATTAAACCTACTTCTAATTGTATCTGCAGTCAATGTCTGAGATTTTGATCGTTATGTTTTCTTGTTATCATTCAAAACCTTTTCATTTAATGTTGCGTTATACTGTAATCAATCCCTATGGTTTTCTAACATCTTCAAGAATAAAAATTCTATTCATAGGATTGAAAACTGTATTCTTATTGCAAAAGGTATATCAGACAGTGTTTGTTAATTTGTGTCATAACCAGAGATTATAACCTTCTATAGCCTAACCCGAAAAATTACATTAGGTCTCTATAGAGAAATGAAATTAAACACACATTCCTTAATTTCCGAGATATTGGGTGAGCTTGAGCCCCGGTCAGTAAGCGGGAAAAGCGATCGATCCACTTGTTCTAAATAGTTTACATTGCTGCTTACTCATTTTTAGCAGCCTTCTAGATCGAAATTTATTAATCTTTTGACACACGCTTAATTAAACAAATCAATATTTCATCAAGACTTTTTTTTCCAAAATATTTGTGGTAGATATAAAAAATAATTCTTTTGTTTTAAACTTTACACAACTTCATGATGTGGGTACGATTGCCAACTTTTCTATTTTCTTTATCTCTAGATTATCAGAGTAAACGAACTAGATTGCTAATTTATACGGATAAATCAGAATTTTGTGAGTTTTAATCATAATAAACTGCAGATGGTACTATCAGCACATAAGTGACACCACCTAGCAAACCCCGATGTATGTGAAATCCCTGATAAAAGTTTAGCGTTACTGAAATAAATGTTTATGTCAACATTAATATTTCATTTATAAGTTGTCACATAAAATAAAAATCTGAATCTTATCTTTTATAATCCAATTTTGATAATTTACAAGATAAACACAATTTAATGCAGTAAAAATCGTGTGAGTAAAATTATAGATGCAGGAAGAATAGCTAGCTACAATCAAATATCTGAGGAAAAGCTCTCAAAAGGTTAGGCATTCCAGTTTCACACTACCATTACTTTGTATTGAATGTACATTCAATGTTTACCTAGGTAACTTGTAATCAGAATAATGTTTTCTTAGTTTTAACTCCACTTTGAATGATTGGATAGCATTAATCATACTCGATTCCATCTAATTATATAGTTTAAGTTTACCAACAATCTAGCTCAAATGCACTCTCTTTCACCATCAGAATGCATGATAACTAATGCAATTACAGTCAGGCGATTACTTGATTTTTCTTTCAAATATATAAGTCCTATAATGTCTGCCCAGTGATTTTCTAAGCTCTGCAATCAGACCACTTGACCAATATTAAAATTTCACTGATTTTCTATCTCTCAAATGTCATTTTATTTGGAAATATTTCTTATTACTACAACAGACGGTCTGACCAGAATTACATAACTTTAAGGCTTTTGGAAGAAAACAGTTTAAAATTTTCTTCAAAAAGTATTTATTTTAGTTCTTCCTTAGCATTTTAAGCCCATCCAATAGTAGTATTGATTCCGAATAAAAAACTCCTCCTTCAACATTTATAAAATCCTTCATCCATATAAAATCCTTCATTCATAGTACATAAGCACTATTTAAATATAAAAAAAATACTTAAATCAAATCAATACTTAAATTATTTCAGTCCTTCATTCATAGTACATAAGCATTATTTAAATATAAAAAAATATTTACATTAAATCAATACTTAAATTATTTCAATCCTTCATCCATATCAAATCCTTCATTCATAGTACTTAAGCACTATTTAAATATAAAAAAAATACTTAAATCAAATCAATACTTAAATTATTTCAATCCTTCATCCATATAAAATCATTCATTCATAGTACATAAGCACTATTTAAATACAAAAAAAAAAATACGTAAATCAAATCACAGATTTAAAAATATGGGCGTGTCTTAGTTACGCGTATTTTCTGACGTTTAACCATCAAATACTGTTTCTTTTCATAAAATGTTGTTTCCTCTTATCTCGAATCTAGGCAGAGCAAGATAGAAATAAATATGAATTTTAAGTACTGCCAGATAATAAGAAGCTGTTTTACAGTATTAAAATATTGATATACTTTATATTTTTACTTACTTTTTCTTTACACTATTTAATACTTTATACTTACATAATGCTTCATACTTTTTATTTTTCAAAAGGTTGATGAGAGTGAAGTGCCTGGCCATTTGATTAAAAAAAAATCAAAAGGCAAAATACTTCAAATATATTTATAATCTTCAAATGACAATTAAATCAAATTAAACTTGCATTTTAAATACTATCCAAAAGCCTTTTGTAGGTTTTAAATATTAAATATCTATTAAGAACTATTATAATTTATGAGTGCTACATGAAAAGGATATAACATGTTAAATATAACTTAATCTTTGTAGAACAGACCACTCCAGCGCTACGGGAGTAGATTAACATATGCCTTAGCAAGAATTGGGAAGGAAATATCCTCAGTTGCAGAATAAGTGGCTATATAACTGTGAGCGACCACAACTACGTGAGATATGAAATAGGGAGTATTAAAAGAGAAATATGAGGAAAAGATGGAACCTGAAGTTGGTTTTAAACATGATGTAAATAGTTTTGTAAATTATAGTTTTAATATTGAAATTAATAGTGACATATCGTTGTATAATATTTTGACAAAATCAAAAAGTGGTTGAATGAAATTTGCAGAAATAGCAGGAACGAATTAACAGATGGAGTGATAAATTCCGCATCTTAAGGGGGTAGGGTTCAAAACTTAAGAAGACTATTCCAACTTGAATAGGGCTCTGAATTAAGGAAACTAAAAAGGGCTAACTTTAGGAAATACTTTACCATCTATAAAAATAAAATTATGTTGGCTATAAACAAATATTTCAGAAGCTATTTAGACAATGAAATTATCAACAACTCTTTTGGGGAACATTACAGACAAAGACAGAGTGAGCAAGGTTCAGGAATGTGTGATAAAACGTGATAGTACTCAAATCAAGAACATCATCGGCTCTAAGGAAGAAATTCTAAGTTTATTTTTCTCTACCATCTTCAATGACGGAAGGCAAGTAGGGACATTGTACTTTTCACTATGCATGGGCTTAAAAGTTTTTTTTACTAAATAAAGGATAATAAGGCTCCGGGAGCACACGGCCTCATCTGAAAGGTGATTAAATATATTTTTTATGTCAATAATAAATAGTTTTTAATTGTTGTTCTAAAAACAGCATCTTCTTTGACAATTGGAAGATAACGAGGATGGTGCTTATACCAAAGGAAAGCAAGTACCTGAAGCGTTCTGAATCATACCGTCTTATCTGCCTTTTGTCAATCTGGGAGAAAATATTAGATAAATTGCTGACTAGAAGACTAGTATATCGCCTATAAAGCTAGAATCTGCTCAGTGCTAGACACTTTAGATTTAGAAAGAGAAATAGTACCATTAATGAAATAAACACAATATTGCAAGATGTACACATACATAAGAAATGCCTATTTGCTTAACTTTATTAAATATTTTGATTTTTTCATGATTTTTTCAAATTTCATTCGAAAATTTAGGGGAATTCTGAACATTCGATAACGTTTAAAAACAATAGGCTTCCAGTATTCACGGATTGTGATTTTTGTATCAAATTTCATTCGAATCACTCCATTTGTTCGTGAGATATCGTCTCCACATTCTCACTGACACACACAGACTCACTCACACACACACACACATACTTTCACACACACAGACATCACGTGGGCGCGGTAGCCCATTGGTTAGCGCGCTGGAGTTGCACTCGGTCGGCCCGGGTTCGATTCCAGGCACTGCCAAAACTGCCGCCGTGTTCATGCGGAGTACGATCACGTTAAACATGTGGGTCCGAAAGTCCTTCCGAGAGGTTGGTGGTAGGGGAAGGAGGGTACGGTCCCTGTGGATGCCTCCCCCACTGGGTTCCGGTCTAAATTGGATGGCACTTCCCGACCGTCCAAACAGTTACCTTACACCTTTCTGGTATCCAACTAGTTACTCTAAGTCCTCTGGACGAGTCGGACGGCCTGGGTCTTCAACACCTTTCTGGTAGGTCGGACGGTCTGGGTTTCAACAACAACACACAGACATCACTTCAAAAACGTTTGATTCGTGATCAGGGATGCTTGAAACGTGCTCTCCCGTCGAAAACTCGAATTCGAATATTCGACCCCGTCACAATACTTTCCGTATACATTATGTATATAAGGAAAGTAAAAAGAAATGAACTATGCCCTATATTACTTTCCTTATATACATAGTATAATGTATAAGGAAAGTATTGTGACGGGGTCGAAAATTCGAATTCGAGTTTTCGACGAGAGAGAGCACGTTTCAAGCATCCCTGATCACGAATCGAACATTTTTGAAGTGATGTCTTTGCGTGTGTGTATGTCAGTAAGCCTGTGGAGACGATAACTGACGAACGAATGGACCGATTCGAACGAAATGTTGTACACAAATTACAATCAGTAAACACTAGAAGCTTATTGTTTTTATACGCAATCGAATGTTCAGAACCCCACTAAATTTTCGAGTGAAATTTCGAAAAAATAGTCAAAAAATCAAAACCTCTAATGAAGTTACGCAAATAGACATTTCTTATGTAATTTTTCATTAGAAAACGATTGCCATAAATTTTAAAACGCTAACATGAACCGTTCTGAAGATATTGCACATTTTTCAAAAAAATTATCGAAAAAGTCATATATATAAAAAAAAAATTCCTATTGCGAAACATGTTCACTTTGCATATGTAATATTATGCGATAAATTGAGTGACATCATTCTCGTGGATCTAGTACGTTTCATTCATGAGAAAAGCTACTTTGAGTAATACTTTTGTATTTGAACACCAATAGTCCATTATCTTTTGTAAGAATGACTTACTTCTCGTCTACTCATAACGCTTGGCAAGATTTTGGCGACGAATTTGGTGAAATTTCGCCGACTTGTCGACATTTTTAAATGTGAAAATTCAATATCTTGGAAAGAATATAAATATCTTTATAAAAATAATCTATTTTCCGTTACTGTAAAAGTAGTAAATTCATTGCATTGTATAAGGAAAGTTATGTGCTGCCCATATCAGATTTTTTGTGTTAATAAACTAAATACATTGTATATCTGAAAGCACATTTAATATACCTTATAAACATTATGAAATTAGTTTTAAAATGTTTAATTTGCGATTCTAAAAAGAACAAATTTCCTTCTTTTCAGTTCACAAAATCTGTGCATAAAAATATGCATTACTTAATTTATAAAGCGTATTTGCTTATTTTATAGCCTGAAATACGTGTTATCTCGATCTCTGATTGGGATGATTCTAGGGGTGTTGGATGTACTCAGTGTGTTGTGATTCAACAAAACAACAGCGTATAATTCAACATCTGCAATTTCATAATCATCATTGACAACATTGATTTCATATTATTTATTTGAACCTTTATTTTTTCTATTATTGGTAATTCAATTATATCTATTTTTTATGAACTTCAATTACATATTTTATTCATAATTTCAGACTGAATAGCTATTTTAAAAAATATGCTTCTGAAAATTTAGCATTAAGCTCTGAAGTTCTTATATTTTTGCAAGAATTGCAATTTGGTAAGTTACAGTGATTTGAATTTAGTTATACTTTAATCTCAATTTAGTTTTACCCTAATTTCAATTATTTTGATTGAATCGTCATTTGACTATCTGTTGGTATCGTTCGAGTCTAACTTTTTACTTTCCTTATATACATAATATATAAGGAAAGTAAGGTCGAAAACTCGAATTCGAGTTTTCGACGGGAGAGCACGTTTCAAGCATCCCTGATCACGAATCCAACATTTTTGAAGTGATGTTTGTGTGTGTGTGCGAAAGTATGTGTGTGTGTGTGTGTGTGTGTGTGTGTGTGTGTGTGTGTGTGTGTGTGTGTCAGTGAGTGTGTGGAGACGATAACTGACGAACGAATGGACCTATTCGAACGAAATTTTGTATAAATATCACAATCTGTAAACACTGGAAGCGTATTGTTTTTATACGCAATCGAATGTTCAGACCCCACCCTAAATTTTCGAGTGAAATTTTGAAAAAATCGCCAAAAAATCAAAACCGACAATAAAGTTACGCAAATAGACATTTCTTATGTAATTTTTCATTAGAAAGCGATTGACATAAATTTTAGAACGCTAACATGAACCGTTCTCGAGATATTGCACATTTTTCAAAAAAATTATCAAAAAGTTTTATATAAAAAAATATATATTTATTTCCTATTGAGAAACATGTTCATTTTTCATATGTAATACCATGTGATACATTTGATGACATCATTCTCGTGTATCTAACTCGTTCCATTTATGAAAAAATATACTTTTAGTATACTATTAGAAAACGATTGACATAAATTTTAGAACGCTAACATGAACCGTTCTCGAGATATTGCACATTTTTCAAAAAAATTATCAAAAAGTTTTATATAAAAAAATATATATATATTAACTGTTGAGTAACATGTTCACTTTTCATATGTAATATCATGCGATAAATTTGGTGACATCATTTTCGTGGATCTAGCTCGTTCAATTCATGAAAAAAGATACTTTTAGTAATACTTTTGTATTTGAACGCCCATATTCATTTATCTGCTGTAAGAATAACTTATCTCTCCGTCCATAACGCTTGGCGAAATTTTGGCAACGAATTTGCGGAATGTCGCTAACTTGGCGACATTTTTATTTGTTGCCAAATTAACAAAAATCTCGCCAAATTGATAAAAATGATGCTAAATCAATGAAAATGACGACTAATTGAAGAAAATTCAATATCTTGGAAAGAATATAAGTATCTACTATAAGAGTAACATTTTTTTTTAACTGTAAAAGTAGTAAATTCATTGCACTATATAAGGAAAGTCATGTGTTGCCCACATCAGATTTTTTATTTGATGGCTCATCTATACTATCAAAAACGTGTTTATGAGGTCCTTTTATAGCTCTGATTCGTTCTCAATATTTCAGTATTCTGATTTTTATATTCATGATGAATTCTTCATCTTCTGAAGTCTTTTATTTGAAGAATATACTTATTGAAGATAAGAATTACCTAATATAAAGTTGGGATGACGCAGGGTCAAGCTCAGGGCCTATCCTATGGCTGATTATTATTGATGAAACATTCCAACTCAATTTCTTGAATGACGAAGGACCAATTTAAGCTTTTTCCGACGATTTTATTATATTGATTGGAGCAAACACATCTTATATTTATTCAAATATTACATCCATTTTAGTCAATGTGCCCCTGGAAGTGGGCAAGAATACAAGCTTAAATTAAGTTTTGACACTGTTTTTAATGCTGAAATGTACGCAATGTATGAAGCTATATTGTATGCTATCAATAACAATATTGACTATGTTAATATATGTATGATTTCCAGAGCCGTGCTTTCATCCCTTGTTGCATATGAATGCAATAATTTTATGATTAATTGTATTAATATTATGATTATGATTATGATTAATTACATTTACTCTTTCAAATTATAACAAAATTGTGGGAATGGAAAGTATAAACTGGGTATGAAATTTTAAAATAAGTGTGGTACAGGATTTACATGTCAAAATGCAATGAAATAGATTTAGAACTCCTGGCGACGTAACTAGAAATTTTCGTCCCTTAAGCATAAAAGTAAAAGGACCCCTCCCCCCAACCACCCAAAATATAAAAGCATTTAAGAATAATATTTTATTTTGGGGCTTACATTTGCTGGTGGTGGCAACTTTTCTGGGGCTCGCTACAAGAAATTTAGTTTTGGGAAAACGAAAATTTTGGAGACCAAAATTTTTGTTCCCCAAAATTAAAACACGTAAAAACATGCTTTTATTTTTGAGGGACATATGCATAAATAAAACACATTGGCAAATTTTTGTTATTTACTTCAATTCATCTGCTTTCCTTTTTCTTTTCTTCGTTTTGGTGCTCCACTAGTTTTACTTCCAGCTAGTTTTGCCAGCTATCGGTAACGGAATAAAAATTATTTTAAAATGCGTTAAAGTAGTTTGATAAAATATTTACTGCTTTAGCTGATATTGTAAAACCTATATAACTTTGAACCATTTACACTTCGTCTGCTATTCCCGCTGTGAAGTGAAGACCATTGGTAAGTGAAGCCACCTTTAAATGCACAGGTATATGTTCGGCCTCGTCCTGATTCCCGTCTTCCGGTTGATAAGGCCCCGCGTTTTCAAACCGTCAGAAGCTTTTTTATTTATAATTAATGGATAGTATAAATATTTAATGGATTGAAGTTGTAAAGCAACCAGGAATCGAACCCTAAATCTTCGAACTGGTTAGCCGACGTTCTACCGTTGAGCTACTGAGACGAAATTGCAATTTCTTATCGTCGAAGTGGACTCTGAATTCTCCACCTTCTAATGTCAGATTGGCGGGCAACTGACAATCTGACTGACCACCTCCTGCTATTTTTATCTCAGGTTAGCCTCCTGTTACTACTATTTTACCCAGGTTAGTATCCTGCGTGGTCGTTATCCTCTCAATTTGAAATCGGGGCTCAATCTTTCAGAGTCCATTGAATCAGTAAATGGGTTACTTTCAGACCTCCGACATCTTTGCATTAACCTACAAGGTTGATTTGTTCGAGCGCCATTGTTAAGAACCTTGCTGTGGACTCTGCAAAGTAGGAATGGACTCTGCAAAGTAGTGGATATTTTGTGTAATATTATTTTCTTATTTATCATATAAATCAATTTAATCAGTCATTTATAATGTAATACGTATAACTATTATATTAACAATAAAATACTTTTATTCTTCAGTGAAATGTTTGCGGAAAAAGCATTTGGTTCTGGTCGCCGTAAATATCCCTGCTTTATCCAGCATAAGCCTAATATCCTCGCTTAATCGCGCTTAATACTAGTCAGGGATCTGGGAACTCCGTAAGACAGCCAACCCGCTCCAATATATGATCCATCTTAAAATGAAACTTCAAAATCTTGTTCAATACAGAAATGTTTCTAAAAGTTAACAAAACTTCACGCATTCATTTAAAAATGAGAGCGTCGAGAGATGATTGTATCTCTTTCCAGAATTCGGGGGATATATCGGGATCAAAATATGCATCCGGTTTCAGAGTCAAATAGCATCTAATTAGAATTAAAGATAAACGAAATATCGTATAAGATGAATTTAATTAACTTTCGCGGTCCGTAATCTAAAACCAATTATGTTCCAGGGAACTAAGTCCATTTTGAAAATGAGAATTTCATCGTATGGGGACAATTATCCATCTGCACCGTAAACTTATCGTATTACTGAAGTCACAGAATTTCGAAGTATTATTTTTCGATGTGAAATTGAATCTCAGAGGCATTATCCTTCGCGAAAAGTATGGTCTACTGTGACGTTAATGATTGAACAGAACAATCGAGAAGTGACGTATATACCTCAATAATGTAGCGTACATGTAAAATGTACCGTCTATATATAATGCACCGAAAATTGACATAGTATAATATTTTTAGTTAGGAGGCACATACGATAATTAGAGATATCATTTTAAAAAGACCAAAGAACATGTTTTTTTCTCAGAGAAAAATACATTTTTAGAACAATAATACTGTACCCTCTGAGGGTCTGTACCCCTGAGGGTCTGTACCCTCTTTCCTTTACCACAAACCTCTTGGAAGGACTTACGGGCCCACATATTTAACTTGCCCGTACTCCGCGTGAAAACGGGGACAGTTTGGGCATAGAAATATCGTTAAGTTGGCAATAAATATCGCCATAATAAGGCAGAGAAGTATAACTAAATTGACTATATCTCGCCAAATTTAACGGCAAAAGTTACAGATATGCGGAGAGAAGAGCTTTTCTCATCTATAAATGACTATTGGCGAATTTTTATAAGTGAAAATACAAAAGTATTTCAAAAGTATCTTTTCTCGTGAATGGAAAGAGCTAGATCCAGGAGAATAATATTGATACATTTATTGCATAATATTGCATATCTTAAATAATAAAAGGCAATGCCTGTGTGTCTGTCTGTCATATACAGTATAGGTCCAGCGACCGTGCGTCGGAGAGCTACGAAATTTGGCAATCGGAGACCCGAAAGGGGGGGGGGGAAGGGGACACGTGAAAACTGATTTTTAATTTTTAAAATTTGAATTATTTTGTTATTTAATGTTTTATGCGATTTCGACCATTTTTTGCATTTTTGCCCTTTTTTCTTTCTCCACCATCCAGACGTCGTAGAAAAAAACAAATCACACGACCGGAAAGAGCAGACAATTGCGAGTAAAAATATATAAATTTCAAATCTCAATTTCAATTTCTAATATTTTTTAAAGATTTTAAAACAAAAGTCAGTTTCGGCTCAAAAAACGAACTTTGGTTTTTAAATTATCGCATCGTAAAAAGTACTCATAATTTCGACTAATAATTTACATTTTTAGAAAGCTCAAACATCAGGGATCCTTACAAGTCCAGTATGGTCAAGAAATAATAGAAAATGGCCGCAGGATCGGAATTTTAAAGAACTAAGGATTTTAAATTTCTCGGATAATTTTCGGATGGTCCGATTTTCTCCCTCCGGTGACGTCACGTGTTCCCATGGAGATGGATTAGAAAATTACGTGATATTTTAAATCATGGAATTTAAAGCTTAGCATATGGTCATTTTTAATGGAGATTTTAAATTATGGATATTTTAAATGGATATTTTAATTTTATGGAACGAGGGAATGAGGATATTTTAAATGATATTACGTTATATTTTAAATGATGGAATTAAGAGCTTAGCATATGGTCAAATTAAAATTTAAATTTTTTATGGTCATTATAAAGTTTAAATTAGCGCGCGGAGAGTTAGCGCGCTGCAATTGCACTCGGTAGGCCCGAGTTCGATTCCCGCCACTGCCAAAACTGCCGTCGTGTTCACAAGGAGTACGATCACGTTACACATGTGGGTCCGTAAGTATTTCCGAGAGGTTGGTGGTAGGGAAAGGAGGGTACGGTCCCTGTGGATTCCTCCCCCACTGGGTTCCGGTCTAAAGTGGATGAATAAAAAGAAAATTATAGAGATTGTCGCGGAGGGCGGGGTAGCTCAGTGGTTAGCGCGCGGGAATTGCACTCGGTAGGCCCGAGTTCGATTCCCGCCACTGCCAAAACTGCAGCCGTGTTCACGCGGAGTACAATTGCGTTGAACATGAGGGTCCGTAAGTCCTTCAGAGAGGTTGGTGATAGGGGAAGGAGGGTACGGTCCCTGTGGATGCCTTTGCCACAGGGTTCCAGTCTAAATTGGGTGGTACTTTCTGGCCGCCCAAATAGTTACCTTACCCCTTTCAGGTAGGTCGCGCCAGCGAGTTTGCCACGGTCAGAACGTTCAAGGGATGAGAACAGGCTGGTCACCAAAGGCGACTAGTGAGAAATAAACTTATTACATAATAGTTCATACTTTTATAATTTTATGAGCAATTTTGATAAATGTATATTAAAAATGTGTAATATTGCGAGAACGGTTCATGTTCGCATCATTGTCTCATTCATTGTCTCATTCGTTCTTAAATGGAAAATGTATGAGAAATGATCATTTATGTAACATTATTTAAGGTTATGATTTTTAATGATTTTTTTTAAATTTCATTTAAAAATTTATTTGGGGATCTTCCAAACACTAGATTGCATTTAAAATTAGTAGAGATCCAGTATTCACTGATATGTGTATCAAATTTCGTTGGAAACGCTCCATTCGTCCGTGAGATATCATTTCCACAGACTCACGGACACACACACACACACACAGGCGGGCAAGACCTGTAAAATGAGGACGCTGTGTATCCTATCACCCGAGAACCCTATTAAGAAATATATTTTTGGTGAACACTTTCATGTTCAAATGCAGTATACTTATCAACCGGTTCAAATACAGTATACTTATCATTTCTACTTCGTAATTTAAAAAAAATTAATTATTTCAAAGCATGTTTCTTTCAACCAAAATGGGGACTTGGTGTTACACTTCTAATATATACGTACACACCGTAAATTGCGGACCCGTTTTACACCACGCAAATCTCGGAGCCGTGTCACACACCGTAAATTGCGGACTCGTGTCATACACCGTACATCGCTGACCTGTTTTACACACCGTAAATTGCAAACCTATTTCACACACAGTAAATCGTAGACATGTTTCACGCACAGTAAATCGCGGTCCAGTTTCATACATCTGCAAACAGGGGACCGGTCTAATACATCCATCCAGAGACGTATGTACAAGAATAGTTTTTGGGCATCAAATGTCCGACTTAGTTTGAATTTTGTCTAACATGGATCCGAAGCATGGCTAGACCTTTTTTGGGAGGGCTCAAGCCACCACTAATGTGTGCTGTTGTTGTTGAGACCCAGACCGTCCGACCTACCAGAAACGTGTAAGGTAACTGTATGGACGGCCGGGAAGTGCCACCCAATTTAGACCGGAACCCTGTGGGGGAGGCATCCACAGGGACCGTACCCTCCTTCCCCTACCACCAACCTCTCGGAAGGAGTTACGGACCCACATGTTTAACGTGATCGTACTCCACATGAACACGGCGGCATTTTGTGGTAGCGTGCAAATCTAGCGCGCAAACCACGGGGATACCGCACCCGAGATGGCCAACAGCACGCGGTGTTCCGAGGTGGTCACCCACCAAGTACTAACCGCGCCCGATGCTGCTTGACTTCGGTGATCTAACGAGAACCGGTGTTTTCAGCACGGTACGGCCGTTGGCCCCCACCACTAATGTGTGTGAGGAAGCGCCCCCCCCCCCCCCCAAATCAAAATAGTATAAATGTATTTGTTTTTACTATAACGAATAATATTTATATTTTCGCATTTAAAGTTTGAAATTTTCAACGTATTACACTCTGGCTTCTCTGCTGTGAAATTTCACTAGTTCTAAATATTGAGACTGGATATCTTTTCAAGCTTAAAAAATAAGTAAAACGGTAGTCAACTAACCATCTGACACTTATCCAGGCTCGAGCTGAACCACTGACATTACATGCGCCTGAAGGATTTTTTCCAGGAGGAGGCAAAACATGCATTGCACACATGCACGCACATACATGTATAAAATATACAATGGAATCTGTAAAATCCACAGGGCAGGGATGCGGCAAATGCGCGTATTTGCCCTAATCTTCGGCGCCTATGATTAACAAGTGTCATTGTCTTTAAGGACTAATTATGTATCGTTGGAAACGGTAGGTTTTTGATTTAAGAAGCATTTAAACAGTCTGAAAAATTGAAATTGCTTTTAATAAGACGAAAAATAAAAACCACTTTTTCACATTTTTGAAAAATTTCAAGCATATAAGAAATAAATATCCACGATAAAAAATTGGGATAAAAGGAGGATTTTTAAATAAAAATTTCATAAATACTGATTTAAAATAAAAATGTTCATCGTGTTAACGTGGAAAATTATTAATGCATAGCTGTTATTCATGTTTATACAAGCAAACACGTGCACCGGCATGGGAGAGCCATGCCCTCCTCCCTTCAGTTTTCGATTTTCTATATAATAATTTTTTTTTTAAAAATTTCAACATTTTTTAACTTTGAGAGAGTAATATTTGCTGATACGGTTTCAAACTGTCATATGGAATAGACTTTCAATTAAAAATGAAATTGCAGTTACCCAAATTTTCACAAAATTTATTAGAAGAAAAAAATGTGCGGACGATCCTCATTAAAGCGACCCCTCCCCCCCCCATCAAAGCGCTAAAGTACTTGGTGAATGACTCCATATCCAGAAGCGTATCTGCGAGAATTGAGAGTTAAATCTAAAATAAGTATTGATTGAATGCCAAGTGGGGTAGGAGGGTGGGAGGAAGACACTTTTCGCTCTCTTAAGATATGGAAATTCCTAATAATTTGTTTATATAAATTCAAATAATTTCGTTAGAATCGTTATGCTGAACATACGTTACACAGCCAGACCTCGATAAAAGGTATAAGGTCACCCTTACGTATTTGAAAAAAACTGACCCTATAAACAGTGTGATCTTATATGTGGATATGAAACATTTCAGCTTGAAACGATGGTAATTTAACTGCATACTGATCATTAGTGTAAACATGAAATGAAAATAAAATTACGTTACATTTTAATTTAATATATTTTATTTATAAACCCAGAACTATGATAAATACCACAAAAACATGGTAAGACTAAGTTTTTATAAGGAAACCAAAAGCATGCACCCATTGAAGCTCCCCCTTTCCCCCCCTTCGTTCAGGTAAACAGAAAAGCAAGTCCATGTTGTCTATTTTTAGATAGTGCATCCGTCGAAGGGTAGTAGCAATTGGCAACTTTAGCAGCACTTTCACTTTGAGCTTTGTTACGAGAATGTCAAACTCTCTATAACTCTTTATTTGTCAAGATGACAAAAATTGTCTTTTATCGTGGATATCAAGGCCGGGCAGCAAAAGGAGCAATTTGGCGGCAGGTAGTAGATAGAAAGGTGTGGAGGTTCTGAATTCCCTTGGGTGGGGTAATTTGCTGCTGATGAAAGTCAAACCCTTTACATTTTCCACCGTTGTAGAGTAAAAGGTTGGGTGTGATCTTCGAGGAGTAATCAAGTAGAGTAAGCCTAGGCAACCCTAACGAAAAACCGAAACCGTTGTCATGTGACTTGAGGGACTCTTCGAGCTCATAGCGTTTCGTTTCCCCTGTAATTCAATAGGAGACAGTGAATGTCAATGCGTGGAAATATGAAATTGCACATTTTCTTTTTTTCAAACTATCTACCCATATACCAAATTTGAACTATTATATCACGAAGCATGCTTTTTCTTTCATTTCCCCTTTCAAACTTCCCCTGTGTTAGCACCTCCCTTAAATGAACATTGTTGAAAAACTGTATTCATTTTGTGTTTTTTATCAAAGGATTAGTGAGTCCTTATGCTAAATTTGAAGCCTCAATCATGTTGGAATGAAAGCGTTTTTATTTGTTTGACAAATCGAATATTTTAGTGTGCGGCACCCTCTGCTTTAGGAAATGTGAGAAAACTGAAAGTGCACACTTTCATCCTTTCCAACTATCTACCTGTACACTAAATTTGAAGTCTCTTTCTCATCGCAAAGCATTCTTTTTATGTCATTTCACTTTTCGAATGTTTCTGTGTGGAGTAGTCATCCTCTTATATAAACATTTTCCAAAAACTCCGTTTTTCTTGGTTTTTCTATCAGATGATTGACCCATATACCAAATATCAAGCATCTATCATATTTTAAAATTGGCATTTCTCGTTTATTCTGAAAATTGAACATTTTGATGTGCGGCACCCCTACAGTAGAAAATATTGGAAAATTGAAATTGTACACTCTCTTCCTTCCAAACTATCTATCCGTATAACACATTTCATATCTCTATCTCACCCCGAAGCATGTTTTTATTTTTATAAATTCACCTTTTGAACGTTTTCTCTGGAGCACCCCTTAAACGAACATTTAAAAAAAACTACATTCGCCTTAAGTGTTTTCATCAAATTAGTAGGCCATGTGCAAAATTTCAAACCTCTATCAAATTTTAAAGGAACCGTTTCTCATTTTTTCGAAAAATCGAACATTTTAAGGAACATGAAGGTATATTTTGTCCATGAAGTTATTTCGAACATGAGGGTTTATTTTGCCCTTGGACCTTTGCCGACCCACCTCCCACAATATTTTCAGAGGGAGCAACTGCCCATGTACACCACCTTCAATAAATGTTGGTTTGTCTTTTTGGCGAACTATTTGCGCTTAGCGTCCTGCCCTCGATACCCCTCCTCCCCCGTCAACTCTGTAACTAACTGGGTGTAAAAAATGTCCGGGCTTTACTGGGTGCAAAAAATGTCAGCATTGCACTGGGTGTAAAAAACATCCGCGTTTTACTGGGTGTAAAAAATGCCCGCGGTTTATTGTGTTTAAGATTTGCTGTTTTGTTTATTGTTTTATTTGTATTATGTCCCAAATATAAATCTTTGGTCATTTCAGACAGGGCCCACCTTAACGCGAACTCCGCGAAGAGCCTACAGCCTGTTGTTGTTGATTGTTGAAACCCAGACCGTCCGACCTACCAGAAAGGTGTAAGGTAACTGTTTGGACGGTCGGGAAGTGCCACCGAATTTAGACCGGAACCCAGTGGGGGAGGCATCCACAAGGACCGTACCCTCCTTCCCCTACCACCAACCTCTCGGAAGGACTTTCGGACCCACATGTTTAACGTGATCGTACTCCGCATGAACACGGCGGCAGTTTTGGCAGTGGCTGGAATCGAACCCGGGCCTACCGAGTGCAACTCCAGCGCGCTAACCAATGGGCTACCGCGCCCCGAGCCTACAGCCTGTGTATAACTATAGCTTAACAGTAAATGCGCGTGTGCAATGAAATGTTACTAATTCCATCGCAATAAATTTGAAAATAGATGAAGCCTCTGCTGCCAAGTTTGCACAGGTAAAAATTAGATTTCTTGAAATAAAATCTACATGCTTAACTACAAAATATAGCTAATCGACTACACTGAATTGTATTCTAAATTAAAATTAGTTAAAGTGAGGATTGGAATGATTAAAAATAATTGGAACTTTTTCACTCTGTTTTAGTCCATTGAAAAATGTATCAAAACATCTTGTTTTTACAATAGCGGATTTTAGGGCTCCTCCCCCCTCAACTTCAAGTCCGAAAAATATATCCTTTTTCACAAAAAATAATCTGTGTTTATAACATATCAGGACAATATCATACCCAGCTTGGACCCTGACACATTTTTTCATGAGGCCCCCTCTTTAATATGCATAATAAAGGGGAGGGGTAGGTCTGGTACGATCTTACGTTTACGTATATTTCATAGATTTTTTTCCGAACAAAGATTAGCCCCCAAAACCCACCCCTTCCTTAAGGACTTGAAAAGGGAATTATACATGAATCAAACAATTAGAAAAGGAAATAAAATAAAAATTCAATTCAATCTTTAAGCGCAGAATAAAACAATCAATACGATTAATAGAAAAACCTACAATCTTGACTTGTAACTACCCAAAACAGGTTGTGTTGTATCAAATGTGTGGAAATTACGCATAAACGAGAACCTCCATCCAACCATATTTTATAACATGAAAGTGGGGAACTGGATTTTATCGTATACACACCTGATGAACGCGTTATACACACAATACACTATAAGCCTACTAAAAGCCTACACTAAAAGCCTACACTATAAGCCAACTCGAATTCGAATTTTTGACCGCGTCACAATACTTTCCTTATACATTATGTATATAAGTAAAAAGTAATTTTTATATTTTTAGCTATTCAAAATATATAAATAGTTCAGAGCTTTATTTAAAGAATTGCTTTTTTGAAATGGCAACAGCGTTTACAACACTGAATCGTAATTGTTCATGACAATAATGATTCAGAAACGCTCTGCTTGTTCATAAGAACAATGTTTGCGAAATATTGATAAAATAATGTAATTCGTTGTAATTGTATTAATCGAAATATTGCGAAATAATGATGAAAAATATTTATAATAAGTAAATAAACAGTAATAGTTGCCACAGAATAATATAAAGTTAATATTGTCAATATTCAAGCACTTTATGAAATTAAAACAAGTCGAGAACGTGACATATTATAAATCATGAAGAACTCAGTATTAGATATGGATGACATTTAATAAAATAAATTAGTACCATGTAACATTATAAAAATTAGTTGCTATTGTGAAATTCTAGGGATTATAAATTAAATAAACAGGAAAATGTAAAATTTAGTCATGCCACCTAGAATAAAACTATAGCCAGAATTGGTTATCAAGAAAGAAATGGGAAATAACATTTTAAATATAATAAGGCTATTGATCTTAGTAAAATATGGGGGGGGGATTTAATAAACATTATGTAGAGATAAAATACTTATTATTAATATATTTAAGATATATATATAAGTTAAATAACTTAAGAAAAGTAAGTTAAAATAGAAATATTAGAGTATATAATGGCACTTATATTCAATAGCCTTCCTAAGTACAGAATACAGGAAGAGCATAATATTATAAAAATAGCACTGTTCCAATAAAAAAAATAGAATAAATGATAACGTGAAAAATAGAATAAATGATAAATTAACTGAATTTAAATAGAATTAGGCATTATTTATAAAGTTATCAGTTTGTAAAGTATTACAAGTCACTTATTTTACTTAGCAGTCAATTGTTTTAAATTGACATTGCTGAAATATTAAGCAGCTCTACATTCTAGATTTTTGTGCCGCGTATCTCGCATTTCTTTTTATCCAGCCGATATTGTCTAGCCATTGCAGTTCGAGGTTATATGTTATTTCTGTAGCTTATTTCAACTAGCTGCTGCTTTATGTACCGCATCTTTCTAGATGCCAATGTTAACTTCTTGCACTGAGACCTGCTATTTTACCGCACGCCACGCATTTCCTTTTCAGCTAGCCAATACTGTCTAGTCAGTATATTTCCCCGTTATATCTTATATCTTTAACTTATTTGAATTACATTCTGCTTTGTGCAACACAAGGGGTCATGCACAGCAGATATACCGACATATTTCGAGATATTTGTTTATCGAAGTATGAAATTGAACGACGTTATTTTTATATAAATAATATTATTATAAAATATTATCAGTACCTATTGTCGTCATCCTAATAAAGAAATCATATTTCGAATCAGCTAATCTATTAGGAGATTGAATAATTTGGCTTATCCTAGAGCTACTACCCAAATTGTTGCTTTCCCAAAAAATTATACCTATGTTCTGTCGGATTATAAATAGAAAATTGATTATAGCCATCGTAGCAGAATTAGTCCCATTATGCAATCTGCACTGAACAATTACTTTAATTTGTATTTACTTTAGTCATTTTATCGTTTACAGAAACATTGATTTTTGAACAAGACGAACTGCTTAAAAGTTCTCCTTCTTTCATATTTATTGCTGATAAACTGTACTTTACTGCTGCATGAAAATTTCTCCAAATAGAAATGGATAGAGGCAAATTTGTGCATAGTCATGTCAAAAATTTATACATTTCCTGGCTGAGATAGTCCAAAATGTTTACCACTTGGCACTCTTCCGTATATTGTTAGGTTTACCGCGTCAATGTAGACACGACCGTAATGAAGGAGAACGCGAATAGGGGATTTTTAACTTTCTCTTTCACATGATTCCTTGAGAAAAGCGCATTTCGTGGAGAACATACGTTTGGCACTACTTTTTACTATAACGGTATTAAGTATATGCCATTTAGTTATTGTCTATACTTGACATTTCATAATGAGCTGAAGGTTTAGTGCAGGCATGAGAAACCCCTGGACTGTGGTTAAATATATTCTGCCCAATCATTTTGTCTGACCAGCAATCCTTTAATATTTCATATTTTTC
Organism: Amaurobius ferox; assembly: GCA_951213105.1. Classification (NCBI taxonomy): domain Eukaryota; kingdom Metazoa; phylum Arthropoda; class Arachnida; order Araneae; family Amaurobiidae; genus Amaurobius; species Amaurobius ferox. Next base: position 69,149,720 of record OX578148.1, read on the forward strand.
TTTTAGAAACTTGTAAATTTTACAGTGAGATAGACGGACATGTATTAATCGTTTCTGTGTTCTTATGATATTAATTTTCCAGCTGAACTCAATAAATTTTATAAGTACCCCTGGAACCCGATGAATATAGCGTTCCCAATGTAAAGATTCTAATTTTAGGAATGCAACTACAGAAAGGTACCTTGATCAATAACTTAGAAATGCATTCTCAACTTATCCAAATATAAGTTTGTGATCAGGATTGCCTTCCAATTATAAATAACAGTATCCATGAACTGGTTTCGCGTTTATTATGTTTCCATAGTGTCAAGACGGGAATTCCGAGGGCATCAGAAGTCGCAACGGATTCCCGCCCGACACGGCTGACCGAGAAAGTCTAACTTTCTCAGGAAATTTCTTATACCCAGGTTCTAAACACACCTCCCGTCAATTGGAAGAATTCCAATTGATGACCTACTGAGAAACCCAATCAAAATCCAAAAATTAACAGAAATTTACCTTCACCTTTAAAAACTCATCCAAAGCTGAAGACATAAATCAGCACAATTTCTACACAAATAAAAACACAATTTAAATCCAAATCCAAAATTTATTAATTTCTTACGAATGGAGTTTGCATATCACATACAATTTCTGATTTATAATCAACTCTAAACCACTGGACCTCTTCTACCAAAAATCATCGGCTCTTTGCCGGAATTTAATATCAATTCAATAAATCATTAATTACATAATCATTAATTACATAATTAATAAATCATTAATTACTTTCACATATTCAATTATATTAACTATGGTATGGTCATGGAGAGAAAGACACACTCAAGGAACGCTTAAGGCTTGACTGTTAATTTACTTAAATTCAAATATTTTACTTCAGGGAATTAATTTATTTACAATTTAGCTCAGAACATCTTGAGAATACATCAGGAGGTTCAGTTCGCCGGTGCACAGGTCAGGCGAGGCAGCAGCCTTCAATGACCGAAAAGGGTCGCTTACCTCCATATCTGGAAGGACTCAGAAAGGTTGAAGTCCACACATCCGCCCGAGTTCCCTCGGGGAGAAATCTTCCCCGACCAAGGAGAGGCGGCAGGTAGGCACGTAGTATACGAGAAATGGCCTGCACAGGGCTCAGGTTTCATCTCGGACTCCATCCGAAGCGGTCTGCAGGCATCCGGAACAGGAGGTTCCCGGACGGTCAACGGCGGCAGCAAGCGACGAGGTACGGCATCAGCGAAGTCCCAGTCAATGTAGTGGCGATGGTAGCGGCAGTGGCATCTCCCCCCAAGCCCCACAGCGACTTAACTTAGCCTGAAGGATAAGCTCCTAGCCGTTCGTGGGTTCGACGATGTTTTCCAGGGAGAGAGCCCAGAATCAAGAATCACTCAGCTTTTAAACATTCCAGGGGATCCAGAATCCGGCCAATTGAAATTTAAAAGGGGCTCACATCTTCTCATTTCCGCCAATCGAAAATTCTTTCATTTCAAATACATCCAGGGATCCGCCCCTTCAAACGACAAAGTTCAAGGCACGTGCAGAACCACACGAAATCCAGCACAAGATTGCATCACCCAACATAGCGAAAAAAGATGGAGACAACTGTCTCCATCAGAAAATAAGTGCGACCTAGAGCAACGGACGCTGTTCCTGGAGTGTGAAAGAATTATAAAATAAAAATGGCCACAATTCAATACAGATTTCGATACGTTTAAATATAGTAAAATATATACAATGACATGAGGGTTCCAGGACACAATTAAATATCAATATAAAAGTTTAAAAAGTATCATAATTATATAATTTACAAAAGAGTGACAAATTCCGTCACGACAATTGCATGGGATAGTCGTGAAAGCAAGAAAAGGTGTGCCCAGTATGGCGACCTTTTGTATAAACCTGAAAATGCTAAGGGGACCGGCAAAACTCCTCGTATAAGCGGTGTCATTGAATACGACACTAGCCGGTGCAGTTTAGCACATCCTGGACGCACCCTTTAAGAAATTTGAAAGAAGTCGAATAATGAGACAAAAGTTGATAGTCTCCATGGATTTTCTCAAAATTGTGGCACATATCATCTCTTGCAGTTATTGCAAGATCGACACAATTTTTACTTTGAGAACAACTTTTTAGAGGCCGACTCTTTGAATATGAAATTAGCCGTTGCAGCCTAGTAGATCCTGGGATCACTCTTTAAGAAATTTGAGACAATTTGAATGATGGGTCTGAAGCTTCTAGTCTCCATGGAGTTTCTCAAAATTGTGACACATATCAACTCTTCTTGTCATCATTGCAAGCTTGATGCAATTCTTTCCTTGAGAACACCTTCCACAGACGGACTTTTGAATATGAAATTAGCCGTTGCAGCCTAGTACATCCTGAGCTTAATCTTTAAAGATTTTGAAGCTAGTCGAATGATGGGACTGAAGTTGATAGTCTCCATGGTGTTTCTCAAATTTGTGGCATATATTAACATTTCTTGAAATTTCAGGAATAACTATGTCATGTTGTCGAGCGGATAAAATGTGTGATTTCTATGAAAGTATATGCTATACATTTTTAGATTTAAAAATAATGAGGAAACTTTGACAAAAATGTAAAACTTGTGTCATATTTAAGAAATAAGGCCCAAGTTTTGTCCAATCTATTCATTCCGTTGTTTAGCCTTTCTCAGTATGGATGGCTGTTATGGAAACAAGGAATTTGAGGCAGCAGAATAACGTAATTTTTATTTGAAATAACAGCGTGTTAAATATGTCCATACTATGTCCATATTTGAAAGATTGTTCTATATTTCTATGAAGAGTTTTATTGTCTGTAGTTTAGTATTCTGTTACTGGTGCACAGAGATTTTTCTTCAATCTTTTTACATTATGTCACGTTTATAATACATATATTAATTACGGTTGGTTATAATTTATTTATTATATTAGGTTATTATAACGGCCGTCATATTTGCATTTTTTCTCAGCCTTTTTCACACTTTACAGCATTTACTCAAGCCTTCGGATGAGTCGGTCGTTCTGGGCTTTCGACACTTTACAGCATAGTTCAAAAATGTTTATGACTTTGTTCGTTCTGTCTGTCGGTCTGTCTATCCGTTAGCACGATAACTGTCATAAAAATGACTTTATCAAAATAAAATTTTAGTATGTTGTTCAGACAGTCTGTGGGACCTATGGGAATATAAATGAATAATATCACCCAATTAGTTTTGGATTAAACCCGGGTTGAAAAAATGGTATACATTGAACCCTATGGGACCTAATTTTTCAATCATTTTTAGCGAATTTAAAATTCCGATATTGTTTCGAAAGTTTTAGAAAATATTCAAATCATCCCATAAAATATATAAAAAAAATTTCAGCCAAATATGTTGGGTAGTTTTTTGAATAAAATAAAATAATAATTACACACTTTATATGAAGATATCACGTGATCTTTATATGAAGAGATCACGGGACCCACTTCAAAATAAAATGTGGCATCCATCTGTGTCAAAATCGTGATTTTTAAAGTTATTTTTAATTTATATTTTGTGTTGTATCCGTCTTAAAACCGCTTTACTTTTGCTTAAATTCTGTGCATCAATGTTCTGAAACAAGGCCATTATAATCTATTTGAGTTTAAATGATTATCAAACTTTGATTTTTACTACAACGAAGCCTAATTTTCACTTATAGAGATTATAAACATATGAAGCTGTGAGATGAGTTGCATAAGAATTCTGAATTTCTTTAACACAAAATTATATAGCGTTGGAGTCTGCAATATAGTTCATATGAGTTTATATGAATGAAACAGTCATTGATTTTACATAGAGAACAGACGATTTTATAGCAGACTTTTTCGATAAAGTTTTAAGCGCAGAGTTAAATTACTTTTACTTCCTTGGGTTTAAGTTTTTAAGTAAAATAAATTATTGTAGTATTGTGATGAATGAAAGGGCTAGAATACGTGTTTATGAATGACATTTTTACTGCATTTTCATAGAGATCCAGGGAATTTATATTTCAATGACGTCATTTGAATAAATTTCATTTTTTATGAAGTTTTCAAATATAATAAATTATTGTAGTACTGTGATAATTTTTTCTTGAAACACTTCTTGAAAAACATTTCTTTTGAAACACTTTCCAACTTTAATGCAATTTTATTTAAACATCTCCAAAATGCGTTACATTCCTCTGTAATATTTTTTAAATTTTCACAATACTGCATTAATTTATTATATTTGAAAACTTGAAACTTCATGGAAAAAAATGAACTTCATTGAAATGACTGCATTGAAATATAAATTGCTTGGTTTACCGAACATCATAACACCATATTTGGTGACAGTTGGGGAGCCTTTATGTTTATTAATTTCTCTGGATTTAGGTGGAGTCAAATTATTTGGTTGCCTGCGGGGTTCAAACAATTTTTTTTTGTCGGGCCAAATCGGCGATAAGCGGAGTGCTATATTGCACCTTTGCGAGTCTTTAGTCATACTCTTTAGTCATCTTTTTTCATCGTTTCTCAAGTTTCCTTGATTTGTGTTGTGTGTGCTAAATGGATGAGGGGAGTGAAAGATTTAGAATTGTTTTTTTCTTATGATTTGATTGATAGTGGTAAAATGAACGTGATTGAAAGGTGTATGAACCACTTGTTGATTGCAAGTGGGTACGAATTTTCTAAGTTCCATTTTTTAGCGCATTTCTAAGTATCATTATTTATCAAATTTCGGTACTTTTCGGTTAAAGGGGCGACAGTCGGATTTAATTACAATGTGGCAACAGTTGGTCAGTAGCAATTCGAACATGGACCTACTACCGCTTCGCGGTTTTATCCGCGGCCCAGCCTCCCTGGATGTTGGAGCTCGCACATAGAAAAGGCTGTTTGCGCAACAGATGTTCTATGGCTCATGGAGCACAGGCTTACGTCCGCGCAGCAGTCGTAACAAGAAAATCACTCTATGATCCACTGAATACCTGTTGCACAAAGAGCTGTTGCAACGTGCGACCTCTAACAGCCAGCGGGGCTGGAATCTGTGATGTTTTTCAGCTGGCGTAGATCCATGATCGAATTGTCACATCACTCTATGAGCCACTGAATATCGGTTGCACAAAAAGCAGTTGCTACGTGCGAGCTGCGACAGCCAGCGGTGCCGGATTCTGTGATTTTTTAGCGACCGAGCGTGCGATGTAAGCCCGCTGTGGATCCACGTTCGAATTAATATATCCCTCGTAAAGCGGACGTAGAACCATGTTGCAATTACTACGGATAACTTTTGCACAAACCGTTGTTTTCACATAGCGATCTTCGATAGAGAACGACTGATCGAAATGTACCTAAATAATCAATCTGTATAAATTTCTTCTAAGTTTTGTTATTATCAAATTTTTTCAAAGTATCGTTTTTTATTGAATTTCTTCTAAGTATCAACTTTAAAAAAAAATCTGATCTTTGCAACACATGACTTCTCTTATATAATGCAATGAATTTACTACTTTTACAGTAAAAGAAATAGGTTTTTCCTATAGTAGATACTTATATTCTTACCGTGATATTGAATTTTCGACAATTAGTCGTCATTTTCATTGATTTAACTTCATTTTTATCCATTTGGCGAGATTTTCGTTAATTTGGTAACATTGAAAAAGTCCCCAAGTTGGCGACATTCCACCAAATAAGTTACGAAAATCTCGCCAAGAGTTATGGGCGGAGAAATTAACTTCTTTGGCGACAACCTCGCTTTTCCTGTTGGTGAATATCAGTTTAAACATGTCCACAATGTTGGATTTGAGGACAATGTCTCGATGATGTAGAATTTGCCCGCTTTTGTTCCACTTCAATATGTTGGGGGTGTCTTTTTATGAGTGAAATCATTTCACTGGCATATCTTTTCAATTTTCAGACACACTGTTTAATTGAATGCCATCGTAGCTGTTAATACACTTTTTGATATTCAAATTCTTTTCATGTTTTTCCTTTTTAATTAAATTGTTTTCTTTGTCCATATCGTCTTTGTGAATCGATGCTTGAATGGGCGTATTAAAAAAATTCATCTTTCGTTTCTATAGCAAAAGTTCGTAATACAATTTCACTTTATCGTCTTCGCCGAGAGAACTATTTAAAATGCGAGGCATTTCCTTGTCGAAAGTGGTCATGTGCTTCTCGGTGGGTACATGCTTGGAGAGAGACTATTTGGGAATCAATGCATAATTTTTAGCGTGCTCCATAAAGTGTTGTAATCACACTCAGTGCCGCCGGAAACCGTAAGTTTAAAAATCCACCTTTTTTGAATCAGCAGTTTTCGTTTCTGGTACAAAGGTTTACGCTTGTATGCCAATTCCAGTAAGGTAGTCTTGTGTTTACGTAGTTTCACTTTTTGCTGCTTCGTGAGGGGAATATTTCCTTCTAATGTGTTAAGAGTGCACTCGCAGAGAGCCTTTATACATGAAGATTGAATTTCTTTCAGTAGTTTTTTTCGTAATTTCGTGGAGCAAATCTGTAGCACCTGCAACTGTCTTAGTTGTTCTTGGGTGAGCGTCATCTTTACAAGTGGTGAAATAACACCAACGCTTTACGTTTTCATGCAAAAATTTAACGCTACGTTTTTTTATATGCAAGAACGTGTCTCACTTGGTATACATATTACGTCTGCCCCGGTAAAGTAATGACGCGCAAACGCATTTCTTCTCGTGTTTCACTGAGCAAATCTATAAACATATACGAATACGGTTTTTTAGTAGCGTGTTCGTACACTTCTTGAAAATATCGAGTCTGCCTGGGATACAATTGTTTTCCCAAATGCGTGATTTGACTCAAATCTCTTCAATTTTTACAAAGAAGGCGGTAGTGGGCGTTTAAAGAAATTTCGCGCATTCCTTTTTCTTTGTGAAAAAAATTTTGCGTGATAAACACGACACTCAGATTCAAATGGTGACTTCCCTTGGTAAACAAATGCGTTAAGCGTTTATTGTTGCCACACTCGGACATCACATCGTCTATAATAAAAAGTGTGTTGGATTCCAAATACTCTCGATAATTCTCGGGTAGGCCTTCCACAAAAGTAACATTGGGGATTTGAACGTAAAGAGATTGGTAGATTCCATATAACCACAAAATTTTATCGAGGGGCGGTGAAAACATCTCCAGCTTGTGTTTTAACAAATCGAGAACAAAGAAACTTTTTTAGCAGCCCGTGGGGCCCGAAATGACCATCGTGTAAGCGTGTTGCAGAGTTGGAAACTCCATGCCAAATGAGGACATAGGTTTGTTCACATCTATATTTATTGGTAAAAAGGTGTAGCAATCTTAAAGTGCTTGATTACAAAATTATAAATTTTTATATCATTAGCTAGTTCGTTGGGTACAAAAGATAACATAAAATCTTTCAAAAACGTTCCGCGACATCTAGAATATAAATAATTATTACAATTGTGGCCACAGACGGCCGTGATATTGCTCTGCAGGGGCATACAATTATACTCCATATGCTGAAAAGATGATACATAGTCCGATACAGCTCCTTCGAAAGTGTCGGGTGAATGTCCGAAGGAATCGAAAAATTCCACACAATTTCGAAAGGCAAGTAAAAGGCTAACCAGTGGCTTCCAGGTTCTGTCTAAGAGTCTGCGTTAGCCACAAAATAGGCGGGATATCGCTCAATCTCTCAATCTTTTCAGGTAGATTGTCTCTTCCAAAAACACCTATTCGCTCGTAAAAGTGTTCTTGGACAATGCCTTGTGCAGTGGCTTAGTATCTATTTTTAATAGGCAAAATCACACTGAATGTGACGAGACTTGTTTATTTCAATCACGTTTTCAAATTCCGCATACACCAAGATGGAAATGGTTTCTCGAAGACCTTTAGAAAATGTCACTTCTACACGTAAATTATCTTTCTACTGTAAATTCATATGCAGCCCATCGTACATGTCGGCGACAAATCGAATCACTTCATTTCAATCACGTTTTCAAATTCCGCATACACCAAGATGGAAATGGTTTCTCGAAGATCTTTAGAAAATTTAACTTCTACACGTAAATTATCTTTCTACTGTAAATTCATATGCAGCCCATCGTACATGTCGGCGACAAATCAATTCACGTCATTTCATTCACGTTTTCAAATTCCGCATACACCAACATGGAAATGGTTTCTCGAAGACCTTTAGAAAATTTCACTTCTACACGTAAATTATCTTTCTGCTGTAAATTCATATGCAGCCTATCGTACATGTCGGCGACAAATCAAATCACGTTATTTCAATCACGTTTTCGAATTCCGCATACACCAAGATGGAAATGGTTTCTCGAAGACCTTTAGAAAATTTCACTTCTACACGTAAATTATCTTTCTACTGTAAATTCATAAGCAGTCCATCGTACATTTCGGCGACAAATCAAATCACGTCATTTCAATTACGTTTTCAAATTCCGCATACAAAGATGGAAATGGTTTCTCGAAGACCTTTAGAAAGTTTCACTTCTACACGTAAATTATCTTTCTGCTGTAAATTCATATGCAGCCCATCGTACATGTCGGCGACAAATCAAATCACGTCATTTCAATTACGTTTTCAAATTCCGCATACACCAAGATGGAAATGGTTTCTCGAAGACCTTTAGAAAATTTCATTTCTACACGTAAATTATCTTTCTACTGTAAATTCATATGCAGTTCATCGTACATGTCGGCGACAAATCAAATCACGTCATTTCAATCACGTTTTCAAATTCCGCATGCAAAGATGGAAATGGTTTCTCGAAGACCTTTAGAAAATTTCACTTCTACACGTAAATTTCTTTCTACTGTAAATTCATATGCAGTTCATCGTACATGTCGGCGACAAATCAAATCACGTCATTTCAATTACGTTTTCAAATTCCGCATACACCAAGATGGAAATGGTTTCTCGAAGACCTTTAGAAAATTTCACTTCTACACGTAAATTAGTTTTCTGCTGTAAATTCATATGCAGCCCATCGTACATGTCGGCGACAAATCAAATCACGTCATTTCAATCACGTTTCCAAATTCCGCATACACCAAGATGGAAATGGTTTCTCGAAGACCTTTAGAAAATTTCACTTCTACACGTAAATTATTTGTCTGCTGTAAATTCATATGCAGCCCATCGTACGTGTCGGCGATAAATCAAAAGCGTACAGGGTATATTCCTTTGCAAATTCGTCTAGGGCCGATGTGGTGGCCGAGCGGTCAAAAAGGCAGGCGTTTCCTCGTGACGGCTCGGCTGCCAGTTTGCGGGTTCGAATCCCGCCTGCGGGCATGGATGTTGTAATGTTTTATTTGGGGCGGAAGTCAGACTTCTACCTTCGGGTGCCCCGGGTCATTAGACTACACAGAAGCAGTGCACACATTCTTCCTTAAATGTAATGTTAGGGACACGACAACAACAACAATTCGTCTAGGGTCAGGCGAATTCCCTTGTCTTGGCTAAATCCAGGGAAGATACTGTGACAGGCACGAACGCAGTTGTTGTCTTCAAAGTTCAATTCTAAGGGTTTGCTTGGAACGGGATTGCCGTCCTCGTGAACATTTAAAAAGTTTACGTGTTGGTGGTCTAGAAAAAATTGATTTAATGCATATTATCCGTTCATACCGGCATTATTAAGGCACGTAATAACCACGGTTTTAGGCACAACAACCAAAAAGACATTATCTTGCATAAAAGACCAACTTCCTTCCGACACAGAATATGTTTTACACACATACGGTCGATAGGATACTTTGCCAAATTCTTTTCCAAGGCTTGAACATGTCCTAATAATACTCCGGGGCTTATTTTAACTTTTCGAACAAACATGGAAGAGTGTTTTAGCAAAACTTTGTAGTCGGGTTTGAGCGTGTTGGACACTAAACAAAAATCACCTTTGCTTTGTGTCATTTTTATTTTCAAATCCACCAAATTCAACATGAGGCGATTCTGCTGAAATATACCGGAATGAATCTGCCCAATCATGTCCACGGTTCCACTTTATTTACTCATTTTTATCTTTTTTTCAATCCTTCTTTGGGTTCTCCGATAGAGGGTCTGTATCACCGAGATTCGTATCTTTAAACCATCAGCTATTACGCTCTCCATGGAACATAGAGCTAACTTTAAAAAAGTGTATAACGACATCTCCTATGTTATTTTGGAACTGCTGTATGAGAAGGTGTTGACAATTTTGACAATGCAACAGATGCGATCCACTGTACCTAAACCATTAGGATATCAAGATATTTTACACAAACACATAATAGAGTGTAATGCGCGACGAAATTCGGCGTGTTGGGAAAAATATGTTTTACTGTGAGGGATGTGTCGTCAATCACCCCTCGCAAAGGCGACAGGATTGCCTCAACACGGTGATAGAGCGGTCCAAACTGCGCTCTGTGGATGATAGTGAGCTATTTCATATAAACGTATGCAGCATTAAAAAAAATATAAGTGAGTATAGCTTGGCCTTACACTTAAATTCAGTGTTTTACGGGGATAGACATTAACGCTTATAAGTAAGTGCTTATGGGAGTACACATTTACTTGATTTTTCTTGTTTCTGTTTTATTTTTAAATTCGATAGTTTTTTTTAATTTATCTTAAAATATTCTTTAAATTTTCAGTTTAATTCTTATATACATTCATCTGAAATTAATTTATTTTAAATTTAAATATTCTATGTTTCCTAATTCACCGATAAAGAAAAATCAAGTGATTATGTACATTTGTATAAATATATATATTTTTTTGTAAATAATTTTTTTGGGGGAAATAGGCCTGTCAGTGTGAAAAAATCTAATTTTGTCACTTTACATTTAAAATTATTAATGTTCTATCTTGTAATATTTTTCCATAAACTTCTATCTTGTAATAAAAAAATATTACAAGTATCTAAATTCATATTTACTTTTTTTAAATGTTTTAAAACATTAAATTTTTTTTTCATAAACTTCTATCGCCCCATTAAATTAGAAGTATCTTAATTAAAAATACATGATTATTTTTAAATCAACATTTAAGAAAATTATATCACGCTGGTGGGGAACACTGCCCATAAAAAGAGTGTAGCGACAGAATGCATCACCTCCTGGGTACTGTCGGAAACGCAGGCACTTTCTTCTTCTGCTACTAACATTTCTCACTTTTCTAACATTTATTTCTAATGCTTTAACACTGGAATTTATTTCTAATTGCTTTTAACAATTGTATAACATGCTTTTAATATTTCCAGTGGCTGAGATGCTTTCGATATTTTCAAAAAAATCTGACAACATTCACAGTAAAATTAAAAAAAACAAAACAATTGTCGAAACCTGTTCAGCGAGTTTTATAACCTATCGCTAAAATATTGGATGCTTTTAAAACATGTCATTAAAATCTTGGCTGGTATACACACAAGACAAACATCTCTTCTGAAAAGATCAAATCCTGCTCCCAAGTATTAAAACGTAGTGGCAAAATTTATAACATCTCTTGTTTAAAAAAATGCGATATGCGATTTCACTATTGAGTGCTAGAAATCACCTGTTACTTTAAAAGTCATCTAATGAGCACTGGCTTACCATAAAAATTAATTATTTCATTAAAAAGTTATTAAATTTAAATTACACACTCATTCCCTAACATACATCCCGCCATTAAAATTCATTGATGAATGACTATCTTAACGTAAAAAGAAAAAATAATTTCCTTCGTTCAAATAATTAAAACATTTAATAGCGTGAAATTATTCTTTACTACAAAAAATTATGAAACCCATCCGCAACTATTCATTAAGACCCCATTCGAAAATCTCCCTTCCTAATGACACTTAAAATATTAATTAAAACAGAAACTTATTCATGATCGCCGATATTAAAATTCAATAACACAAATCTATTTCATTAACGCTTTCGAGTGACAATAGAGGGAGCCACTCAAATTTTCTATCTTCAAACACTTTCCAAAAATAATTCATTCCATAAAAAAATAATTACTCCCAAACCTAACCCATTTAATGAACAAATTAATCCTCATCATTATTAAATTTCACTTTCAACGTTATTAAAATTTACTATCTTAACACAGACACCCTACTAATTCATTAAAAACAAAATAATGAGTATCTTAACATAATTCATTCGAGCTCATTAAATCCAATCGTCGAAGATCGAAAAATTCGACAAGTACCCATATTTCCCACTGCTTTCGCAGGAAAAATATCATTCATTCAACTTCTACCCTCGAGTCCCAGTTTGTATACTGGTTAGCGCGTTCTTCTATGGAGCAAACGATCTTCAGTTCGAGTACAGGTTGGTCCCAAACAATGCTTCCATTTTATCTTCCACAATCCTCCATCCCGCTAATAGAGAGAGTCACCACCGCCCAAAACTTTGTAGATGTCTTCAATGGTCAAGTCACATTATTTGTGCCAACAGGTAATCATCAGATAAAATAACCTTATCGAGTGACGTCATATGATAAGATAACCTTATAGGATGCCATCACCCGATAACATCAGATGTCGTCATCCCTCTGTGACGTCACTGCTGCTCCTGCGGCCCTTGGACACCCTTTTCTATTCTACTAATATTCAATTAAAAAAATGTACATTTTCTGACCCATCTGCAACATCTTCAAGCTAAAGTCACGTACTCCAAATTTATTACTTTCTTTCAATGAAATAATAACTTGAAATACCACATACCCACTACCACATCATTTTCTTACAGCCGTGGCAGACAATTTGCGATTTTATTTACATAGTCATTCTCATTTCTTTATCCATTTTCCAGTTGTTTAGGTTTTTTATATTCTTCTGTTCCAAATAGGATCTATTCCATAGTTATTGTGTTCAAAATGACGAAAGTTCGTTCTTTTTAGGTTATAGCAATTTAAATTTTTTTTAAATTGGCTAATTCGTAATTTCATTTATTGCCCTTTTTATTAACACTTTACAACAAAGTTGAAAAGTGTTCATGACTTTGATCATTTTGTCTGTCTGTCTGTCTGTCTGTGAATGTATCGCATTTTAGAGGTGTTTAAATAAAATTGCTTTGCAGTTGCAAGGTGTTTCATAATCACTGTATTATGCAAAATTGATCTTTCTAGTTAGATTTTGTAATTGAACTCAATGAATTATTAAAGAAATTAAGAGAGCATGAATTTGAGTCTACAGACAAAATAATATGCTGCCTACATCAGATTTTTTAACATTTTAGAACATAGTTGAAAAGTTTTTATGACTTTGGTTATTGTGACTGTCTGTCTGTCTGTGCGTTCGCACAATATTTGCTGTAAAAATGACTTAATCAAAATGAAATTTCAGTATGTTATTCAGACGGTCTGTAGGATCTTTGAGAACACAAATGAATTATATCAACCAATTAGTTTTGAATTGAACCCGGGTCGAAGAAATGAAATACATTGAACCCTGCGGGACCTAATTTTTCAAACATTTTTAAGCGGATTTAAAATTCACAAATTGCTTCGAAAATTTTAGGTAATATTCAAATTATACCATAAAATATATAAAGAAAAAAATTCAGCAAAATATATTAAGAAGTTTTTAAAATAAAAATTAAAATATTAATTACACCTCTTATATGAAGTGATCACGTGACCATGATATGAAACGATCGCTTCAAAATAAAATATGGCGTCCATCTTGTCTCAAAATCGTGATTTTTAAAGTTCTTTTTAATTTATATTGAGTGTTGTATTCGTCCTAAAACCGCTTTATTTTTGCCTAAATTCTGTGCATCTACATACTGAAACAACGCATACTGAAACTGACAATATATTTGAGTTTAAATGCTCATCCAAATTTGATTATTTCTACAACGAAGCCTATTTTTTACTTATGTAAAACGTAAGCAGCAAAATATGTAGGATGAGTTGTATTAGAATGGCTGTATTTCTTTAACACAAAATTATTTAGCTCATGGAGTCTGCATAGCTGATATGAATGAAATATTCATTGATTTTACAAAGAGAAGGACGATTTTTTCGATGAAGTTTTAAGCATAGTTTAGTTACTTGTAGCTCCATGGTCTTAATTTTTAAATAAAATAAATTATTATAGTATTGTGATGAATGAAATGAATGGGAAATTGTTTATGAATGAAATGCTGCGTTTATAGAGAGAGCCAGGCGTGTCATTTTTTCTATGACGTCATTTGAATGAATTTCAGTTGTTTTCGATGAAGTTTTCAAATATAATAAATTATTGTAGCATATGATAATTTTAAAAATATTACCGAGGAATGTATCACATGTTAGAGATATTTAAACCAGGCAATTTATATTTCAATACCGCCATTTGAATGAAGTTCAGTGTTTTCGATTAAAGTTTAAGTTTTCAAATATAATAAATTAATGTAGTATTGTGATAAGTTTTAAAATATTACTTAGGAATGTATTGCATTTTAGAGTTGTTTAAATAAAATTGCATTGAATTTGGAAAGTGTTTCATAATCTATGCTTTAAGCATGATTGATGCCTTAAGCTGTCTTGTTCCCTTTGATTTGACTCCAAATTTTTTGTTCTCGGTTAAAAATTCGCTGATTTATCGCGATTTTTCAGTTTTATTCTATTTTCAGCATTTTAAATATTCGGAATCGTTCATTTTTAACATTTTACAACAAAGTTAAAAAGTGTTTATGACTTTGTTCAATCTGTCTGTCTGTCCTTTAGAATGATAACAGCTGTAAGAATGACTTAATCGAAATGAAATTTTAGTATGTTGTTCAGATGGTCTGTGGGACCTATGGGAATATAAATGCATAATATCACCGACTTGGATAATATCAATTACGGTCTTTAGGTTTAAGCATTATTATTATTGATATTTTCGGGTATTATTGATTCAAAGATTATTGATATTTCCAGTTATTACACCATTGTTCTATTGCGGCAAAAATTATTGAAGCTCATATATTGCACGTTGTACGAGTAATCTTTTATAAATGCACGGGTATATCTTTAATCTACGAGATTATAAGTAGTACAGTTATATTGGCATATATTTTGACATATCTTGGCATATATTGCAATCAAGTGCGGCCTTCTGTTATGAACATTACGCGGATTATTAATATTTTCAATTTTTTGGGTCATCTGTTTTATTTTGGGAAATATTTTGAGACTCATATTGTAATAAGGGTAATCTTCTACTAACACTCGTGCATATCTTCTAATCTACGAGAATGTAAGTAGTACAGGTATATTGGCATGTATTGGAATCAAGTATGGCCTTCTGGTATGAAGATCACGGGGATTATTGATATTTTCAATATATTACGTCATCGGTTTTATTTTGGTAGATATTTTTGAGACTCATATTGTAATACGGGTAATCTTCTACTAACACTCGTCCATATCTTTTAATCTACGACATTATAAGTAGTACGGCTATAACTTCCCATATAGCTTTAACACGTTCATTTTGGCATATATTGGAATCAAATACTGCCTTCAGGTTTAAAGATTACGTGTTTATTGATAAATGTAATCATACAAGTTATATTTCTAATATTCTCGTATATAAGTAGTGCGGGTCCCATACAATTGTAATGCTTTTATTTTGCATATATTGATTAAATACCATATTTTTGTAAATTTGCTTACAAAAGGGACCAGGGTGTTTTATTCTTCAGATCTACCCGAGAAGATAATTTTGTATAGCGAGAACAGAGATTCTTTAACTTCTTTATTGGAGCATTAAATTAAATATTTTGATTAAAAATGTCATTTAGAATACTATAGGAATTTGCACATAATTGTGAATTTTATGTTATTTATATTATATACTCCGTACGAAGAACGGATATTCTGCTAGTCTATATAAATAAAATTGAAAATCTGTCTGTCTGTGTGTCTGTCTGTCTGTCTGTTTGTCTCATCATCACGGGAAAACCACTGAATCGAATATAGAATATAATATATATATTGGATAAATACATATATTGGAATCAATTGGGTTTATTGATATTTTCAATTGATACATGTAATCTACTAATGCAGGTTATATCTTCTAATATTCGTATTATATGAGTAGTACTGGTCCTATACAATTTTAACACTTTTATTTTGCATATATTTATTCAATTTCATATTTTTTTGTAAATATGCTTACAAAATGGGCCAGGATGTTTTATTCTTCACATCTGTCCGTCAAGATAATTTTGTACAGCGAGAACAGATATTCTTAAACTTCTTTTTAGGAGCAATAAAATTTAATATTTAACAGAATATTTTGATTAATTTTGTCATTTAGTATTCTATAGGAATTTGCCATGATTGGTTTAAGTTTCTTTATATTATATACTCCGTACGTAGAACCGGTATGCTGTTAGTATGAAATAAATGTTTAATGCCTTATACTGTGCGATGAAATCTAATTTAGTGGATATATATCACGAAAGAAAGAAATGCAAATTTATTTCTGTGGGAAAAGTCACAGGATACCCAAATCAGATATCAGATATTTATATTTCGTGACAAAATTTAAAACATATAAATATGCATGACGCTCAAACATTGATAACTACATATTATACTCAACCATTTCGTGATTAAAACAAATTTTTCAATATGTAAAACAATAATCATTGATGTATTTAGATTCATTAACAATTATTAAAATAAAAATATTTTTATATGAAATATTTTTCTCCAGAAAACTGAATTGCATTATTGTAAAAAAATATTTTATACTTTATATAAACCCAAGCATAACAAACATAAATTAAAGAAATAATCTACACACATTACGATAAAAATTAGTATATATTCTGAAAAGTTTGAAAGAATCACACGAATTAAAAAAATATATTCTACTAAACCTTGATTAGGAAAATTAATTTAACACGACACTGAATTTGAATCTACTATTAAACACGCAAATTGAATGCAAATATAGAATGCCGAGAAAAAAAAATTTGAAACCCGAGTTTTAATTGCGTGTCAAGAAAATGTGCTCGAAGATTTAATATTAAAAAGACATGGAAGGAAAATGATAAAATGTTCCACTGATATATTATCGTAAATGCTATTCAGTATCTATAATAATTTTATTACGTTAAGAATGTTAAGTCGCCGTAATTTCAATTTTATGAAAACTTGTTTTTAAATATTAAAAAAATAAAAAAATATTCAATGATGTTACTGAAATTGTAATTTCTATTTGTTTTATTCAAATTCGAAACACATCTGAACGGGACAAAAATGCATTTCTTTAACATTGTCGTGTTTATCTACAATAAAAGCAATCTAAATAAATAATTATGATCAGCAGTATCAAGTGCTGTGTTTGAAATACTAAAAATTTATAAAAAAATATTGAAGAATGTTACTGAAATTGTATTTTCTATTTGTTTCATTGAAATTCGAAATACGTAATCTACCAGGTGTAAAAATGCTCTGTCCTAACATTGTCATAAAATCAATCTAAATTTATAATTGTGATCAGTGTGTCAAGTAAGTGCATGCTTTATAAGTATTTTAAATAGAAATGAATTTCAAATAGTTTAGATGCTATAAACCGTCCGTTTCTGACGTACGATCAATTATACTGTTTTAGGAGGAGAATGATATGTTTCAAAACACTTAATTCCATGAAATTTGGTGTGCAATTCTACTTTTCTGCTTAGGCCTCTTTCCAGTTATAAAGCCTCTAAGCGGTGCTAGTTTTTAATACACTATATTTACTCCCTTGTGTGTAATTTACTTGCTGCTAACTGGAAGAACAACATTTTAAAATAATTTTTATGGTTTTTAAGAAGAAGAATATGCGAATATAATTCATAAAAATCTGATGTGGGCAGCACATGACTTTCTCTGAAGACTCAAACTCATATTTTCTTTATTTCTTTAATAATTCATTAGATTGAGTTTAATTGCTCCAAATAACATTAAATTTGCATTTTTAATTGAATTTTTGTTTTTAGTTGGTAACTGGACATTTTTCCGATAGCGGGGTGACAAAAATGCAAGAAATCTCAAATATCTTGAGAACGGTTAGTCCTAAAGTATAATGGAGTGTGTTATATTCTTTTCCTCGTCAAAAATTGCGTATAAAACAAGAATTTAACTGATACAAGTAAATTACGATGATGATGCAAGTAAACTTAAATGCTATGGAATATGAATTCATGAGAAGGTCTAGAGGAATTAACTTTTCCGATATTTAATCTTTCTTGCGAAATTGGTCCAAATCATAACTGAATCATCTTAATCATCTTGTGTTCTTAAAGCTTGCGGGTAATTACTTCGAGATTAAGTTTCATGATAGTTAATTAAAATTGAATCATTGTCTGTCCATATCTCTAGGAAACTAATTAGCATCGTAAATGTTGGCTGGAAGACGAATTTATTTTGGGGGCGAATGTATTTTGTGCCCTGTGATTAAAAGATGGGGTTCCAAAGCATTGAGGTTTGTATAAATTAACTTTCAAATTTCCCATTTTGGAAAAATTAAAAACTTTGGTAAAGTGTGGATATACAGCATTAATATGAAGAATAGAGAATTGCGATTATCAGTAAAGTGACGAAATCTTAATTTCAATACTATAAAATCTCTCCATTATAGATTTCATAATTTGAATTTAAGTTTAAGAACAACACTACGGGTCATATAGCAAAAAATATGCTGGCAATTGGATATTTTCTTACATAATAAAAACATGTTTTTGTTTCTGTGTTTCTATGCTTATGTGT
Organism: Amaurobius ferox; assembly: GCA_951213105.1. Taxonomy (NCBI): domain Eukaryota; kingdom Metazoa; phylum Arthropoda; class Arachnida; order Araneae; family Amaurobiidae; genus Amaurobius; species Amaurobius ferox. Next base: position 69,168,405 of record OX578148.1, read on the forward strand.
GTATGTGCGATCTGTAGAGGGAAATTTAAGCATCGTACGGCCATGAAATTTGGTATATAGATATTTCAGGACCCGAGAGGGTGCTTCTGGGCAATTTTTTCTTTTTAGTAATTTGAATTAAAGTTTTTGCTGTGTTATGTTTCAGCATGATTTTGAGTGATTTTCACTTCACACAAATCAGTTCCTTAGTGACCGAAAACATTTTCATCTTGACACCATCGGAAAGATTGAAGAACGTTTTTTCCAACGATATTTGAACCCAATCCGCAGAACAATTTCTTCATATTAATGTTTTTTAAATACATCGGAGTTTGGATTTTAAGTTATCTGATATTTATTTCTCCGCTCCCAAAAAAGTAACATTAACGCAATTCTATAGTTTGGCAAAAATTGTGTGTATATTTTCGCATTTTAACAACAACAAAAAATGTTTTCTTTTAATTAATATGGTGATTTAATTTTGAACTTTCAAGTGCCGTACCCGTTAAGAATATGGGTACCGCACGTATCATATTTCTCCCACATGCTGTCGGTTCAACTAGACTGAGCATGCGCTTAAATGTATTTTCGTGCTGAATGTAAGTGTAAAATATATTCTGTTTTAAATATTCTTCTGTGTGCGAGAATCCGCACGTTGTCCTGAACTTTACGTTATATCCTGAACTCACGTTGTCCTGCACGTTGTCCTGAACATTTTTGCTCCTTTCACTTCCGTGTTCTGAGAGAGACCATTAGGTGTAGATGTATCAGTTTTTAACACTTTACAACAAAGTTGAAAAGTGTTTATGACTTTGTTCATTCTGCCTGTCTGTCTGTCTGTCCGTTAGCACGATAACTGCCGTAAAAATGATTTAATCAAAATGAAAATTTAGTATGTTGTTCAGACGGTCTGTAGAACCAATGGGAATATAAATGAATAATATCACCCAAATAGTTTTGGATTGAACCCGGGTTGAAAAAATGAAATACAGTGAGCCCTATGGGACCTAATTTTTCAAACATTTTTTAAGCGGATTTAAAATTCACAAATTGCTTCGAAAATTTTAGGTAATATTCAAATTACTCCATAAAATATATAGAAAAAAATTCAGCGAAATATATTCAGTAGTTTTTTAAATAAAAATTAAAATAATAATTACACCTCTTATATGAAACGATCACGTGACCATGATATGAAACGATCACATGACCCACTTCAAAATGATATATGGCATCCATCTTGTTTCAAAATCGTGATTTTTTAAAGTTCTTTTTAATTCATATTGAGTGTTGTATCCGTCCTAAAACTACTTTATTTTTGCTTAAATTCTGTGCATCTACATACTGAAACAACGCAATGACAATATATTTAAATTTAAATGCTCATCTAAATTTGATTATTTCTACAACGAAGCCTATTTTTCACCTATGTAAAATGCAAACAGCAAAATGTATAGGATGAGTTGTATTAGAATTCCTGTATTTTTTTAACACAAAATAATTTAGTCCATGGAGTCTGCATGGCTGATATGAATGAAATATTAATTGATTTCATAAAGAGAAGGACGATTTTTTTCGATGAAGTTTCAAGCATAGAGTTTAATTTTTTGTAGCTCCATGGTCTTAAACAAAATGTTTAAATAAAATAAATTATTATAGTATTGTGATGAATGAAATGAATGGGAGAAAGTTATGAATGAAATCCTGTTTTTATAGAGAGATCCAGGAGTGTTATTTTTTCTATGACGTCATTTGAATTAATTTCAGCTGTTTTCGATGAAGTTTTCAAATATAATAAATTATCGTAGTATTATGATAATTCTAAAACTATTACCGAGGAATGTATAACATTTTAGAGATGTTTAAACCAGGCAATTTATATTTCAATGCCGTCATTTGAATGAAGTTCATTTTTTTCGATGAAGGTTTAAGTTTTCAAATATAATAATTTAATGCAGTATTGTGATAAGTTTCAAAATATTACCGAGGAATGTATTGCATTTTAGACTTGTTTAAATAAAATTGCATTGAAGTTGGAAAGTGTTTCTTAATCAATGCTTTAAGCATGATTGATCTTTCTTGTTTGTTTGATTCTTTTGGCGCCTGGGAAAAGTAAAGTTTGAGAGTAAAGTAAAGTTCGAATAAGTAAAGTTTGAATAGTTATTTTAAGGCGCGCACGTGTTATTATCCCATAGCTATCCAAATTTAAATTGACTATATTAATTACCAATGTGGTCTGAACAACATTAGCATGCACATTACTTACACATTTCCTCAAATTGGTTGGTGTTTAGACCAATTTATTATCGTTTAATGCATAGTAGTGCTGGTGGAGGCAGAGAATACGGTACTTTTAATCTGTCCACGTAGACAGCGAATTCGGTCTGTAAAAGATGAATATACACATATCAAAATTTCATATATATCACTTGAACTTTATAAAAATTATGTGCGGATAATATATAACTGTGATGGTAACACAGTACGAAAGACTGTTATCTAATTCCGCTCAATTACAAATGCGGCTTGTGAAGGATTAATCTACACAACATATCTAAATAAAAATGTAACTGGAATGCGGCTTAAAGCGATTTTCTCATACCGCAATCTACTTTCAAGTAGCTTGTAGGTTTATTTTTTCAAATTTTACAAGTAACATTTTGAAAAATCGGTATTGTTGATCGAATTGATTACAATTATAGCATGTTACCCATGTCTAATTTTGTCTTATGCTATCATGTTAAAAATATATAAAACTTTTGTCTCGAATTAAAAAAAATCTATCAAGTTCTAGATTTTTTGATAACAAAGCCGGATATAAAGTTTCGTAAAAATTCAATAATATTTGTAGCAGCTATCGTGCGCACAAGAAAAAGATCATAGACACGAGACAGACAGATAGACATCAGTCCAAAAACTGTAAAAACATGTTCAGAAGGTCTCAAAACATATCTTGGCATCAAAATCTTGAAATCGAAAATTTTCTTGCAAACGATATTATCTCAATTCTACGTATGAGAAAGTAGAAATTGGTTAAGTATTAGTGGAGTTATCATCGTTTATAGAATACAGGCGTAAAGTGGATAGATAAACAAGTGGGGAATAAACATCAAATCGAGTCCAACTACAAAAAAAGAAGCTTAGCCACTTTGTTCTATCTCTTCAACTACAGTGTAAAAATTTCATTTCGATAAAGGAAAAATTAAGTTAAATGTATTCTGTATTCAAATATGAAAATTTGTTGTGGGCAGCACATAACTTTCCCTGCAGAATTATATTCACGTTCTCTTTATTTTAATTAAATTTAATTCACTTTTAATTCAATTTTTGTTCTCATTTGGTAATTGGACTTATTTTCAAAGGTGGGGTAGAGAAAATACGAAACAACTAAAATATCTCGAGAACGGCTAGTCCTAGTGTAATGGGGTTGATCTTATTCTTTTCTTCGTTAAAAATTACGTATAAAACAAGCATTTAAGGGACATATTTGAACATACGCAGTTTTTTATTTTAGATTTTGACGAATTTTGTGGGCCATTTTGCGAACAAGGCAGGTTATTTCTTTCCGAATCATACCAAAATCTAATCAGCACCAGCGTGTCCCATAAGTGACTTATCTACCGAATTTGGTGAAATTCGGTTCATTAATTTTTCAACTAGAGTAGATACAAGCTCTTGCGGGCCATTTCGCAAAAAAAGGCGGATTTTTTTAATCCCGAATCGTAGGCAAAACTAATCAGCTCCAGATTTGCCCACAAGTGACTGCACAAAATCTGCAAAGCCAGACACACAGCAGACACACAGACAGACACAGACAAACACATACACACAGACGTTACGCTAAAAATAGTTTTTTCGTATTCTTGAGGTCTCGAAATGGGTAGATCCGTCGAAAACTCGAGTTACGATTTTCGGCATGATTCCAATACTTTCCCTATACATTACCATGTATTGCAGGGAAAGTAAAAATTCCTAGCTACGAAGCTTTTTTAATAAGGGATTTGCTACAGTCTCAAATATAATCACTCCTTCCTTCGTAGGATTTTTTCAATTTACGAAGTCTGCATGTGGCCAATTGTTTATACTCTGTATTTTAGATCCAAAGTGCCACATGAAGTTCCAGGACGGTGTGGGGGCCATGAGTGTGCATACTTGTTTGTAGTATTTCGGAATCAGTTTTAATTTGTATTTTGAAATCAATGTATTTTTTGTGTGCGCAGAAGAATAGCAAAACGGCGAAAAATCCAATTCAGTGCATTTCGAGATCTGCAAAGCAAAATTTCTTAGGCAGTTTGATACTTAATAATATTCACTTCTCATATTATGTAATATAGTATAAAGTATTATATTCACAATTTTGTATTATTCTCGAGATTTTGATGCCAATCTATGTTTTAAGTCCTCCTTAACATGGTTTGACCATTTTTGGAGTCATACCCGTCCGCCCGTCTGTGGTCGATTTCTTGTGTATACCATAGCGGCCACAAATATTACCGGATTTTCATGAAATTTTACAATCCGCTTTATTATCAAAATGTCTAGAACTAGATAGGACGCTTTTAAATTCGAGTGAAAACTTCGAAATTTAATTATTTTTATTTTATCAACATGACAAGATAGGACAAAATTTGACCTAATTATGGTTAAAAATAATTTATGTATGGCTAAATGATCACGAGACTTAATAGTTTCAATTATTGTTGTGAAAAATAGCCGCCATACAGTATATTTTGTTCGTGATGTCATGAGCCGCTATCGCAGGGTAAGTTACCTCTGCCCGGGAGGTATATTGTCAAGCATGGTATCAACTGAAATATTTTTTCATGCCGTTAAAAGTGAAGGGTAACACGATGTAATTGTAGTCATTTGGAACCATGATATCCATCTTTCAAAAACAAATTTATAAAATTTTAAAAATAAATCTACGAAAAATGGAATATGGTATAAGAAAGTCCAGTTGCGCCACATTACAGTTAGTTCTTTTTTCATCTTACTAAAATATTTCATCTACAGAACAGCTAGATGTACAGGGTGTCCCCAAAAGATGGAAACGCCCTTTAATTCTTTACCTGTTTGAGAAAAGTGGGCAATGTAAATTGCAAAAATGTTGAAAGTAAGGTAGGAAATACGACCACGTTAGTGAAATAGTCTTCCCAATGAATTTTCAGAAAGTTACACTTTTTAACTTTTTATACGGTCCCCTTAGACAAATCGGGTCAGTCAGAAATTTTTTAATTTTAATGCAAGGAGATCATTAAAAAAACCCGCATATCTGTTTTATTAAAATTGAGCGAGTTAAATTTAATGGAAAATTGAACATTGTGAATGGGGAACATATATCAAATTAGAAATGTAAATTTGTGACATATCACAAAAAAGATAAAACTGGATGATAATACATAGGATACCCAACCATGTAGTGAGTACCGTTGCTTTATATAATCTCTGTGTGTGTAATATTTTATTTAGATGCATTTGTGATAAAATTTTTTTGACACATATTAACGTATATTTGATCTAAACAATTTTCATCGTCAATTTGTTTATGATCCCTATTTTCACTGATGAAACATCCTTTCACATGGTACAGAAAAGTGGCATAAGTTAGATTTTTTCCTTTATAATAATTCAATTTGATTTTAAAGGTACGGTTATGCGGATTTTTTAATGATCTTGTTGCATTAAAAATAAAAATTTTCTGATTGACCAACTTTGTCTAAAGGGGTTGTCTAAAAGGATCGTATAAAAATTTAAAAAGTGTAACTTTTCGAAAATTAATGGGAAGACTATTTCATTAACGTAGTCTTATTTCCTACCTTACTTTTAGCATTTTTGCAATTTTCATTGCCCACTTATCTCTAAAAGGTTAAGAATTTAAGCGCGTTTTAATCTTCCTGGGGCACCCTGTATATATTTTACTATGTATATATTATTTGAAAAATTAAAACCTTTCTCACATATGCATTATTATATTTTTTACGTAATACTTTACACAGAAAAAGGATTAGAATTATTCCAACATAGCATTTTCAACACGATCTCTTCAAACCAGTTGCATCATCTCGTTTTACATATTACTTCATAGTGGTAAATTTTATCATTTGTTTGCATGTCTTCTCGTAATTAAATTTCAGAACATATCTGAACTCCATGTTTTCTGTGCACGCAATTAACCCTCGATTTTTAATTGGGTGAATTTTTTTCTTGCTATTCTGAATTTGCGAACACTTTGCGTGCTCAGCGAGGAATATTTAAAATCGGTGTCGTGTTAATATCATTTTCCTAATCAAGATAAATCTAGATTTCTTATTTATGTAATCATTTCTGAATATTCATGATGTATCATCTGCTGATATGTTTTTTTCATTATCATTCGATGATGTACACTAACATTTTTTCTAAGATGCTTTTTTACTACAAATTAAATATTGTGTTAAGAATGAAAAAAAAATTACCAGGAAACATTTTCATTAGAGGTTTCCCAGAGTCGCCAAATACGGGCACGCGATTTACGAGTTTCATCTACAGGATGATTCCAAACATTTTGTACAAGAATTAATTGGAGATGGGGAACACTAAAGCAAACATTTTTACACGGTTTTGTTTAGGTTGGTTTCTCTCTTTGATTAGATCAAATTTCAAAATCAATTTTTACGAATACAGGTCCTATTTTCTTGAATTTTTACAGATATACGTATTTGCAATGACAATACAGTATTTCATCCTATTAATATAAACACACAGTCCTATTAACATAAATACAGATAATCTATAAATTCACGAAATTGCCTGAAAATGTTCTTTAGACTCTTAATTTAGAGTAACTTCAAATATGTGTTTTAATTGCCCCATAGTATATTACAGTCCGTTTAATGTTTAATTGAAATTATCACACAGCTCAGTAAAAAACATAGGCCAATAACAAGTCAAACACGTTTAATAAAATGCGCTTTAAACCCTTTTTCCCAGTTTTTATTCATTTATATATTACTCTTCCTATATACGAAGTATAATGTATAGGGAAAGTCTCGTGACGGGGCCGAAAATTCGAATATGAGTTTTCGACGGAAGAGTATGTTTCAAGCGCACTAACTTCGAATTGAACATTTTTGAGGTGATGTGTGTGTGTGTGGAAAATATATCTCGAGAACAGTTGGAGTGTTTTGAACAAAATTTGGTACAGATGTTGCAATCAGTGCATAGTGGAATCCTGCCGTTATCAAACTCAATGTGTTTAAGGCCCATCAAATTTTCGAATGAAAATTTGGAAATATCGTTAAAAAATCAGATCCTTTAATAATATTGCGTAAATTATTATTTATTATGCAATGTCTTACTATAAAACGAATGGTATTAACTTTAAAAGACTAGCATGAACCGTTACCCAGATGCTGCACAATTTTATGATAAATGTATCAAAAATATTACATAAAATTAAAAATGTATAAACTATCCTGAAGTATGTTCGCTTTTCATGCAATATTATGCGACACTTTAGTTAATATCATTGTCGTGGATCCAGTTAATTTTATTTACTGGAGAAGGTATCTGTGTAATAGCTGTGTACTTTTACGACTAACAATTCGCCAATTCGAACAACTTTTAGTCTGTGTGTAACATTTGGCGATAAATTTGACGAACTTTTTGACTAATATAGTAAAATATCATAAACTTAGCGATGCATTGGCCTTGTTGACAAAATATTGGCTAAATTGCAAAAACGACGCTATATCAACGGAAATGATGCCAAATTGATGAATTAATTACTTAAATATCTTATAATATGGACTGTATTTTGTATTGCGGATGCTATCAATATTTGTCAGTTTAGAGTATTAAAATATTAATTAATTGGGTACTTCGAAAGAGTTTTAGATGTTGTTGTCCGGGAAAGCGCCAAATATACAATCAAATGTCAAAAGCATTGTGCGGTGGATAATATACAACATTTTTTTCACTGTGAAAGAAGTAAATTCAGTGCATTATGCAGAATAAATAATGTGCTGCCACATCAGATTTTTTTACTGTGTGATTGAAATATGATGTTTAATTAGCCAGTAATTACACTATTCTAAATTACCAACAACGTGGACTGGGACAAAATGGCGATGCATTTCATTAGTAATACAGACAAGGAAGTACCTTTAATCGGTAGTTTTAGTTCTGAAATGAAATTTGCGTGGAATGCACGTTGTATGTTTTCCTATAGATCAAAATAAATAGGGAGAGTAACTAAAATTTTAAAATTCAACTATTGCTTTCAGAAATAATTTTAAGTACTTTAGGTTTGTTAGTACTATAGCAGTTTTTTTTAAAAGAAACTTTTATAATTTCAGAAAATAATATTTGTATTGTATTTACTCGTGTAATATCTACACTGGGGGCGGTAAAAAAATGTAAACATTTTGGCCGCTTAGACCCTAAAACCTAATAGATAAAAATGTGCATAATTTTTCTTGTTTTGTCAGAAATAGGGTCTATATTATGAATATATAAAAATAAATACAATATTTTAATATTTTGAATATTTTTTCCGAAAATCTTTAAAAAGTAGTTCTCCGACCGAGTGTTTTTTAATTTCAATTTTCTGACATTCATTAGAATTATATTATAAATTATAGAAGTTTAAAATAAATTGTAAACGACAAAAATGGGTACTGGAAAATTTTATATCAAAATCTAGATTTATTATTAAAAAAAAGCTCTTACAGTTTTCGAGTAATCGTCTTGACAAGTTGAAGAAAGATTTTAATTTTAATGCTTATACTTCAAAAACTTAAAGAGATAGCTTGAAATAATAAGCATGAGTGTATATACACTGATTTCCAAAAGTTAAGCACGCAATGCAAATTTTCGTTTTTCGAAAGCGTATTTGAATTTCAGTGGCTGAAAATCGCTGCGTATGTAGATGGCAATATGCGAATATCGTAATTACAGCCAATCACGATTGACTGTGCGGATATATGCTAATTATGCAGTCGTTGAAGACGCCAGTATTTTGAAGGGTTTGAGGAGGTGCATTTAAATGCTGATACGAAGTGTTTATAACTTTTATCGGATTATTTTTGAAGATATTCGTGTTTCTATTGCTGAAAGGAAATGAATGACAGTTAGTAAGCGCAGTTAATCAAAGGTGTCGCTATTTTCTTTGGCGTTGATCATTCGGTAATTCCTCGATTATGAAAACAATTCCAATCAAGTCAAGCAGTTGTCCGAAGACCTGTGCCCGGTCGTCCAAGGGTTACCAACACCCTCTGACGATCTGTATATTGCTATAGTACCAAGCGGAATCAACGATCGACCTCCACAACTGTTACATCCATGGTTGCAGCGGCACTTGGTAAGACACTATCTGCCAGTACTGTGCCTCGAAGGCTCCACGGGAAGGAACTGTACGTCCGAGTACCACTTTTTTGTGTTTCACTAACCGTCCAAGTCAGAGGGACAAGATTAAAGTGACGTCGTCAACATGTCAATTGGACTGTCCCAGATTGGTGCAACGTCCTGCTTACGGACGAGACCAGATTTGTGCTGGAATCAGAAGATAAGCGTGTAAGGGTCTGGAGAGAACAAGACACACGCAATCAGGCCAAGAACATCATCGAACATCACGCATTCAGAGGTGGCAGCGTCATGGTGTGCGCTGGAATTTCAATGGGATATCGCCCAGAGCTGCACATCTTTAAAGGCGGTTCTGTGACTGATGCTCGGTATCGAGATGAAGTCCTAGTTTCCATTGCGAGATTCTAAGCTGCAGTAGTTGCTCCTAATTTCATCCATATGGACGATAATGCCCGTCCCCATTGAGTTAAAATCGTTGATGAATACCTGGAAAGTGAGGGCATTTCCTATATGAAGTGGCCGGCGTATTCCCCCGGCCTTAGTCCCATTGAAAACCTTTGGGATGCCCTCGGGCGTGCTGTCTACGCACGTTTACCTCTTCCAGCCACTCTCAAAGAGTTGAAAACTGCTCTATTGGAGAAATGGCAATTGCTCGCATCTGCGATGGCCTCATTGAAAGTGCCATATTGTGTAACCTTAATTTTTGACACCAGTGTACATATAAAATTTTTTGAGTATAAAAATTTGCATTTAAAAAAATATGAAATACCTGTTTCTTTATTTAAAATCAAATTCATAGCAAATTATATGTAATTGTTATCCTCGAAAACTGCTTTCGTCCCTTAAACACAGGAAGAAATAAATCTTCAAAACTAAAACTGACAATTTTCTTCAAACTCATTTGTAATTTTAATTACTTAAAATGCCTTTATATTGTACATCTAATTTTATTTTTACTAAAATATACTTACGCTTAAAAACTAAGCTGATATTCTCTTCTCGTAATGTATAATACATTAAATTGTATTTTAAAGGTATAAAATGATTTGAAAAATGTAAGCATTCATCATACTTTACAGGCTATTCACCAAACAATACCGGAACAACCGTGCACGTCATTTAAATATTCCACACACTATCTGTTTAACAACACTCCAACAAGTTACTGCTACATCTTGTTTAATAAGCCGCTAATTACAGGGCCCTTAAATAACAACTACGTGGAGGAAGAGGAAAACACGATGACAAATCAGAAATGTTCCAGCGTTTTAAATATATGCTTCTCTCCCTTGAGATTTGTGTCGTTAGTAGTACTACTGAAAATGTAAGTTTAATCGGTAGTTTTAGTTTAAAATGAAATTTAGGAATAATGGAAGGCGGTTTGACAATACGAGAAGTGCATTTCCCGCTTAGCGATTAATGTTGGGGAATGTTTAACCACTCTGATATCATAAGAATAACTAATTTTTACCTGTGTTAAATGTCGTAATATCATTGAAATTGGCATTGCTTCTCAGTGAAGAATATTCTAAAAATTCCGTATTTCGAATATTTTTACTTCTCCTACAAACATAGTGTAAAGTATAGGGAAAGAATTGCAATGGAGTCCAAAAGTCGAATTCGAGTTTGCAATGGATGAGCAATTGTTAAGTATGAATGAGTTTGAATCGCACGTTTTTAAGGTAAATGCCTGTGTGTGCGTATGTATGTATTTTAGTGTGTGTGTATTTTAGTGTATGTGTGTATGTATGCATGTTAGTGTGTGACACACATGTGCTAATGTGGGTTTCTGTAGATTTGGAGACGTGATATCTCGCGAACAAATGGAGCGTTTCGAAACGAATTTGGTACGCTTAGTACGATTATTACGATTATAGAATATCAGAAACTTATTAATTTTAAACACACGATCTAATGTTTGAAGAACCTATATATTATATATTATACATTATAATCGATATGTATTATATATATATACATATTTATTATATATATCAATATGTATTATATATATATATATATATATATATATATATATATATATATATATATATTGCAAAAGAAAGATCTAGGAAATGTACAAGGAATATTATGAAGCACAAGGAACAACAGAAACAAATAAAGGAGTGCAAACGGGGTATCAGTAATGTCAAGGGGGATTGTGACCCCTATACCTGGTTAAAGCGTGCTTTTATTCCCGGGAAACACTCCCAGAAACAACCAATCGCCCGAAGCAGCTCCAATCCGTGCGTACAGGAAAAACAGAATCCTAAGGGAAAATCAAATCCATAAAATCAAAAGAGAAATTATATAAGAATCATAGGACTTCCCTAATGGAAAAGGGGATCCAGAGTCCATACACATATAAGAATTAAAAGCACAAAGTTACAGTGAAGGAAAATATTTTATAGGATATATATATATATATATATATATATATATATATATATATATATATATAATTGAAATCAAAAAAGAGGATAAAGTGCAATAGAGGGGAAACCAAATACTATGCATACAATGGCAGAGGAGGATTGCGACTCCTCAATCCCGTTTAAAGCTGCTTTTCCAGCCCGGGCAAACGCTCACGGAACCAATGCATTGCAGAGGTTGATCCTCCATACGTGCCTAGTCAGAAGCACCCAAACATGGAGAAACAGACCACCGAGAATGGAAGTGAAGACACGCACAAATGAAGAAACACAAAATCTCCTATTATATAAGTAACTATGCGCATGTGGAAGTCTTCAAGTGATATGCAGAAACTATCCCAATTCAACAAAATCCCTTTCGAATGAATTTGCTTCATTTTTATTGTTGAAAAATGAATTATAATATTTCTTCAGGAAATTAACTGGGTAATTCTTTCTTAATGCTTCTAATATTATCTCCTTGTTACTGGATATGCAATTCTTTGCTAAAGTGTTGCAAATTTGGTTTCTTTTGAAATGTACCAAAAGTATATTTATAAAAATAAATCTTGAATGGTTCGTTTTCCAATTGATGATATGTTTAATTTTTATTCCATAACTTGCTCTTTTGTCGTGTAGACTCGTATAAATTCCATTCCTTGTATTGTACTTAATGGTGATATCCAAGAAATTCACCGATCCATCCTCGGCACGTTTATTTTCAACCAATTCCAAGCCATTGGGATAAAAATCGAATTCCAATACTGGTGCATTTTCATAATATCCATACAGCACATCATGAACATAACGAAAGTACGGTATCTCATATAATAGGTGTGTTCCATGCTCATATTTAGTGAGATATATATCAGCCAATATTGATGAGCAACCTCCTCCCATTGGAATTCCTTTAATCTGTTTATAATAATATTTTCCGTCAAAAAGTATATTTTCCCTTAAAACCAGATTGATAAGGTCCATATATTTGCGATATGTAATGTACTCTTTCAAATCATGTAACTCATGTAATTCCTTTAATATAAGGTAAAGTTGTGCAATATCAATATTATTGAAAAGTTCGCGAAAATCATAACTTCTGAATCGCAATTCCTTGTCACAGAATTTAAGTCTTTTAATGACATCATGGCTGTTCTTGATAATAACAGATCCCTGCTTTTGAAGGTGAATCATAACTGGCTTCAGGATATTTAAAAGTTTTAAGTTAGCAATGGCCAAACAAGTTCCGCACCCTACGGTGACAGGGCGGAATTTAACGGGTTCCTTATGCAACTTTCGTATAAGCACTAAATAAGGGAACTCAACATTTTTAAGATCAATATCAATTCTTTTGTATAAGGCTTTGATCCGATTGGTCAATGTTTTACTATTATGTGATACCGATGTATACATATCCTGATCAAGGTAACATTTCTGTAAATTTTCCACATAATATTTTTTACAGGTAAATGCGTAATTAGCTACGATTTTATCTGTATAAGTGATTACAAAGCTATCTCTGATGTTTTTGATTGATCTAGGTATGGAGGATACTTTGGTATTTTGGCCTCTCTTTTGATAGTACAATTTGAAACCATTAATTAAATGATATCTCCATTCATCAAATGTCTGAACAGGAACACTGCATTTCACAGATAAACGGTAAATGAATTGATTCAGATCGTTATGTAAATCATCATATACACTCTCAAATTCTTGTTCACGAAACGTAGTTCCCAATTTAAAAATACTTTTTAGTTGTTGGTCTTCAATAAAATTTAAGTTTCCTGTAATATGTTTGTGATATGGGTCACTATATACACTGATCTTGCAATTATACTCTTCCACATCATACAGCGAGGCATTCTTACATATATGACTATAGTTGTATATTTTCCTGCCGTTAGTACAAACATAACGGTAATTCAATTTAACTGAAATAAAAGGGATAGGTAAAAATTTATTAATTCCATTCAAAATAGAAGTGAAAGGAATTCTGTCCACATAAAAATCTTGTTTTTAAAAGTAGTCATAAAAAATTCCTTTGTAATTATCTTCTGTTTTTGAGGGTTTAGTTCAATATGATGCTTACTGGCTTTTAACTTAATCATATCCAATACCATAGCCATAAATTTACAATTCTCCTCCGTATGTTCATGAGGGTCAGTAGAAGTATATTGCAACACATATTTCTATATTCGTGGCAGATATTTAAGTCTTATTCCATAAATAACGTTTTTAATCCAACTTATATTAGTTGTTGTGTCATTTTTGAATTTTTCGATAAATCTTTGGATCTCTTTCACCGTACGTTTATAACTGATCTTTCTGTGTTTTTTCCCTCTATGCCAGCGATGGGTTTTGCTTTGAGAAAAAGTTCTTGACACTGGCTGTGTTTTATCATTACTGCAATATTCCATATTGATGGTCTCATTGTAAATTACAGTGTTGATCCCATATGGGTAGGCTGTATTGTACTGTTTAATATGTGTACTCTCCCACCATAATCTTTCTTGAGGCCTGGGTAATATATCAAGTATAGTAACTGCGATCTTAGTAAAATCATGATTCTGAAAATGTCTTAATTCCAGGTTAGAAACCGGTATCGTATGATTCTGGGATTTTCCGATTTGACTTCTGTGTAAGTTAATTCTAATATGCAAAGGATTTTTAGTTTGTCCGATATACTTAGTTTGACAAGATAGACATGTAATACAGTATATGGTGTTATAGGTTTTACAAAACATTCTATACCCATGGTCTTTGTCGATGATTTGCAAGAGGTCAGTAACAGGACATAGTTTGCATCTCTTAGATGCGCACTTTTTAAATCTGTAATTACTCATTCTACAATAATGGCTATAGTAAGAATTAAAAAAATGAGATCCGTTTTGGATCCGTTTTAATTTAAAAAACTTAATAGCATTTAATATGCTAGTCAATTATGTAAAATATATAAATACAGTTATTAGTTAAAAACAAAATTGTATAAAAAGATATAAAAACATATAAATAACCACACCAGCTATACGTCATACTTTTAATACCCCTTATCAAAAAGGCAAAGAAAACTGAAGGCAAAACTACATACCAATGACGACTCCAAAACCAGCTCTACATCTCCAAATCCGGGACACCACCGCCCACACATCATACGGAAGACCAACGGTTCGAGAGGTAATCCAAGATAGTACGTGAAAAGGGAGAGACATTATCCGCGCGATGCAACAAGACGAAGAATTCCCGTAAATACACAATATACGACAAGTGCTATACGCAATCACAAAGATGTAAATTAATATTACCAAGGAACAGGCGCAAATGTTGCTCTTTAATCCGAAGTAAATATACAATTGAAATCAAAAAAGATGTGTAATATATATGTGTCTGTGTGTGTGTCAAAGTGAATATAACATTTTGTTTATTTTCAGATAATTCACTTAGTTTTAAAACTTTTAGCTCAAAATTTTAAATGTACATTCATTTTTGTTTAAATATATTTCATGGAAGTAACATGGTCAGCAGCAAGTTTTATTCCAAATGCCTTTTTCACGCTAGATAACCCCTGCAGTATTCATCCACCATAGCTGCGAGCCTACAAGTGTAGTCACAAGTAACCCCTACACCTCGCTAAAAAGCGTGCAAGGTTTTTACATGCTTTTACTCACAATGGTCAAAATTCCGATGGAGACAGAACTCAAGATTCCCACCGAAATGTAGAAACACCGCACCAGTTACTGTTCCATAACATTGTTATATCCTTTAATGAAAACCCATTTTTGCTGTCGATTTCTAAAATTTAGTACAAAAAGTCAATCTCATTAGACAACTGCCTGGTCAACATTCAAAGAAGTCCCAATGGTCCTCAGAGCTGACAAACATTAATCTTAGTTCTTTTTTTTTGGAATTGTAGAGGCTAGAACCAATTAGAACAACTATTAGACAACTCCTAGCTAATTACGTGGGACCTTTAGTGCAATGTCAGTTTGAGAGCAGGCTGCGTAAGAGAGAAGCAAGTATGTAGAGCAAGAATACAGATACATCCCCTTGATTGTTTTATGAAGGCATTAGAGAGAATTGGAAGAACACGGATTTTTTTAACCATGATTTGATGGCTAATGTAGATGGATACCTTGTCCAAAAAGCAACCAGGCTTTCTAATTTGAATATCAATTCTGCCTGATGGCTAATGAACCATTTGATGGTTACTTACGCCTCTGCTCAAGCCGGCCCCCTTCGGCTAATTAATTATCACCGTAGCCATATGAATAAAATATAAGACCCAATGTGTGCAGTCACAACTAAAGACGCCTATGGAAGCTGGCATTTATCATAAATAGTGAGTAGCGGTAAATAAACATACAATGGAATCTTCTGCAAATATCTTCTTGAGAATAAATCTGAGATCATAGAACTCCCTAAGAATGCCGTTTGTCAAGAGGCTGACATCAGAGAGTGACTTACATCAGAGTGTGACATTCAGCGGTGATATTTTTTTAATTATCACAGTACTACAATAATGTATCTTACTTGGAAACTTCAAACTTCATCAAAAAAGTAATGCTGTAAAATCGTTTGCTCCTATATGTGAAATCAATAAATATTTCATTCGTATCACTTATATTCCAGACTACAGAGCTAAATAAGTTTGCGTTAAAATATTCAGCAATTCTTATGGAACTTATTTTACAATCGTTGATTTGTTTACATTCTACATACATTAAAATTATGCTGGAAATCATTTAATAAAAAATATTGTAATTGCGTAGGCACATAATTTAGACACGCAGATAATATGTAAAAATAAAGCGGTTTTAGGAGGGATGCCACACTAAATATAAATATAAGCGTTCCTTAAAAATCACTATTTTCGCAAAGCGAAAAAAATGAATGCCTTATTGTATTTTGCAATGAGTAAGGTAATCTCTTCATATAATATGGATGTAATTATTATTTAAATTTTTATTTAAAAGACTACTTAACATATTTCAAAGAATTTTTTTTTTACATATTTTACGTGATAATTGGAATATTTTCTAAAATTTTCGAAGCAATTTGTGAATTTTAACTTTGCTTAAAAAATATTTGAAAATATAGGTCCCATAGGGTTCAATGTACAATAATGGCCAAAATTGTGGAAACCTTTTGGAAAAAGTGTATTTATGAGGTTTGATGGCTCATAACACCACTTTTTTTGTACCAATACCATAAAATTATGTATCAATGGAAAAATATTTCAATCAAGATTGTAATGCAATATCATTTGTTCAATTATTTGTAATCTATTTAAAGTTATAGCCAAATAATCAGAAGAAAGAAGCACAACTTGCTCATGTTTATATGAAGTAGCTTTCCTTCATTTGAATGTAGCCAATGAGCATGGGTGATTAGAGAGCCAATCAGGTGTCATCTTGTTTTGGCAATGAGCCAACAGGTCATAGGACATTTATCAATGTGTTATGTGATTGCTATCAAGTTGGGTTTCTTTGTGGTCTTTGATTTAGTGAGCTTGTAAAACGTAATAAAATTAAAGACTGTGCCTAGGTGACAGAAGAAAACTATCTCAGTGTATACAAGGTGAAATGGCGCAATACAATGTAAAGTTGAGTGCAAGGACTGTTCGGCGCAGACTGTATGGATTTAGTCTAAATGCTAGAATTCCACGAAAAAGGCCATTTTTATCTCTCAAACAAAGGTTGAAAAGATTTAGCTGGGCTAAAACCCATGTTAACTAAACAACGGAACATTTGGATAGTGTAATTTGGAGTGATGAGACAAAAATATCCCTGTTTGGTAGTGATGGCTAAAAATACGTAAGGAGAAGAATCGGAGAAGATTTGCATCCTGATTGTATTACACCTACCATGAAACACAGAATTAGTGTTGTGATCTGGGGCTGTATGACATCAAGAGGTGTGGGCAGAATTTGCGTGACCAATGGGAATATAAATGCCCAAAGATACATAAATGAAATACTTGAGTCCTAACTGCAGCTTTCTGCACCGGATCTTTTCTAAAAAATAATGAAGCATTTATATTTCAACAGGGTTCAGTGCTATATCCTGTTGCTCATGTGTGTAAAAAGTGGCTTCAAGTTCATCATATTCAACTGCTGTAATGGCCTGGGAATAGCCCAGATCTTAACCCCAACAAAAATTTATAGAGCTGATTACAGAAACGTGTTAGTCAGAAACAACCCATCAATAAAATCCAATTAACAGAAGCTATAATTCAATCTTGGGTTCATATTAAAACAGCTGCAGAACTAAACAACTTGGTTCACTCCATGGCAATGCGCTGTAAAGCCGTAATTAAGGCTAAAGGTTACCCAACTAAGTATTAATTGACATGGTGAGAATTTTTGTACATCTAATTTTTTCTATGTATTTTGCTTTTCTTCTTTATAAATGTTGTTCTATTAAAAAATAATTCATAAATGTTATTGCATTACAATCTTGATTAAATTATTTTTCCGTCGATATATAATTTTATGGTATTGGTATAAAAAAGTGGTGTTATGAGCCATCAAACCTCAAAAATACAAAGTTTCCACAATTTAGCCACTACTTAATTTCATTTTTAACACTTTACAACAAAGTTGAAAAGTGTTTATGACTTTGTTCATTCTGTCTGTCTGTCTGTCTGTCCGTTAGCACGATAACTACCGTAAAATGACTTAATCAAAATGAAATTTTAGTATATTGTTCAGACGGTCTGTAGGACCTATGGGAATATAAATGAATAATATCACCCAATTAGTTTTGGATTGAACCCGGGTTGAAAAAATGAAATAGATTGAGCCCCTAATTTTTTAAACATTTTTAAGCGGGTTTAAAATTCACAGATTGCTTCGAAAAGTTTAGGTAGTATTCAAATTGTTCCATAAAATATATAAAAAAAAATTCAGCGAAATATATTCAGTAGTTTTTTAAATAAAAATTAAAATAATAATTACACCTCTTACATGAAGCGATCACGTGACCATGATATGAAAAGATCACATGACCCACTTCAAAAATGATATATGGCATCCATCTTGTCTCAAAATCGTGATTTTTTAAGTTCTTTTTAATTCATCTTGAGTGTTGTATCCGTCCTAAAACCGCTTTATTTTTGCTTAAATTCTGTGCACCTATATACTGAAACAACGCAATTACAATATATTTGAGTTTAAATGATCATCCAAATTTGATTATTTCTAAAACGAAGCCAGCCTATTTTTCACTTATGTCAAATGTAAACAGCAAAATATGTAGAATGAGTTGTATTAGAATTGCTGTATTTCTTTAATACAAATATATTTAGCCCATGGTGTCTTCATAGCTGATATGAATGAAATATTCATTGATTTTACAAAGAGAAGGACGATTTTTTCGATAAAGTTTTAAGCAAAGAGTTTAATTACTTGTAGCTCCATGGTCTTAAGTTTTTAAATAAAATAAATTATTATAGTACTGTGATGAATGAAATGAATGGAAAAATGTTATGAATGAAATGCTGTTTTTATAGACAGGTCCAGGCGTGTTATTTTTTCTTTGACTTCATTTGAATGAATTTCAGTTGTTTTCGATGAAGTTTTCAAATATAATAAATTATTGTAGTATTATGATGATTTTAAATATATTACAAATATATTTTAAATATATTTTAATATATATATATTAAATATATTTTAAATATATTTTAATGTATCTCATTTTAGAAATGTTTAAACCAGTCAATTTATATTCCAAATGCCGTCATTTGAATGAAGTTAATTTCGTTCGATGGAGTTTAAGTTTTCAAATATAATAAATTAATATAGTATTGTGATAAGTTTTAAAATATTACTTAGGAATGTATTGAATTTTAGAGATGTTTAAATAAAATTGCATTGAAGTTGGAAGGAGTTCCATAATCAATGCTTTAAGCATGATTGATCTTTCTTGTTTCAACCTGTATTAAATCCGAAAGTAATTAGGTGATTCTTTTATATTTCCATATGTCCCACAGGCCGACTTAACAATATAATAAAATTTCATTTTGATAAAGTCATTTTAAAGACAGTTATAGCGCAGACGAACGGACAGACAGACAGACAGAATGAACAAAGTCATAAACACTTTACAACTATGTTGGAAAGTGTTAAAAATGAGGAATATTATAATTCTGAATTTCCGAAAGGTAAGGGTGCGAAATCCGACGGAGCGCCTACCTTGACAGATATAAGGACATTATATAATGTAAGTGTAATGCATATTTTCTTCCATTTATTTACACGTCTTAATAAGGTAGCTTAAGTAAATTGATTAGAAACAAAAGATAAGAAAATCCCTTTCAAATTATAGACTAATGTAACTATAAATTACTAATTAATGCATTCAAGTAATAATCAGTTATGTCACTAAGATGATATTTGATAAAATTTGATTAGTCATTAAGATATATCTCCCTGCCCTGACATCGGAAGAATATGTTATTATGTTATATTTTGTTTGCACCATATTGGCGACAAAGTATATCTGAGTTGTATAGAATGCAATCATGGAATATGAAATATGAAATTTTGTAAGAAAGCTGATAATTTTCAATGATTTATCAAATTTTGTTCTTTTGGTGAATTAAAACTTTTATGAGGTATGTATTTTTAATAATTTACACATATACATAAATAAACGTTTATTTTGGATCCACACCTGTCGTTCTCATTGCCTTTGATTTTCGGAATTTAATTAATTAATAAATGATTTTATTACAGCAAATTATTGATGGTAAGTTTACTTTTCAAAGCTAACCACTACCATCTGTTTTAGTTGAATAATAGACCTTGGATAACAGTAACGAATATTTTATACTAGTGATTGCTAGCCCTCCTTGGTTTATATAGTCCTTTTTCATGTGTCAGGAATATGACAGCCAATACTCTCCTGATAATATATACATATACATTATAATATGATATATATATATGATTATTTCTGCAACGAAGCCTAATTTTAATGGTTGCAGAATATAAACAAGTGATTGTAAAGCTGAGTTTTATTAGAATTGCTGATATCTTTGCACGCAAAGTTATTTAACTCTGGAGTCTGGAATAAAAGTTTATGAAAGAAATATTCACTGCTTTTACATAGAGAACCAGACTATTTATATTTTCGATGACGTCATTTGAATAAAGTTCATTTTTTTCGATCAAGTTCTAAATTTTGATGTAAAATCAATTATTGTAGTTTTGTGGTAATTAAAAAATATCACCGCTGAATATATCGCATTTTGCATTTCAGCTGGAAAGTGTTTCATAATCAATGCTTTATGCATGATCGATCATTCTTGTTTGTTAGATATAATGATCTATTTTATCTAAGAATAAGCGCCCTTTATCGTTTATACTATACTAATTGTAAAATATAATTAATAAGGTATAAATCAGTAGCCTAACTAGGAGGAGTTGCGACTCGTGCAACGCACAGGAGAACAACGCATCGTGCATCATTTAAAACGACTGCGGATATTTGGAACTGCATCTTCTTATTTGATAATGTATGTTGGGTACAAAGATTCCTTTGAGTCGTAACTCGACGGCGCTACGAACAATTGTCGAAATTAGAGAGTGTTTGTGTTATAGGCCTAAGGGAATCTGGTTGGTCTAATAGACATATCAGTTGCCATCTTTGTCGGAGCTATAAAGTTGCTCAATATTGGCAACAGTGATGTTGGCAATGGCAGTGATATTGGCTCAATGTTGGCAACAGTAACGAGCTATAATGCTAGCTCAATGTTGGCAACAGTGACTCATAGAAGGCACATGTAACATTCGCAAAGGCTCAGGATGCTCCAGACAGACAACTTCTCGAGGATCGTGTATTCAGAAGAGAAATTACGTCTACACCAATGGCGTTGCTATCAGCCATTGGAAGGTATTTGCCATTCCCCATGCAACTTGTATCAAATGATACTATTCGGAGAAGACCGGCAGAATGTGGGATTAGGCGGTGACGTCCATTAAGACGCTTATAACTGACCACTTAACATGGACAGAGCTGTCTGGATTGGTGCCGAACCCGGTCAGCATGGACAATGTCCAATTGGAAGCAGGTTGTCTTTAGAACAGAAAGGAAGACGTTATAACACGAGCGAATGTAAAGGCCGGTTTTGAATATCAAGCGAAGGAAAATAAGAAAATGTTAGAACTGAAGTTTGCTGTTGCCACAGTAGGATATACAGTGAAGCTAAAAATACCAAGTGTAAATATGTCAAGAAGGGATTCGCGAAATATATTGGCAGTAATATTAGCTACTGAAAATGATCAATGAAAAATACTATCAGCTGGGAACAAATGAGGGGCGTTTTTCGCAATTGGTCATCAGAAACCAGTTTATGCTATGTTACAAAAAATTTCTTACAGTAGAAAATGCATCCAATATCACTCTATCGCTTAGGGAGTGAGCAAGAAAGACAGCAATTGCAGGAGGTCAGGGGTACCAAAGTTGTTCATGCATAGGAGAATGTAAATGAACCAAATGCATGAAAAATAAAAAACTATGTAGCTCAAAATGTCATGATAGTTTCCCCTGTTTGAATAAGCAGTACGAATTATTAGAGTTCTATATTTTTTTCAACGGATTTTTTTATATTTTAGTACGCATAATTCTAATATTCAACTGAAACATGTTTTTCTTAGTTTGTTTTATATTCATTAATAGTTCTAATATTCAGAAAATTAAAAAAAATGTGTTTTTGATTCAATTTATTAGAATTTGTTTAAATCACCAAGTTACTTTATTAAAAGCACAAAAGATGAGATATTTCATGATATTTATCAAATTTATGAACTAGATTTTGGAATATTATGCAAAAGTTTCTTTAAAAGCAATAAATATAATCAGTGATATTTATCAAACTTTCCAAATTCATTTAGGAATTATACATAATCTCTGATAAAAGTGAGAAATTTCTGAGTATTTGCCAAATTACTTAAAATCGCCGGTTATATAGATATATATGTAAAATATATATACAGGGTGTCCCAAAAAGATTGAAACGCGTTTTAATTCTATACCTGTTGGAGATAAGTGGGCAATGTAAATTTCAAAAATGCTGAAAGTAAAATAGTAAATAAGACTACGTTAATGAAATAGTCCTCCCATTAATTTTCAAAAAGTTGGACTTTTTAAATGTTTATACATGTATAAAAAATGTGTATGAAAAGTACCGCTGTCCAGCATGTATAAAAAGAGGAAATTTATTAAAATGTTGAAACCCAATCGGAAATTTAAAAGTTAATTTAAGAGTGTTAGTTTTACTGTCTTTAGCACAGGGTTAAATTCCAATAATATACATTAAGAGGTATCATTGATTATCATTCAAAAATGTTAAAAGAACAGATAGAAAAATGGATTACAAAGTTTTAGTAAATCACCCTACATCGTCCAGATATTTGATGCTAAGTCAATTAATCTATGTATTAATTTGCAAATCATGAAAATGAATCCTTCGATTTTGCATGTTAGAGTATCACGTTCATCATCCACAAAATTCATTTCAAGACTAAAGCTACCGATTAAAATTGCATTCTTAGTGATATCACTAATGAGACACTTCATCACGGAGCAAGTGTTTGTGACATTTCTGATATGTCATGCTAGCCCTGGTCCACATTGTCGGTATTTAACGATGGTGTAATTAGAGGCTTATTAAACAAGATATTGTAGTAACTCGTTTAAATGTTGTAAAATAAGGTTCAAAATATTGATCATCTTTAAATGACATGATACAGAAAAATCTGATGTGGGCAGCACATGACTTTCTCTGCAGACTTATATCCACATTCTCTTTATTTTAATTAAATTTATTTCACTTTTAATTCAATTTTCTTTCTCATTCGGTAACCGTACTTATTTTCAAAGGTGGCGTAGAGAAAATACGAAAGACTAAACTATCTCGAGAACGGCTAGTTCTAGTGTAATGGGGTTGGTCTTATTCTTTTCTTCGTTAAAAATTACGTATTAAACGACCATTTAATGGATATATTTGGGCATACGTAGTTCTTTAGTTTAGATTTTGACGATTTTTGCGGCCCATTTCCCAAAAAAAGGCAGGTTCTTTTTTTTCGAATCGTACCAAAATCTAGTCAGCACCAGGGTGACCCACAAGTGACTCATCTACTGAATTTTGTAAAATTCGGTCCATTGGTTTTTTATTTAGAGTGGATATAAACTTTTGCGAGCCATTTCGCTAAAAAAGGCGGGTTCTTTTAACCCGAGTCATACCCAAAACTAATCAGCACCAGACTCGCCCACAAGTGACTTACCTACCAAATTTTGTGAAATTCGGTCCATTAGTTTTTTAATTAGAGTGGATACAAAATCTGCATAGACAGACAGACAGACACACAGACACACAGACAGACAGACACACACACAGACGTCACGCTAAACATGGTTTTTTCGTATTATAGAGGTCTCGAAACGTGTAGATCCGTCGAAAACTCGAGTTGCGATTATCGGTATGGTTCCAATACTTTCCCTATACATTACCATGTATTGCAGGAAAAGTAATAGTTAGCCTAAAGCGATTAGAATATTAATGTATTTTGAATTTAAGTTTTTTTATATAAGTAATATTTAATGGTTTAGAAAAGTATGGATAGTATGCTAGTTCATTCTTTACCCATAACATCTCATAATAAAATATGTAAACTATCTATTTTCGTGATATATGTTTTATATTACTAAGATACATTTTTGATACGAAAATTTTTAGGACAACGAGTATGGAGTAAATCCTGAAATGTATGTGACGAGTGTGAAACGGAAGTATGTAACGGAAAGTGCTGGCATATTTCTATGATTATACACCACTCTAAGACAAAAAAATCGACGCACCCCGTAAAATAATCCGATAGTAAAGAAACTATAGATGCAAACAGTTGTCGACTGAATATGCAAAATGATCACAAATTTTCAGCCAATAGTTCGAATAGTCAGAACTATAGTTCGTTGAAACTGAGTACCAAGGTGGTGTATATAAGGAGTGAATCTCGCTTTCAGGAACAAAATGTGCAGTGGGTTTTGATTGCTTTTACGTACCTTGATTGTAACAATGCCTCGCCGGCAAATTCGCTGCCACTACGGGCATATGAAGGAGATTTAAAGAGGGCGTGCGGTCGGACTGCATGAGGCTGGATGGGCATACAGACGAATAGCTCGATCTTTGGTTGGGAGTGATACAAAAATTAGACATTGTTCGCAGGAATGTGTCCGGAATGGCAGATTTCAGCGGCAAGCCGGCAGCGGACGGCCCAGAGCTACGACAGAACGAGAAGATGGAGCGATTGCCAGCTGTGACAACACGAGATTCGTCGTTATCAACCATCCAACGTGTAACAAACACGGAAGTGACCACCCGAACCATTGATAGAAGACTACAGGAGCGGAATCTATACTCACGGCGCCCATTATGCCGCCTACCAGTATGCACCGTCAACAGTGATTGCAATGGTGCCGGGCCCGATCAACGTGGAATTGTTCGGATTGGGAACGAATTGTCTTCAGTGATGAGTCCAGTTTCGAGTCCCGGCAGTGATGAGTCCCGGCGACCAGCACAGACGTGTCTGAAGACAGCCCTGACATCGTCAGGATCCTGCTCTTACTGTTACACGCTACACGGACCGACAACAGGTTATGCATCCCATATCAAACGAAATGGGATGCTATTTTGTTCGATAGCCGGACCCCTTTGATAGTCCTCTGTGGCACCAACACAGCACAGCGGTACGTTGCCGACATTCTACGACTCATTGTATTGCCATTCCTTTCGCGACACCCCGGGCTAACTTTTTAGCACGATAATGCCAGGCCACACACGGCACTCCTCTTTATTGATTGTCTGCGTGCTTATGACATGCTTCCTTGGCTAGCCAGATCACCAGATCTCTCGCTTATTGAGCACAATTGGGCTGAGATACAGTGTCGCATGCGACCATCCCAGAATGTAGACGAATTAGCTCGTCAATTCGAGGCCATTTGTAACGACATCCATTAGAATACCATCCGACAACTTTATGCATCAATGCCACATCGGGTAACAGCTTGTATCAAGGCCAGAGGTGAATCAACTCTATATTGATGTGCTCAATTTGTGTAGATCTGTCTGTGCAATAAATCACCTAAATGTCCTTAATTCTAATCATGTCTTTTTCTGTACATCCACATTAAAAGTACCAAATTTGGTCTCATTTAGATAATCCTTTCTTGGTGCGTCGATATTTTTGTCTTAGAGTGTATAGCAGGAAGCCATTGTTATAAGTTATAGGTCCAGGTCGCATGACCTTGGCGACAATTCGGTGATCTTCGACGTGAATTTGATAAAATACTGGTAATTTGGCGACATTTTGCGTGTTCGTGAAATTTCTCGAATTTTGTAAAT
Source organism: Amaurobius ferox (assembly GCA_951213105.1). Lineage (NCBI taxonomy): Eukaryota > Metazoa > Arthropoda > Arachnida > Araneae > Amaurobiidae > Amaurobius > Amaurobius ferox. Next base: position 69,194,540 of record OX578148.1, read on the forward strand.
TGGATAAAAACTTCATAAGTACTTTCTCCAGAACTTTCTTTTTTTTATAATTAATTAAATTGAGTTTATGTGCGCAAAATTACTTAAATTATTAATTACTTAATTACGCAAAATTACTTAATTATTTAAATTACACAGAATTTGCTGCTTTATTTCAATTTTCCTTTACCTTCGTCAATTGAGCGTATTTTAAAAGGCGAAGTTGCCAAAATCCGTAAAAATGAAATAGTTGAAAAACGGTTCATCCTAGAGAGTAATGGGGTTACCCCAATTCTTTTCGTCGGCTGAAATTGCGTATAAAACAAACATTTAACTAATACATTTTAATCATGCGTTATCGTGTAATTTAATTTTTTTTTATTTTTGAGTGCTATTTCGGAAAGAGAGCAGGTTCTTTATTTTTCGAATTATACCAAAATCTTATCAGCATTAAGGTAACCCACAATTGACTTAGTGACTTATCCACCGAATTTTGTGAAATTTCGTCAAATTGTTTCTGTAAGTTAGAGTGGATACATACATTACACAAACAGACTCACAGATAGACACACACACAGACTCCCCACTAAAAATATTATGGTTGTGTTCTAGAGTGCTAGAAACGTGTAGGTACGTCGAAAACTCGAGTTTCGATTTTCGTCCCGATTCCAATACTTTCCCTACGTTACTATGTATTACCCTGTATTGTAGGGGAAGTATGAAATACTTTATATCAATAACAAATCACTATTTTTCTGATTACAGCGTGCAAAATGAGTACAAAATCAACGATTGGTTAAAATGTTTCTTCTAAGTTCCTCTATTCACGTGCGATCTTTTTAATTCTTTTAAAAAATAGTTCATAAACATTCAATTAAACATCATACAAGCAAACAATTGAAGGATATATAGGTGCATAACAATTTGTTCCTTTTCAAAAGTGTTCAATGGTGTATAGTTTATAAGCATTCACTGTTAAAAAATGGGTATTAAAAAAAGTAGAATGTACTCATTTTCGAGCACTTTGCATGCTTGTAATAGCTCCGAGTAACCATGTTTCAATTTTGAAAAACACATGTACTCATTTTTGAGTATATCAAAGAATTATATTTTAAGCATATTTAGGCTCAAATTATAAATACTATGTACTCATTTATGAGTATGGGAGAATCAATTTTAAGCATGATTGTAAATACTGTGTACTCATTTTTGAGTATATGGGAGAAATACTTTTAAGCATAATTGTAAATACTATGTACTCATTTTTAAGTATAAGAGAGATTCAATTATATTTTTATTTTTCAATTATATTTTTAAATTGTAAATAAATGACGGATGACAAACAGCGCATATGCATAAGACAAGCAATGCTTATTGCGTGTCCGTATTCTACCGCCACATTAGAAAAAAAATACACATGACCGCATAGACCGCATGACCGCATGACACGAAATATATACATCCGCTATCGTAATTCCTATGATATATTTCTTCAATTTCGGGGCTATAACTTTTATTCTTCGAAATGTTTGCACAAAAATTTTCAGAATTATAATTGCATATTTATTACACGATTTTTAATGAAATCAAAATGAAATAATACGTTTATTTATTGAAGTACTCATTTTCAAACAAGTGCGGTTACTTATATTTCAGTATGTCACCTACTCGTTTATGGTGCCATTGTGCTCAAATGAAAACGAGTATGTTGAAGTTTTCGGTTTTAAGTACTTTATTTTTTACAGTGTTCGATTGCTGTGTTTTAAATATATTCAAATATTTTTTAACTGTACAGACACTATTACACCACAACCCTTTAATGAAGATAACACTGAATTTTAAATACAGTTCTGTTTTACAAGATCAATAAATCTGCAAATTGGGAACAATTATCTGATTACTTTGCATGTTAAACCAGGTATACTACGACCATATTCCACAAATTTTATTTCAAGACTAAAACTACCGATTTAAATTGCGTTCTTAGTGATATCACTAATGAGACACTTCATCACGAAGCAAGTGTTTCTAACATTTCTGATATCCCTTGCCAGTATATCCCACCCGCCCCTGGTCTTCGTAGTCGGTTTTTAACGATGGTGTAATTAGAGCCTTATTAAACAAGATATTGCAATAACTCGTTAAAATGCTGTAAAATAAGGTAGATAGTGTTGATCATCTTTAAATGACATGAGAAATTGAGTTTCTAGTGTTTTGAAGAGCAATTAAGATTTTTGAAAGGATATTCAATTCGTTTAAAAAGTTTGTAGGATAAACCCGTTTATTTTTATTTTTTCATACAATTGTATAAATAAAGTATTGTCTTCCTGAAATTCCTTGATTCAAAATTGTGATGTGTTAAACGTTGTTCGCCGACATTTTGAACTATTTTCGAACACTTTTGAAAAGTATCCGTAAGTATACTTCAAACATTGCAGTAAACGTAATCATGTAAAGCTCAATGATAGAGCATATTCTGATCAGCCATAGAGCATATTCTGATCAGCCATATAGATTCCTGCTAAGATATGTGTTCATGTTCTTTGTTGTGACGTTCTTATAAGTGGTATCTTCAAATAAACATAAAACTATTTTTCCTTTGTGCCTGATGATGTGTCCAAGTAGGATAAAATCCAATCTTGAAACTTCTCTCCTAGAAATAAAAATACACATAGGCAAAGAAGGGAAAAGATCCCTAAGGGGTAAGTGCTCAGAAAATTGAGGGAGAAAGAAGCATTCATATTCAATTTAGTCACTGTGGGAAGGAACAAAAAATCTATCTGAATCAATTTTCTTTCCAGTGATAGGGAGGTGATAAATTGTTGAACAAACTCTGGATAACAATTTGTACAGAAAAATACATTAAAACACATTCAGCAATATTTCCTTGAAGTTGTTTGCGCTGTCAGATTAATTTTTTTATGAGTTAAATGAAATATAATTAATATATGAATTGATTTTGTTATTTGCCATGTCGTAAACTTACATCTCGTTATTATAATGAAACAAAAGACATTAAGTGACCTGTGACAAGCTATAAAAGAAATAAAGAAAAACATGACATGTTTAAAAGTATCTAAGGCTCCATCGGATTTTATTATGCATTTCTGCATATTCCATATATTGTTTACTTCAAAGAAGTGTTAAAAATATAAATACTTACTCTATATAATAAAACTATAATATGCAATAAAAATATGAGTAAAAAACTTATAGTTTACTATACTATACAAGAAAACTAAAGTACACGATAAAACTATAAGTAAAAACTTATAGTTTACTATAATATACAAGAAAACTATAGTACACAATAAAACTATAAAAACTTATATATAAATTATATATAATATATATTAATATATTATAATTTATAATATAATATTTATAATTATTATACTTATAATTATAATTATAATTATTATTATAATTATTATAATATAATATAATATAATATAATATTAATTATTATAATATAATAATTTATAATAATTTATAATAAATATTATTTATTATAAAAATTAATAATTTTTTATAATATTATAATAATTTTGTAATTTAAAATTTTTGCAACAAATCATAAAATAAAACACTTTATTTAAAATCAAAATACTTTCAAAATTCAAAACACTTCATTTAAAAACAAAATAGTCAATCGGATTTCGGTGGAAAATGGGCCGATATAGAGTTTAACATAGATTCAAGACAGTCTCTATTTTCTTTCGTCTGATGCTGTCGCCATATGAACTCTGATAAATAAGATTCCAAATGATGTATCGCTGTCTTAAATTACATTTCCAAAACTTACGTTTACTAAATTAAAGTTTCATGTCATGGGAATTGGTACACTTTCGTTTTTTTGGTAAAATATTTCGCTCCTGAAAAAATAAAATTGCATCTTGTTCTGTTTTTGGCAAATCCCAAATACGCATTTTCGTAGCACTAAAAAATGGCGTCAATAATCAGCAAACAACAAGGCGACAAGGAATCCAAAAGATCACTGCGTGCGCCTGCGAACAACAAGATTGCTCATTAGCGCAACGCGGTGGCGTTAATAGTTAAGTATAATATACAAGAAAACAATAGTATATAATAAAACTATGCCTTCTGAACTATTTTCGAACATTTTTTAAACGTGTTAGTAAGTATACTTCAAGCATTTCATGAAATATAATCACCTAAATAGTTCAATGATAGAGCATTTACTGGTTAGCCATGGATTGGTGGAAAGAATCCTTGCTGATACATGTGTTTTTCATATTCTTAGTGTGTTTTTCATATTCTTAGTGTGTTTTTCGTATTCTTAGTGTCTTTTTCATATTCGTAGTTCAAAACTGTCAAGAGTCATTATAGGCACGCTCCATTTTTAGCTTATTATTTAAAATGCAATTACAATTTGTCCCTTTACAGTATCACACCTAAATAACTCCTAAATGGTGACATGGCACCTTTAGATCAACAACACGTATAAGATATCTATCCTCGATCCCTTGAGTTAGATATTTCCATCCATTCATCATCATAATTCGCTAGCCTTTTGTGCAAGCAGCCTGTCACACAGGCACTAAGACGTAATCTTGACGAACTTTCTGGGATGCTGCTTTTAATTACGCAACATCATTGAGACTGATCTGCATCAGTGGGTATTCTATTTAATTTAATTTTTCAGTAATCCACAGTAATCTATTTTCATAAAGTATATAGTAATAACTTATATTTGGAAGATTCCATTTGACACCTCCTCTTTCGTTTGTCTCGAAAGCCAGGCGAAGAAAACACAGTCCATGACGTGAGCAAGACGAAGGATGACGTGAAACCATAATTGTCAGAATTTTTCAAATAGTAGAAGGGTTGCCAGATTTGGCGACATCCGGAATGTTCCAGAAGCTTTACGAAATAACGATTAGTCTAGGAGATGAGGAGAAATTTCCAGAAGTTTTTATAGAGATACTATAAAAAGGACACATCACTCCGTTGGAGTGGAGTTAACGAATTGACGTGCCACAATTGCTACATGGGACTGTGATTTTTGTCAATGTTTTGAGAATAGTAGCTGCCGTTTTGTGAATGTATTTTCGTCAGTATTTTGAAAATAATATCGCTTATTCTGTGAAATGAGTAGAGCATTAAGGTGTATACTGTCCCTGTTTACTTTGTGCTTGTGAATAAACGTAAGTTGTCCAGAAGCTTGGGCTCGTTCTTGTATCCTGCGTGTACACCCACGATTCTAGTAGATACTCTCGTAACAATATTAATGACGTTAGGATGACCCACGCTCATAAAACTATCAGGACCGAGAATTGAACTCATATTTCTAGACATTTAGGCAAGTTCTCCCTCAACTAACTATTCAGCAAATGTAGGTTTACTAAAGGCGCCTTAAAGTATCGCTTAAAAGAACGTTAAAGTTGTGTAAGAACCAAGAAATTAATAAATCTTCTATCGCTGATCATTGTTGGATGACTTGTCACCGATTTCATTTTTGTCTGCTGCCATTATTGAAAAGTTCTCTTCAGTTTATGATATGGATTTCTTTTAATGTTTTTACATTAATAAAAACTCCATTAATCAAGTTAATGATTTGTCAATAACTCCATATTTTTAGAGGTATGACTTGACCACGTCTAATTTTTTATTTCTTTAAATTCATATGCTTTGCCTTTTAATTTTTTTTGTTTTTAATTTTTTTGTTCTTATTTCCATCTCATCTTCATATTTCCTTTTTCCTATTCAAATTATTTTCATTTTACTTTTGTGCCACTAGGCGACACCACTATATAATGAACTGGTTTCCTCATGTCAGTTTGACCGACATATATATAATCTTATTTGGACGTTTAGGTCCAAGCCTTTTGTATTCTTTTCAAAACTTATGTATGATTATTTATCTTAATTTGTACTGGATTTTAGGTTATAAACCAGTTTATTGCTTTCCCTGCAATACATGATAACGTAAAGGGAAAGTATTGGAATCATGTCGAAAATCGCAACTCGAGTTTTTGACGGATCTACACGTTTCGAGGCCTCTAGAATACGAAAAAACTATTTTTAGCGTGACGTTTGTGTGTGTGTGTGTCTGTCTGTCTGTGTGTGTGTGTCTGTCTGTGTGTCTGTCTGTCTGTGTAATGTATGCATCCACTCTAATTCAAAAACTAATGGACCGAATTTCATAAAATTTGGTAGGTAAGTCACTTAGATGTGACTCTGGTGCTGATTAGTTTTTGGTATGATTCGTAAAAACAGAACCCACCTTTTTTGCGAAATGGCCTGTAAAAATTTCATTTATCCGCTCTAGCTAAAATACTAATGTACCACATTTCACAAAATTTGGTAGATAAGTTACTTGTTAGATTCCCTGGTGCTGATTAGAATTTGGTACGATTCAGAAAAGAAGAACCCGCCTTTTTTATGAAATGGCACGCAAAAATTTAATGTATCCACCCTAGCTAAAATACTAATTGACCAAATTTCACAATATTTGGTAGATAAGTTACTTGTGGGACTCTCTGTTGCTGATTAGATTTTGGTACGATTCAGAAAAGAACAACCGGCCTTTCTTACGAAATAGCCAGCAAAAATCGTCAAAAATCTAAGAAAAAAAATGACTACTTATATTGAAATGTATCAATTAAATTCTTGTTTCATATGCAATTTTTGACGAGGAAAAGAATATAACACACTCTTATACTTTAGGACTAACCGTTCTCAAGGTAATTGAGATTTCTTGCTTTTTTGTTACGCCGCTATCAGAAAAATGTCCAATTACCAAATAAAAACAAAAATTGAATTCAAAATGCAAATTTAGTGTTATTTGGTGCAATTAAACTCAATGAATTATTAAAAAAATAAAGAAAATACGAATTTAAGTCTGCAGGGAGAGTCATGTGTTGCCCACATCAGATTTTTATTTATTGTGCGCAAAGTCACGAACTTTACTCATTGGTTACTCAACATCAGCTTTTGATGTCTGACAGCCACCGTTTTGTGCTTTTAGCCCAAACTGATTATAGCACCAAATGTCTTTTGGAGGTATAAAGTAGATGGCAAATTTCCCTACATCTTTGTGTCTTTTTTAAAGGTCCTATGCCCCCTTAATCGTGAGTAGTTTGTCGTAGCTTTTATCTGAGATAACAGTTGTCCTGTATATATCTCAGTGAAGACCAAACTTATATACATCGTTCTTGTGCCAAATACACAAAATACCGATTTCTTTGCTATTGAGTTAACATTAAGATAGTAAAAATCCCTAAAAGTTATTTACATATACTCAACCCTTCAATTAAGTTCTTGTTAACTCTAAATAGAGATGAACTGATCCATTGATGCCAATTGTTGCCTCGGGAATATGTTTCCAATGTTCCCCTTGATAAAGCTTTCATTTATTAATTTCCTTATATACAATAATGTATAAGGAAAGTATTGTGACGGGGTCGAAAATTCGAATTCGAGTTTTCGACAGGAGAGCAAGTTTCAAGCATCTTTGATCACGAATCGAACATTTTTGAATTGATGTGTGTGTATGTGTGTGTGTTTGTGTGTGTGTGTGAAAGTATGTGTGTGTGTGTGTTTGTGTGTGTGTGTGTCAATGAGTCTGTGGAGACGATAACTGACGAACGAATGGACCGATTCGAACAAAATTTGGTACAAAAATTATAATCCGTAAACACTAAAAGTCTATTGTTTTTATACGCAATCGAATGTTCAGAACCCCCCTAAATTTTTGAATGAAATTTTGAAAAAATCGTCAAAAAATCAAAACCTCTAATGAAGTTACGGAAATAGACATTTCTTATGTAATTTTTCATTAGAAAACGATTGATATAAATTTTAGAACGCTGACATGAACCGTTCTCGAGATATTGCACATTTTTCAAAAAATTATCAAAAAGTCATATAAAATAATGAAAAAATATTTCCTATTGAGAAACATGTTCACTTTTCATGTGCAATACCATGTGATAAATTTGATGACATCATTCTCGTGGATCTAACTCGTTCCATTTATGAAAAAAGATAATTTGAGTAATACTTTTGTATTTAAACGCCAATAGTCATTTATCTGCTGCAAGAATTACCTAATTCTCCGTCCATAACGCTGGGCGAGATTTTGGCGACGAATTTGGTGGGATGTCGCCTACTTGGCGACTTTTTTAAATGTTGCTAAATTAACGAAAAACTTGCCAAATGGATAAAAATGACGCTAAATCAATGAAAATGACGACTCATTGACGAAAATGCAATATCTAAAATGCAATAATATAATATGCAATAATATAAATCTACTATAAAAATAATCTATTTTTTTTTTACTCTAAAAGTAGTAAATTCCTTGCATTATATAAGGAATGTCATGTGCTGCCTACATCAGATTTTTTTTACTGTGTCATGCGTAGTATTGAGAAAGTATTGTTTTCACGAAAATTTTCGATTTCGATATTTCTATGTTGATATATGTTTTAGGACCTCCTGAATACGTTTTGGCTACTTTTGCTGTGATATCCCTCAGTCTGATGTCTGTGGTTGATTTATTGTGTATACGATAGTTGTTACAAATATTATTGGATTTTCACGAAACTTTATATCTGGCTTTGAAAAATCTAGAACTAGATAGAATGCTTTTTACTTTCCCTGCAATACATGGTAATGTATAGGGAAATCATTGGAATCTTGCTGAAAATCGCAACTCGAGTTTTCGACGTATCGACATGTTTCGAGACCTCTATTATACGAAAAAATTACATCGAACGTTACATATTACGAAAAGTGACATCTGTGTGTGTGTGTTTGTGTAGATTTTGTTTCCACTCTAAATAAAAAACTAATTGACCGAATTTCATAAAATTTGGTAGATAAGTCACTTGTGGGCGAATCTGGTGCTGATTAGTTTTGGAAACGACTCGGGATAAAAGAACCCGCCTTTTTTATACGAAATGGCACGCAAAAGCTTATATCCACTCTAGCTGAAGAACTATCGGACCGAATTTCACAAAATTCGGTAAATAAGTCGCTTGTGAGTCACCCTGGTGCTGATTAGATTTTGGTACGATTCAAAAAAAAAATAACCTGCTTGTTTTTGCGAAATGACCCTTAAAATCGCCAAAATTTAAAATAAAAAACTACATACGCTCAAATATATACATTAAATGCTTGTTTAATACGTAATTTTTAACGAAGAAAATAATAAGACTAACCCCATTACACCTGGACCAGCCGCTCTCGAGATATTTTATTTTTTTCGTAGTTTCTCTACGCCACCTTTGAAAATAAGTCCAGTTATCAAATGAGAACGGAAATTGAATTAAAAGTGAATTAAATTTAATTAAAATAAAGAGAACGTGGATATAGGTCTGCAGGGAAAGTTATGTGGTTTTTTTTAATTCGAGCAAAAACTGCGAATATTTCTATTTTCTTAATATGACAGCCTAGGATAAAATTTGATATAAATATGCATAAAAGGAAATTAATTATAGCTCAATGATCACGAGACTTAATAGTTTCAATCATTGTTGTCAAAAATTGCAAAAATTGTCAATGCTTATGTTTGTGACGTCATTATCCCCCATTCGGGTTGCAAGTTATAATCCCCCCCCCCCCGAGGGATACATTGTCAAGTATGGTATCAATCGAAAGATTTTGTTAATCCCTTTAAAGTTAAGGGTAACATGCTAGAATTGTAATCATTTGTATCAACGATACCGATTTTTCAAAGTTTTACTTGTAAAATTATTTTTAAATATCTGATGTGGGCAGCTCATGACTTTCCTTATATAATGCAATGAATTTATTAGTTTTACAGCAAAAAATAGGTTATTCTTATAGTAGATACTTATATTTTTTCCAAGATACTGAATTTTCGTTAATTAGTCGTCATTTTCATCGATTTGGCGTCATTTTTATCAATTTGGCGAGATTTTCGTTAATTTGGTAACATTTAAAAAGTCGCCAAGCGTTATGGACGGAGAAATAAGTTATTCTTATAGCAGATAAATACTACTGACTAAATAATTACTATTGGCTTAAATGTCTATTGGCGTTCAAATACAAATATATTACTCAAAGTATCTTTTCTCATGCATGAAACGAGCTAGATCCACGAGAATGATGTCACTAAAGTTATCGGTTGATATTACATATTACATATGAACATGTTTCTCAACAGTTGATATATTTCTTTTAATTTATGGGATTGTTTTATAAATTTATTTAAAAATGTGCAATATCGCGAGAACGGTTCATGCTAGCGTTATAAAGTTTATGCCAATCGTTTTTTAAGGAAAAATACATAAGAAATGTCTATTTCCGTACCTTTATTAATGGTTTTGATTTTTTGATGATTTTTTCGAAATTTCACTCGACAATTTAGGGGGGTTCTGAACATTCGATTACGTTTAAAAACAATAGGCTTCCAGTATTCACGGATTGTGATTTTTGTATCAAATTTCATTCGAATCGCTCCATTCGTTCGTGAGATATCGTCTCCATAGTCTCACTGACACACACACACACACGCACACACACACATACTTTCACACACACACACACACACAGACATCACCTCAAAAATGTTTGATTCGTGATCAGGGATGCTTGAAACGTGCTCTTCCTTCGAAAACTCGAATTCGAATTTTCGACCCCGTCACAATACTTCCTTATACATTATGTATATAAGGAAAGTAAAAAGCCCACAAATCACTTAAAATTCGATTATGGTATTAGAAAGTCAAATTGAACCACATTACAGTTAATTTTAATAAGGGTATTTAATTCGACTTTGTGGAATATTTTTGTCTGTGAGAATATACAAAATGCCCGAAATTTGTTTTTGAAATTTATTTTCCAAAATGCATTTAACTTATACATATAACGAAACAAAACAGTAAAATCCTTAAAGGTTAACTGCTCAGAACATAAAGGGAAAGAGATTCATTCATGTTTAATTTAGTTCGGATGAAAAGGAATATCCAGAGTAATTTCCTTTTCAGTGACATGTGCGTAATGAATTGCGGGTAAATATACCAAGACAAGTAATACCAAATACCAACATATATATTCTAGCTCTCGGATAATTCCTTGATGTTTTTTAATCAAGATACAAAATGAATTTTTGAATTAATTCAAATCAGGTTTATTTTCAAAGGAAAATTACGTACTTCTCAAACGGATACTATTAGCGACATATAAATTACGTGGAGCGGGGGGGGGGGGGGTGCCTTTTACACTGTAAATTATACGTGTTCAGAATTTCAACCTGCAAAATATAGTTATTTTAATAATTTTATATATTATCCTAAATCCTGAATCTCGGAGAGGGGGGGAGGTGTTATCCGTCTTTCTTTAGATAAATTGGAAATAAAATCAAAGTTGTAAAGCAGAATTATCCATCCGCTGACCTTTAAGATGGATAATGCATAAAGAGCATATTTAAAAATAACTAAATTACTAAAATTTATTTCAAAAATGAACAAATATTGATATTTAATTAAATACATAATTTTGAAAAATGTTATTCATAAATATCAGTGACATTATTTTAAACCTTAGCAAAAATATTTTGATCGGAAACTTTAGTCTGCATTTTAATGAAGAGCGTTGTGTATTAAGTGAACTATTGGAATGAGAAAAATGTTAAATAAATGTGCTTATGTCACTGCTATTCTACTTGTTTTTTTTAAACGAATAACATAATTCGTTCACATAATACGCATACTGAACATTTCATTAAATAAAGAAGCTCAACTTGTAAGAAAGGTCTTTCAACTTGGACTCAGATTGGTTTTTAATGAAACATTTACTATCATTAGAATAAACAAAGTCAATTTTTGAAATATATAATATTCGCTAAATCCCAACGGCAAGATTAAAAGAAATTAATAAAAGGCAGATAAGCCAACCATTAAGGATTTTCCGTAATTCTTACAGATTTCGGAATAAAATTATGGACTGCGGAAAAAATCTGTAAAATTACGGAAAATGCTTATTTTTTTTCATCTTTCTATCTTTTTCCATCCACTTCCATCCTGTAATTATTGCACATTAAATTGACAAAACTTGCTTATTTCTATATGTTGCTTTATCATTCATGTAAATTTTTTAAGTATTTTGACACATTTTGTACAATTGCGCAACTTGGGGAATTCTTGCTTAGTCCTGGGAGTCCACAAGAATCATTTCCCATCCATTTCCATCCTCTAAATATTAATCATTAGATGGACTAAGCTAGCTTATTTTCACATTTTGGTTAATTATTAAGGCTCATTTTTAATTATTTTCTTATAAATAGTGGGATTGCGTAATTCAGGTAGTATTGTGTACATTGCCGAACGTTGACTAGTATATTTTTCCATCCGTCTCCATCCTGTAGTTATTGCACATTAAATTAACAAATCTTTTTTATATTTATATTATGGTTTATTATTTATGTTATTTTAAAAATCATTTTGACACACCCAGTATGACTGCACAATTCAGGGAATTTTTGTCTAGTCCTGTGAGTCCACAAGTATCATTTTCAGTCTATCTGCATTCTCTAAATATTAATAATTAGATTGACTAAACAAGCTTATTTTCACATTTTAGATAATTCCAAAGGTTAATTGTTTAATTATTTTTGCATAAATAGTGCGATTATACAAATCAATTTGCTCAGAGGAATTTAACAGTTAATTTAGACAGATTTTATTTATCTGGAAAAAAAGAAATATTACTTGTTCCCCATAATAATGCTGTGCTAAAATGTATATTCTGTTTTGTTAGAAAATATGGGGCTCATTTTAGACTAAATGTAAGTGCAGACACATTGCATTTTCTATTACATTACATATTTTATTACAGGATAAATAAAGAACATATCAAATGTTCTTTATTTTTTATGTTTCAGGAAGAAATTTTCAAAGTGAGCTAGAACAGGCTAAAAAAAACTAAACAATTAAATTCAGTCTAAGCTAAGCATATTCTGTTTTCTTAAGGATTTTGAAATGTAATAAAAACCAATTCAGTAATGAAAACTAATGTATCCATATTATGTTCAGTTATAATGTTAATTAACTTTGAACATTTCATATAAAAACATATATAAATAATTTGAAATGTTTGATCGAATATTATTCTTATTATAATTGCGAACAATTTTTTATCGCAAATCGAACCACTCGCGTCATTACTGAAAGATAACTGAAAATTTTCTGTCTAGATTACTGAAACTATAACTAAGAGGATGGCATTTCTAGAAAAGCAGTTTTTACTTTCCTTATATGCGTAATGTATAAGGAAAGTATTGTGACGGGGTCGAAAATTCGAATTCGAGTTTTCGACGGGAGAGCACGTTTCAAGCATCCCTGATCACGAATCAAACATTTTTGAGGTGATGTCTGTGTGTGTGTGAAAGTATGTGTGTGGGTGTGTGGGTGTGTGGGTGAAAGTATGTGTGTGGGTGTGTGGGTGTGTGGGTGAAAGTATGTGTGTGGGTGTCAGTGAGTCTGCGGGTGTGTGTGTGTGTGTGTGTCAGTGAGACCGATTTTTTTTACTGTAAAACAGTAAATTCATCGCATTATATAAGGAAAGTCATGTGTTGTCCACATCAGATTTTTTTACATTGCACAAATTCCAGTTTTGTACTGCACAAATTTTAATTTTGTACTGCACAAATTCTAGTTTTGTACTGTCCACACAATTTTTTTTCGTATTTCACAAATTCTGCGTTATTGCACGTTGTTAAGAAAATCCTACACTGATTACCGGAATGCCCTACGTGGTTGCAGTGTAGCTGTTAGCTTATAATTGGGTTCTAACCGGGAGGCTAGAGTTAGCTTACCAGTGAGATTCCGAGACAAAAGTAGGTGTATTTCTTTACAATTGACGTCGGAGTTGATATATATATAGTGTGGTAGCTATCGGAGAGTGTTTTCTCAGACTTATTTATAGAGAAGTACAAATTAATTTAATGGAATTTCTTACATAGCTGTAGTTGTGTAGCTGGTAACATAACTGATCACAACTCAAAACTTGGTTCATGTTAGCATTTTAAAGTTTATGTTATTCATTTTTCAAACACAAATTAAGAAATGATAATTTGTGTAATATTATTATAGGTTGTGATTTTAATGATATTTTCAAATATTCATTCTAAAATTTGGAGGTCTTTCGAACATTCGATTACGTCTAAAATCAATATTGTTCCAATATTTATCGATTATGATAATCGAACCAAATTACGGTCAAAACACTGCATTTGTTCGTGATATATCGTGATACACTTATACGATTTAAATTTAAAAATGTAGGGAAAAGATCAAATCATTGCGAAAATGTATGACCAAGTTAAAGCATTTAAATGTAAGCTAACTCTTTGGGAAACGCAGTTGAGAAATGAAGATTTGAAGCACTTTCCGACATGCACCGTATCAAGTTTAGGTGGAATTGTATCGTATGAATAATACGCAGAAACAATTTAAGCCTTAGAACTGAATGTGAAATAAGGCTTGCAGAATTTAAATTTTTGGAAGAAGACAAGTTTTTTTTCGGGGGGGGGGGGGGGGTCTGTGATTTTCTCTATAAATATAGAATTAGTACCTAATCATATGCAAATGGAGATAATTGAGATCCAGTGCTATTCAGATGTGAAGGCAAAATTCAGTGAAGTTGTAGTGCCTTAATTTTACAAATATTTGCCAGCCAGGTTTGAAAACACTCGAAATTTCGCATATGAAATTATTTCCATGTTTGGAAGTACTTATCAGTGCGAGCAATTAGTTACAGTCATGAAAGGTGTTGGGTTGCTTTAGAATTTAGATAATTTGGGGATTTGAAAATTTACTTTTATTTCTTTTTCCCTGGCTCAATATTCTTAATTTGGTAATATTTAAATAATATTTATTGGCTTTATCATTTATTCTTTAATTAGAATATTTTTTAATCTTCTAAATTAATTTTCTTTATGATATTCTTAGTTAAAAATGTTCCATTCCTTAAATTAATATTACTTTTGATTTGCAAATTTTAAAAATTATTTATTTATTTGATTCCCCTTAAAATTCCCTTTAATTTGATGTCTCATTTTCCCATTTTGGTTAGAAATTCCGTTTGTTCTACAGTTTCAAGTTATTTCCATGTCTCACTGCAATTCAAAAATTTCAGTTGCGGCCATTTTCGGAATTCTGTTTTGCGGGCTTTTTACTGCGATTTAAGGCGCCACCTAAGCGTTTTCGCGCCTCTGGAATTCGTGATTTATTTTAATTGGTTCGCGTTTTTACGGATCGTCTGCTCTCGGAATTATGAGTATTATTTTTGGCAATTCTAATTTCGGTAAGCGAATTTTAATTGCTGCCGTTTATCTAAACTCGCCCTTTTGCCGCAAGTATAAATACGCGCGCAGAACTTTTCAGTTTCAGTTTTTTGTTGAAATCCTTCGTTGTGGTTAGCGCGAGAAGCGCGTTGTTTATTTTCGAATGGAACTTATGTTCCACGCGAGTTTTTAATGGAACGTTAAGTTCTTCGCGTTATTCTTTTTTTTCATTAGTTTTTTTAATTTAAATTATGCATTTTTCAAGCTTTTTCGCGTAATTCGCGACGTAACTCTCCAGAAAAGTGTATGGTGAAATTCCTTTTGCGAGCTATGTGAATGAAGCGTCTGACGATGACGTCCGAGTATTGAGAAAATCCTAGCGTTCCAGATGTGGTTGTTAGGCCTCTGCTGATGTTTTTCAAAAGTGCTGAATCCTCTCCTGTTTCAAGTTTGGTGATTTCCCGAAAACCAGTTTTTTCCAAAATCTGTGCAGCTTCAATGATTGGAACTTTCCCCCTGTCTGGCGGCCCATCCGGGTGAATACTGATGTTTTATTTAAACCCTTAATTTCTTTAATTCTGATTATGATTTCTCAATATTTTTTTTAATGTATTTAATTAAATTTTATTCTGTAAAATTAAAATTCTAAAACTTTATTCTGAGAGCAAATTTCTAAACCTTCATAATTTTTTAAGAGCCTGGGTTAAATTCTAAAATTCTTTAAATTTAATATTTTTGTTAATGATTTTTGATGAAATTTAAATAGATTGTTTTGAGTAAAGTTTTTATGCTAATTCCTTAATTTTAACTAAGTTGATAAAATTCTAAAATTCTAATGTTAATTCTTTCTGAGTTGCCTGCCTGTGAGCAGTGTTTTTGTATTTGTTAATTTGAAGTACAATTTAATAAACTAATTTTCTTTAAACTAAATATTATGTCTTCATTTATCTTTTTTAAACACAGCAGGTTTTATTCTATCTGTTAAACACAACAGTAGTTTTGGTGCCGTGTACCAGTCTAGAAATTGCTCTCATGTTTTATAATATTTATTAGTAGTATTAAACTTTCAATTGTATTGCAATTATGGATGATGTTAGAGAAAGTAACTGTATGTATATTTCTGTATTTGGGTCAGATGAAACTGGAGATGGCTCTAAAGATAAGCCTTTTGAAACTTTATTAAATGCAATGTTCTCTGTTGGTAAAGAGCCATTTCCTTCATTTCTCACAAATTCAAACGATGGTAAAGATTGGGATTTAATTCCCAGAAGTCAGGTTGCTAGTACCAAGAAAACTTGGTTATCCTTATTGGAAAGAAATTTACCTTCTAAAATAAACATTGAGGCAACCTCTGATAATGTAAATTCTGTTGGTAACAAAAATATTGATTCAAATGTTAATAGTAAACAATATGACTTAAATGAACAGGGATTAAAAATAGATTCTTCTAAATGTAATGTAATGAGTAATTTTAAAACAGTCTCTTCAATAGGAGACTTTTTAGATTCAATCCCAGTATTTTCAGGAGAGGAATCTGGCCCCCCATTGGAGGATTTCATAGATAGAATTAAAATGTTAGCTGACCATGCAAATTGGTCTGAGTCAGACAAGGTCTTGGTTTTAAAGTTAAAACTGTCAGGCATAGCTGCAAGATTTATTAGAGATAATCCTAAGTTAAAAGAAGAGAAATCTTTCTCTCAAATTCTTAAAGCTTTACGTGACAGATTTTCCTCAATAGAATGTTTACACAGTAACTTGAGAGCATTTTTGCAAAGTTATCAGAGACCAAATGAATCTGTGCGTCAGTTTGCTGCTAGAGTTGAGGCTTCCTCATATAAAACTGTTTCACCTGCCTTACTGAATGACAGAGTGGCAAACCAGCAAAGACTTGATGTCTTGTGCTCGGTTTTCATTGAAGGCTTGAAGCCTCATTTCAAACGGCTAATCCTACCTCAAAACCACAAGAGTTTTGACTCTGCTAAAAGGCATGCTGTGGCAGAGGAAGAGGTGTGGAGCAAGCAACATGGGGATGACCCCCAATATGTAATGAGTCTTGGAGAATCTGAAAATAAGCAGCTCCATGATGAGCTTAAGAGAAATAAAATGGAGGTAGAGAACCTCACTAAAAGGCTTGCTGAGTTGCAAACTCAGATTAACACCAAACCACAGCTGCCTCAAACTAGAGTGACAAAGGATAGCCGAAGGTGTTTTTCATGTGGTCTATTAGGTCACATAAGTGTGGATTGTAGGAAATTTCCTCAATCACACAGGTTCAACAGAAATTCTAGGTCTCTGCCTACTCGAATGTATCAACAACCTTTTTCTTTTCCACAACCTACACAAAACTATCCATATAATTATTTTCCACAACAAACGCAGGGATTTCAACAACCTACTCAAATTTTTTACCATCAGCCAAATCAAAGCTTTCAGCCTGACATAAATGAAACTAAACCTAAAATGAGTTACAACACTTTTTATACACCTAGGAGTGATAAAAATGACAGTGAAAAACAGAATTTAAACTAAGTAAGGGTGAAGGGAGTTTTCACTCCAACTTACCTTCTGAAGCCCTTGGGGTGTTACCTGTGGTGCAAAATTCAAATTTGATTTCATTACAGAATTTGTCTCTACCAGTGATTTCTGGTATGATAAATAATGTTGATATTCCTATACTTATTGATTCTGGTGCTTCTATTAATGTGTTGTTTACAAATGTATTATCTCATTTAAATATACCTGACAGTCAATTAACAAAGTGTAATATAAATTTAAAAGGCATCTCTAGTGATATTATAAAAGTTTCCAAAAAATTGAATATTAATTTAAATTTAAATAACAAAATATTTAATGTTGATTTTTATATTATGGACTGTGATTCTTGTAATTATTCAACAATACTTGGTGTGAAATTTTTAAAGGGTTATAAGATGTCAATAGATTTTAGTAATAATGTTTTATACAATAATATTGTAACTGTGCCTTTTGCAATTAAGGATGAATCTGTACCATTTTCATTATCTAATGCAACTCAATCCTTTAATAATTATGAAATTAACAGAGAAAATACTTTGAATTCTGAAAAATATAGGGATAATTTGTGCTATGCACTTAGGAAATACACAATTCCTCCTCTATCGGAGGCTTTCATACAAGTAAAATTAAAAGAGATTGTTAAATTTAATTCACCTACTGTGATGATTGAGCCTTTAAACAACAGTAAAATTCTGGTCGCTAGATCAGTAAATAATGTATCTAGATCTAATATATATAATGTAAAAGTATTGAATTTGTCAACTGATGAGTTGCACATAAATAAGCATTCAAATTTAGCAAAAATTGTTCCTATCACAGTAGTATCTTCCTTTTCAGTTAACAATATTACTGAGTCAAGTGCAGAGAGTGGTGATAATTTTGATGTTTGGGGAGGAAATTTTGATCTTTCACACTTAGACTATAATGAAAAAAGACAAATAGAGAGTTTAATTAATGATTATAAGCATATTTTTGCTAATTCTATTCCAGATTTAAAGGGGTGTGATACAGTTTTTCATAACATTAACTTAAAAGATGATATTCCTGTTAAACAGAAACCTTATAGAGTTCCTTATCATGTAAGAGATGAATTAGATAGACAAATTAATGAGCTTCTTGAAAATGACATTATACAAGAAAGTGATTCACCATTCTCCGCACCTGTACTGTTTGTTAAAAAGGCAGATGGAACATTAAGATTAGTAACAGATTTTAGAAAATTAAATGATAAAACTATTGATGATATTTTTCCACTGCCAAATATCACTGAATTGATTGATAGTTTAAGTGGTGCGAAATATTTTTCTACATTAGACTTAACATCTGGATTTTATCAAATGAAATTGCACCCAGACGACACACACAAATATGGCTTTTCTACACCTTTTGGCCACTATGAATGGAAAAGAGTCCCTTTTGGTTTGAAAAATGCCCCCAGCTCCTTTCAACGACTTATGTCCATCGTCCTAGCTAAGCTTTCCCCTTTACAAATTTCTATTTACATAGATGATATTGTTATTGCATCTAGAACCTTTGAGGAACACTTAATGAAATTAAAGGTAGTATTTGATAGATTATCTCAACATAAATTATGTTTAAAGCCAAGTAAATGCAATTTTTTTAAACCTTCAATAAATTATTTGGGTTTTCAAGTTTCTGAAAGTATTGTCCAGCCTGACCCCTCAAATTTAAAAACTGTTAAAAATTTTCAAAAACCCACCTCTAAAAATCAAAATCGCCAATTTTTAGGATTAACTGGTTTCTACAGAAAATTTATTGAAAATTACTCCTTAAAAGCTCTTCCCTTAACTAATTTAACTAAGCAAAATATTAAATTCTCTTGGACCCCTGAAGCAGAAAATTCTTATCAAACCTTAAAATCTGAATTACTTAAAGAACCCATTTTACATCTCCCTGATTTTTCAAAACCGTTTTCGGTATGTACCGATGCATCAAATCTTGCTCTTGGAGCAGTTCTCTGTCAAGAAGGAGAGGATGGATTTTTGCACCCTATTGCTTATGCTAGTAAAAAACTAAAAGATGCAGAAATAAACTATAGCACAGTCGAGAAAGAGACTTTAGGAGTTGTCTGGGCAACATCCTATTTTAAGCAATACCTTTTGGGAAAACATTTTACTGTTTATTGTGATCAGGCCTCCCTTTCAAATGTTTTAAAATTAAAAGACCCCACTTCTAGGATAGCACGGTGGATAATGTCCATGACCCAGTTTAATTACAAAATTATTCATAAACCTGGTCGCCTAAATTTAACAGCTGATTATCTATCTAGATGTGTAAATAATGTAACAGTAAACACTATAGACCTGGATGTTGATACTAACCTTCTTTTAAGAGTACGTAATTCTCAAAATTCTGACCCCAATTGTATAAGAATTGGCTCATGCTTAGATAAAAATATTGACCCATTCCCTAAAAATTTAATGTTTTTCTTAAAAGATGATGTATTATATTGTACTAATAGAAAACCTAAATTAAAATATCAAAGAAAAGAGAGCATTGTTGTTCCACAAAATTTGATCTCTGATATTCTAAATTATTGTCATGATTCGATCACTGCAGGACATGGTGGTTTTAGAAGGACTTTGAGGAAAATTCAGCAACACTTTTATTGGCCTAGGATGTATGTTCAAATTTTAAATTATGTTAAGAGTTGTCCTGATTGTTTACAGAAAAGAGGATTTAAACAAAAACAAAAAGCTCCTTTACAGAGGTTTCCAAATTCTACTTACCCTATGGAAAGAATAGCTATGGATTGTATTGGCCCCATGCCTCTAACTTACTCTGGCAATAAGTACATACTAGTGATTACGGACTATTTTACTCGTTGGCCAGAAGCTTATGCTATCCCCAATATTAAATCTGAAACTATTTTAAATTGTTTAGAAAACTTCTTTTCTCTTCATGGTGTGCCAAAACACATTATCACTGACAAAGGTTCTAATTTCATTTCGAATGCTGCCATGAAGTTGTATGAAAAATTAGGTATTGAAAAACATACCACTACTAGCTATCACCCACAATCAGATGGAGTTTGCGAGCGTTTAAACAGTAAAATAATTAACACACTTAGTCATTTAGTGTCTGAAACACAAGAGGATTGGGATCGACATTTATCTTTTGCCTTGCTGGCCCACCGAACTTCAATCCATTCCTCGACTGGTGAGTCTCCAGCTAATCTTCTCTATGGTAAAGAATTAATTTTGCCACATCATCTTCTTTTTAATTTAAATGAACAAAATTTTACCACTGTTAGTGACTATAGTCAGGATTTGGCAATTCGTATGAAAAAATCTTTTGAAATAGTAAAGAAGAACTTACTTAAAGCAGCTAAAACACAAGAGACATACAGAAATAAGTCTGCTGTTATAAAAGATATAAAAGTTGGAGATTTAGTATATTTATACATTCCTGTTTTTCCAAGAGGACATTGTAAGAAACTCTCCAAACTTAATAAAGGTCATTTTAAAGTTATACAAAAAACATCTAATGTAAACTTTAAAATTCAACATGTAAATGACACACAAAATATTCAGTTGGTGCACATTGACAGATTAACAAAAATTCCAGAAAGAGATTCTGTGTTCTTTTCTTGTGCGCAATCTGATAATTCAGCAAGTAATACATCTCATGAGAATGATATAATTCCAACACAAAGATATAATTTACGACAAAGGAAAAACTAGAATGACATTTTTTTTTATTGTTGCGCAACATAATTTTTTTTTAATGTATAATTTTTATGTGTGTGTATTTGTTATTGATACATTGCAGAATGCTGCAAACTGGATTTAATTGATGTTGATTTTAAGATAAAATTTGTTATTGTTATTGCAGATTACTGCAGGATTTAGATGGTGATTGAGAAAAGATTAATTTGGATTATATGAATTGATTATATTTATAGAGAGATATATAGTTACTTATTTATTGTTATTGAGAGTGCAGATTTCTGCAAATATTTAATTACGTGGTCCATGACGTAAGTTCTGATCACATATGTTGATATTTTTTTTTGGTATATATTTGATGTCGGTAAAAGTATTAGAGTTCTGCAAAGATAAAAGGGCAGTGTATATAAGATAACTTCAGAATACAGATGATATTGTTTGGTTTTGAATGGACATGAATAGATACTTGTGTCTTTGAAATTTTAGTATATCATTGTTGCTTATTGATAATAATTGTTATGGTGTCAATTGTCATTTGACACTTCTATTGAAATTTTATTTATTTTATACAACTTATGTACATTGTTTTACTTTTTTAGATCACTCTATTTACACATTTTTTTTTCTCTTTCCAGCTGGTATTTATATTTTGTAGTGGAAATGAGAGTTGTTTCTCATTGGTTATTCAAGGTACCTTTTCAAAATTCAATGTTTCGATTCTTTGAAAACTATTTGGCTGGTCCAATGTTTTCGTAAAAATTTTTATTTTTATTTATAGCTAATGAGAATCAATGTCAAATCCTCTACCTTTACTTTTGTCTACACAAATTTAGTGATCTGATGTACAAAAATTTATTCACTGTTATATAATTCTTGTTTTAGTTTATAGTTTGTTAACAAATTGCTTATTCCGAAATAGAGGTTGAATTCGGATAAAAATTGTTATGCTTAATTGGTAACTTCTGATAGATATTTTATTTTATTATCAAAAATTTTTCATTTTTCAAATGAAAAATTTTTGGGGGATAGGTGGAAGGAACGTGTTGGGTTGCTTTAGAATTTAGATAATTTGGGGATTTGAAAATTTACTTTTATTTCTTTTTCCCTGGCTCAATATTCTTAATTTGGTAATATTTAAATAATATTTATTGGCTTTTTCATTTATTCTTTAATTAGAATATTTTTTAATCTTCTAAATTAATTTTCTTTATGATATTCTTAGTTAAAAATGTTCCATTCCTTAAATTAATATTACTTTTGATTTGCAAATTTTAAAAATTATTTATTTATTTGATTCCCCTTAAAATTCCCTTTAATTTGATGTCTCATTTTCCCATTTTAGTTAGAAATTCCGTTTGTTCAACAGTTTCAAGTTATTTCCATGTCTCACTGCAATTCAAAAATTTCAGTTGCGGCCATTTTCGGAATTCTGTTTTGCGGGCTTTTTACTGCGATTTAAGGCGCCACCTAAGCGTTTTCGCGCCTCTGGAATTCGTGATTTATTTTAATTGGTTCGCGTTTTTACGGATCGTCTGCTCTCGGAATTATGAGTATTATTTTTGGCAATTCTAATTTCGGTAAGCGAATTTTAATTGCTGCCGTTTATCTAAACTCGCCCTTTTGCCGCAAGTATAAATACGCGCGCAGAACTTTTCAGTTTCAGTTTTTTGTTGAAATCCTTCGTTGTGGTTAGCGCGAGAAGCGCGTTGTTTATTTTCGAATGGAACTTATGTTCCACGCGAGTTTTTAATGGAACGTTAAGTTCTTCGCGTTATTCTTTTTTTTCATTAGTTGTTTTAATTTAAATTATGCATTTTTCAAGCTTTTTCGCGTAATTCGCGACGTAACTCTCCAGAAAAGTGTATGGTGAAATTCCTTTTGCGAGCTATGTGAATGAAGCGTCTGACGATGACGTCCGAGTATTGAGAAAATCCTAGCGTTCCAGATGTGGTTGTTAGGCCTCTGCTGATGTTTTTCAAAAGTGCTGAATCCTCTCCTGTTTCAAGTTTGGTGATTTCCCGAAAACCAGTTTTTTCCAAAATCTGTGCAGCTCCAATGATTGGAACTTTCCCCCTGTCTGGCGGCCCATCCGGGTGAATACTGATGTTTTATTTAAACCCTTAATTTCTTTAATTCTGATTATGATTTCTCAATATTTTTTTTAATGCATTTAATTAAATTTTATTCTGTAAAATTAAAATTCTAAAACTTTATTCTGAGAGCAAATTTCTAAACCTTCATAATTTTTTAAGAGCTTGGGTTAAATTCTAAAATACTTTAAATTTAATATTTTTGTTAATGATTTTTGATGAAATTTAAATAGATTGTTTTGAGTAAAGTTTTTATGCTAATTCCTTAATTTTAACTAAGTTGATAAAATTCTAAAATTCTAATGTTAATTCTTTCTGAGTTGCCTGCCTGTGAGCAGTGTTTTTGTATTTGTTAATTTGAAGTACAATTTAATAAACTAATTTTCTTTAAACTAAATATTATGTCTTCATTTATCTTTTTTAAACACAGCAGGTTTTATTCTATCTGTTAAACACAACAAAGGAAATAAGTCACCTGTCAGATCAAGAATTACTGATATTCACCTTGGTTCAGTTTTGAAAATAGCCACTGTGAACAAGATTTTCCCCGAAGTAGAAAAGATAGTAACAGAGAAGAGATGCCAAGTGTCAGGAAGAAAACATTGATTTTATCACTGTCCCAGATTTTTTTTATATACCATACTTTTCAAAATAAACCTAGTTCTCTATAAAAATTGAAGATTTTTTTGGGGTGGCCCACATAAACTTAGACATTGTTTATTTGGCCCGTATTAGCCTTTGAGTTTGACATGCTTGGTGTAAACCATTTTGATATTTCATAACTTTTTTGTTTTTTATACTTGGCTGAGAGTTTTTTTTCTTTTTACTAGGAAGTGATGCTGTTGTGAGATCAAGAATATTTTTTCAATATTTCTCTTCTTGTTAACGCTTTCATTTCTTATTTTAATTTTGATATTCTGCCAACTTCATTGTTTTCTCCTTTTATTTGAGAGAATTCCCGAATTGTCTGGAATCCTAATTCAAAAACAAAAGCATCCAAAATATATTTTTCTGATACAAGGAAATAAAGCGGAAGCATCCTTAAAGGATGAATGCTCAGAACAAATAGGGAAAGAGATTCATTCATGTTTAATTTAGCTCATATGGAAGGGAATGAAAAGGCATATCCAAAGCAATTTACGTTTCAGTGACATGTGTGCAATGAATTGTGGATACAAGTCTCTAAACAAGGAATACAAATATATAGTAAATTAAAGCTATTGGATAATTTTGTGAAATGATTTTAATCAATGTATTAGCTATATTTATGAATTAATCCAAGAGAAGGCTTTACGTCGGTGGAGTGTTGTAGCTGGTAGATCATATAAGGTTTGAAACCAGGAAGCCAGATTTATTCTGGCCACTAAAGTTCTGAGATAAAAAGAAGGTAAAATACTGCTATACATTTGACGTCAAAGTTGATATATAGTTTGGTAATAGTAAGAAAGTATTAGTTTTCGTTAGAAGGTGCCAACTTCAATCTCATTTAAAAGAGAGAGAAATACGAGTAATTTACTGGGACTTTTTGCATAGCTGTAGTGGTGTAGCTGGTAGCGTAATTGAGCCTAAATTTAAATTTAAATTGCTGGTTCTGGTCTAGTGCAATTTTTAAGGAAAGATAAGGATAATTCTCTTTATAATGATCAGAAACTTATTGTTACTGTGAATTGCAGTAAAATATTTTGATTCAGGTTGAATTGAACATTTTATTTTCTCATATATTTACTAAGAACACTTGATTTTCTCAAATATTTATATTTCATATTTTCAAGGTTAATGACAATCACTATAATAATGTTAAATATGTTGTCTTAACCTGCGAGCAATACAATTGAAAACTGTGTTAACTATTTAACTATTTATTTTTCAATGTTGACAATATCATAGTTCAACCCAATATATTGGATGTATTTATCTGATTTGCGTTCATATGTACTTTTGTACATATTAACTTTTACATGCACAATTTTGAATAATCATTTTGCCGTAAATATAATACAGTCGAACCTGCGTTAAGTGGGATTTCGGGGGACCGGAAGAAGTTTTCGTCTTGAAAAGGTTAACGTCCCATGCAGGATATTTCAGGAAAAGTGAAGTTTAAGATTTAGCTGGAAATGCATGTAGCCCATATGTACTTGCTCATCTATACATTAGACTTTAAAAATTCAGAAAAGTGTATTTAAATACATCTGGTTGTACCATAAAAGCTAATGTAGTTGTTTTAAATATGTATGCCATACGTGCATTTTTGCATACTGCAACCACAGTAGTATATGTTAATAAAAATATAGTGTACCGCATGTCCTTAACTGTTAGCTTATTACCATATCTTAGAACCTAGATGAATTTATTTGCAGGCAAACTATTACTGCTACCATGAAACAAACAAACAGTAAATAAAAATGGTTTATTGATATGCACTTTAAAAATATCCAACATGGTTTTTTGGACATGATGATGAGATTTTCAGTTAAAATGTGTGCATTGATTAATATTTCTAACAATTCAGAATCTCCCTGATAAACTAATTCTTGAAGCTCTGAAATAGCTTTCAGAAAATCTTGATATAATACAATAGAACGTTCTATGATGTTAAAAAAGTTTCTCTTGGAAATAAATGGCTAAAATGGTTGAATGATTTTTCCATTCTTTGTTAGTTACAACAGGTGCATTTACTAGCAAAATATTCTAAATTGGCCGTCGATTTCTGAGTTGTGCCGGTTCCGTTTCACGCAGGGGGAAAATAAAATAAATTTTCTATGTTTTTAGAAGGGACTAAAAACATTTTCCGCCTATTACAGTATTCGGTTTCAAACAGGTTTGACTGTGCCATTGTCGCTATTTAGTAAGAGAAATATATATTTATATCTACACAGACAAAAATGCGTTATGAAGATCATAAAACATTAAAAAATCGTGTTGCTAATCATGCAAAAATTTATATCTAGTTTCGATTTTTACGTACTGCATTTACACATATATTATACCACATTCATTCAGAAATATATGTAAAAGTACATGCGCAAACACAGTACGCAAATAAGCACACACAGCTCTACTCCTTATGGAAAATCATTATAAGCTCAGGAGGTCTTAAAATGTACTTTTTCTGTTAAACCACAAACGCAAATGTGCGAATAAATAAATGTCTTCTAGCAAATGAAAAAAGCTGATGTGGGCAGCACGTGACTTTCCCTGCAGACTTATATCCACGTTCTCTTTAGTTTAATTACATTTAATTAACTTTTAATTCAATTTTCGTTCTTATTTGGTAACTGGACTTTGTTTCAAAGGCGGCGTAGAGAAAATACGAAAAAAATAAAATATCTCGAGAACGGCTAGTCCTAGTACAATGAGGTTGGTCTTATTCTTTTCATCGTTAAAAATTACGCACAACACAAGCATTTAATGGACATATTTGAGCATACGTAGGTTTTTAGTTTAGATTTTGACGATTTTTGCGGGCCATTTCGCCGAAAAAGGTCGGTTATTTTTTTTCGATTGGTACCAAAATCTACTCAGTACCAGGGTGATCCAAAAGCGACTTATCTACCGAATTTTGAGAAATTCGGTTCATTATTTTTTTAGCACTTTTGCGGGCTATTTTGCAAAAAAAAGGCGGGTTCTTTTAACCAGAATTGTACCCAAAACTAATCAGCACCAAAGTCGCCCACAAATGACTTACCTGTCAAATTTTGCGAAATTCGGTTAATTGGTTTTTTAGGTAGAGTGAATACAAAATGTGCACAGACAGACAGACAGACGGATACACAGACACACATACGTCACACTAAAAATGGTTTTTTCGTATTCCAGAGGTCTCGAAACGTATAGATCCGTCGAAAACTCGAGTTGCGATTTTCGACATGATTATGTATTGCAGAGAAAGTAAAAATAAATAAATAAAAGTGACTGTGTGTTCCATTTAACTTGTTGGATATTCTATAAATACAGTCAATATGTATCTATGCAGATTGGAATAATGAACATAATCCGAATTTGATATTGATCTCTAAATTCATTGGATAAATAGATATTTAAAAATTAATCGAAGAACTGTCGATTTATGTTCAGGTATACTCAAAAGTTGTAAAACTTATCCGATTAAAAGCAAACTTGGAAAAAAAAAAGGCAAGTACTTCAACTTTATAAAAGTGTCAGTCATAAAAATGATTGAGATGAAAAACTATTGCCCAGTTTATCAAACTTCATAATTGAAAATCACAGAAAAAAATTATTGGATGCATTTCGTAATAAACCAAGGTCAAGAGACAAGACTTTTCTACAAATAATCTTGGAGGAATTAATTAATTTGCCTAATAATTCTCTTCTTGATGATATACATTATATGTTCTCTCTCTCTCTCTCTATCTATCTATCTATCTCTCTCTCTCTCTCTCTCTATATATATATATATATATATATATATATATATATATAAATAAAAATTGAAAGATTTTAATCAAAAATTATGCATAAACTACTGTATGTACAAAAAAACCCATCTCTAGCATATCTGTTACAAATGAGTAACTATAGACCAAGACTAAGGATAAAGATAGAAGGTAACATATCACTACAATGGAAAGGGGGATGAGAAGAATATTAGGATACAAAAATCACAATTAAAAGTATATAAATATAAATAAAAAAAAAACACGACAAAAATGAGAAAGGCAATAATAATTAACTCAAGATAAAAGATTAAGACATAGAGAACAATCAATTGAAACTACATAAAAAATGGCGGTTAGTTCGAAATTGTATTCTCATCAGGACAGCCATACAATTCGAATTACAACCGATAGAATAGCCAGTTTCTGACAATGGCGATAGTATTTAACTATAGACACCATATATATATATATATATTAATTACGATCTGGAAACCTTCATATACAAGATGGCTGTCAAACACAGTATACCTGTACAAACTTTTAACGCATGGAAATATGCCTTTTACAGTGCTTTTTGCCAATTCTACCCGAGAAGAAACAAGGATTCTGGGAGTTCTCAATTTCCGTTTTCAATCAAACATTTTAATGAAGAATTCGTATTGACATACACCGACAAAATCGTATCGAATTTTGCATTCACGTGTAAAAAATTCTATGTCGATACTTTAACACAATGCTATAAGGATTGTGCCATGTATACATTAATTCCTAGCAACGAATCAATCATCACTAATAGAATAAAAGCACTGTATAAAAGAATTGGTATGGATATTAAATCAGTAAAATTTCCATACTTGATCCTCATTCCCAAGTTACACAAAAAGCCAGTCAAGTTCCGAACTGTAACAGTGGGATGCGGATCATACCTGGAACATGCAAATAAAAAACTTCTGAAATTACTCCAATATGTTATGACTGATATTAAGAAGCAAAACTCCATAATGTTAAAAAACGGACAAGAATTGATAGACCGACTGAAATTTTGCCATAAAGATTTAAACTTCAAAAGCTACGATTTCAGGGATCTGTTTAATAACATCGATTTAACAAACCTACAAATGATCTTGAAAGAATTACATGAAGAGTATAATTTAAAACCATATATAACTCTCAGAAGATATTTGGATTTGATTGAGTTGGTTTTAAATGAAAACATACTATATGACGGTACGCATTTCTACAAACAGGTCAAAGGCATACCCATGGGTGGTGCATGCTCATCAATATTGGCGGATATTTATCTATCCAAATATGAAAGAGGAACCCATCTATTATCGGAAATACCTTATTTCCGATATGTTGACGACGTGATATTAGGGGGTTATGCAAACACCCCTGACATAGATTTTGCATTCAACCCAAGGGAATTGGACTTAATTGAAAACCCGATCAATGAGGATGGATCGACAGACTTCCTGGATTTGTCAATAAGAAAGCACCAACATTATGGAATTTATACAACCATACACGACAAGAGAAATTCATACAATATCAAAATTAATAATATTATTGATTGGAATTCAAACCTCACTAAAAATATATTCAGAAATATTATTATCGGGTACTTCAGAAGAAACAGAAACTACAGTACTTTTAAAAAAGACTGCATTCATGAATGTAATAAAATAATAAATGATGCATTAAAAAGAAATTACCCTAGATATTTTTTACAACATTATTACTATTCCTTTTTCAAAGAAAGAAATTGTACATTGTTTGATTCTAAATGAGAATTCTTAATCATATATATTTTCATATCTGCGATCCTATCATCATGAAGTCTTTTCGCGCATGTGCGACTTTCCCTTATAAAATGTTGTGTTTTCATGCTGGATAGTAAGGTGTATCTCTTCCATGCTTGGTTCCATCTTTGCTCTTTTGTCCGTTCGGGTGCTTCTGTCTTTGCACATGTGGGAGATTGACCATTGAGTTACATTGGTGCCGTGAGCGTTGCCCGGGTCGTAAAAGCTGCTTTAAGTGGGAAAGGGGTGTCGCAATCCACCCCAGCCATTCTATGCAAATCATATGGTCACTCCTGTTCTCGCTTATTTTTTCGTCTTGTTTATATCCTTATATATATATATATATATATATATAGTGAAATCATTTCAATATTACTTAATATCGTTCGCTTACCTGTTATATGTACTATATAATGCGAGCATAAGTAAAATTAATAAGCCGCGTTATCTGATTATACAACACATAACTATTCAAAACTGTTTACATATTTTTCAATTGAATCTCAAATTTGCTCATTATAATAATAATAAAAATAATAAATACATTTTATATTGCCACGCAATACATACATTTTTCTACTTATAAGTAAATGTATAACTGTGGGGCAAGGAACTGCGGCAAAAAGTGTATTAGATGGGCCTGACGGGTCCACATCCCCCAACCAAACTGGCAACATGCTAATATTAAAACAATGGTCAGTGACAGAACAAAATCCATAACAAAATAGACAAGAAACAACTAGCAGGAATACAAGCAGCAAAACAAATAAATAATAGGTCAGCAATTCAATCAGACCTGTAACAAAAACATTTTTAAGTACTTCTTATAACTACTTTCATGGTTCAGTGATTTTAAGAAAAGTGGAAAATAATTCTATAATCTTGAGTCGGTAGAATTAATATTTAGGTATAAGCTATTTGTACGAGAAAAAAAGGGATAACAGTTGATTTTTTATTTTGAGTGTTTTAAGTATGATCGTAAAAATTAGCGAAAAAGGTACTACAATGCTGATCATGATGAATATGATGAAACAGTAACAAAGCCAAACGGCACCAAATAATCTTAGTGGCGGACAAAATTTTGTAGTGCGAACAAATATGGTGATGAATATTCAAATCAAAGGAATCTTTAAGAAGCGATATATACTTATTTTGTAGATGCGAAGCCTGTTTATGTTTCTTGTAGTAGTGCTTCCTCAAACAAGATTACAAAAAGACAGATGAGGAAAAATTAAACTGTAACAGATTCCTTTAGTGTGAATATATTTAATGTGAAAAATAAATAAACCTATAATATATATAATATATTGTGAATCAAAGTTATATATATATAATTGTTAAACAGGGTGTTAGGATAAACTGTTGCAAATGAAGTGTTTTAATATAGTTTTATTGTCTCATACTATATCAAGTGGTCTGTAAAAGTTTGTTGAGTTTTTTTTTATAAATTAGAGATATTGACATATAATTTTAAGACATGAATATATTTCAAACACTTTTGGAATGAAACACTTACCAGCTGTGTCTATGTCTATGCATATTATCATACTCAAGAGTAAATTGACATATCAATATTCACCTGCTAACAGCTTCTGTAAAAACTAAAAATAGTTTAATTTGTTAATTAAAGTCATTTGGTTTTCTGTTCCAATAAGCTTCGTATTCGCAGCACGTCAGATCAGCAATGAGAAAATTGTCAAGAATCACACCGTAGCTGGAGCAGGCATAAAGTATCATTGTAATCAAATTCGTTTTGCCAATTGAATTCTATTTAAAATATATAAATAACCACATTTGCATTCAATGTGTAAATTTATAAGTATTTTGTTTGCATTTAGTATTTTATTATTCCCAACTAGCTCAACGTTTGAAAGCAAATTGGAAATTTTAAACATGTTTAAAATGCAATTACAGTTTAAATATAGAATGCATTATAATTATCCCAGTAGTCCAATACATGAAGCGTAGACTTTCTACTTGAAGGTTAGTGGTTTTATTCTAAGATATGCATTCTTTGATTATTAATCGAATTTTTCTTTTTTTTTATTTATTTTTATTTTATCTATTTATTTCGAATATAGGGCGAATATATATGTAAAGAATAATTTAAATATTTCAGTTTTTAATACCTTTTGTGTATATACACATAGATGTAAATATTTGCTTTTTCCTTTACTTTAAATAAACCAATTACTTAAATATATTTATTCACAAGTATTCTTAAAATTCAAATTAAATAACATGTTTCAAAATTTAAATGACTGCTTCTTAACATATGCATTGAAATATATAAATATTATGTCCAAATTCGAAATATACAAGCACAATAATATTCAATTTTAAATTAGTTTTTTTAACATTAAAAAGTTCTGATAGGACTTTTTATTCCAATTGACAATATTTAAGTATCCGTTCCACCCCTACTACCAACTATTTATTTTACTTGTGCTGGCTGTGAAGTCACTCTCAATAAATAAACTTGCGGAGCTGGCAAAGCTAAAATATATTCTTGAAAAAATTCCCCCTCCCCCAAAATAAATACCATACATAAGGAAACAGGGGAGTAAAATCCCTATAGGGAGAGTGTTCAGAGTATTAAAGGATAGAGAAGCATTCATATTCAATTTAGCCACCTTGGGGAGAAATGAAAAGGTCTATCCGAAGCAATTTACTTCCTAGTGATAGGGAGGTGATAAATTGTTGAAAAAACTGTAAAAAAAACAGGGAATAGGGAAATATATCTTGAAGCAATCAGGATATTCTTTTAAATGTTCGATTGGAAGTTGAAAATATATTTTTCTAAATTTTTGCTTCCGATATTCTAAAATAAAATGTAAAGACAATATTTATTTTTATAAAATATGATTGGTCAATTATTAGTGGAAATGGATTTCTAGTATAGGTTAAATATAGAATGAAATATAATTTTCTAAGTAGCTCAATACATGGAGAGTAGTCTTTATGGTAGAAGTTTGGTGGTTCCATTCACTGCTGAGACATGTACCTTTGATTGTTAATCCTCTTTTTATTTTATTTTTTTATTTTTATTTTATCCGGTTATTTCAGATATAGGGCCAAACACATTTTCTGGATTTGTACAAAATTATAATTACCAATAACAAAGTAGCACTGACTCCGTCTGATGCTACATTTCATAAAATAGCAAAGATATTTTTGTGTTATAATGGACTCATTGTTATGCACAAGGGCACAGTAGGAAACAGGTGACATATAAATGATTCTTTTTTTAGAGTAACATGAAGGTAATAACATTGAATTGTGAATACGCCAGTATTTTGATAATACGATCCTCGTTTGCGAATTCATTGAGCATTTAATTACTTTTTTATTATATATTTTTTGCTAGAGCAATTACTACTGATACAGTGTTATTAACTGCATATTGTTTCTCAGGCGACATAGTAGAATATATAAATGGCTATTGTTTTAAGAGCAACATGAAGATAGTAAAATGGAATTGTGAATATGCCAGTATTTTGAGACTACGATATTTCTGTTTGCGAATTCGTTGAGCATTTAATTTCTGTTTTATTGTACGTAACAGCTATTTTTTGCTAGAATAAATGTTAGTGCTACAGAGTGATTAATTGTACATTGTAACACAGGCCGAATAGTAGAATATATAACTAGTTATTTTAAGATCAACATGATGAGAGTAAAATGAAATTGCAAATACGACAGGATTTGGATGTGCGATATTTCTGTTTGCGAATTCGTTATGTACTTAATTTCTCTTTTATTGTACCTAACAGTTATTTGTTTGCTAGAATAAATGCTAGTTATACAGAGTAATTAACTGTACATTGTAACACAGGCGGCATAGTAGAATATATAACTGGTTATTATTTTAATAGCAACATGAAGATAGTAAAATGGAATTGCAAATATGCCAGAATTTGGGTGTACGATATTCCTGTTTGCGAATTCGTTAAGTACTTAATTTTTCTTTTATTGTACCTAACTGTTATATTTTCCTAGAGTAAATGATAATGCTATAGAGCAATTAACTGTACATTGTTTCAGTTTATGCTTATTGTTGCTTTAAATAAAGCGTGAGTAATTCACAAAATCAAACTCCATGTTGTATCCTGAAAATATTTTCCTGAATTTTGAGGTTATGTCGTAGTAATGGCAACAACTACTTTTATTTTATTTCATTGATAACATAATTTCCCATTTCTGTGATGATGTTGATGTTTAATGGACATTTCTCTAGTGCAGATATAGACAGAGCGGCGAATCATTAAGATCATCAGATTACTTATGTAAACTAGTTATCTTTTAGATATGTCTGACGTTAGATTTTTGAATCGGTAATACAAATGAAAGCCGGAGACATGAAAGGCATCGTAATTGCATTCCTTAATAAGCAATGGGTAAACTATGAGACTGCAGACTGTGAATGTAAAATTATCATGAGGTCTGGATGCAGTGATACAAGCAGTAGTGGGAAGCAGTTATTAAAGTTTGCATGCAAGTGGAACACCAGACAAAGTCCGTCTGAGCGAATGCGTGTGGAATTCAATTGATTCTGGATGGTCGAGCTGGACCACGAATGGAAAGACTTGTTCAATTTAATAGAAGAACAACAGTTCGTCACATTATAGATTATCTGAATAAGGCGAGACATACACGGCCTCCCGTTTGACCTGAACAGCCTTAATTGAGCTGTTGGACAGTGGAAATTCCTATAGTCCTACCGGCCTGTTGTGTCTGCATGGCAGTCGAACTAATGTATATAGCGTGGCCAATTATTTAGTCCATAGGTTTGCATGCAATACACAGATCAACATAGTCTATGTCTTTATTACTATCGTCAAAAAATTAGCTGAATATGGTATCTGCGCGTGTGTGGGTAGCGGGATAAACAGGCATATCTGCCACAGCTTGACCTGTCAATCTTAACTAAATGCCAAACTGTACGTGCAGAGAGGACCAAAGAGATAATATCAAATGACTTCTCAGCGTGCAGTTCGTTCGCTATGGACTACAGAAGCAAAATCGCTAACTATGTGTTTATAATAATTTGGTTTCAATTTTGGCATAATCCTATTTTCTATGTATAGTATATTTGAAACATAAAATTCATCAATCGAATAAAAAATTATCATATCAAAGTACAACTAGAAATTATAAAAATTCGTTTACACTGTTGTCTAAAAAATTTTAAATACAAATACTCTACTTATAATAAGTAGTAAATTAAAAGCATCAACCGGCTGTGGAAGCAAAACCAGTCTGCTGGTGCAGAAGGAAATAGGTGTACTTGTCTATTGCTGCGCCATTGCTTAATTTTTATTTCTGAAGAAAGGGACTGATTTCTGCCTACGAAACCTGTTGATTCTTTTAATCAACTACTTATGTTTTACTATCCAACAATTTTCATTTCAGATTACAATCTCAAAGTGACAATTTCAGTTTGGGGCCATAAAATATATCTTTATCTATTAAATGGCATTTCTTTTGTATAATGACACCTGAATATCTCATCAAATGTTACACAGTACAATACTGATGGGGATATCTTTTTTCAATATAGTTCCCTTTATAAGATCACCCATCTTGGGAATTCCTCTCTATACTTCATCTGAACGTTGAATAGAGGTCTATCAGAGCGTGACTATTAACATGTAAATATTTTATATAGCTTCTTCTTTTCACACTCCTAAGCATTTATTTGAAGCAATGGAATTGAATGCAGTTAAATAAAATGTTTTATTTCTCATATGAGAGATTTCCATAAAACGTTTAATATTACGACACAGCTATTGACAATGAGTTACTCAAATATTTTTTTTACATGTGAAATATGTTTGAAACTAATAACTAAAAAATCTTTATATTTGACTAGAAAATGTTCCTGGAGTTAAAGCAAGGATAAAATGAAATTTATTTTAAGCATTTATTAATTTTTTCAAAAGACAACAGGAATGATATTGGTTAAAAGAATTCTTGTAGTAAATTATAGGCATCGCCGGTTACAAAGTAAATTTAAAAAAATCCGACTTTTCTACAGAAGCTTCTACAGAAACTTGACATCTACTGGTTTCTTTCATGGCTCCTTATGGTTTATAAATGTGTAATTTTCAGCGTTCTCAAAAAAGAGAAATTTCTTCAATTTTTCAAACATTTTTACTTTCTCACACCATGTAATATAATAAAGTACTATTTTCTTGAAAATTTTTAAATTCGAGATTTTAATGCCATAATATGTTTTCGCACCTCCTGAATATGTTCTTACTCTTTTCAGAGTGATGTTCATTTGTCTGTGGTTATGTCTTGTATACCCGATAGCTGCCACAAGTATTAATGAATTTTCTAAAACTAGATATGGAGAATTTTAGAACCAGATGCAATTTTTTTCAAACTTAGAAATTTATTCGGAATTCTTTATTGTCTGAATTTGGCAGTATAGGACAACATTTGATATAATTACGCATAAAAGAGGTACAAAAAATATGTACCCCCGAGGGAGTACATTTTTACTTTCCCTGCAATACATGGTAATGTATAGGGAAAGTATTGGAATCATGCCGAAAATCGCAACTCCAGTTTTCGACGGATCTACACGTTTCGAGACCTCTAGAATACGAAAAAAACCATTTTTAGCGTGACGTCTGTGTGTGTGTCTGTCTGTCTGTCTGTGTGTCTGTGTGTCTGTCTGTGTGTCTGTCTGTGCAGATTTTGTATCCACTCTAACTAAAAAACTAATGGACCGAATTTCACAAAATTTTGTAGGTAAGTCACTTGTGAGCGGGGCTGGTGCTGATTAGTTTTGGGTACGATTCGGAATAAAAGAACCCGCCTTTTTTGCGAAATGGCCCGCAAAAGCTTGTGTCCACTGTAGTTGAAAAACTAATGGACCGAATTTCACAAAATTCGGTAGATGAGTCACGTATAGGTCACCTTGGTGCTGATTATATTTTGGTACGATTCAGAAAAAAATAACCTGCCTTTTTCTGCAAAATGGCCCGCAAAAATTGCCAAAATCTAAAATAAAAAACTGGGTATACTCAAACATATCCATTAAATGCTGGTTTAATACGTAATTTTTAACGACGAAAAGAATAAGACCAACCCCATTACACTAGGACTAGCCGTTCTCGAGATATTTTAGTTTTTCGTACTTTCACTACGCCACCTTTGAAAATAAGTCCAGTTATCGAATGAGAACGAAAATTGAATTAAAAGTGAAATAAATTTAATTAAAATAAAGAGAACGTTAATATAAGTCTGCAGGGAAAGTCATGTGCTGCCCACATCAGATTTTCAAACTTGGTATCAATTGAAACATTTTTCAAGACTTTTAAAGTGAAGGGTAACATATTATAATTTGGACCCTTGATGCAGATTTTTCAAAATGTTCCTGCAAAATTTGGAAAATGAAAAGAACAGAAAAACTACAAGCTACTTGATAGTAGTTTCTGGTATGAGAAACTGGAGTTGAGCTGCACCTCAGTTAATTTCTTATTCTCGTGTCAGCCTTTTCCCCCCCGAAACCTCCATCACGATGTCAATGAACCAAAAATATATGACGCGATATGACACAATGAAAATATTATATATGACGCAATATGACAGAACAAAAATTTATATATGACGCAATAAAAAATTATTTTTAAGTGAGTTATAAAAAGAAAAGTGTGTTATCTTTCACAACGTTAGAAAAATAATTGAGCTCCTTGATTACGTTATGTTCTAATGAAGTAAACAACATGAACTTAATTCAAATTCAAATTCGGTCTGAAAGGATAAAATATCAATACATTCTTGCAACCGCAAATTATACTATGAATACTGAATATTTTGAATTTAACATCATTTCAATATAAAAAAAATCAAACCACGTGTATTTTGTCACTATAGCGAAATCCTCTTCACCCTCTTATCACAGAACCCTCTTGATCACCCTCTTCTTTTAGCCAAAAGCAGTATCTTCTATAAGGGACCTCTAAACATGAACTGCAATGTGGTACTCTGATAGATATGAGGCGAATGGATAAATATGGAACATCCAGCGCGAAAATTTGTAGCAGGGGCAACAGACATTGAAATAGAAATCCCGGCCATAAACATATTAACCTTTTGCTTACGGTTGGGACAGCGTGAATCCAAAACTGGGAACTTCCCAACAAGACAGGTATTTGACATACGCTATCTCAAAGAGTTTGATCCCCCTTTGCTGGCATTGGCGTCCACGGAATGCCTGCAATGCCAATGCCTGCAAAGGGGGATCAAACTGTTCGGGATAGGGTATGTCAAATACCTGTCTTTTGGGGAGGTTTTGCGTTTGAGATTGACGTTGTCCCACCCTTAAGTAAAAGGTTAATACAGACCGATAAGGCGGCCTAGTTCACCCATTACGCCAAACGAAAAAAATTAGGGGCGCGACAGCCCAGTGGCGTCGCGGGAATCGATTCCGGCCACTGCCAAAACTGCCGCCGTGTTCACGAGGAGTACGATTACGTTAAACATGTGTGGTACGTAAGTACTTCCTAGAAGTTGTTAGTAGGGGAAGGAGGATACGGTCCCTGTGGATGACTCAATCACAGAGTTCCGGTCTAAATTGGATGACACTTCCCGGCCGTCCAAACATATACTTTATACCTTTCTGGTGGATCGGACGCTGTGGGTCGAAGAAGTAACGTAAAAAATTGGAACAGGGAGCATTAATGTGAGATTTGATATGAGATTGAAACTGAGAGAGAAAAAAATAAAACCTTTGCATTACTAGCAAAAATAAAAGAATGGTAAGAAATTAGAGGGAGAAAGAAGAAACCTACCCATATGTAAAGAGAAAGTTAGCAAAATTGCAGAACAATCAATAAGTCGGAGTGAAAAGGCTGAAAGCATAAGAGGCATAAAAATTAGGACAACCGTATTCAATATCCACGAAAATATGTACTACATAACAAAATGAAGAAAAAAAATTGTTTGAGCTATCTTCATTAATACACGAAACTTTAAAACCAATTAATCAAAATATAACTAAAAAAAGACAAATAATTAAGAAAATAGGGAAATTTAGGAGTAAATAACCAGTTTTGAGTGATATAGTAGCTACATTAATAAAAAAATCTGATGTGAGCAGCACACAAATTTCCTTATATAATGCAATGAATTTACTACTTTTACAGTAAAAAAAGTAGGTTATTCTTATTGTAGATAACCTATTTTTCTAGTAGTTATTCTTTCTAAGATATTGAATTTTCGTCAATTAGTCGTCATTTTCATTGATTTAGCGCCATTTTTATCCATTTCTCGAGATTTTCGTTAATTTGGCAGTATTTAAATAAGTCGCCAAGTTGGCGACATTCCGCCAAATTCGTCGCCAAAATCTCGCCAA
The DNA here is from genome assembly GCA_951213105.1 of Amaurobius ferox. Taxonomy (NCBI): domain Eukaryota; kingdom Metazoa; phylum Arthropoda; class Arachnida; order Araneae; family Amaurobiidae; genus Amaurobius; species Amaurobius ferox. Next base: position 69,233,676 of record OX578148.1, read on the forward strand.
GCGTTATGGACGGAGTAATAGGTTATTCTTATAGCAGATAAATTCCTATTGGCGTTCAAATACAAAAGTATTATTCAAATAATCTTTTCTTATGAATGGAACAAGCTACATCCACGAGAATGATGCCACCAAATTTATCGCATAACATTACATATGAAAAGTGAGCATGTTTCGCAACATTTAATATTTTTTTGAATTTATGGAATTTTTTGATAAATTTATTTGAAAAATGGGCAATATCTCGAGAACGGTTCATGCTAGTGTTCATGTCAATCGTTTATGTCAATCGTTTTTTAAGCAAAAATTACATAAGAATTGTCTATTTGCGTAACTTTATTAAAGGTTTTGATTTTTTGATGATTTTTTCAAAATTTCACTCGAAAATTTATTTGAGTTCTGAATATTCGACTGTTTTTAAAAACAATAGGCTTCCAGTATTTTCGGATTGTAGCACATTTCATTCAAATATCTCCGTTCGTTCGTGAGATATCGTCTCCACTGTCTAACTGACACACACACACACACACACACGCACACACATAGACATCACCTCAAAAATGTTCGATTCGTGATCAGGGATGCTTGAAACGTGCTCTCCCGTCGAAAACTCAAATTCGAATTTTCGACCCCGTCACAATACTTTCCTTATACATTATACTATGTATATAAAGAAAGCAATAACATACAATCAAACTACTGACAACATTACCAAAACATTATTAAATTTAACATTGCCAAAACACGATACAGGAAATTAAAAAAAAAATTTTGGACATAACATCAAGAAGTAACTGGTAGCTATTTCAGATATATTTATCAACTAACTTCAACAGATATACGATCGAATCCCGTTAAAGGTAGCTGGGAGTGTGATAGGAAATAAGAAGATTATACAAAAAATAATGGCAGCAATCGGTTTCAGAAGATACAAAAGCTGACGTCCTACAACTGAAATCAAATAACGCACATTCAAACCACTAAAACAGTAACATGCAATTAAACTACACTAACTTCCAAAAGCACGCAATGCAATTTTTTATTTTTCAAAAGCGTATTTGAATTTGGGTGGTTGAAAATCGCTGCGGATGTAGATGGCAGTACACAAATATCGTATGTTACAGCCAATCACGATTGACTGTCCGGATATATGTTAATTAGGCAGTCGTGGGAGACGCCAGCATTCTGAAGGCTTTGAGGAGGTGCATTTAAATGCTGATACGAAGTGATTATAAATTTAGCAGCATTATTTTTGATGATATTCATGTTTCTATGGCTGAAAGAAGACGAATGAAAGATAGTGAGCACTGGCGTGCTCCCGACAGCATTGAAATAGGACAGTCAATCAAATATATCAATTTTTCCTTTGGCGTTGACCATTCGGTAATTTCTCGATTATGGAAACAATTCTAAATAAGTCAAACTGTGCCCGGTCGTCCAAGGGTTACCACCCCCTCTGATGATCGGTATATTGCTATTGTTGCCAAGCGGAATCGACGATCGATCTCCACAACTGTTACATCCGCGGTTACAGCGGCACTTGGTAAGACAATATCTACCAGTACTGTGCGCTGAAAGCTCCACGTGAAGGGACTGTACGCCCGAGTACCACGTTTTTGTGTTCCACTAACCATCCAGCCAGAGGGGCAAGATTAAAGTGGTGCCGTCAAAATGTCAATTAGACAGTCTCAGATTGGTGCAACGTCCTATTCACGGACGAGTCCAGATTTGCCCAGGAATCAGATGATAAGCACGAAAGGGTCTGGAGAGTACGAGAGACCAAGAGCATCATCGAGCATCACGCACTCAGAGGTGGCAGCGTCGTGGTGTAGGCTGGAATTTCAATGGAATATCGCACAGAGCTGCACCTTTTTAAAAAGCGGTTCTGTGATGGCTGCTCGGTATCCGGATGAAGTCCTAGATCCCATTACGAGACTCTACACTGCAGCAGCTGGTCTTGATTTCCTCCTTATGCACGATAATCCCGTCCACATGGAGTTAGCTCCGTTGACGGATACCTGGAAAGTGAGGGCATTTCTCGTATTGAGTGGCAGGAGTATTCCCCCGACCTTAATCTCATTGAAAACATTTGAGATGTCCTCGGGCATGCGGTCTCTGCACTTTTACCTCCTCCAGCTAGTCTCATAGAGTTGGAAACTACCCTATTGGAGGAATGACCATTGCTCGCATTTGCGATGATTGATCGCCTCATTGAAAGCATGGAAAAGCATTGTAAAGTTTGTGTGAAGGTCCGGGGTGGTCACATACCATATTAATGTAAGTTTTGTTTGGTTTGTTTGCCATTAAAAATTATTTCGTTATTGACCCAAATGTGACATCATTATATAACTTACGAAAAGTAAATATTTTTTCATCTTTGTACATAATTATTGCTTTCTTTAATGCATAAGCACATTCTCTACCTTCATTTACAATTTTGAGTTAATCAGAGCTTTAATTTTCCTTTTTTGTTGATTTAACGTCCTTGCTTAACTTTTAGAAACCAGTGTATTAAAGCTTGCTTTATTTCATCGTGCAGTGTAATTATCTGGATAATGAACATTACTGGACAAGCTCGTTCTGGACTCACCGTAGAAATGCACTCATTTGCTTGGAAGAATAATTCGAGAACTAGAGCAGCTAGAAAGTCCAAATTTGGTATGTCGCTGTCTTTCATACAGGTATTTTAATAAATACATTTGTCATATATTTAAGTACACACAGATTAGAAAACATACTTAAAAGAATAAAATGGGTATTTAAAAAAAATATTTTCTTTTTTGCTTTTACTTGTATTTCAGTGGAAGAGAATCTGATGAGAGCAGCACATGGCTTTCAATACAAATTTAAATGCATTTTTTTATATTACTTTTCTTATATACATAATGTATAAGGAAAGTATTGTGACGGGTTCGAAAATTCGAATTCGAGTTTTCGACGGGAGACCACGTTTCAAGCATCCCTGATCACGAATCAATCATTTTTGAAGTGATGTCTGTGTGGGTGTGTGTGTCAGTGAGTCTGTGGAGACGATAACTGACGAACGAATGGACCGATTTGGTACAACCAATTTGGTACAAAAATCACAATCCGTAAACACTGGAAGCCTATTGTTTTTATACGTAATAGAATGTTCAGAACCCCCCTTAAATTTTTGAATGAAATTTTGAAAAAATCGTCAAAAAATTGAAACCACTAATAAAATTACGCAAATAGCCATTTCTTATGTAATTTTTCATTAGAAAACGATTGACATAAATTTTAGAGCGCTAACATGAACCGTTCTCGAGATATTGCACATTTTTCAAAAAAAATATCAAAAAGTCATATATAATAAAAAAAATATATTTCCTATTGAGAAACATGTTCACTTTTTTTATGTAATACCATGCGATAAATTGAGTGACATCATTCTCGTGGAACTAGCTCGTTCCATTCATGAAAAAAGATACTTTGAATAATAATTCAGTATTTGAAAGCCAATAGTCATTTATCTGCTCTAAGAATAACTTATTTCTTAGTGCTTAACGCTTGGCGAGATTTTGGTGACAAATTTGGCTGAATGTCGCCAACTTGGCGACTTTTTTTAAATGTTGCCAAATTAACGAAAATCTCGCCAATTGGATAAAAATGACGCTATATCAATGAAAATGACGACTAATTATCGAAAATTTAATATATTGGAAAGAATATTAGTATCTACTATAAGGAAAACCTATTTTTTTTACTGTAAAAGTAGTAAATTCATTACATTATATAAGGAAAGTCATGTGTTGCCCACATCCGATTTTTTTATTTCATGATGGATTAAATTGAGTTTAATTGCAGGAAATAACATGACTACAATTCTGATATTAGATCCGATTTACAGTTTTCATGCATGTTTGTTTCATTTGGCGAGTTATTGCACTTTAAAGTCTTCAGCTCTTCATAATTCGAAAAAAAAAAAAAACTAAAATGTCTGGAAAGACGATTCATCTGAGTCATGGTGGGAGCCTTATTCGCCGTGCTGTCAAAAATTACACGACGAACAAGTACTTAATAAATATATTTCATCAATTTTAGTCTTTTATTTTGCAATTTCACGATCTTTGCGGGCCATTTCTTAAAAAAAATAATCAGTTATATTTTTTCGAATCGTGCCAGAATCTAATGAGTATTAGAATTATTCTCAAGGGATGTTACTATAAAAATTTTTCAGAAATTTCATTTTCCGTTTTCTCAACTGCGATAAACGTCAACTGCGACAAATGTCTTTATTTCCCCAATTTTTAAATTTAAATATCTCGAGAATGCTCCATCTTAGAGTAATGGGGTTGTTCTTATTATTTTCGTCGTCAAAAATAAAATTACGTATAAAACATGCATTCAATTGATACATTTGCAGTATTTCATACTAAATCTTGATGATTTTTGCGGGCCATTTCGCAAAATAGGAAGATTTTCTTGTCTCGAATCGTGCCAAAATATAATCAGCAGCAGGGTGACCCACAAGTGACTTATCTACCAAATTTAGTGAATTTTTATCTATTAGTATTTTAGTTAGAGTGGATACATACAATTTTTAGAGCCATTTAGAAAAAAAAGGCAGGTTCTTTTATCCTGATTAGTACCGAAATCTGATCAGCATCAGGACAGTCCACAAATAACTTATCTATAAAATGCTATAAATTTTTGTCAATTAGTTTTTGAGTTAGAAAGTAAAAATCAAATTACTAAGTTAAGTAATCGATTCATGAATCAGTGAAGTATTACGAAAGTTTAACTTTGTTAGATATACGCGTGGAATATATATATATATATATATATATATATATATATATATATATATATATATATATATATATATATATATATATATATATATATATATATATTGGTCTATTGCTCAGTATGATCAGCCAGCGTCACGCATTCCGACTTCCTTTTCAACACTTTACAACAAAGTTGAAAAGTGTTTATGACTTTGTTCATTCTGTCTGTCTGTCTGTCTGTCTGTCTGTCTGTCTGTCTGTCCGTTAGCACGATAACTGCCGTAAAAATGACTTAATCAAAATGAAATTTTAGTATGTTGTTCAGACGGTCTGTAGGACCTATGGGAATATAAATGAATAATATCACACAATTTGTTTTGGATTGAACCCGGGTTGAAAAAATGAAATACATTGAGCCCTATGGGACCTAATTTTTCTAACATTTTTTAAGCGGATTTAAAATTCACAAATTGATTCGAAAATTTTAGGTAATAGTCAAATTGTTCCATAAAATATATAAAAAAAAATTCAGCTAAATATATTCAGTAGTTTTTTAAATAAAAATTAAAATAATAATTACACATCTTATATGAAACGATCACGTGACCATGATATGAAACGATCACATGACCCACTTCAAAATGAGATATGGCATCCATCTTGTTTCAAATTCGTGATTTTTTAAAGTTCTTTTTAATTCATATTGAGTGTTATATCCATCCTAAAACTACTTTATTTCTGCTTAAATTCTGTGCATCTACATACTAAAACAACACAATGACAATATATTTGAGTTTAAATTCTCATTCAAATTTGATTATTTCTACAATTAAGCCTATTTTTCACCTATGTAAAATGTAAACAGCAAAATATGTAGAATGAGTTGTATTAGAATTACTGTATTTCTTTAACACAAAATAATTCAGTCCATGGAGTCTGCATGGCTGATATGAATGAAATATTAATTGATTTTATAAACAGAAGGACGATATTTTTCGATGAAGTTTTAAGCATAAAGTTTATGCATTGCAGCTCCATGGTCTTAATTCTTAAATAAAATAAATTATTATAGTATTGTGATGAATGAAATGGAGAAAGTTATGAATGAAATCCTGCTTTTATAGAGAGATCCAGGCGTGTTATTTTTTCTATGACGTCATTTGAATTAATTTCAGTTGTTTTCGATGAAGTTTTCAAATATAATAAATTATCGTAGTATTATGATAGATTTAAAAATAATACCGTGGAATGTATTGCATTTTAGAGATATTTAAACCACGCAATTTATATTTCAATGCCGTCTTTTGAATGAAGTTCATTTTTTTCAATGAAGGTTTAAGTTTTCAAATATAATAAATCAATGTAGTATCGTGATAAGTTTTAAAATATTACCGAGGAATGTATTGCATTTTCGACTTTTTTAAATAAAATTGCATTGAAGTTGGAAAGTGTTTCATAATCAATGCTTTAAGCATGATTGATCTTTCTTGTTTAATTTCAATGTAGTTTTAGAGATATTTTACTTTTTATGTACTTCTGAAGTGAACTTTTTTTTCGTATCGGCACGTCTGGTGATTTTTCTGTCTCGTACCGTAAAAATTATAGCATACACAAATATGAAATTTGGGACATTTATAGAGAAATAATGGGGTAATACGATGTAAGAAACTGTTTATCGATTTAAACTTTAGTTTGGCATAAAATAGCTTGCGAAGCGAGCTCATGATCAAAGAATTCAGTTTTGGGATTCCCTGGACTAAAAAAAAATCCTTGCTTTTCCCTCCTGCGGAAAATAGGCAGGGATAGAAAAAATATTTTTTAAAGTAGAATTTTTAAGAAAGATAGATATGAAGCGAGCTCTGCGAGGGCAGCGAGTAGGAGGCGAAGCCTCCCGAAGGGCTTGTACGAGCGGAGCGAGCTGGGGCAGAGCTCCCTAGTATATACATATATATAAAATATATATATAATATATATATATATATATATATATCTATATATATATATATATATATATATATATATATATATATATATATATATATATATATATATATATATAGGGAATCCTATTTCCTTCTTTCCCTATATATATATATATATATAGGGAAACAAGGAAATCTATAAAACGGGCATGACCATATGTCTTGCATAAAATGGTAGAGGAGGATTGCGATTCCTTTTTCCCGCTTAAAGCAGCTTTTACTGCCCGGGCAAACGCTCACGCCACCAATGCAATACAATGGTCAGTCTCCCAAATGTGCCGAGGTAAAAGCACCTCTTTAACAGGAAAAAGCAAGATTAACGACCAGGAGCAATGGAGACAAGAATATTCAAGGCATCCATTACACTGTTCTAGTAAGATTTTACGCGCATGCGTGTTTTGATAACAGTAACGCATATCAATCCAATTCCCCCAATCTCACCATTGATTGGATCAATGTCCGTTCGATCTTTAAAATAAGAATTATAGTAACTTTTCAAAAAATACCTGGGATAATGTTTTTTTACTGCTTCTTTTACATTTTTTTGTTTGCAATTAATGCAATCCCTCTTGAATGTGTTATAGGCATGGTTTCTCTTGAAATGTCCGATTAATTTCAAGAGAAATCTTTTTTGGCAGAAACGTTCCTCTGACATTGCGTAGATATCACCAAATATCGGTCTTCTCGAGCGGTTGTTACCTTTAACCAACCTGGTACTGGTCGTCGAATGACATCTCCAGTGGCTTGGAACCTATATAACTTTTGGACATGAGTATATATATATATATATATATATATAAAGTATAAATAGCATGGAAAAAATTGGAAAAAAGAAGGAAGGCTTAGCGAGAAGCTTACTTAATGCGGGAAGGGGTTGTGACCTTACACCCCAGTTGTCAACATGCATGTCATAATTGCCGCGGCATTGCACTCCTGGACGCCAGCCCTGTCTGAAGCCAACCTCCGAAGTGACAATAACAATCATCACAAGACCGTTGAAAACGAAAAGTCCAATCGTTAGGTGTAGTCCATTACTGGATGGCGTACTAGTCCTTCAGACTACTATGACCTTTATATATCTGCGTGTTATTGTTCTGTGGTCCTGTTATTCATAGTATGCGAACCTGCATCGACAAAATTGAGATAACATTGATTTTAACTTTGAGCAATATTGAATATAATAGTATTTGCATTTACCTGCAAATACTATTATATTCAAACCTTAAAATAAAAATATGAAAATGTTATGCTATATCGGAAAGTTAACATACCCCATCAAGAAATTAATAATAGGAGCAAAGCCTTATATCAAACAGGAAAGATCAATCATGCTTAGAGCATTGATTATGAAACACTTTCCAACTTCAATGCAATTTTATTTTAAAAATTCGAAAATGCAATACATTCCTCGGTAATATTTTAAAACTTATCACAACACTACATTGATTTATTATATTTGAAAACTTAAACCTTCATTGAAAAAAATGAACTTCATTCAAATGACGGCATTGAAATATAAATTGCCTGGTTTAAATATCTCTAAAATGCAATACATTCCACGGTAATATATTTAAAACTATCATAATACTACGATAACTTATTATATTTGAAAACTTCATCGAAAACAACTGAAATAAATTCAAATGACGTCATAGAAAAAATAACACGCCTTGATCTCTCTATAAAAACAGCATTTCATTCATAACTTTCTCCATTTCATTCATCACAATACTATAATAATTTATTTTATTTAAAAATTATGACCATGGAGCTACAATTCATAAACTTTATGCTTAAAACTTCATCGAAAAAAATCGTCCTTCTGTTTATAAAATCAATTAATATTTCATTCATATCAGCCATGCAGATTCCATGGACTGAATTATTTTGTGTTAAAGAAATACAGTAATTCTTATACAACTCATTCTACATATTTTGCTGTTTACATTTTACATAGGTGAAAAATAGGCTTAGTTGTAGAAATAATCAAATTTGAATGAGAATTTAAACTCAAATATATTGTCATTGTGTTGTTTTAGTATGTAGATGCACATAATTTAAGCAAACATAAAGTAGTTTTAGGACGGATACAGCACTCAATATAAATTAAAAAGAACTTTAAAAAATCACGATTTTGAAGCAAGATGGATGCCATATATCATTTTGAAGTGGATCATGTGATCGTTTCATATCATGGTCACGTGATCGTTTCATATAAGATGTGTAATTATTATTTTAATTTTTATTTTAAAAACTACTGAATATATTTCGCTGAATTTTTTTTATATATTTTATGGAACAATTTGACTATTACCTAAAATTTTCGAAGCAATTTCTGAATTTTAAATCCGCTTAAAAAATGCTTGAAAAATTAGGTACCATAGGGCTCAATGTATTTCATTTTTTCAACCCTGGTTCAATCCAAAACTAATTGGGTGATACTATTCATTTATATTCCCATAGGTCCTACAGACAGTCTGAAGAACATACTAAAATTTCATTTTGATTAAGTCATTTTTACGGCAGTTATCGTGCTAACGGACATACAGACAGACAGACAGAATGAACAAAGTCATAAACACTTTTCAACTTTCTTGTAAAGTGTTAAAAACAGGTATTAAATACACTAGCAGAATTAAGTACCCATACTTAATTCTGCTAGTGTATTAATATTCCTAAATTGCATAAGTGTCCTACTAGTTTCAGACCTGTTACAGTTGGTTATAATACTTATCTTACCAAAGCTAATTCAATTCTACTCAAACTTTTAAAACCTCTGTTGCATCAAATTAATAATAAAGGTAGTTACATCATCAAGAGCAGTCAAGAAGTTATAAAGTCTTTAAAATATAAAAAAAATCAATTATACTTTAAAACCTATGATTTTCAGGAACTCTTCGACAATATTGATCTTGAAGAACTATCTCACACCAAAAACCTTTTATATGGAGAATATGACTTGAAGAAAATAATAGAATTCATTAAATACAAGTCTTTGATATATTGTCATCAAAGAAAACTAGCTTTTTAATGGAATTTCTTTCTGTCAGCAAATTAAAGGCATCCGCATGGGAAGGGGGGTGCTCATCTATACTTGCAGATTTGTACCTCAACTATTATGAAAGCCAATCACATCTTAATAATGAAATCATATACCTACGTTATGTGGATGATTTGATAGTTGGATATGAAGATGAGAATTAGAGAATGAACTCTGATTTCTACCCACCAAACTTAATCTTGAAAGAAAATCCAACTACACTTCACAATGTAGTGGAAATTTTAGATTTAAGCATCGATTTCAGTAAAATACCTGTAAATTTTACTATCTATGATAAAAGAAAAAGTTTTAATATACCTATCACCGGTCTAATAAATTGGAATTCCAATTTTCACTTGAATATCTTTAGGAATGTATTCTTGGGGGGATCGGCTAGAATACAGAGAATTATCAACAATGAAGACTTCCGTATTGATTTTGATAGGGCACAACCCCTTACCGCCATTAAGTAAGCTTCTCGCTAAGCCTTTCTTCCTTTTTCCAATTTTTTACATGCTATTTTTACTTTTTATATTTATATCGTGTATAGTATTTGTAGCTGCTTTGAGCATAAATGCTATAACACTTCAATATCTTTAATAATTTCCACTTTCTATCTTATATATATATATATATATATATATATATATATATATATATATATATATATATAAGAGTATATGGGTCTGCAGGGAAAGTCATCTGCTGCCCATATCAGGTTTTTACTTTTATTGTAATACATGGTAATGTATAGGAAAAGCATTGGAATCATACCGAAAATCACAACTCGGGTTTTTGACGGATCTACACGTTTTGGGACTTCTAGATAACGAAAAAACCATTTAAAGAGTGACGTCTGTGTGTGTGTCTGCCCAATGTGTGTATCCACTCTAACTTAAAAACTAATTCACCAAATTTCATAAAATTTGGAATGTAAGTCACTTAAGTGTTCTTGAACCTGATTAGTTTTGCACATGATTCGGGATAATTGAACACGCCTTTCTTGAGAAATGGCCCGCAAAATTTGCCTGTATCCCACTCTAGCTGAAAAACTACTTGATCAAATTTTACATAATTTGGTAAATAAGTAACTTATGGATTACCCTGGTTCTGATTAGAGTTTGGTACGATTCGGAAAAAATAACCTGCCTTTTTTGTGAAATGGTAAGCAAAAATCTCCAAAATCTAAAACAAAAAACTTCGTGTGCACAAATATCTCAATTAAATTCTTGTTTGATACGTAATTTTTAAAGAGAAAAACCAACTCCATTACAGTAGGACTAGCCGTTCTTGCGATGTTTTAGTTTTCGCATTTTCGCTACGCCACCTTTGAAAATACGCCCAATTGCCAATGAAAATGAAAATTGAATTAAAATTTCAAATACAGTTTCATTTAAAAAATAATGATGCTTGTAACTTTGTATCATTAAACTCAATGAATTATTAAATAAATAACAGAGCATGAATTTGGGTCTGCAGAGAAAGTCATGCATTGCCCACATCAGAATTTTACATTCCCTGCAATACATGGTAATATATAGGGAAAGTATTGGGATCATGCAGAATCCTGCAACTCGAGTTTTCTACGGATCTATACCGCAGGAACACGAATATCTATTTTTTTGCGTGACGTCTGTGTGTGTGACTGTGGGTCCATGTACCTGTGTGTGTGTGTGTGTGTGTATGTGTGTGTCTGTGTAGATATTGTACCCACTCTAACTTAAAAACTAATGGACCGAATTTCATAAAATTTAGTAGGTAAGTGAGCGACTCTTGTGCTGATTAGATTTCGGTACAATATGGGATAAAAAGAACATCCTTCCTTTACAAAATGGCCCGAAAAAATCCATAAATCTAAACATAAAAGACTAGCCAAGCTCAAATGTATATCTTAAATGCTTATTTTATGCGTAAATTTTGACGATGAAGAGAGTAAGACCAACTCCATTACCCTAGAACTGACCGTTCTCGAGATATTTTAGTTTTTTTTTTCATTTCCACTAAGCCACCTTTGAAATTAAGTACAGTTACCATATGAAAACAAAAATCGAATTAAAAGTGAAAATTCAGTGCAATTTAAAATAATTATGGCTGTTTATTTGTGCAATTAAAATCAATTTAATGAAATATTGAAGACATAGAGAGAACGTGAATATGAGTCTGCAGCCAAAGTCATGTGCTGCCCACATCAGATTTTTACTTTACCTTCAATACATGGTAATGTACAGGGAAAGTAATGGAATCATGTCGAAAATAAGCAACTTGAGTCTTCAACGGATCTGCATGTTTTGAGACCTCAAGAATACGAAAAATCTATTTTTAGCGTGACATTTGTGTGTCTGTCTGTACAGATTCTGCATCCATTCTAACTCAAAAATTAAATTACCGAATTTCATAAAAGTTTATATGTAAGTCGCTTGTGGGTGACTATGCTGCTGATTAGATTTTGGTAAGATTAGGGATAAAATAACCTGCTTTTCTTTTGCGAAATGGCTGATTAAAAATGCCTGTATCCAATCTAGCTAAAAGCTAATAGATTGAATTTTACAAAATTTGGTGGATAAGTCACTTGGGAGTTATACTGGTGCTGATTGGATTTTGGTACGATTCGGGGAAAATGAACCTGCCTTTTTTGCGAAATGGCCCGCAAAAATCGTAAAAATCTAATCTAAGACCATGTATGCTGAAATATATCAAGTACATGCTTGTTTTAAACGTAATTTTTAACGAAGAAATAAATGAATAAGACCAACCCCATTACTTTAGAGCCGTTCTCGAGATATTTAAGTTATTTTTTTTTGCGTTTTTGCTACGTCGGTCCATTTACCAAATTTATTCGACAGCTGAATAAAATGTGTAAATTCAATGCAATTTCAATTAATTATGCTTGTTATTTAGTGCAATTAAACTTTATTTAATGAATTATTAATGAAATAAAGAGAAAATGAATCTATACAGAGAAAGTCATGTGCTGCTCGTATCCGATTTTTACTGTCCTTGCGATACATGGTAATGTATAGGGAAAATATTGGAATCGTGACAAAATCGAAACTCGAGATTTGGACGGAACTACACGTTTAGGGACCTACAGATTATGAAAAACTTTTTTTTAGCGTGACGTCTGTCTGTCTCTATTTATGTGTGTGTGTGTGTGTGTATGTGTGTTGTTGTTGAGACCCTGATTGTCCGACCTACCAGAAAGATGTAAGATAACTGTTTGGACGCCCGGGAAGAGCCACCCAATTTAGACCGGAACCCAGTGGGGGATGCATCCACAGGGACCATATCCTCCTTTCCCTATCACCAACCTCTCGGAAGGACTTACGGACCCACATGTTTAACGTGATTGTACTCCGCGTGAACACGCTTGAAGCTATGGCAGCGGAGGGAATCGAGCCCTGGGCTACCGAGTGCACTTCCCGTGCGCTAATCACTGAGCTACCCCGCCTTATGTGTCTGTGCGTGTGTGTCTGTGTAATATATCTATCCCCTCTAACTCAAAAACTAATTGACCGAAATTCATAAAATTTGGTAGTGAGTCTGGTGCTGATTATATTTTGGTACGATTCAGGATAAAAGAACCCGTTTTTTTTGTGACATGGCCTGTTAAAATCTCATGTATCTATTCTAGCTAAAAATCATATTGGACCAAATTTGACATGTGGTAGATAAGTCGCTTGCGAGGTAAACTGGTGTTGATTAAATTATAAGAAGAATCTGCCTTTCTTTACGAAATGGCCCGCCAAAATTCCCAAAATCTAAATTGAAAGACTACATATGCTCAAATGTATCAATTAAACGCTTCTTTTACGTAATTTCTGACGTGGAGAAGAATAAGACCAACCCCATTAATCTAAGTCTACCCGGTACTTTAGTATTTTCAAAGTCTTGTTACGCCGGCTTTGAAAAAATGTCCGGTTGCCAAATAATAATAAAAATTGAGTTGAATTAAAACCACAAATTCAGTGTTATTTTATGCAATTGAACCCTATTTAATGAATTATTAATAAAATAACGAGAAAATGAATTTGATTATGTAGTGAAAGTCATGTGCTGCCCACATCAGATATTTTCTCCTTTTAATGCCCTACAGAAAATACGCACGATTAATAAATCCATCATATGGACGGTGTTTACTTACACCATGTATTCTATCCAGCAGTTCCCAAAATAATGCAGCTAGTTCTATTATGAGGAATATTGGAGTGGTACATGAAATGGATATACAACTGTGTTAAAAAAAATGCCTGCAGCACGTGGTTTTCCCTACTGACTCAAATTTATTTTCTCATCATTTCTTTAATAAACCACATTAAATTGAGTTTAATTGCACAAAATAACACGCACAATTACTTAAAATTACGCGGAATTTGCAATTTTATATCTATTTTCGTTGTCATTTGTTGCTGGACGTATGTTCAAAATCAGAGTGGCGAAAATGCGAAAAAACGAAAATACCCCGAGAACGGTTAGTCTGGGAGTAATGGGGTTAGTGCTATTCTTTTCAGCGCGAAACATTACGTGTAACACAAGCAGTTATTTAATACATTTCAGAATATAGTCTTTTATTTTAGATTTTGACGATTTTTGAGGGCCATTTCTCAAAGGCAGGTTCTGTTTTTCCGAATCATACCAAAATTTAATCCCACAATAGATTTATCTACTAAATTTTGTGAGATTTTCGTAATTAGTTCGAGAGTGAATACATACGACTTTTGAGAGCCATTTTGCAAAAAAATGTCAGGTTCTTTTAACCCGAACGTAGCAAAATCTAATTAGCACCAGGGTCGCCTATAAGTGACTTATCTATTTTATGAAATTTGGTCAATTAATGTTTGAGTTAGAGTGGATACATACATTGCACAGGCACATACACACACATACAAGCGTCATGCTAAAAATAGTTTTTCGTGTTCTATTTGCGAATGTACTTACGACATAGCCATGCATTGCAGGGAAAGTAATATCATAATTTGGAGCATTCTTTAGCTCATATCTATAACGCTCGTCTATCATGCTATTGTCCGTAAAATAACCGAACCCCTCTACTTACGCTGCATTTATACAAAATCAAAATCATAACTGTTAAACTCTTGAGTTTCCGTTGAAACTAATACACCCACTTCCATATACCTTACAGTGTATTCACCCGCACCCAGCAATTAAGAATAATTTTAGCATATCTTTATAATAAGCGCTTAATGACTAAGTCCTTCCTGTATTACGATGATGAAGGAGATATCAGAGTGACATGTTAGAAACATAACAATACTTCGAAATATGTACTTTATAATAAACGATCTTCTCCAAAATATCACCTGGGGTATAATTTTGATCGTTAGTTCCAGTTTATAACTAAACTCTGTTGAGGGCTAAAGAATTAGTACTTGTCTTCATCCTACCCTCTTCACACGGTGTCACAGAGGGCGTATGACAAGAATTTTGGCAATATAATTAACTGTCAGCTAAACATTCTATCAACCGTGTTATTTAAAGTTATGAAAACTTGATATTAAAGGGGATGGAGTTTTCGTACTTGAATCTTCAGATTGCAGTTCTATACTTTTCTTGATACTCAGAAACTTGGCTGCTTCAATCGATACATTGCAAGACTGTGTGATCTTGAGTAAGAACTGAATATCCACGTTTTAATATTTTGAATTTCATTATCATCGTGAATTGTCAAAATCGTTTCAGCCTGTTCCTAATTAATAGGTCAGAACGTTGAAGACTGGATATCTTTGGAAATATATTGTAATGAACCTTGTTGCCCCAACCTGGAATCAAACCTTGAGTCATCAAACTGACTAGTCGACGCTCTTCCGTTGAGCTACTGAAATGAAATTGCAAGATCTTAATTGTCGGAGTAAATTCTGCATTCTACGCTCTCTAATGTCAGATTGGCGTGCAACTAACAATCTGACTGGCCACCTCCTGCTATTTTTACCTGAGGTCAACCTTCTTATGCTATTTTTATCTAGGTTAGATTCCTGCGTGGTCGTCATCCTCTCGATTTGAAATCGGAGTTCAATATCCCAGAGTCGATTGAATCCATGCTAGTCGTACTAGAGTCAGTTACAAGACCTCCAACATATTTGCACTAACCTACAGGGTTGATTTGTTTGGAAAAAAACCTTGCTGCCTCAAACGAAAATCGAATCCTGGATCTTCGAACTGACCAGCCGACGCTCTACCTTTGAGCTACTGAAACGAAGTTGCAAGCTTTTATTGTCGAAGCGGACTCTGCAATATCTTCAAGCTTTTACTATTAGGAAGGACTAGCTTTATGTTAATTTCTTCAGCAGCAACACATATATTTTTCCAGGGATAGCTAATATGTTTTATCTATAATAAATAAATACAGTGTTTTTTTTATTTGTCTGTCTGTTCTTGTCGTTAGGGGAGAATCTCAGAAATAAATACGCATGGAATTTGGTACAAAGATACTTTGACTTCCGAGAGAAAAAACCTCCGTCGAGATATTTTCAAAATTCAAAATAGTTTTTTTATTTCATGTTGAAGCGCCACTTTAACTGATTTTCTGACAGATCAGTTCCTTAGGGATAAAAATGTCATTGCAGAGTTTTAATCTTAACACCATCATAAAAATAAAAAATCTGATGTGGACAACACATGACTTTCCTTATATAATGCAATGAATTTACTGCATTTACAGTAAAAAAATAGGTTTTTCTTATAGTTGATACTTATATTCTTTCCAAGATATTGAATTTTCGTCAATCACTCGTCCTTTTCATTGATATAGCGTCATTTTAATCCATTTGGCGAGATTATCGTTAATTTGACAACATTTCAAAAAGTCGCCAAGTTTGCGACATTCAGCCAAATTCGTCGCCAGAATCTCGCCAAGCTTTACTGACGGAGAAAAAAGTTATTTTTATAGCAGATAAATGACTATTGGCGTGTCTTTTAGTATCTTTTCGTATCATTTCTCATGAATGGAACGAGCTAGATCCACGAGAATGATGTCACCCAATTTATCGCTTGGTATTACATATGAAAAGTGAACATGTTTCTCAATAGGAAATGCATTTTTTTTTATTTTATATGACTTTTTGATAATTTTCTTGAAAAATGTACAGTATCTCCAGAACGGTTCTTGTTAGCGTTCTAAAATTGATGTTAATCGTTTTCTAATTGAAAATTACATAAGAAATATCTATTTGCGTAACTTTATTAGCGGTTTTGATTTTTTGACGATTTTTTCAAAATTTCACTCGAAAATTTAAGGGGGTTCTGAACATTTGATTACGTTTAAAAACAAAAGGCTTCCAGTGTTTACGGATTGTGATTTTTGTACCAAATTTCGTTTGAATCGGTTCATTCGTTCGTCAGTTAGCGTTTCCACAGGCTCACCCACCCACCCACCCACCCAGACATCACTTCAAAAATGTTTGATTCTTGATCAGGGATGCTTGAAACGTGCTCTCCCGTCGAAAACTTGAATTCGAATTTTCGACCCTGTCACAACAGTTTCCTTATACATTATGTATATAAGGAAAGTAAAAAGGCTCTTTCAAAATAGCTGTAAACCGAATCAGTGCTATCAATAGAGGGATTTCCATTCATTTTTAAAAGTATATACTATTCGTGTTTTGAAGACGTAATCGATTTTCAAATTTCAATATTGAAATATTGATTGAATATCCTATCTTTAAAATGTAACAGGAGCTAAATTCAATACTATACACTGATCCAAAACAAATAGTTTCTTCCTGTGGTCTTCTGTTCATTTATCATGATGTTCATAAGTTATTCATATATTGCTAATTTTCAAAGAACTACAGTATTCCCCGTAAAATCGAGATCGAAAATTCCCTAAGTAATCTAAAATTACAAGGCACACAATTTCCTTTTGATCTAAACTAAATAAGCGTATGTTTGAAGAGGAAATTTAAAACTGTACCTCAGATGGTTTTGCAAATTTATTCATTCTTAGTGTCTGTATCTTAAATTGGAAACACAAATTTATTCGGTTTCCTTTTCAAAATGGTAATTTAGTACACGTATAAGGTTTATTTTCATTAAATGAGGAAACTAAAAAGATTGAATATTTAAATAATTCAAAATGATAGTAGGAACATATAAAATAATGTTTAAATATCTATATAACTTTAACAATTTCGTGCAAAATGCCTTCTGTCGATAACGTCTGGCTGAAACAACACTTTTCTGGACTATTAATAAGTATAGAATGTGACTTTGCACAAAATCAATAATAAACTAGATCACAAAATAAAAATAAAATATCAAAATTCTGTGTAAAATTAAAAAATAACAACAATGAATCTTCAATTGATAACCATTTCCAGTGGGCTAGTCACCGTTTTTTTTTTTTCTTATTTCCATTATTCAATGTATTCTTCCGTTTCCAATTTGGATTTCTATAAAAAGCTTTTCGTATTAAAAAATCCAGTTATCTACTTAAATATTTCAAAATAACACCCTGTTTTACCTAGGTATGGCATAACCACGTCTAATTATTTCTTTCTCCGTTTCGCTTTTTCTGCGCCACGCTTTGAGTTCATATGATCTGCATTACTTTTATTTTTCTTGGTTTCCTTCTTAATTTCATATTCTCTGCATCTCTTTTTATCCTTCATCACTTCTTTTCCGGTAGAGTCAATATATTGGGTTCTGTCGTACATTTTAACATGGTCTATCTCACATTTGGATGTTCGGTCTGACGATAGTGTGTCTTTCAGGACTTCCTTTCTTAGTGTGTGTGTGAATGAAACTTTAGAAGGTGGTTTCTATTTGCACTACATGAATATATCAATGCTGCCACATAGCAGAAATAATATAAAATATATAATATCTCCATTAATATAAAATATCTCCAAGGGGGGGGGGACTTCGTCTCTCAAGATGTACACCTGATAGAAACACTGCTGACGAAGTATGTCCAAAGCTTCCGAAGTGCACATCTGCTTACTAATACCTATTTGCTCAGCATTTCACGTCATGCTCTTCTTAATTATACGTAGGTAATAAATTTTATCAAAAATTAAATATTACCCTCCCTGAAATGCATTTATATGTAAAAAGGTATCCGGATTAGGATATTTATATATATATACATATATATATACTCATGTCCAAATATTAAGCATGGTTTATGTTTATGTGAAAATTTCAGGAAATCTACATCGGAATGGAGGGAAACGCGGTATGCGGGTGTAATAGGGTTATAGAAGAAGTAAACAATGCAAAACAGGGATAATAACGACTTTTATTAGTCAAAATAAACGGCTGCAAGAAAAAGGATCAAAATACGAGGATCGACCTCAATTAAACAGAATGATTAAAACAATGTGATGCTGCAGTTTAATACGGTGTGTGGGAACCTCGGGTAGCCACGCATGTTGCACAACGATTTCCCATACTTTCGATGTGGGTTTAGATGAGTTGTGTGCTCATAGAGTTCCTAAAGTCATGGAGAGTAGTTTTTAATCGCGGAACGGAGCTTGGTGAACAGTGGAGAGCTGCAAGATGTCCCCGAACATATCCAACGCATGCTCTATTGAATTCAGATTAGCAGAATGGGCAGGTCATTGCATGTACTGGATATCTTCAGTTTGAAAGAAGTTGTCGCATGGTGAATCAATGTCGCACGGTGAAGAGTCACGTCATTATCGATGAATATGAAATTAGGACCAAGAGCACCTTGAAACATTCGAACGGTAGGCTCGAAGACTTCGTCTCTGTACCTTTGACTGGTAACCGACCCAGTGTCAAAGATGTGGAGATTTGTGCGGGCGTCTATCATGATGCCTACACATACCATGACTTCCCCAAACGGAAAATGATATCTTTCCGGGATGTTTCCCGGGCAAAAATTCATTGCACGTTCTATACAGATCGTGGTACGACGGGAATCAGTTTGCAGACTAAACCTGGACTTGTCACTGAGACATGACATTGCCTCACACTGCTGTCCACTCCACTGCCGATATTCTAAACTCCTCTGTAAATGTACGCGTTTCTGTGCTGACGCCAGAGGAGTGCAAACTGCTGGGCGTCTGGTATAGAGACCAACATGTCAGAGTCTCCTGTAAGCTGTTTGTCTCGAAACAGTGACTCCTGTGAAGGCTGTCAAGGCTGTACGGTGGTGCCACCTAGGGCTAAAAAAGGGAAGTAGAATATAATATAATAGTGATTTACAAAAATTATGAAAAATCGCAGTGCAGAAAAAGAATGAGGCAAGGATGCATTTTTATCTTTTAATCATTGACAGTAGCGCCTCCAGAAAAATTTTTGGTGTGTGTGTGTGTGTGTGCGGTGGGGGGGGGGGGGGTAATTATTATATTTTTCCATTTCTCGAAATATAACTTTATAATTCAATGAATTTGCTGGATTCCCGTGATGATTCCTTCCATCCTTGGCTACACCATTGATTACTGACAACATTAGTTATTTTACATGAAATCAGTGATATTTAAATTATGACATCAAATTTGAAGTTTTCACAGTTATACAATAAAATACTGTTTCTAAAGTTTAATTAATCATATACAGTAGCTTATATATTACCTTAGTACAAAATATTTTTTTTTGCACAATTTCTTTCTGTGAGAAAATGCCTTTAAAAAGTGCCGTGTAACACCAATTGTTTATACAAGATGAATTTGGCACTAAGGATTAAAATAACATTACCAAACAGATAAATGCCTCTAATCCCTCTCAATTAACTACCAAATTTACTGTGCAGAGTTTCAAATCATAAAAAAATCACAATTCTGGAAGACACTTATCTTCCAAATATCCAGGCTTTAAAATAGGGTCTTGGAAAACTATTTTTTAATAAACAAAATTAAGAGTTTTCTATAAACTTTCAAAGAATATCGATACTTTTAAAAGCCATTACGCCACCTGTTGTCTGACGAAGATATTTTTAAACTGAATAAGGATTTATTAATATCCAAGAACAAGTGATACATTGATAATGCATTAACGTATTCATTAAAGTTTGTTTTTTTTGCTGAGTGCAGACAAAGTGTTCCCACATCCATCATACGAAAATCAATAGGGGATTCTCGAAGTGTCATATTATTTAGAAATTATACTTTTTATCAATCCATATCATACTCACATTAAGCCCAAATAGATTTGGAGATGCGTAGCTTGTAAGAATTTTGTTGATGTCTTTGAAATTGGATATGCTTTGAATTTAGGTTTTAGTACTTATTTAAGTATGGAATTAGGAAGTATTTGTGACATGAGTTAAAGAAACATTAGTAGTATGAGTCCCCACTTGACTTTCTAGTGTATTTATAGTTTTTCCATATTTATTCGGTCATTTGTCACGCAATCAGTGGGAAACAAATAAAATAAAATAAAAACGTAGTTTTTAAATACTCCCTGTATACTATTTGTATGTAACTTAAATATATAAAAATGTATTTACTAAATATATGTAAGATATATGTATAAAAGACAACGATATACTAAATAAAACATTTTTGCTTTATTTTAACACATTTTGCTTTATTTTAATTACATTTAATTCACTTTTAATTCAATTTTCGTTCTCATTGGATAACTGGACTTCTTTTCAAAGGTGGCGTAGTGAAAATACGAAAAAACTAAAATATCTCGAGAACGGCTAGCCCTAGTGTAATGGGGTTGATCTTATTTTTTCCTTCGTTAAAATTTACGTATTAAACAAGCATTTTATGAATATATTTGAGCTTACGTAGGTTTTCATTTTAGATTTGGCGATTTTTGCGGGCCATTTTGCAAAAAAAGGCAGGTTATTTTCTTTCGAATCATACCAAAATCTAATCAGAACCAGGGTGTCCCACAAGTAATTTATCTACCAAATTTTGTGGAATTCAGTCCGTTAGTTTTTCATCTAGAGTGGATACAAGCTTTTGCGGGACATTTCGCAAAAAGAGGCAGGTTCTTTTATCCCGAATCGTACTCAAAATTAATCAGCACCAGATTCGCCCACAAGTGACATACCTACCAAATTTTGTGAAATTCGGTTAATTACTTTTTTAGTTAGAGTGGATACAAAATATGCACAGACAGACACACAGACAGACAGACACACAGACAGACAGACACACATACAGACAGACACACAGACAGACACATAGACACACACACAGTCGTCACGCTAAAAATTGTTTTTTCGTATTCTTGAGGTGTCGAAACGTGTAGATCCGTCGAAAACTCGAGATGCGATTTTCGGTATGATTCCAATACTTTCCCTATACATTACCATGTATTGCAGGGAAAGTAGAAATCTGATGTGGGCAGCACATAACTTTCTCTGTAGACTGATGTACACATTCTCTTATTTTAATTAAATTTAACTCACTATTAATTCAATTTTCGTTCTCATTTGGTAACTGGACTCATTTTCAAAGGTGGCGTAGAGAAAAAAACAAAAACAAAAATATCTCGAGAACGGCTAGTCCTAGTTTAATGGGATTGGTCTCATTCTTTTCTTCGTTAAAAATTACTTATACAACAAGCATTTAATGGATATATTTCAGCATACGTAGTTTTTATTTTAGATTTTGTCGATTTTTGCGGGCCATTTTGCAAAAAAATGCAGGTTATTTTTTTCCGAATCTTACCAAAATCTAATCAGCACCAGGGTGTCCCACATGTGATTTATCTATTAAATTTTGTAAAATTCAGTCCGTTAGTTTTTCATCTAGAGTGTATACAAGCTTTTGCGGGTCATTTCGCAAAAAAGGCAGGTTCTTTTATCCCGAATCGTACTCAAAATTAATCAGCACCAGATCGGTCTACAAGTGATATATCTACCAAATTTTATGAAAATCGGTCAATTAGTTTTTTAGTTAGAGTGGATACAAAATCTGCACAGGCAGACAGACACACAGAAACACAGACACACACACAGACGTCACGCTAAAAATAGTTTCTTCGTATTCTAGAGGTCTCGAAACGTGTAGATCCGTCAAAAACTCGAGTTGTGATTTTCGGCATGATTCCAATACTTTCCCTATACATTACCATGTATTGCAGGGAAAGTAAAAATATGCATACCAGTGAGTACTGATGACATACTAAATTTGGACTTTGTATTCCCTCCGGTTTTTCCGAGTAATTTTCAAAAGGTGGTTGTATTCTTATGGAGGACTCAAGACGGACTAGCCCGTTTAGCATTAAAATCAGCAGCGTTAAAATATACTATCACAACAATATGTAAAATTTGAAACTTCTATCTGCTCTAGTTCTTGAATCCTTCCCCAAGTATGAGTACATTTCTATTTTAGGCCCAAGACGTGCTAGCTGGATAAAGATAAAACTAAAGAATGGAATTATACCACAAAAGATAACAACATACTAAATTTGGTGTTTCTAGCTGCCCTGGTTTTTGACTTATTCCCCAAAAAAGAGTATATTGATAAGGCTGGCCCAAGATGGGCTATACCGATGAGATTCAAAATAAAAAAAAATCTGCTGTGGGCAGCACATGACTTTTCAGCAGACTTATGTATATCCACGTTTTCGTTATTTTTATTAAATATAATTCACTTTAATTCAATTATCGTTCTCATTTGATAACTGGACTTATTTTTAAAGTGGAGTAAAGAAAATATGAAAACTTTAAATATCTCGAGAACGGCTTGCCCTAGTGTAATGGGGTTGGTTTTATTCTTTTCTTCGTTAAAAATCACTTATACAACAAGCGTGCAATGGATTTATTTGAGTATACGTAGTTTTTTATTTTAGATTTTGACGATTTTTGCAGGCCAAAAAGCAGATTATATTTTTCGGAAGTGTACCAAAATACAATCACCGCCAGAGTAGCCCACAAGCGACTTATCTACCGAATTTTGTGAAATTTGGCCCGGTCCTTTAGTTTTCAGCAAGATTGGATATAGGCTTTTGTGGACCATTTTGCAAAAAAATGCGGGTTCTTTTATACGGAATCGTACTCAAAACTAATCAGCACCAGATTCGCTTGCAAGTGACTTACCTACCAAAATTTATGAAATTCGGTCAAATAATTTTTTAGTTCGAGTGGATACAAAATCTGCACAGACACACAGACAGACAGACACACACACACACAGACGTCAAGTTAAAAATAGTTTTTTCATATTCTAGAGGTCTCGAAACACGTAGATCCATCGAAAACTCGAGTTGCGATTTTCGGCATGATTCCAATACTTTCTCTGTACATTACTTTCCCTGTACTGCAGGGAAAGTAAAAATCTGATGTGGGCAGCACATGATTTTCCCTGCAGACTTAAATGCATATTTTCTTTATTTCTTTAATAATTTGTTAGATTGAGTTTAATTGCACCAAATAACACCAAATTTGCATTTTTGATTCAATTTTTGTTTTTATTTGGTATATGGACATTTTTCCGATAGTAACAAAAATGCAAGAAATCTCAAATACTTGAGGACGGTTAGTTCTAAAGCATAATGGGGTGTACCATATTCTTGTCCTCGTCAAAAATTTGCTTATAAAACAATAATTTAATTGATACATTTCAGCATGAGTAGTCTTTTTTTTGTTTTAGATTTTGGGGATTTTTGCGGCCCATTTCGTAAAAAAAAGCAGGTTGTTCTTTTCCAAATTTACCAAAATGTAGTCAGCACTAGAGTATCCCACAAGTAACTTATCTACCAAATTTTGTGAAATTTGGTCAATTAGTATTTTAGCTAGGGCGAATACATCAAATTTTTGCGGGCCATTTCGCAAAAAAGGCTGGTTGTTCTTTTGCGAATCATACCAAAATCTAATCATCACCAGGGTAACTTACAAGTGACATATATACCAAATTTTGTAAAATTTGATCCATTAGTTTTTCAGCTGGAGTGGATAAAGTCAATTTTTGCAGGCCATTTAGCAAAAACGGCGAGTTGTTTTATTCCGAATCGTACCCAAAACTAATCAGCACCAGGGTCACACACAAGTGACTTACCTACCAAATATTATTAAATTCGGTCCATTAGTTTTTGAGTTAGATTGGATACATACATTGCACAGACACACAGACAGACAGACAGACACACAGATGTCACGCTAAAAATGGTTTTTCATGTTCGTGCAATGCGTAGTTTTCCATTTCAGATCTTGTCGATTTTTGCGGATCATTTCGAAAAAAAGACGGATATTTATTTTTTTTTTCGAATCATATTTTTATACATTACCATGTACTGCAGAGAAAGTCATATACTAATGTAATATATACAGTAAACTCCCGATTATCCGCGGGCGGATTATCCGCTTTGCGGATTATCCGCGCGGTCTTCCGCGATTTTTTTTTTTTTTTGCGACGATCATTTACGGAATGTAGAGAAATAAACACGCAACACGCCTTTCCTGATCAACAAATGCAAAATCTATTTTTAGAGCAACAATTGGATTGTTCCTGTTCCTTTCTACACCCCCCCCCCCAAAGTCATCGAAACCTGTACAATGGACAAATATGCCGTTTGTCAGGTTTCGGACCAGATTGAAGGTCGTGGCGAATTGGTCGAGGTCATTTTCCGTACCTCCCCATTCCTTTACGCTTGCCATTTCAAGTCAGAATTGATACTACATCACTTTAGTACGTTGCGGTCAATCTGTGTGCACGATCTGCTCGCGTCTGTTTAAACTTGTAATTTTAGCTATGAGCGAAAAGAGAAAAAAAGTTGTCTTATCCATCCAAGATAAGTTATAGTTGATAAAAAAAATTGAAAATGGTTCATCGAAAAAACAAATGATTTTGAAGTATGGCATTGGAGAGTCTACAGTTAGAGACATTATGAAGCAAAAAGATAAACTAATGCAATTTGCTTCCGCATCGGACAACTCATCGTCCATGAAGAAAAGGAAAACCATGAAAACCAGCACCTATGAAGAATTGGACGCGGCATTATTAAAATGGGTGAGTCAAGTAAGAAGTGAGAATACACCCATTTCAGGACCGATTATTGCTGCAAAAGCTAAGCAATTTTTCGAAAAGCTTGGAATGGAAGGGACTTTTGATGCGTCATCAGGCTGGTTAACTAGATTCAAACAGCGCCATGGGATTAGAGAAATCGGACTTCACGGTGACAAATTAAATTGCGATAATCAGGCAGCAGAGGACTTTAAAAATGATTTTCAGGAATTTTTAAAATCAAGAACTTTCGTATGAACAAGTATACAACGCTGACGAATCTGGACTGTATTGGAAATGTTTGCCGACGCGAACACTGGCGTTTGAAAGAGAGTGTCAAGCATCAGGACATAAAACCAGTAAGGAACGATTGACAATAATGTCTTGCAGCAATGTCACGGGAACACACAAACTAAGACTCGTAGTGATTGGGAAAGTAAAAAAACCTAGATCCTTTAAAGGTACAAGAGCTGAAAACCTTCCAGTTCATTACTTTAACCAAAAAAAAGCCTGGATGATTCAAGAAATATTTCAGGAATGGTTCGAAAAAAAATTCATTCCCCAAGTGAGAGAGCATCTCAAGTCTAAAAACCTACCTGAAAAAGCCATGTTGTTGCTTGACAACGCCTCGGCTCACCCAGGAGAAAGTGTTCTGAAATCAGAAGATGGAAATTTTTTCGTCAAGTTTTTGCCACCTAACGTCACGGCACTTATCCAGCCTATGGACCAGGGAGTTATTGCTTCTATGAAGAAACGGTATCGAACCAACTTATTGAAAAAACGGATTGAAGAGGGGGGCGATCTCCAGGGCTTCTGGAAGGACTACACGATTCTTGACAGCATTTATGACATAAACACTGCTTGGAATACGGTCAAGATAACGACTTTAGTAAAGTCCTGGAGAAAAATTTTGCCAAATGTGGAAAAAACGTTAGAGTCTCCACAGGAAGAAGAAGACGAGGAAGTTACTGCATCTGATTTGGCAAATTTAGCAAAATATGTTCCTGGAGGAAGTAATGTGGATGAAGATAGCATCGTTGAGTGGATCAATTGTGACGCAAACGATCCAGGCTTCGAACATCTTACCGATGAAGAAATCATAGCCGGAGAAAAAGGTGTGGTTTCGGCTGAGAACGATGAAGAAGATGAGGGAGAAGTGATGCAGAAGAAAATGAGCCATGATGAAGCGCTAACTCACATTGATGGAATCATTAAATACATAGAGGAGCAGGACGATTCATTACTTTGCGACAAGATGCTGTTAAAAAAACTTCAATCGCAAATAAAGAAGAGGAGCATCGAAACGAAAAAACAAAAACAATTAACCGACTTTTTTGTAAAAACTTAAGGATACCGTTTATGAAGTCACAACTATATGTGTGTAAGTATGTGCTACTATATTATGATTCTTAAAAATGGTTTAAATGCATTTGTGTGTGGATTTTTGTACTTTTCCAGCTATTTTGCGGATTATCCGCGAAATTCACTTATCCATGGTTATCGAGCCACCCTATTCCGCGGATAATCGGGAGTTTACTGTATATGTATATTTTTCGATTTGAATATATTTCATCATTTCTATTTCGTGAATAAAAAATATAGCAATTATGGTATATAAAACGAATTGGGTTTTATTTAAAAACTCTATTGTAATATTGCCCTTTGTAGCAACCAAAACGTGGCTGTAATGGCAGGCCATCTTGCTAGAGTTTCTAAAGAAAGTTCTGTACAGCTATGGATTTGGTACATTAAGGCTTGTAGCTCCATTTTAAGTAAATTTATTTCAGTGTTTAAAACGAATAAGTTTCCGTTTTAAAATATTTCAAAATTTCTAATTTGTAGCAGTGAAAATACGGAAAAAGTAGCTTTTTTAAAATCTAGAGACATGCTTTTCACTTTCCCTGCAATACATTGTACTGTATAGGGAAAGTATTGGAATCATGCAGAATGTCGCAACTTGAGTTTTCGACGGATCTATACGTTTCGAGACCTCTAGAATACGAAAAAACTATTTTTACCCTGACGTTTGTGTGTGTGTATGTCTGTCTGTGTGTCTGTGCGGATTTTGTATCCACTCTAACTAAAAACTATTTGACCGAATTTCACAAATTTTGGTAGGTAATTCACTTGTGAGCGAATCAGGTGCTGATTAGTTTTGGGTACGATTCGGGATAAAAGAACCCGACTTTTTTGCAAAATTGCCCGCAAAAGCCTGTATCCACTCTAGCTGGAAAACTATTGGACCAAATATCACAAAATTCGGTAGATAAGTCTTTTGTGGATTACACTGATGCTGATTAGATTTTGGTACGATTCTGAAAAAAATAACCGGCCTTTGTTTGCAAAACGGCCCGCAAAAATCGTCAAAATCTAAAATAAAACTCACATATGCTCAAATTTATCCATTAAATGCTTGTTTTATTCGAAATTTTTAACGATGAAAGGAATAAGACCAATCCCATTGCACTAGATCTAGTCGTTTGCGAGATATTTAAGAGTTTTCGTATTTCTCCATGCCACCTTTGAAAAAAATCTGATGTGGGCAGCACATTCCCTGCCGACTCAAATTCATTTTTTCTTTATTTCCTGAATAATTCGTTAAATTGAGTTTAATTGCACAAAATAACACTGAATTTGCATTTTGAATTCAATTTCTGTTTTTATTTGGTAATTGGACATTTTTTCAAATGTGGCATAACTAAATGCGAAAAATCTCAAATATCTGGAGAACGGTTAGTCCTAGAGGAATAGAGTTTTTCGTATTCTTTTCCACATCAAAATTTACGTATGAACAAGCATTTAATTGAGATATTTGAACATACGTAGCCTTTTTTTAGATTTTTGCAATTTTTGAGGGACATTTCGTAAAACCAGGCAGGTTGTTACTTTCCGAATAGTACCAAAATCTAATCAATTCCAGAGTACCCCCAAAATAACTTATCTACCAAATTTTGTGAAATTTGGTCAATTAGTATTTCAGATAGAGTGGATACATGAATTTTTTATGGGCCATTTCGCAAAAAAAGGCGGTTTTTGCTTTTACGAATCGTACCCAAAACTAATCAGCATACGTTTTTGAGTTAAAGTGGATACATTCATTGCACAGACACACAGGCGTCACGCTAAAATAGTTTTTTCGTATTCTAGAGGTCTCGAAACGTGTAGATTCGTCGAAAACTCGATTTCCGATTTTCAGCATGAGTCCAATACTTTCCCTATACATTTCCATGTATTGCAGGGAAAGTAATAAATCCAGTTACCCAATGAGAACGAAAATTGAATTAAAAGTGAATTAGATTTAATTAAAATAAAGATAACGTGGATATAAATCTCCAGAGAAAGTCATGTGCTGCCCATATCAGATTTTTCTAATTCAAATAATATTAACAAGCAGACGACGTGACTCGGTAAGATAATGCTCATATGGTTTGCCGACCAGAGGTTTTGCGGGCATTCTCTGTACAACTAGTTAACACTACCAAGTGTAACGTCATTCACTCTCTAATCTCTTCTCGATGGTTGTCTCTGATACTCTGTTGCCAACACCGAGAAACTGCCATATCGCTCCGATCAAGATGGCGACTGATACGTTTGTAGGACAAACCAGCTTTCTTTTGGCTTATGAAGTGAAAAAAAAAAAAATCCGACAATGGTCCGTAGCGCCGTCATGTACGTCTCAAAGGCGTTTCTTACACAACTTGCTGTATCAATCAGAAAATACAGTTTCAAGAGCTCTTTAGTGAGAACACAGGCCGTTTTAAATGTTACACTTGCGTCGTTCTCTTGAGCGTTTCATGTGTCTTACAGCATTATTGGCACTGGAAGTTTGCTCATTTGCATAACTCTTTAAACAATATTGCATGAGAATTTCGCAGCTGTAGCATAATTTATTAAGGGTGCATATACGTTTTTGCACCAGAGTGTATTTCAATTTTAAATCTTTGTTTTCTCGGACTCGTAAATGGTTATGCGAATGGTCATTTAAATACTCGGTAGGTATGTTTTATATGTAGTACGCAACGCGCTTAAACTTTCAATGACACTGATTGGCCAAAATTAAATGAGCTGTGATTGGTTAGTTAACTCCTAATACTTTGTGCTTTAAGGCTTATTTCGATCATAACAATGATTTTTAATTTAAACAATAGTTAAACTATAGTAAATTTTCAACAATACGTTGTAACGAGCTTTTTCTTAGCAACAATGCATATTTGAAGTTCTCTGTTGAAATAATTCATTTTCTTTTAATGATAAAAACTTTTATGATAAAACCTACCCGATAAAAAGATTTGCAATTAAAAAAAAGTGCGAAAAAGTCTTTTACAGTTGTAAGTTGTGCAAAAATATGGATATGTTACATCAAGTTCGGAAATTGGCCAGAAAATTACCCGGTCCGGAACAAATCGTCGTAAAAAGAGCCCTGAAGGAGTTGAACAAAAGTTATGAGGCAAAATATCTCATGTATCTTGATAAATATGAGGAGATATGGGCAGTGAAGAAAAGAGACACAGGGATGTATATGTCATTGAAGATAAAACGCAAGATTTGGTCAAAATCAGGAGAGCTGAACGAATGGTGGTTTTTGAGAAATGACAATGTCATGCGTATGATAGATCAGTTTCATACAGTAGGATTTGATATTTACGTAATGCCATATTATGATAAAACTCTGAACTGGTATTTCGTGTATCCGTCTTCCCTGAGAAAGAAAGGGTTTCATGTAACAAAAAAATGGATGGAAGACGTCCTCAAAGGTCTGTGCTACATACATGAAGAAAGACTTTGCTATCTGAATCTAACCCCAATCAATGTCCATATCTCAAAGTCCAAAGCAGTACTGGGCGATCTGTCGTACACAGATGCAGCATGTTGTCCAGTCAGGAAGTGAGTATCTTTAACTATGTATTGTATTTGTGTAAACTGGGCTGGATTACTCAATAGTTTATCTAAGGGGCCTCTGAGGGCATCATCAAAGTAGGGATGCCAAATGAAAGGGCAGGATAATGGTACCACATTTAAATATTTAAAAAATAAATAAACACATTTAAATTAACATATTTTCTTAATTATACAAATCTGGTATATTTAAACTAATATTAGCGCATATTCAAAATAATCGTTTGCAACAAGTGTCTTGCTGAGATTTTCCACACTTCCATAGATTTAGTCGGGCATCCTTTTTATTGGACATGACTGCCCAATGTATGCAAAAACATAAACTGATCCTTTAATCAATGACTTAATTGCGTTTCTTTTAGCTCATATAAATTACAAATGTAGTCATTAAGACATGTAAGAAACATGTTGAAATTCAGCCAATATTTTTCTTAAATTGAGTAAAAGTCAGGAGTGTGTTTGGACACCCTATTTTCCTGTGCTTGTGTCTTCAAGGAGTCCCAGACTTGTTTGTCAGTAGTGCCTTAATTTGCTTATTGGGGTATTTGGGGACCAAACTACAAGCTGCGTATCGGTAGCATTGTTTATCTCTATAGAACATAATTTTGCCTTGTTCAGTTCTTTTCCTTCATACATACAGGGTAATTCAAAACGATGGGGCAAAACTTTAAGGGGTGACAGGACACACCCAAACCAGTGTTTTCGTCTACAATCCATGATCGTAACTCACGCGGTTAAGCGCTAGAGGGCGCTGTCTAGCGCTCGTCGTCAGTTCTATCGTGGATTTTAGAAGGAATGGATTGTTTCTTAAATCAGGAGACGGCCGACTTGCATTTCATGTACAAGCTGCAGACGGGGGGAAGGGGGTGCGAAAGCCCAAATCCCTATGGGGTGGCGCTCCGTAGTGTTGGAAACATATACGGATTAGGGCTTTCCTCGCATTCCCGTCCGCACTTTGTACGTGCAATGCATGTCGGCATTTTCCTATTTTATTAAAAAATCCACGCCTTTTAAAATCCACGGTAGAACTGGTGACAACACGCGCTTAATGAGTTTGCTGGACAATGCTCTCTAGCGCTTAACTGCGTACGTTACGGACATGCATTGTATGACGAAAGTGCTTGTATAGAGGTGTTCTATCGCCCCTTAAAATTTTGCACCATCGTTTTGAATGACTTTGTATAGCAGAATGTGTTCGAGTTTTCCCGGGATTTAAACGGCAATCATTCATGAGCTCGAAACGAACATTTTTAGGTGATGTAGATGTCTGTGTGCATATTGTTGGTCTGCACATCTCACAAATCTTTGAATTTGAAAGATCAGAATAATTGAACTCCAAACATATGCCTAATTTACCTGGAGGAGTCGATGCCACTATTGTTCTATAACGAAGCGCATAAGTTCTTCAGATGTGACACTTTTCCAGTACTTAATTATAATCTCAAATCGTTATCCCTGTCTCATCCGAAACAAACATTTCAAATATCTCCGTTTTGAATATGTCTGTGGTAATTTCATTATGTCTGACGCATGAGAGCGAAAAAATGAATTTGAAATTTTACATTTAAAGGGAAAATTAAAAGCTAAATTGATTATTTTCCTTATTTAATCAATCAATTTGAATACCATTTAAATTAAACGGCATTCAAGTTCTACGATGCTCACAATAATATTCTCCATAGGGGGATATGCCTGATAATATAATTTGTTAATGCCAGTCTATTAAAAAAATGAAGTGTATAGACTTGTAAAGCAGGAAGTTATTTAAGAATCTTATTTAAAAAAAGGAATAAAGCGACTTCGAAAGATTTTAAAAAGATAAAAATGGCACCATCATGATTATTTGAGTAATTATGTACTCAAAAAGAGTAAAATATTAATAAAACGTTCGAGTGTAAGAAACAGGCTAAACGAAATATGTAAAATACTGCATACTCACTTTGCAATCGTAGAAAGATTCATAAAATATCTAATATTACAAAAATTATAATGCTGATATTCCAATTTGAAATGTATAAGCTTATTTCTGACTCCAAATATTTTCAACAGTTACGGACTTGCCGTATCCGATCGTCCGCCTGAATGTTACAAAATGGACGAAGTTTCCGGCCGGCCTCTCGATGTCTATTCATTTGGAATGCTAGCCCTCACTCTGTGGACAAAACACTCTACAAAGAAGTGTCAAAAAATTACTAGCTGGGAAAAAGATGTGTACCCATCTATCTTTGACTCTCTTCAGGTACATTATTTCAATACGTTTCTTTCTTTTCACTGTAATAATCTTATCCAATAGAAAGTTAAAAATTATAATTTGACGTTTCTTTATATTGTACTTATTATTTCCGAATTTCACGAAACTCCTATTGTTTTTCGCACAGTTACGATTGCAGGCAATTGATTCTTTTGACTGGAAATTTTTACTTAAAAATTTTAATAATATTTATGACTTAGTAATAGCTAATATATTATTAATTTGTACTTATATTATCTATAAAGAAATATTTAATTTACCGATTATAATTTTTACAGACATTTTGATGAAGTATGCGTACAAATAAAAACATCATTGCCTCACATTAGCTTTTAATAAAAAATATCTAGAGCTATTAAAATATTTATCCATGCTTCACTAAGTTTTCAGATATTAGTATTAAAATCGTCTTAGTATTGAAATCGGCAGAAATTTGGAACCAAAGACCGTTCGCAAAACAGCTTTGGGACGTTCGTGACGTCACTGCACTCAGCTCAGAACGAAAGTCACGTCATTCCAAGCAGAAACTGCGGAAGCTGAGCTTCCCCATTTGCTGCTTGGAGTTACGAATGCGTTGGATTTAGGTAAATACGTGGGTCCGATAGGTGATATGCAAATATTTCAGATTCAGTCTCTTAGGCAAACTTCGGGGAAAAAATGCAGTTTCTCTGTCCTCGGGAGGTAAATTGGAAATCCGGCAAAGTTAAGTTCTGTACGATGATCAATACTAAAATTGAGTTAAGACTCAACTTATTAGACCACGAGAGACTTATGGAGTGTCTTAGAAGACATTAAATATATATATATATATAGGATTATAGGTATATATATATACATATATATATATATATATATATATATATATATATATATATATATATATATATATATACATATATATATATATATATATACATATATATATATATATATATATATATATATATATGATGCTTCAAAACTAATGCAACGGGTGATAGAACCAATGCTTTCAGGGGTGAGAGAACACATCGAAACAGGCACTTTCATCACAGAATGAAGCGGTTACGCAACGGAAAGCGCTTTCCAATTCTCCACACGCACGCCGTTTGACGCAACGCAAAAACACGACTGGCACGAAAGATCAAAACAAGTGTATAGCAACACTGTAGGATCTCCTTTCAGACAACTGGCGGTGCAAACGAGAAAACATTCCGTGATCGAGAACACGCATGTTGGGGAAGCGCCGTCGGAAAAGTCTTTGCTGCCATTACCCTTGGGGAGACCGCAGACAAAATGCATTTCCGCTTTCCCCACATTGGTATACCGATACATTGTTTGTCACAAATGAACTTACTTGCGAAAATCACCGCATTTATACGCGTGCCTGAAACCCTGTAGGGAGTAAAAGCGCTCTCAAAGGCATAACCGCTTCATTTGCGACCATGCATTCTATGATGAAAAGTGTTTACTTCGATGTGTTCTATCACCCTTGAAAGTTTGTTGCATTAGTTTAGCACCGCATATACAAATATATATATATATATATATATATATATATATATATATATATATATATATACTTTCCATTCCAGAAATTTGATTTTGAAGTCACACGAAAGTTCCCTTCTACTTGGATTCCATCCGAAGAGAAAATGTTGGCGCTGAATATGGTAAAATCGTGTCTTGCGTATAAGCCTGGAGATAGACCCAAGGCAAAGAGCCTGATGAATCATCCATTTTGGTCCTCAGAGTGGTCGTATGAACAGCCTTATGAAGTCGATCCAATCTGGAAGACACGGAATCTCTGGGAAGATACTGATCAAAGTAAGAATTTTCTATATAACTTCTTTATTAAGAATAGTTTCAAGGGGGGATCAAAACCCGGTCCGAATTCCGGAGCTGTGTTATGCACTGTATAACGTATTGTTAGAATATCATGCACTCTAACATTTTTATTTGTCTCCAAAATCATGGTTGTGAAAAATATCTTTGAGTCAGCCCCGATTATTTTATATGTTTCGATTATGTTATCTGTCAGGTAGAATAAAGCCGTCGAAGCAAAGAAATGTTTTAACAACAGATTTGCCACACATTCTCGAATACAGAAGCTTTGGCTTTTCCCGATGAAAAGTAAATAGCGCCTCTGTCAGATCTATCGATTTTGGGTTCGAATCTCGGATGTAGGGAAAACTGAGTATGCACGTATGCAGCCATTTTGCCCTTCAAATGACCGCAGAGCTCCAAAATAGCCCAATTTAGACCCATCCCTGAGCTACAATCATTGATAGAAGCTTAGCTTATTTATGAAAAGAAATCCAACTGTTCTCTAAACAAATCTGTAAAAAAGAAAAATAATACTCCGTTAGTAACAGCATAAAGAACGTTCCTTGAATTAAGGAAACAATCGAATAGTCTTCGAATTTTTGAGATTTTGACACATTAAAATTCGTTAGAACAAAGAATTTAGTAAAAGATCTTAACCTCTTGCTTACCGGCGGGACAGCGCCTATCCCATTTACAGACATTCGCCTCCATAGACGCCAATGTCTGTATGGACGAACTGTTTGGAGAGTGTATGTCAAATACCTCTGTTTTTGAGAGGTTCTTAGTTTGGGATGGACGCTGTCCCACCCGTAAGCAAAAGATTAACTCTTTAAGCAAAAATACATACATGAACAAACATAAACTGTACATAAGCAAAAATTTCAATAATTTCAGATTTTTAAAATTTTTTTGGAAAACTTATACTGTTTCTAATGATTAATAATTTATATCGTTCGAATCGGACTAAAAACGGTTTATCGATGATGAAACGTTTGGACGTAACGTTTGCAAACACTTCGCTGGATGAGTGAGTGGGCTGTCGACGCAAACAATAAGCCCATGCTGACGCATAGCTCAGATGTCGATGGACCTAATTTTTTTTTTTTTTTTGTATTTTCTACCATGATTACTTTAT
This sequence comes from Amaurobius ferox, assembly GCA_951213105.1. Classification (NCBI taxonomy): domain Eukaryota; kingdom Metazoa; phylum Arthropoda; class Arachnida; order Araneae; family Amaurobiidae; genus Amaurobius; species Amaurobius ferox. The sequence goes on from OX578148.1 coordinate 69,269,421, forward strand.
AAGACAAATTAAAGGGTATACATACTCAGAAGAAAAATGACATATTGAGTTCTCTATTGAGGTCAGCAGATACATTTACGCGTATCTCGTCAACAAACCCAACTAAACAGTGACAAAATTATATACTCCTTTAGAAAGTTCTGAAAAAAGCAAGTATTTCGTAAAAATTTTAGCCAATCTACGAAATTCAAGAAGTTTTCAGAAATCGCCTAATGTTAGTTACATTTTCCAGCCACGGTAATCGTATTTGTCGCCAAGGTCAAGTTATTCAGACGTTCAAATTACAACAATAGTTTTATGTTAGGGATTCGTAACAATAGGATGTTACTTTCGTTACAAACTTATTTTTCATCTTCTTTACATTTCTTTCAGAATTTAATTCGTACCCGTGCCCCAAGATAATTCACTTCAAAAATATTAGACCTCCCTCCACCACACACACACACACACACATACACTTAAAGGATAATTGTCCTTTTTGGGATAGAGGCAAGAATTACTGATCTATTGATGCTATAGCACATCAATAGATCAGTAAGAACAATATATTGTTCGGAGCTACTGAAATATGAACACCAAGGTTTCAAAATCTGATTTTATATTCACTTTCTTGATTAGTACAGAGGACTAATCAATTTAATTTAAAAATAAGGGCACACTTTTGATTTCAAATTCTCTAGTGTCAGGGGCAGATTTACAATTTCGAAGCTGTACTACGAATAATAAATTTCGAAGCTGTACTGATCCTTCGTTAAAAATAGAAATTCCATGGAGCATCAGAAGGAATCAAACGACAGGATATCATACAATTAAATAATTTTGGACTAACCACATACATAAAATAAATTTCAAAGTTCAAATATCATTCATATAAAATTGTAGTGTATTAGACGGAGCTAATAATCATATAAATGATATATACTAAATATTATACATATTTCTCTTTCTCATCGATACACTTTCTGCTTGAAAATCTAGTTATGGGTGCAGAAAGCTCAACCTACGCTCCGAAAATGGACCAACTTGAAGTCCATTTGCCTGCTGACCCTCCAATAGATGTGAATACAGAAATAACAGACAAGTGCGAGAATGGGGAAAATGTCAGTGATGTGATTTTGGAAAGATGTGAAAAGAATTTTGAAAATCCAACGGAATCTAAAACTGCATTGACTCCAGGTAATATTTTGATTCCTCTAACCTTTCGCACTATTTAAGACAGATCTGAAAATTCTGAATATATTTTGTTTTCTGAGGATGATTTTCATCCATCTATTATCATTAATTTGAATACGCTGATCTAGGGCCATAATATAAAACATATTCGTAATGATATTTAAACAGTGCAATTTTAATAGTTTTTATTGAATAATTAGAGACACTGATTTTAAAACCTTAGATTGAAAGGGAAGTACAGAAAAATGTATACAAAATTGTATACTATATCTGATCTTCGGGCTTTTAAGAATCTAAGGAACGTGTTATAAGAAAGATTAAGGTGTCTTACATTATATGCTTTCCTGATATTGATAATATTTTATAAATCGTGAAAATGTAATAGTTATTACTTAATCATTACAGTCACTGATTGGAATATATACTTAAGATCATACATGTTACTATTTCTCATCGATATACTTTCTGCTTGAAAATCTAGTTATGGGTGCAGAAAGTTCAACCTATGCTCCGAAAATGGACCAACTTGAAGTCCGTTTGCCTGTTGACTCTCCATCAGATGTGAATACAGAAATCACAGACAAGTGCGAGAATGGGGAAAATGTCAGTGATGTGATTTTGGAAAGATGTGAAAAGAATTTTGAAAATCCAACGGAATCTAAACCTGCATTGACTCCTGGTAATATTTTGATTCCTCTAACCTTTCGCACTATTAAAGACAGATCTGAAAATTCTGAATATATTTTGTTTTCTGAGGATTATTATTATCCATCTATTATCATTAATTTCAATACGTTGATCTATGGCCATAAAAATAAAACATATTCGTAATGTTAATAGTTATATATTTAAACAGTGCAATTTCAATAGTTTTTATTGAATTATTTGAGACACCGATTAGAAACCTTAGTTTGAAAGGAAACTATAAAAAAATGTATACAAAATTGTATAATATATCTAAACTTTAGGCTTTTAAGAATCTAAGGAAACTTGTTATAAGAAAGATTAAGGTTTCTTGCAATATCTGCTTTTCTGATATTGACTTTCTGATATAATATTTTATAAATAGTAAAAAATTAATAGTTATTATTTAATCATTACAGTCAGTCATTGGAGTGCTTCAGTTTAAAAGTGAACTACAGAAAAATGTATCGAAAATGCTATAGTTTATTTAATCTTGTGGATTTTAATAATCTTAAAAGTGCTAAAAGGATGATTAATTACTTTTATAATACATGCATTACTTATATTGATACTATTTTTAAATGCTGCTATTTTAATAGTTTTTATTGTATCGTTAGGGTCTCTGATTGGAGCACAGCAGTTTGAGAGCAAACTAGAGAAGTCGCCTATTGACCCTTATGTAGATTTGAACTCAGAAAGCACAAACGAGGGTGAGAATTCGGATAAAGTTGTCAGTGACCTAAAATCTGAATTATATGAAGAGGAAAGCACATACAAGGTTGAAATTTCGGATCGTGTTGCGAGTGATCTAATTTCTGATGTATTTGAAAATGAGTGTTCACCTAAGATTGAGAATGTGGACCCTGTTGTCAGTGATATCATTTCCGAAAAATGTAATGAGGAATTTTGTAGTCCAGTGGAGCCTGAAACAGCATTGACTGAAGGTAATTTTTTGCTTCACCTAACCTTTCGTACTTTTTAAATCAGATTCGAAAATTCTGAAAATATTTTGCTTTCTTAGAATAATTATCATCCATCTATTATAATTCCGTTGAGTAGATTTTGAGTAATGAGTGGGTTAATAGTTCTACTTTTAAAAAGTGCAATTTAAATAGTTTTACTTAATTACTAGATACGATGAGTACATCAGTTTGAAAGCAAACTACATAAAATATTTAGTAAATTTTATATTTTATCTGATTTTGAGTGTTTTAATGATTTTCTGAAAATAGTTAGAAGGAGGATTACAATTGTTCACAATATATACATTGCTAATAGTGATAATGAGCCTACTTCTAATTCCAAGGAGTTTTAGAACTATTGTACTGGTAGATGACAAAATATTTAGATCAATGGTCAAACAGTAAGTGGTCGGAATATTTTGTCGAATTTCAAGAAAATTGCTGATGATTTTTCGAGTTATTTTAAAACTTTGTACTCGTATGTAAGGGACTTTGCCTGAAAACCTATTGTGTCTGTAAAATTTTTTATTTCATACTATATACTGTAAATTTACATATATGTAGTTTCTAGCAAAATAAGAAAACTTGAGATTCCAGAGAATAAACTAATGGAGGAGATAAGTCATATTTTTCAAATTTTTACTGCCTCATCTGTACTACACTGCGGGTAACCCTATCGGGTAACGGGTATGTTTTGAGATTAATGGCCAAGAATTGCCGATATATTAATATAAAACTTTTTTTATTGAAATGGCATTATGTGGATAATATTTTCCCGAAACTTTATTATGCTATAAGGAAATTATATAATATTGCTTAACAACAGAATTAAATTAAATAAGTTTATTCGACAAAATATATGCATTTAATTTATCCAATTTAAATAAAAAAATGGATGTAAAATAAATTTTGTAAATGAGCGGTATTATATTTTATTTTAATTATACCAGTTTCTGTCTTCGGATATAAGTTTCTAGGGGATTATTGATGTTTTCAATTTCTGAAATTATGTGTTTTATTTTAGCAAAGATTTTTCAAATACATATAAGTATTTAGCCTACAGTTGAAACAGGATAGATTTGATAAGGAATGATCTGCTAATACATGGTTTACAATTTCGTTTTCGCATATATGACCACGTATCATATTTTTTGTAGATTTGTTTACAAACGAAACAAAGAAGTTTTATTTTTTACATGACTGAGCAGATTATTTTATACAGCGAAAACATAGATTATAATGCTTCATTTTAAGGAAATTAAATATTTTAATAGAATGTTTGATGAACAATTTCATTTAGAATACCATAGGAATTCGTACATATGTTTAAATTACGAACAACTTTTTTTGCTAGTAGATGCATAAAAAACTGACTCCAGGGTTATTACAGCATGTCAAAATAAATGTTCTATAAAAAGAGAATTAAAGATTTAAGTGTGGATGTTTTCATATAAAGCTGTAAATGATTTATGCCTTATTTATATTCGATCAGATTGATTCTTATAGAATTTTCGGAGCTGCCCGCTCAAAACAAAGGTGAATTCTTGGCCCATGAAGAATAGAAAAATTTGTCTCAATGGTATTAAAGTTTAGTCAAAAATTTCTGAAATTTATCATAATATAATTATGCGTTTAACTATACATTAAATGTGAATTGCAGGTATATTTCTATAAAAATTCGCAAAATTTGAAATTTAATTATTTCATTAATATTAGGTAGAGAACGTAGCCAAATGGCACGTTTTGTGTCTACTGTTTCGTGATTTATCAAAAATTGATATGAAATGTTGGTAATTGATTTTGTATTTAATGTGTAGCTTTTTAAGTAGCTTTATAGAATATAAAAATTGTTGCTTTTAAATTTAAATAAATTTTGATACTTTAAAATCTTATGCTTTTAACGGCACTTTTGCTGACTTCTGCTTTGTATATATAATGCATAATCTTCATTATTATTACTGCAATTGGGCATTGCATTTTGTAGGCAGCGTTGAAGACACGGTTGTCCCAATTGATGTCCGCTCTGAGAATCTAGGAGAGAGCTCAAAAATATGCAATGAAGTTCCAGAAAATTTGCAATCTCAATCCAATTCACCTCTAGACGTATCGGACTGCAACAAATTTGATAAAGAAAAAATTACGGCGTTCGGTACTCAGGAGGATGAAGAGAGCTGTTCTCAGGATTGTGATGCAGCAATGTTGAAAGGTAATTTTTAGTTCGGTGTATTTTTCTCACTGTTTAAATCGAGTTGAACTTCGTTGCCTTGGGCACTAATATAGTATACTAGATGTTCCTCCCTTCATAATTAGGTGCATAGAAATATTTCATCCCCCCCATCTCCTAAAGCACTTGCGTTCCTAATAACCCCGGACACACTTTAATTATAATACGACCCTTTAGAAAAACAAATTAATTTACGACACAGTATATTCCCCTTACATCTTACACTTTTCTGGTAAGTCGGACTGTCTGGGTCTCAACAACAACACTATATTCCCTAACGAAATATATTTGTCAAACGAACCTTAAACCTCACTTTATTTTAAATCAAGAATATTAAATTAATAAGTTCTAAAATCGACATAATTTATGATAAAAATAAACTTAATTTCTGACATAAAAAGGTACATTTTGTCATTTGCCAATTTCCAAAAGTTATTAGTTTGGCGCTGTTTCGCCAAAAGTGTCGCCAAGTGAAATACACAAACAGGTCAACCGACAGCCAAATAGAATGGTTTTTCTTATAGACAATTGTTTCGCAGAGATTGATATGGAGCTTCCTTTAAACATACGTTGTTAAAAATATTAAGGCTCCTATATATACTCCTATCTTATAGGAGCTCTAGAAAATATGGTTAAATCGCTTTCAGCTTCGTGGAGTGCAAACCCATCGAAATTCTTAATTCAGATTTTTGATCATTACTCTAATTTCGCTTTGCAAATTAAATTTAATCTTTCTGACTTTTGCCTTTCAGCTCCACAAGAAAATAAAAAAAGAAGTGGAAGCTTCAAGCGTCTGCGAAAATGGATCCAAAAGAAATGGAGCCGTGTTCGGAATCTAGGTTCTGCTAGGAAATAGGTTAGTAATGTCTTCTTCCTAGACTTATGCCACACTATTCTCCTAGTCTCCTAGTGCATAGGGGACATGTATAAAGTCCCAGTTCACTCCCTTTTCTTTTCAAAATTATTATCGATAGGAATTTGGTACCCATTCAAGCCTCTTGATGGCGCTCAATTATACATCCAGATGGTAAAGTCTTTCCTTTAAGACAATTTTCACCACGTGACATTGTTTCCTACACAGGATGTATCAGAAAAAAAGAACAAGTTTTATAACTCTGGAACCATTTGCTTTAGACAGATTAATGTTGGTATAGAAAGATTTTTAAATGAATTTTTAATTTTTTGTGGGAAGGAATTTGCTTTCCAATTACAATTTTTCTATATCAAAAACATATAAACATATGTCATAAAACATAAAAAGCAAATGGTTTCGGACTTTATACACTTGTTCTCAATTTCTTCTGAAACGCACTGTAAAATATACTTCAGACAAGGCTGATGGACATACTATGGAAGTCATGACTTGTTTTTCACTCAGTTTTGTTCTCAAATGCCGCAATTATGCGTACATTGGTTCTACGTGCGGCAAAGCTAACTTGAATGTAGAGTGGAATAAGGAAAATGTATATACCTCCTCTAAATTACAGGAATGCATGGATGAAGTGCTAATAATAGCCAAGACCTAGCATTTTGCTGTAATAAACCAATGGCTCGAGTTCAAATAAATATACATTGCTGCAATTAAAAGTCAAAATGATACTCCTAATAGTCTTCCTAATCTCTTGACTTCCTTAAATATTTGCCCATACTCACGAAATGTTTTCACTTCAGAAGTGTAAAACCGAAAGCATAAGTCATAACCTAAATCGAAATTTAAACTAAGGACTTCGTCTAGCAAAAATTCAACTATATCTATGTCTATGTCACTATCTAGGTCTATGTCAACTATATGTAGGTCTATGTAGGTCTTTGTCAGTAAAGATTAGTGGCCTTGCAATTTGTAGCCGGTCCAGAACGCGAACTTGCAACTCAAGTGTTCTTCATTTGACCAACATATTATATTTCTCTTAAACTAAAGCTTAAACCAAAATCTAATTTGGTCAGCACTTTTTAGATATTTATTTTTCTTTTCTTACAGACACAAATTCGATTCTTTTTTTTTTCTTTCCACAGTTTCCTAAATTGAGTTCAAATGCACAAAATAGCATGGGCATTTATTTTAAATTACACTAAATTCACAGTTTTAATTCTATTTACATTTTTATTTGGCCACTGGATGTATTTTCACAGGCGACGTGTTAAAAATTCGAAACCCGAAAATATCTTGAGGAAGGATAGCACCAGAATTATGGTGCTAACCTGAGACTTTCCATCTTTAAGCATTCCTTATAAAACAGGCATTTAATTGATGCATATGAGAATTTGTAGTCTTTTATTTTAGATTCAGACTATTTTCGGGGGCCAATTCTCAAAACTGGCAATTTTCATTTTCGAATCATAACAAAATCTACTTAGTACCAGGGTCGCACAGTGACTGACCTACTGAATTTTGGAAAATTTGGTCAATTAGTTTTTTATCTAGAGTGGATACGTTCAGTTTTTGCAGACTATTTCGCAGGAAGAATTTGACTCCTTTTTTCAAATCGCACTTAATTCTAATTAGTATCAATTTCACCCTCAAGTGACAGGGGGCCAACGGCCGTACCGTGCTGAAAACACCGGTTCTCGTTAGATCACCGAAGTCAAGCAGCATCGGGCGCGGTTAGTACTTGGTGGGTGACCACCTCGGAACGCCGCATGCTGTTGGCCATCTCGGGTGCGGTATCCCCGTGGTTTGCGAGCTAGATTTGCACGCTGCCACAAATGCCGCCGTGTTCATGCGGAGTACGATCACGTTAAACATGTGGGTCCGTAAGTCCTTCCGAGAGGTTGGTGGTAGGGGAAGGAGGGTACGGGCCCTGTGGATGCCTCCCCCACTGGGTTCCGGTCTAAATTGGGTGGCACTTCCCGGCCGTCCATACAGTTACCTTACACCTTTCTGGTAGGTCGGACGGTCTGGGTCTCATCAACAACAACCCTCAAGTGACTAATCTACCAAATTTTGTGAAATGTGGACCATTAGGTTTTTAGCTAGATTGGATACCACCATTGCACAGACAGACGGACACATAGACTCACATGCACACATACACAGACGTCACCCGCTAAAGATAGATTTTTCAGATTCTCGAGTAGACGAAACGTCTAAATTCGTCGAAAACTCCAGTTGCGATTTTCGACACGGTTCGAATATTTTATTATAGTAGAATATTTTTATATGCTAGCTTTTATATGCTTTAGCTAATTTCTTTTAATATAGAATGATTATAGCTTTCTATTAAACTATGTTCTTTATTTAGATTATCTGTTACTGTCTAATATAATTTAAAGTTTTCATTTTCTCTTTCAGATATGCTGAGTTTATTTTCTTCTTTGTTGATGACTTTCAATTTTTGTTCAAGGTATCTTTCGCTGTTTAAGGTTATTAAGAAACTGTTTGTTATTGAAGACTTTTACTTGTATTACACTTTTCCTTAAATTTTATAATTTGAAATGTTAAAAACTTTTTTAGAAAATGCGGAATCAGTATCGTCCAAAATTAAAATATCTCATTCAATAATTTTTAAATGTTTTTAAAAGAATGAGATTATATAAGAATGAAAATTTGCATTATATTTTTTAAGTTTAATATTATATATAATAACTTTAATTTTATTTTTACATATAATGATTTAAATATACTGAAATTGAAACAGGATGAATTTAATATTGATATTATGGAAGAAAATATTTTTATGAGATATAATAAAAAAATCTTAACTTTTATTTAATATATTTGAATTTATTAGATTGGATTAGATTTAAATATACTGAAATAGAAACAGAATAAATATAGTAATTTTAATATATATAGAAGAAAATATCTTTATGAGATATAATAAAGAATTCATTTTTAAATATTTGAATTTGTTGAAAACATAATGATTCTAATAAATAATAAAATAAAGAATTTAAGATATATTTATATAAAAGCTGCTTTTACTAGGTAGTCACTTCAGTATTCAGAATTCATCAATATCTTTAAAAAATAAAATGTGATATTATAACACCCACAGGAAATATAGCTGGTATATCCAAAAACTTTGTCCACTTTCTTCAATATTTTAATTTACTAAACCGTTGTTTAATATACACTACGTGACAGTGAAAATAAGCCATCAAGAAGGAGTGGTCAGGAAGTGATACACAGAGAGAGGCAGCAACGAACAATAGGTGTTGCTTATTGCAACATAGTTAGGTGTATCGAAAACATGGTTAGGTTCATCGATAGTAATCGAAAACATGAATTTTGCGTTCATAATTTAGGTAAATATTTTTAAGTATTTTCTGTATATAGCAGAAATAAACAAAAATAGATTCTATAAAATCTCATTTGTAAATATATTAAATATTGAATAGGTCCGACCCTGCAAGAAATCATGCAATAGAATAAATCTTGCATAATCTGGCGCGTGAAAACTTTACCATTTGATACTTTAAATCTCCCTCTCATATTGGTATTAAAAAAAATGTATGCAGATAGAATAGCGATTTTTGTGATGTATAAAGACGTTTAAATAGGGTTGTGTGTGGGTGATTTTTGACCCTAGAGATTCTTGAAATTTATAATCGAACATCGACTTGCTATGTATCGGTTAATTTGCTATGTATCTTCACATCATGGTGCTTGGGTATAGACTGAGCGATAACACCGTCTGATCAGTAGGTTGCAAACTCAGACCGTGGCGCTCGCTACGAATGGCATTGAGCCTCTATAAGCCCACGGTCGAGAAAAAAATATCACCAGCACAGAGAAGGGACAACGAGTCCCCCCCCCCCGATCCCAAAAGACAAAGAAAGCCGCCGACTCCATCACCAGAGCTCGCACAACCCGGGACAACAGGCCCAAGCCCCGCCGAACGAGGCCAAGCGCCACCAGTCCAGGAGAAGAACGCGAATGAAGACGGGCGAAACCCCCATCCAGAAACCCTCCTGCAACGAAACCAGCCAGGCAAGACGCGCCACCAAACACGGCGAATAACCCCCACCCCCAGAAATTCATTATTTTTTCATAAAAGGTGCCCGGCCACGGCGGTTACACAAGGCCTACGAGCTTCCACATAACTTTGTGGGTAATAAACAATATAAAATAAACAGTATCATACAGATATAAACATAATCAATACCACAGTATAAATACATAATCAGTAGGTTGTAGGACGGGCGGCAATGCAGGCGTCAACACGTCTAGGTACAGAGTCAGTGAGCATGCGGATGGTGTCTTGAGGGATGGCTGCTCATTTCCTGTCAACCATTTATCAGAGTTCGTCTTCTAAACGCGACGGTGGTAACGCACATAAGCGACGTCTAAACACGTACCGGATGTGTTCGATTGGTGAGAGATCAGGGTAGACTGTTGGCCAGAGAAGCAGCTGGGTACCTTGCAGGATATGTTGGCTGATGCGTGGCGTGTGGGGACGGGCGTTATCCTGCAGGTAAATGGCGTTGGGCACCCTCTGAAGGAAGAGTAATGTCACCTGTTGCAGCACGTCATCCACGTATCGTCGAGCCGCCATCGTGCCGTCAATACGGGCTAGAGGTAACCAGCTGTCGTAGACGATGGCGTCCCAAACCATGATGCTGCGTTATACAGCGGTGGGGCGTTCCACAGATGCGGCCGGATTGTAGCCGGCTCCAGATTCGTACACGGCGAATGTTTAAGTGTGAACTAAAACGGAAGTGCAGAAGCTAAAACAGAAGTGTGACTCTGCTAAGAATATGACCCTGTGCCATTCTGTCGTTCACGTGGCTCTAACCCGACACCATTGCAAACGGCGTCGTCTGTGCTGTTGGGTCAAAGGGTGCAGATCGCCGGTGACCAATCGGCGGATAATGTTCCTGGTCGGTATGGAAGCATCAAGTGTGTCCTGCACATGCTGCAAATGGGCGACGGAAGAGGCTTGCGAGGCCGCCATCAACAAATATCTTTAAATGTCAAAAAATCAGTAGATAAACGTTTAAAAGTAAACAAATGCCTTTCTAAATTTAAACATTAGCAGTTTTGAAACTGCCTGCATCCATCCGTTTTGCAACCAACAAATTTTTTCACCTGCGTCAGCCTCTAAATTACTCTTTTATTGTTTTATAATTCAGGAAATCCCCAATAAGTGAGTGCACTTATTTTGTACGGCTCAGATATTTTACACATGCGCAATTTTTGTTCCTATTTACATTAAAGATTATATACGGTAGGATATCATCATGATATGAGTTAAGTTATAACGTTATTGTTATTATTTAGTTTCCATGATTGGCCTGGATTGAGTTTTCGATTATTATTATAATGAACATTTAAACTCGGGGTTGTGCTCCTATAATAGATTAGAGGTGCCCAGATTCAAGTTTTGCAATTCATACTTGATCGGGCCTAGCCCGAGTATTCGATAATTTATTTGATTGATTTCTTTTTCTCGAGTCTGTGCTCCTTATTGAGACTGGAAGGGGCCCAGATTTAAGCTTTGGGGCATGACTAGGCCCGGCCCGAGTTTTCGTAATTTTATGATTAATTTTTGTTCTCGGGCCTGTGCTTCTATTTTATACAGGAAGGGTCCAAATATAATCGCGGCTTGACAGTGTCCCGCTTTAGTATTTGATAATTTTTTGATTAATTTCTGTTCTCGGGCCTGTACTCCTATTTTAGACAGGAATGGCCCAGATTTAAACTTTGAACGCTTGACTGGGCCAGTCCGAGTATTCAATAATTTTATAATTAATTTTTGTTCTCAGGTCTGTACTCCTATTTTAGACAGGATGGCCCCAAATTTAAGCTTTTGGGGCTTAACTGTGCCCGAACCAAATATTTGATGATTTTATGATTAATATTTTTCTCGGGTCAGTATTTCTATTTCAGAAATGATGGGCCCATTTTTAAGCTTTGGGGCTTGACTGGACCGGCCCGAGTATTTGATAATTTTATGCTTAATTTTTGTTCTTGGGCCTGTGGTCCTGTTTTATACAGGAAGGACCCAGATATAAGTATTTCTGCTTGACTGTGCCCGGCCCGAGTATTTGATAATTTTATGATTAATTTTTGTTCTCGGGCCTGTAGTCCTATTTTAGACAGGAATGGCCCAGATTTAAGCTTTGAACTCTTGACTTGGCCGGCCCGAGTATTTTACAATTTCATGATTAATTTTTGTTATCGGGCCCGTACTCCTATTTTAGACGGGAGTGACCCAGATTGGAGTTTCAGGGTTTGACTGTGTGCCGACCCGAATATTCAATATTTCTATTATTAATTTTTATTCTCGTGTGTGTACTCCTATTTTGGACCAGTACTCCTATTTTAGTTTGTACGCCATTATTGGCCCAGATTTAAGCTTTGGGGCTTCCTTGGGCTGGCCCGAGTATTCGATAATTGTATGATTAATTTTTGTTTCCGGGCCTCTGCTCCTATTTTAGATAGCAGGGGCTCAGATTTAATCTTTGGGGTTGACTGGGCCAGCCCGAGTATTTGATAATTTTATGATTGATTTTTGACTCCACACCTGTACTCCTATTTTAGACAGGAGGGGCCCAGATTTAAACTTTGGGGCTTGATTGTGCCCAGACCGAGTATTTGATACTTTTATGATTAATTTTTGTTCTCGGGTTTGTGCTGCTATATTATACAGGAATGGCCCAGATATAAGCATTACGGATTGACTGTGCCCGGCCCGAGTATTTGACAAATTTTTGATTAATTTTTATTCTCGGGACTGTGCTCTTATTTTATACAGGAAGGACCCAGATATTAGTATTTCGGCTTGACTGTTTCCAGCCCGAGTATTTGATAATTTCATGATTAATTTTCGTTCTCGGCGCTGTACGACAGGAATAGCCCAAATTTTAGCTTTGGAGTTTGACTGGGCTGGCCCGAGTATTTGCTAATTTTATGATTAATTTTTGGTTTCGAGCCTGTGCTCCTATATTAAACAGAAGGAGCTCAGATTAAAGCTTTGGGGTTGCCTGGGCGGCCCGTGTATTTGATAATTATATGATTGATTTCTGTTCTTGGACCTTTACTCCTATTTTAGACTGGGAGGGTCCAGATTGAAGCTTTAGGGCGTGACTGTGGCCGGCCTGAGTACTCAATAATTTTATGAGTAATTTTTGTTCTCGTGCCTGTACTCCTATTTTAGACAGGATGGGCACAAATTTAAGCTTTGGGGGTTTGACTGTGCCCGGACAGAGTATTTGATGTTGTTATGATTAATTTTTTCTCGGGGCCGTATTTTTATTTCAGACACAATGGGCCCATTTTTAAGCTTTGGGGCTTTAATGCACCGGCCCGAGTATTTGTGATTAATGTTTGTTCTAGGGCTGTGCACCTGTTTTATACAGGAAGGGCCCAGATATAAGTATTGCTGCTTGACTGTGACCGGCCCGAGTATTTGATAATTTTATGATTAATTTTTGTTCTCGGGCCTGTAGTCCTATTTTAGACAGGAATGGCCCAGATTTAAGATTTGAACTCTTGACTGGGTCGGCCCGAGTAATTTATAATTTCATGATTAGTTTTTGTTCTCTGGCCCATACTCCTATTTTAGACAGGTCCATATTGAAGCTTTAGTGTTTGACTGTGGCCGGTACGAATATTCAATATTTTTATTATTAATTTTTTTCTCGGTTCTCTACTCCTATTTTAGACAGGAGGGGCCCAGATTTAAGCTCTGCAGCCTGATTGTGCCCAGTACTAGTATTTGATAACTTTATGACTAATTTTTGTTCTCGGGCCTGTACTTTTACTTTAGACATCAAAAGCGCAGATTTCAGCTTTGGGCCCTCATTGGGCTGGCCAGAGTATTTGATAATTATATGATTAATTTTTGTTTTCGGGCCTCTGATCTTATTTTAGACAGCAGGGGCACAGATTTAACTTTTGGGGTTGACTGGGCCGGCCCGAGTATTTGATAATTTTATTATTAACTTTTGTTTGCGGACCTGTACTCCTATTTTAGATAGGAGGGGCTCAGATTTAACCTTTGGGACTGACTGGACCGGCCCGAGTATTTGATAATTTTATGATTAAAATTTTTGTTCTCGGGTCTGTACTCCTATTTTAGACAGGAGGGGCCCAGATTTAAGCTCTGCGACTTGACTGTTCCCGGTCCTAGTATTTGATAATTTTATTATTAATTTTTGTTTTCGGGCCTGTGCTCCTATTTTAGACAGCAGGGGCCCAGATTTAACCTTTGGGGTTGACTGGGCCGGTCCGAGTATTTAATAATTTTGTGATTAATTTTTGTTCCCGAACCTGTACTCCTATTTTAGACAGGGAGGGCTCAGATTTAACCTTTGGGGTTGACTGGGCCGGCCCGAGTATTTGATAATTTTATGATTAAAATTTTGTGTTCGGGCCTGTACTCCTAGTTTAGACAGGCGGGGTTCAGATTGAAGCTGTAGGACTTGAGTGTGGTCGGCCCGAGTATTCAATAATTTTATGAATAATTTTTGTTCTCGGGCCTGTAGTCCTATTTTAGACAGGAATGGCCCAGATTTAAGATTTGAACTCTTGACTGGGTCGGCCCGAGTAATTTATAATTTCATGATTAGTTTTTGTTCTCTGGCCCATACTCCTATTTTAGACAGGTCCATATTGAAGCTTTAGTGTTTGACTGTGGCCGGTACGAATATTCAATATTTTTATTATTAATTTTTTTCTCGGTTCTCTACTCCTATTTTAGACAGGAGGGGCCCAGATTTAAGCTCTGCAGCCTGATTGTGCCCAGTACTAGTATTTGATAACTTTATGACTAATTTTTGTTCTCGGGCCTGTACTTTTACTTTAGACATCAAAAGCGCAGATTTCAGCTTTGGGCCCTCATTGGGCTGGCCAGAGTATTTGATAATTATATGATTAATTTTTGTTTTCGGGCCTCTGATCTTATTTTAGACAGCAGGGGCACAGATTTAACTTTTGGGGTTGACTGGGCCGGCCCGAGTATTTGATAATTTTATTATTAACTTTTGTTTGCGGACCTGTACTCCTATTTTAGATAGGAGGGGCTCAGATTTAACCTTTGGGACTGACTGGACCGGCCCGAGTATTTGATAATTTTATGATTAAAATTTTTGTTCTCGGGTCTGTACTCCTATTTTAGACAGGAGGGGCCCAGATTTAAGCTCTGCGACTTGACTGTTCCCGGTCCTAGTATTTGATAATTTTATTATTAATTTTTGTTTTCGGGCCTGTGCTCCTATTTTAGACAGCAGGGGCCCAGATTTAACCTTTGGGGTTGACTGGGCCGGTCCGAGTATTTAATAATTTTGTGATTAATTTTTGTTCCCGAACCTGTACTCCTATTTTAGACAGGGAGGGCTCAGATTTAACCTTTGGGGTTGACTGGGCCGGCCCGAGTATTTGATAATTTTATGATTAAAATTTTGTGTTCGGGCCTGTACTCCTAGTTTAGACAGGCGGGGTTCAGATTGAAGCTGTAGGACTTGAGTGTGGTCGGCCCGAGTATTCAATAATTTTATGAATAATTTTTGTTCTCGGGTCTGTACTCCTATTTTAGACAGGAGGGGCTCAGATTTAAACTTTGGGACTTGACTGTGGCCGGACGGAGTGTTTGATGATTTTATGATTAATTTTTGTTCCCGGATTTGTGCTCCTATTTCATACAGGAAGGTCCCAGATATAAGCATTGTGGATTGACTGTGCCCGGCCCGAGTATTTGACAATTCTATGATTAATTTTTATTCTCGGGATTGTGCTCTTATTTTACACAGGAAAGACCCAGATATAAGTATCTCGGCTTGACTGTGCCCAGCCTGAGCTGTATGTCCCTCTCGGAGCTGTATGACAGAATGTCCCAGATTTAAGCTTTGGGGTTTGACTGGATTGGCCCGAGTATTTGATAAGTTTATGATTAATTTTTGTTTTCGAGCCTGTGCTCCTATATTAGACAGGTAGGGCCCAGATTGAAGCTTTTGGGCTTGACTGTGGCCGGCTTGAGTATTCAATAATTTTATGATTAATTTTCGTTCTCGGGCCTGTAATCTTATTTCAGACATGATGGGCTCATTTTTAAGCTTTGCGGCTTGACTGGACCGGCCCGAGTATTTGATAATGTTATGATTAATTTTTGTTCTTGGGCCTGTAGTGCTATTTTTGACAGGAGGGGCATAGATTTGAGCTTTAGAGCTTGACGGGGCCGACCCGAGTATTTGACAATTTTATGATTAATTTTTTTTCACCGGCCTGTGATCCTATTTCAGACAGGAGGGGCCCAAATTGAAGCTTTAGTGCTTGACTGGGCCTGGACCGTGTATTCGATAATTTTATGATTAATTTCTGTTCTGGATGCAGTCTTATTTTATATAGAAGGGGCTCAGATTTAAGATTTGAGGCTTAACTGGGCATGACCTGATATTTTGATAAATGAGTTTTATAAGGATTTTTTTTTCCCGAGCTTTTCTTTCATATTTTGGACTCTAAGAAGTCCGATTTCAAGTTTTGCTGTTCGGACTTGAATACATCCGACTAATTTATATAATGTACATTTGAGCTTGGAACTTTTTTGTATTGAAACGGATTTCTATAATACGTAGCCAAATCCGGACAATAACTACCCAGTCCTCATCCAGTCATTCCTAGGTTTACAGGTCAGAGCTGGCTTTATATCTCCAGGTTCCATATAAATTTGTGTAAAAAGATTGAGCAAATTGTGTATGTGTAAGAGAAGTGAGTTTTGTACCAGAAAGAGCATATCTTAAAAATATTATCAACAAAATAATTAAAAATTTGACAAAATTATTTTTTATAATCAATAACTAAAGAATTTGATATGTATCAAATGTTCATATATCGATTTCAGGAAAAGATAACACAAGATTGAAAATTAAATTCCTAGGCGTTTTTATTAAATGCCTTGAGAGAAGAGAGTCAGAACGAGCAATTAAATTGATTTTAAATATAGCTATAATTCATTATATATATTTTAATAGAAGTATTATTTTCTGCCAGTACTTAAAATAGTACTATCTGTGTCGATTTATAAAAGTATAGACGCCTCCGTTTGCAATGGTGTAGGGATAGAACCACGTGGACGGGGGAATGGCACAGGCGTTTGAAGCGTTTCTTGCGTAATATGCAGATACATCTTCGATAACATAACAATTTATTAACAAACTTCAATACCTAGCTTAGGTTTCATAATAAATTAGAATTTACATCCTGCGGCAATACATAGTATATATCCACTACCATTATGCTTTACTTACTGCCCCAGTCTGCTGTCCGTGTCTCAGTCAATCAGTTCCCCGTAACTATCCATTTCACACTCATTTATACTCACACTTTCTCCAGTTACGGTCCACAGTTACAACTTCACATTAAGGTTAAGTTACAGTTGGTTGAAGGAAAATGATTTCCCAACAGTTATGTTTTCAGATGAGTCACGTTTCTGTTTCAACAATGATAGTCGCCGTGTAAAGCCGGGACCTCCGCTCGAGAGAGGGGCCGTGTAGTCATATTAGTGACGTCACGAAAAACGATCCACGGTTGGCGAAACGGTCCCGCTCGCTCAGTTTGCGAGTTTAAAGCTAGTTTTTAAAAATATTTTAGTACTTTTTTTTTAGCTATACCTGACAAGATTTTTGATAAGAGGTATGTATGTTTGTCTGTTACAAAAAATGCAATTAATTAAAATCTAATGAGCACATATAGATTTAATGTTCTTTTATGTGTCGGATTTTTTTTTTATTAATCAATGTAACAGACTAATTCATTGTAACAGACTAACAAAAAATTATTATAGTATTTAATGACTTTGCTATAGTTTATTTTAATGCTAATCATGTTATATTTTGCTTTCAGTAAGTATATCATAAAATCATGGTAATTTTGGTTAGTCTGTTACATACACTGTTAATTAGTGTTAATTTATTTAAAATTCAAATTTTTTTTCAAAATTTGGTATAGACTATTCTTCGAACATATGCAGATCTGCATTATTATTATTTTTTATTATTTGTTTTACTTTTTGTACATAAATATATTTTTTGTTTTCCTATAAGTGTTAGTCTGTTAATATGGAATGGCCCAAAATTGTAACTGACAGTAATTTTATTTAATGAGAAATATATGTCTAAAAATGAAACAAATGAAGATGTCACTGATGTGCTAAATCTACAAGTAAATTATTGGGTATTAGTAAAATAAGATCCCATCTTTTAATAGGGATCTGTCACTTAGATCAATAAAAAAGAAATTGAAGTTTCTGTAATGCACAAAACTAAAAACCATTTCAAGTGGCCTCAAAAAGACAATTAACAGGGTGATACATAAAAATGACAAATTAACAAGTTACAGCAAACATTAAAAATGACATAACACCTATGCAATTATAAAAATCAGAATAAAACAATCGATACAGGAAAAAAATATATAATCAGTAATATAAGCTGCTACTGTATCCAATTGAAATGCATTATGTTTTCACAGAGACACCAGGTGCAGAGAATGCACCTGTTACACACAGTAGTTGCTTTAAAATGACCAATCCAATAATGTTGTAGTTAAAATAGAAGTTTGCAAACTTAAAAATGAGCTCAAAAGCAGAATTTTGTTAAATATCAAATGTATAAATGTTCTGCAGAGCTTATAAAACAGAGCTCGTTCTGTGATGTATGTTACAGCTTTAAGTACTACTTTCTGTTGTCGAGTAATTGAGAATTTCTTAACTCAATGAATGAAGCAAGATGCATTTGCATTGCACTATAGTAAATAAATCTTTAAAACTACAATGAAATTTATAAAAACTGTAAATTTATGCAAAACTAATAAAGTAATTTATGGCAAACCTTAAAGCAAATTATTTTATGACTTTTAAACAAGCAACAAAATGAAAGTTCTTAAAATAAAACTTAGCGTTATTCAAAGTTACTTCAATTTTCATTTAATAGTTTGTTCATGAATGTATCTCTGTCAACAATATCTTTGAAAACATAGTGTTGCAACAAACAGCTGAGATTTGTAGAAAAATTAATTTTTTAAATCTTCATTCATGAGTTATTCTATGACTATGATTATATAATAAAATGTTGCAACTTCATAAGTTAAAACTATGAGTCCCTAGGCATTTTTTTAAGCTTGAAAGTTCTTAAGAATACAATAAAAAAAATAAATAAAAAATAAAATAAAAAAAACAGGCTTTACGCATTTTTAAATTAATACAATTTTTCAGGTTGTAGTCACGTAATTATTTAGACAAAAACATTATTTTGTAAGTTTATTCAACGAAATATCTGGCAAACTATTAGTAATGGGATTTAGTAAACAAGCAGCTAAGCGACATAGGAAATTTGAACTCCTACGTCTTCAAAATAGTAGTATTCAATTTGTCAGATGATGCTACAGTTGTAGACAATGACACATTATTGGAATTAAAAATCTGCCAATACTACTAACACAATGTATATAACACAATGAAATAAATGTAAATAACACAATGAAATAAATGTAAATAACACAATGTATAAGTAACACAATGAAAGTTAAAAAGTTTTTGAAAGAAACGAGCTCAACCATAACATCAGATCAAAACAAACGCTTTTAGGTTGAAATACGCTGGAACACTGGATCGTTTTTCATGACCTCACAAGCTCTGAAACACGGACTACCACGGCCCCCGCTGGAGCGGAGGTCCCGGTAAAGCCCCTAGTACATTGGAGAATCAAAGAGACGAGTTTTATTTAAAGACGATACGGGAACTACAGGGGGTCTGTCGCCCTCCGTAGACTCCCGAAGTCATCAATCTTGAAAGGTCCGAGAAAGTGACAGATTGAAAGTGGGCTGATTTGGCGGGTTATCGCCAAAGAGTGATAAATAATAACTTCACGCTAATAACTTTAAATAAATAATAACTTTCACGGTTGTCGCTTTCTGTCGTGAGTTTCGATCGCACTCATATGTGACAGTGATTTATTTGCAAAATGTCGCTAGATAGTGAAATTGCCCTTGCCATAGATGTTGCACTGGTGTCTTACTCCCTGGTGTTGCACTGGTGTCTTCTTAAATGTATCTGGTGAATGGAGCTAGTTTATGCAGTGGGAAAATCTAAAAAGGGTATTATATATATTTCAAATACTTAATTCTCTATTTAAACGGACAATGAAAATCTACGCACTATTGCTACATTCTACAACACACACACACACATATATATATATATATAGATATATATATATATAGCTAACCAAATTTGAAAATTGGAATACAATACAAAATGAAGAGTAAGATGCCACAAATTGGCTGGAGGAGTGGGGGGGGGGGGGTGAAACCCACGCCTGGGGGGGGGGAGAATTCCGAGCATTTGATTACGTTTTTAAAATAAAGAGACTTATAGTAATCGCTGATTGTAGTTCTTGAATCAAATTTCATTGAAATCGCACCATTCGTTTGTGAGATATTGTCTCCACAGACTCACGGACGCACACTCACCTATCATCTGGTAAAAAGAGTTTGTTTTACAATATGGACTTCTTTGAATAAGTAATGAAATTTTTCCATAATGAGAGAGAGTGAAACACCTAGTAACCCCTCCCTTCCTTTTCCGTGTATAAATGCAGTTTTTAAGGAGCGCCTTGAAAAAGTGCATTTTGAAAATTCGATGGTTAATGTATGATTTTTCGAAAAAGTTGAGTAAAAAATAATGCCCAAAATAACTGTATAGAAATTAACAAGGTCGAATTGAAGTGATATACATTCGTTTTCAATTTATTTTACATCTTAATCAATAGCTCATAAAATTATATGTAAATTTTTTTCAAATTTTTATTCGGAAATTGGGAGGGGGAGTTCAATTCGGTTATGTCTACGATATCACAAGTGTGCAAAGTTTCACTCTACTAAAATTACTTAAGAACTTTACATATTTTCGTAGCTGTTTACAGAAGCAAAAATATTTTAGCTAAATGAGTATTTTTTTAACCCCGACGAAAAAAGACGCCAAAGGATTCTGAAAGACAAAAATACGCCAAAGGAAAATAAGTCTGTGCCAAACGGTCATTAAACATACATCCCTTCAACCGCAAGGCCCCCCGCAGACCATCCAAATATCAAGCAGACCATCCAAATATGTTTCCCTGCGTTCACCACCACATACAGGGAACTTTAAAGCTCGTCCTTTGATAAATCCCGCTGTCTATTAACAATACTCCCGGTGTATGGCGGGCTTAAGAGTCTGGCGCCGAAGGGGTGACAGGTTCAGTCCGGCCGCATCTGTGAAATATCACCCCGCGCGACAAAGCGGCATGATCGTTTGGGCCGCCATCGCCTACGATAGCAGGTGAATTCCTGTCCATGTTGAGAGCACTATGACGGACCAACGAAACGTGGATGACGTGCTGCCGCCGGT
Organism: Amaurobius ferox; assembly: GCA_951213105.1. Classification (NCBI taxonomy): domain Eukaryota; kingdom Metazoa; phylum Arthropoda; class Arachnida; order Araneae; family Amaurobiidae; genus Amaurobius; species Amaurobius ferox. The sequence continues at coordinate 69,290,786 of OX578148.1, forward strand.
TACACTACTCTTCTTGCAGGGGTGTCCAATGTCATTTGCCAGCAGGATAACGCCCGACCACACACGGCACGCTTCTACCAATATAATCTGCAACGTATCCAGGTACTTCCCTTGGCACCAGTCTCCCCTGATCTCTCACCAATCGAACACGTTCTGGAAGTGTTGGATATCGCTTGCGTGCGTTGCTTCCGCCGCGTTTAGAAGACGAACTCTGGCAAATGGTTGGCAGGGAATGAGAAGCCATCTGTCAAGGCACCATTGACTCTGTACCTAGAAATATTTCTGCCTGTATCGCCGCCAGCGGAGGTCCTACAACCTACTAATCAGACGGTGATATCGCTCAGTTTATAGGTGTATCGCGTTACAATAAACATCACTTATTGATCGTTGCTATCGCTCTCTGTTTAAAATTAAAAAAAACTAATTATTGTGATAGCAATGATGCCGCTGGCCAAATGATAACTAGCAAAAGTGAGGGTAAAAGTTATTTGATCGCATGTGTAATAAACATCACTTATTGTTCGTTGCCATCTCTGTGTTTGCCGATTTTCATCACTTTCTGCCCTCTCCTTGGTGTCGCATTTTCACAGTCACATAGTGTATATAATAAATCTTATATCGTTTAAATATTTATATTAAAGATTATCCAAAACCTAGTCTATATTACCTGCTGTATAAATTTGAATTTGACATATTTTTAAAGATATTATTTGAGAATTTATTCAAAAATACCATTTTCTAAAATCTGCTTTTCTTAAATCACGCATTATTTTGCATATCAAAAAAAATATATCCTATTCATATTTATTACTTAAATTTCTTAGTTTTCAATACCATTTATATACTGTATACTACCTAAATTTAGCAGTTACTATGTATTAATTTTTATTAACTATTATCTATGATCCCATCACAAAAAATGATGAAAATAAAAATTGTGATGGATGTAATTAAATAATTAACGTTCGATACTGATTTCCGTAAAACCTCGAAAAAAATGAAATGTATTTGGAATAATAATGTATTTGGAATTTAATATATGAAATTGTGTATAATAAAGCAAATTATGATATGTTCTTGAAGTTTGTAGTTTGTATTTGATTTTGTATAGGAGTAGGATAAGCGGCATTTCTAACAGATTAAAACACTAGGAGAATGAATCAAGAATGGGAAGCCCCAACATTCATTTTTGTATTCACTTTACCTTTATTGAGCTTAGCTTATGTAAAATAAGAAAATTTCAATTTAACATGAAACAAAATATTTTATCCCATGCTAAGCTGAGAAATAAGAAAAATAGATAATTATTTTTATTAATATTCAAGGGGGGTTCTGTCCCTTGGTTAGCCCAGTGGTTAGCGCGTGGGTATTATACTCGGTTGACCCGAGTTCGATACATGGATCTGCCCAAATTATCCTCTTGTTCACGGGTACGTTAAGCATGTGGATCCGTAAGACTTTAAGAGAGGTTGGTGGTAAGATACGGTCTCCCTGTGGATGCTACATCTACTGGGTTCCTGTATAAATTGAACGGCTGTATCTCAGCCGTTTAAACAAATACCTTACACTTCCGGATAAACCGGGTACCTTACAACTCCGGGCCCAAGAAGAAATTTAAAAAAGGGATCCATCTTGCAAAAACTCGATTATGTAGGTACATGCCTGAAAAATATCATGGTCTTGGTATTACTAATTTGTTAAGACGCAGCCAAAATACACTTTCTTTGATATTTTCATAAAATATTTCCTAAATTGAATTTTAAATCGAAAAACATTTTATTTCAGTGTGCTTCCCTAATTTTTTTCTACAAATTTATCAAACTTCCAAATTTCGTAGGCTGTAGCTTTTGCGGTACATGACAGAAAAACTTAAAGGTCACGAAATTTATCGAAAAGCGGAGGCAGTTACTTTTTTTTAATATATATATATATATATTTTTTCATTCAAATGGCCAGGCACTTGACCTTCGTCATTCGCCTTTAATACAGTGGCCAGAGTGTGAACCATTTAGCCGTCCATTGACGTTGCCTTAGACGCACCAGAGGGGGGCGCATCACATTCCGCCCACAACACAAACATCCATGCCTTACGTAGGGCTCGAACCCACAACGTGGCGGTGTTTTTTAATATATAGAAAGACATTTCTTATAACGCCCGAAAAGGTAAATTAAAAAAAAATAACTGCGACTTAACGCGGCTACGTATGATTTGATGAAGTCTTGGAATTCTTCACCAGGATACCCAGACCTGGAAGTACAGCTCCGGTCCTTAAGAAACTTATCGTAAACCAATTTGAGATTTCATAACTGTTTTGGGGAGGGTTTATTATTATTTTATTTTATTTATCTTTCTGCACTTCTTAACATGAAGTGATGTTCTTGTAAGGTTGATTGAAAAATAAATGTTTCAAAACTGTTATTACAGGTGGGCAGATGCTTTATAGAGAAAAGTTCGAAGTGTTAAATGATAGAAAAACATTCGTAGCTATGAGGTAGAGACTTTAGATGTGGTGTTAAGATAGATATATCGAAAATAAGAACGTGTGCAATTTCAATTTTCCCATATTTGCTATTTTAGGGGTGTGCTCTCACCAAAATGTTCGATTTTCCAATTATGTGAGAAACGCCTTCTTTTGACTGAGATAAAGACATTGGTATGTATTCAACTTAATTGTTGAATCAAAACCCCGCTAAAATTCGAAAGTTTTAAAAATGTTCATAGAAAAGATTTATTCGCAAAACGTTTCGTAAAACGTTCGAATTGCAAAATGATAGAGAAACATAGTTAGCAATGAGAAAGAGGCCTTACATTCGATATAAGGGTAGACAGTTTAAGAGGCAGAAAATGTACAATTTCAGTTCCGGTTTACAATTTCACGGCCCCTTTACAATTATTAGAGTGTTTATATAATAATTTGTTCACAAATTTTTCAATGGTATTACAAAAACTGACAAGAAACTACTAAATGGCTTTAATCTCTTATTGTGTTTTCTCTCTTATTTTTCTCTCTTTTTGTGTTTTTACTCTCTTATTGTGTTTGTGTGTTGTTATAGAAAAACATATTTTTTACTTGTTTTAATATAACATTTGTATACATACAACAGATGTTAAATAAATAAATATTTTCATACAATTTCTTAAAATGTATAAGTCAGAATAAATTTTAATCATACTGCAAAAATATCTAAAACTAAAAGCAAAATGTTAGCTATATGGACTGCATTAAAATTAACCGTAATTTTTAAATAAACAAGGGATAAAAAAAATTTGATTTTAAAATGTAAAAAGGACATAAATGTAATAGTAAAAAATATGATGTGGGCAACGTATGACTTTCTCTGCAGATTTATATTCACGTTCTCTTTATTTCTTCAGTAATTCGTTAAATTGCACAAAATAGCACCCCGGATTATTTTATATTACATTGAATTTACACTTTTACTTCCATTTTCGCTTTCGTTGGATAACTAACCCTATATTAAAAAGTGGCTGGTGAATATGCGAAAAACATAAATCAAGAACGGCCAGTCCTAGGGCAATGGGCTTGGTCTTATGTCTTATTCTTTCATCGTCAAAAATTACATATAAAACAAGCATTTAATTGATATATTTGAGGATACATAATCTTTTATTTTACAGACGTCACGCCAAAAATAGTTTTTTCGTATTGCATTGGTCCCAAGACGTGGAGATCCTATAAAAACTCGAGTTGCGATTTTCGGCATGATTCCAATACTTTCTCTATACATTACGACGTATTACAGGGAAAGTTAAAATCTGATGGGGGCAGCACATGTCTTTCCCTGCAGACATAAATTCATATTTTCTTTATTTCCTTAACAATTCGCTAGATTGAGTTTAATTGAACCAAATAACACTAAATTTGAATTTTTAATTCAATATTTTGTTTTCATTTGGTAATTGGGCATTTTTTATATAGCGGCGTAACAAAAATGCAAGTAATCTCAAATATCTTGAAAACTGTTCGTCCTAAAGTATAATGGAGTGTGTTATATTCTTTTCCTGATCAAAAATTGAGTGTAAAACAAGAATTTAATTGATAAATTTCAGCATACACAGCTTTTTTTTAGATTTCGGCGATTTTTGCGGGCCATTTCGTAAAAAAAGGTAGGTTGTTTTTTCCGAATCGTGCCAAATCGTATCCTCTCTTATAATCTATTAGATTATGTTTACCTGCCTAAAGTGACACGGACATTTATTTGAAATTATATCCAATTTGTAGTTTAAATACATCTCTTTCATTTGGCAACTTAACACATTTTAAAATGTCGTCTTCTCCTTAGAATTTCAAGTGGGGGAGGAGTGAAAAAAAAATAAATATTTCAAGAATGGTCAACTTAGAAGGAAAGGGCTGACCTCATTCTTTTAATCTTTAAAAATTACGTGTAAAACAAACATTTAATTAATGTATTTGAGCATAATTAGTATTTTATTTCCGATATTGGCGAATTTTTGCAGATCATTTTCCTAAAACAGGCAGATTCTATTTTTCAGAATCGTACCAAAATCCAATAAGCGCCAGGTTAATCAAAAGGTGACTCACCTAACAAATATTGTGCTATGTCGTCAAATAGTTTTTGATTTACAGTGGATGGATACATTGCACTGAAAGGGCAAATATGCATACAGACGTTAAGCTAAATTTCGTGGATTCGTGTTTTAGATTGCTCGAATCGTGCAGATTCTTTGAAATTTCAAGTTCCGATTTTCAACATGATTCTATTACTTTAGATATTAACATATAAAATTTATTGTATCCACTTTAATAACTTTTTTTAAATTTTAATAAAATTTATTGTATGCATTTTAGAAAAATCATTTTAGTATAGAGGAACAATTATTTTCAATTTTTTAAGAAGAAAATAAACTTATACAATGAGAATTAATGAATGTCTCAAAAATTTCGTTCGAAATGTGAACAAAGAATTTTCATTCCCAATCATTACTTGATCATAATAATCGCAGGCGTACAATTTTTTCGATTAAATAAACCTAGCCTAATCAATGTATTTCTGTCTAATCTGAATACAGACTGGTTTAATTGCAAAACAATATGTCTAACACACAGGAAATGAGGTGCAAATAAAAAGCTTCACATCTCCCCAAATTAAGGACTTGTTAGCTTAAAATAGTGACAGGGGCAGGTGTTTTTCGAGAGGAACCTGTTCGCCTTCGAGTACCATTACGAGACGGCGCACCTGAGTTTTCGACGGGAGAGCACGTGTTAAGCATTCCTGATCCCGAATCGAATATTTTTGAAGTGATGTCAGTGTGTGTGTGTGTGTGTGTGTGTGTGTGTATGTGTGTGTGTGGTGTGTGAGTCTTTGGAGACGATAACTGACGAACGAATGGACCGATTCGAACGAAATTTGGTACAAAAATTACAATCCGTAAACACTGGAAGCATAGTGTTTTTATACGCAATCGAATGTTCAGAACCCCCCCCCCCCCCCTAAATTTTCGAGTGAAATTTTGAAAAAAAATCGTCAAAAAATCAAAACCTCTAATAAAGTTACGTAAATAGACATGTCTTATGTAATATTTCAATAGAAAACGATTTACATAAAATTTAGAACGCTAACATGAACCGCTCTCGAGATATTGCACATTTTTCAAAAAAATGATCAAAAAGTCATATAAAATAAAAAAAAATATTTCCTATTAAGAAACATGTTCACTTTTCGTATGTAATATCATGCGATAAATTTGGTGACATCGTTCTCGAGAATCTAGCTTGTGCCATTCACGAAAAAAGGTACTTTGAGTAATACTTTTGTATTTGAACGCCAATATTAATTTATCTGCTGTAAGAATAACTTATTTCTCCGTCTATAACGCTTGGAGAGATTTTGTCGATGAATTTGGTAAAATGTCGCCAACTTAGCGACTTTTTTAAATGTTGCTAAATTAACGATAAACTTGTCAAATGAATAAAAATGACGCTAAATCGATGAAAACGACGACTCATTGACGAAAATTCAACATCTTGGAGAGAATATAAATATCTACTATAAAAATAATCTATTTTTACTGTAAAAGTAGTAAATTCATAGCATTATATAAGGAAAGTCATGTGCTACCCACATCAGATTTTTATTTTGAGCGCAAAGAGCGCCGATACATAAAATATCCGCATAACAGGATAGCATGATATCCACAAAAGCAAACATAGTTAGATATATAAATAAAAGGGACGATGAGGAGAAATAAGGAGTTATTTAAACATTCCTAGACGGGCATGCGCTGTAAAATTCCCCCGGGTGAAGAGTCGATGGCTGGGATTTCTGCTAAAGATGTGTTCGTTGCTTTGTGATCATTTAATATGATCAGTTAATGAATCACCTAAAATTACAATTACGTATGAAATCGAAATTAATTTTTGTTGAAATCCCAAGATATATACGGAACTTTTTGCAAAACTATAGAATTCTGATAATCTTAGTTTTCGGATGCGAAGATATATATATCAGATAACGTACAAAGCATAAATCTTGATGTATTTAAAAAAAGTAAATATGAAGGAATTGCCCCACGGACCTGGTTCAAACATTGTTAGAAAGAACTTTCAACGGTATGGTGATAACTATGTGGTAACTTTTTCAGTCGCTAATGACTCTATTTGTGTGAAAACCCCAAAACATAAAATAACTAAAAAACTAATTAGAAATTAGAAAACAACAACGTCGATGTGCACCAACCCGGGACTTGAAGTACCTGTGTGTCAAATTTCATAGCTGTACAACGTTCAGATTTTCGCTACAGATCGCTCTCATTCATAAACGTATTATTTTATTATGTAAGATGGGTGGCAATAAAACTGTTGAAGCAGTTATTTGCTGTAATCAAATACTTACTACTAAATAATGGAAAGAACCTTCCTGCTATAACCAGGAATCGAAGACTGGTTCTTAAAATAGCCAACCGATGATCTACAGTTGAGCTACTGGGAAGAAATTGCAAGCTTATACTGTAGAAGTGGATTTTGTATTCTCCACTCTAATGTCAGATTGACGTAAAACTGACAATCTGATTGACCACTTCCTGCAATTTTTATTTCAGACTAGCGTCTTGCTGCTACTATAGCTGCTTCTACTATGTTAGTATCCTGCGTAGTTAGTATCCTGCCTATGTTAGTATCCTGCTTCTACTATGTTAGTATCCTGGTCACTTTCAGACCTTCGCCATAGAAATTTCTAATAAAATGACCTAAGCTCATAAGTAGATTCTGCTCTCAATTAATTTCGGTCAAGGAATCCCTTTATTTCATTTTTATTAACTTATATGAACTTATTGTGTTCTCTCCATATTTTCTTAAAATATATATATATATATCTATGTTAACTGTTCTTATTTGCTCGGTTCTTTCTTTTTCTTTTAACCCTCTTCATCTGTATTTTTTGTACTTTTTCTTATCTAACTTTTATTCTAAATTACTGTTTTGGTTTTTCATGGGCGAAATTTTTTTTCCTTTGTATATATTTTCTAAATTTTACTTTTAAAATTTTAATATTTTCTTTAATTTTAATCTATTTTTCATTATGTTATACCTCACTCTAAATTTTATTTTTCAATGATCTTTTTATCTCTATTTGCAATAACTCTTTTCCCATTTTTGAAAAATGAACGTACTTGTTAAGTTCAAATATAATGTAAAACTGTCTGCTTAACCACAATATTTTTCATCAGTTGTTATCAGTTTAGACCTAAATAAATATTCGTTTGGCGCGATGGTAGACCTTGGGTGCCTCCTGAGTGCAGGAGGTATCCTTTCCGTGCAACTAGCTACTCTAAACCCAATATGTGAGTCGCACGGTCTGGGATCTTCAGACCTCAGACATCTTTGCACTAACCTACAGGTTTGAATTGTTCGGTTGCCATTGTAATGAATAATGTTGCCCTAATCGGAAATCGGACCCTAGATCTTCAAACTGGCTATAGCCGACGCTCTACCGTTGAGCTACTGGGACGAAATCGCAAGCTCTTATTGTCGAATTCGATTTTGCCATATCTGTACTTGAATTTCAAAAGCAGTGTGTTTAAAACGATTCGGTGCAAAGATCTTGGATCTTTCGACTTTTAAGAAACTTTGTATTCTAAAAAAATACTTGAAAATTGGGATAATTAATGCTCTACTGATATGAAATTGCATGAAAATGTGGTCTCTATATTTACAAAATACACAAAAAATTTCAGTTATCGTGCTTACGCTTTACCGACATAAGCAGGCATATTCATTTCCAAAATTGTCCAAGATGTTTTAAGGGTATTTTAAAATATAAAATGTTATAAAAGTATCGAATTCGTAAATGCATTATCTCTTTTTACATAGTGCATCTACAAAAAAAAAATAAAACAATACGAAGCAAATGAAGCTGAAACAAAATATTTTATTATTTCCAGAGATGTGTTAATAGCCAATATGTCGGTTGGTGAAGTTTGCAAGTACAACAATTCGCTTATCTAGGTACAGTAGTAACAGAAAGTAACAGTGTTTCAGTTGGAATTAACAAGACTTCTTATTAATGTATTCTACCACTTCTAAAATCCAATGCGATTTTGCTCTGAAGAAAAGTTCATTTATATAATGTTATTTTTAAACCCGCACTTATGTACGGCTGCCTCAAGAGAGATCAAAAGCGATTATTTATCAGGGGACAAAATGTGAAGAAAAATACTGCCCAATAAACGAAAATTGATTATGAAGAGTAGGAAATAACAAAGATATAATGAAAAAATCTTATGTTGCTATCTTTACTGATATAAAAATTAGGAGAATAAGAATAAGATGGCTGGGGCACATTCAGCAGTTGAATGACAACACAACTACTAAAATGACGTTCATTTCCAGACCTGGTGGATCTACCGGGGGATTGAATGGAGGACTACTTTGAACCAAAATAAGTTCCTCTTTTGGTTGGAATGCAAATCGTTTAGTTTTAATAAATGTGTAGTCGCGCGAAACTATCTGTGCCATGCATGATCACAAACAAACATTTTCCCCTATAGCAACGCCCAGCCCCACTGAATAACATACATCGAAACAGTGAAATGAAGACATTTTCCCTCTGTATCGAAAATCAAAATTTTTATGGTTTGGTTTGGAAATTAACAAAAATTAAAAAAATAGAGTAAATCAAAAATTTTATTTATTCAAATGCAAAGATATAGGTATGCTCAAATTTTTTGCCAAACAATATAGAATTATGCTAATGTTCCTTTACGGATACTGCGAAACAAGTATCCGGCAAACTAAAAAATACGTATGTTGATGTATTTTAAACATGAAAGATCAAAAATGCATAACGCATTGATTATGAAACACTTTTCAACTGACATGCATTTTATTTAAACATCTCTAAAATGCGATATATTCAGACCATATTTTAAATCATCACACTACTACAATAATTTATTACATTTGAAAACTTAAAACATCATGGAAAAAATGAACTTTATTCAAATTACGTCATCAAAATATAAATCGTCTGGCTGTCTACGTAAGAACATTGAATGTTTTATTCATATCACTTTTATTCCAAACTCCAGAGCTAAATAATTTTGTGTTAAAAATATTCAGCAATTCTTTTACAACTTATCTTACAATCGCTTGTTTACATTCTGTCCATTAAAACTAGTATTATTTGTAGAAATAATCAAAGTTTGATGATCATTTAAACTCAAAAATATTGTAATTGCGTTGGCACGGGATACAGATGCATAGAAAATACGTAAAAATAAAGAAGTTTTAGGACAGATGCAGCACTAAATATAAATTTAAAAGAACACATACATATTATTTTATTATGTATGATGATATTTTCCTAACAGCCCGATAATTACATTAAAGCCATAAAGATGAATGCAATTAGCCTTGAATTAATGTCTCATAAATCTAAATTTTGGGCTTGTATATATGAAACCGCAGTACACAATTTTAACATGTTTAAATTATTTACTAGATTTTATAGTTATTACTAATCGAACTCACTTGATGTGCAACAAGGATATAAAAATATTACATTGAGCTTGTCACACAGGTAGATTTTTGACATTTTTTGCTACTCCGATTTAACGTTGCAACAAATCGTGTTGCACCAAGGAAACAGCCCTTTTTATCTGTATGGGAATGCCTTAAATAACTTTGTTGTGTAATGTATTAAATGAAATATCAAGTCACATCGTCTTATTTGTACATTTGTAATATATATATACAAAAGTAATATATATATATATATATGTATATGACTACGTAATGATATACGATATGATATACGTAATTTTTAACGAGCAAAAGAATAAGACCAACTCCATTACACTAGGTCTAGCCGTTCTTGCGATATTCTAGTTTTTCGCATTTTCGCTGTGCCACCTTTGAAAATATGCCCAGTTGCCAATGAAAACGAAAATTGAACTAAACGTGAATTAAATTTAATTAAAATAAAGAGAACGTGAATATAAGTCTGCAGCGAAAGTCATATGCTGCCCACATCAGAATTTCAATTTCGCTGCAATACATGTTAATGTACAGGGGAAGTATTGGAATCGTGCTGAATACTGCAATTCGAGTTTTCTACGGATTTATACGATTTTGGACTTCAGGAACAAGAAAACTATTTTTTGCTCGAAGTCTGTGTGTGTGACTGTGTGTGTGTGTGTGTATGTGTGTGTCTGTGTGTGTGTGTGTGTGTGTGTGCAGATATTGTAGCCACTCTAACTGAACTAATTGACTGAATTTCATAAAATTTAGTAGGTAAGTGAGCGACAAAAAGTGCCTGTATCCATTCTAGCTGAAAAACTAATGGACCGAATTTTGTGAAATTCGGTCCATTAGATAAGTTGTTAGTGGGTCACCCTGGTGCTGATTAGATTTTAGTACAATTTGGGATAAAGAAAACCTTCCGTTCTTTACGAAATGGCCTGCAAAACTCTTTAAACCTAGAAGACTACGTAAGCTCAAATGCATATCTTAAATGCTTATTTTATGCGTAAAGTTTGACGACGAAGAGAGTAAGACCAACTTCATTATTCTAGAACTAACTGTTCTTGAGATATGCTAGTTTTCTTTTTTCATTTCCATTACGTCACCTTTGAAATTAAGTCCAGTTACCAAATTAAAGCAAAAATCGAATTAAAAGTTTAAATTCTGTGTAATTTAAAATAATTATGGCTATTTTTTTGTGCAATTAGAATCAATTTAATGAAATATTGAAGAAATAAAGAGAACGTGAATATGAGTCTGCAGAAAAAGTCATGTGCTGCCCACATCAGATTTTTACTTTACCTTCAATACATGGTAATGTACAGGGAAAGTAATGGAATCATGTCGAAAATAAGCAACTTCAGTTTTCAACGGATCTACACGCTTTGAGACTATGGGACCAGAAACAGATCTCACACGTGCTTTGGTGAGACAAGTTCATGCCAGTTATTTACCGTGTCCGAAACATCGAACAATTTTTTTAGTCTGGATGGCGCCGAGGTTTACAGCAAACCATAAGTTTAGGAGCGTCAAGATAGAGAGACCGAGCGGGCCCTTACGAGGATGCCAGGTAGCGACATTGGTTCAATGATTAACCAATGAAGAAAGTTTTTGTTGCGTCACACGGAATGCTACAAAGAAAGCAAAGGGGGAGTGACACCCCCGAGGGGAAAAGAGAGACACAGTCTGTGACCGAAGAAGGACACTGGGAGTACACTTATACAGATAACTTTGAGACGATGAAAAATTAAGGATTGTACATAAAACTTGGCGACAGATAACTTAACGAAAAATACTGATATATACTTGTGGGGCACATTTAGAAAATAACCTTAAAGTTCTTTTAAATATTAAATTCATTAAGATGGACATGGCCGTTTATTCATACATAGTAGATTTATTGTTTAATCGTACATTCCTAGTTGTGCCGCTATATAAAACCCTCCAATTCTTTAACTTTCGTGCGAGTCCTCTAAAGGAATTATTAATTATTATAATACTCTTGCTTCGACATTTAAACTTTAACATTAAAACATTTATTAACAACATAAATATTAATTAAATTCAATTACACTATTTAATTATAATATTTCAGCGTAGGGGACATGTGATGACCAGTACGGAAAATCCTAAACAGTGGTAATGACCAGACACGTTTTCAATGGGCACATACCTTCAAGTCTGTCTTAGACTCTGTCAGCATCTGTATTTAATGTCGTTCATTTACCGCATTAACTCTTGGTGTAATGCTCCGACACGTAAATTCGTTGAACATATTGTGCTGCTGTAACTCTGCACTCGCACTTATTTCATTCTCTTAGTATATCAAGTTTTCGCTGTAGTAACTGCACAAGTCATAATGTCGAACTTATTTGATCCAAGTGATGTTAGTATCTCTGTACAAGTCTCTTGTAGTGCCGTTCTCAGGTCACAGGCTGTGGTTCCCTCGAGGTGGGGGGGGGGGTTAATACCTCTCTTCTTCCATTTGCCGCATTGAGTTTGACGTAACAATCTTCTTTTTCCATTGGTTACTCCTTTAACCAATGGAACCAGTCCATACCTCGTAAGGCCCAGCTCGGCCCCTCTGTCATGACACCCCTAAATTTGTGGTTTTCTGAAATTTAGGTTCACGGGGTTATAAAACTCGGTGTCAGCCGAACTACAAGTATTGTTCGCCGTTTTGACCACCATAAATTTGTACATAAAAGTGTCTCATCAAATGTGAGATCTATTTCTGGTCTCACATATCAACCCTCGGATAAAGACAAACAAAAAATTCCAAACCAATAGAGTTCGAAACAAAGTTCGAGTCACTTGCAACTCTTAAATTGGCATTTTTCAGTGAAAAAAGTTCGTCAAGAATTGCAGTTCAACACAGTATTGCTGTAAACACACAAAAGTCTTTAGCACACACCGTACACTAAATAAACATAAGTTATGTACTCATCAAATGTGAGATCTATTTTTGGTCTCACAATACTGGTGCGACTAAATGGTAGCACGACGACTAGAGATATAAAGTGTTCCGTAAATGTTCCAAAATAATGGCTAGATCTATTGATGTGTGCAATGCAACCAAGTACGAGACGAAGCCAAACACAACGAGTTATAGCCAGTACAAGTTACGGATGCCAGCATTATGATCAAAGTCCAAGACGGACTTGAAGATATCAGTTCTTCAAAAAGATATCTTTTTCTAAACATATATTAGGCATTTCCATACTGGTTTCATATAGTCCCTCCGCCGAAATAATATGATTAATTGTTGTAATTGAATAATTAAGTATTTATGTTTTTAATAAATGTTTTATTGTTAAAGTTAAAATGCGTGATCCATGTAGTAACATATTGATTACTATTCCTTTACAGGATTCACTCAAAAGGTAAATTATTGGAGGGTTTATAGCGGCGCAACAAAGCAATGTACAATTAAATGATAAGTCCACTATGTATGAATTTACTGCTATGTTAATATATATGATAGATTAATCATAATTAATCAAAAAGTTCAACTTTAAGATTTATTTTTAAATGTGTACCACAGAGACCTCTAGAACACGAAAAATCTATATTTAGCTCGACGTCTGTCTGTGCATATTTTGTATCCACTCCAACTCAAAAAATAATTTACCGAATTTCATAAAATTTAATAGGTAAGTCGCTTGCGGGTGACTATGCTGCTGATTAGATTTTGATACGATTCGGGATAAAAGAACCTGCTTTTTATTGCGAAATGGCCCATAAAATATGCCTTTATCCACTCTAGCTGAAAAACTAGTACGTCGAATTTTACAAAATTTAGTGGATAAGTCACTTGTAAGATATCCTGGTGCTGATTGGATTTTGGTACGATTCGTAAAATATGAACCTGCCTTTTTTGCGAAATGGCTTGCAAAAATCGTTAAAATTTTAAATAAAAGACTGTTTATGCTCAAATATATGAAGTACGTGCTTGTTTTATACGTAATTTTTGACGATGAAATAAATGAATAAGACCAACTCCATTACTTTAGAACTAGCCGTTCTCGAGATATTTAAGGTTTTTTTTTGCATTTCTGCTACGTCCGTCCAGTTACCAAATGTATTCGAAAGCTGAATTAAATATGTAAATTCAATGCATTTTCAATTAATTATGCCTGTTATTTAGTGCAATTAAACTCAATTTAATGAATTATTAATGAATTAAAGAAAAAATGAATCTATGCAGGGAAAGTCATGTGCTACTCGTATCAGATTTTTACTTTCCTTGCAATACATGGTGATCTATAAGGAAAGTATTGGAATCGTGACAAATATCGCAACTCGAGTTTTGGACGGATCTACACGTTTTGGGATCTGCAGATCACAAAACCTTTTTTTAGCGTGACGTCTGTGTGTCTCTTTGTATGTGTGTGTGTGTGTGTGTTGTTGTTTAGTCCCAGACCGTCCGACCTACCAGAAAGATGTAAGGTAACTGTTTGGACTCCCGGGAAGAACCACCCAATTTAGACAGGAACCCAGTGCGGGAGGCATCCACAAGAACCATATCCTCCTTTCCCTACCACTAACGTCTCGGAAGGACTTACCACATGTTTAACGTGATCGTACTCCGCTGGAACACGATTGCAGTTATGGCAGCGGAGGGAATCGAACCCTGGCCTACAGAGTGCAATTCCCGCGCGCTACCCACTGGGCTACCGCGCCTTGTGTGTGTGTGTGCCTCTCTGTGAATATATATGTATCCCCTCTAACTCAAAAACTAATTGACCGAATTTCATAAAATGTGGTAGTGAGCCTGGTGCTGGTTAGATATTGGTACGATTCAAGATAAAAGAACCCGCTTCTTTTACGACATGGCCTGTAAAAATCTCATGTATCTACTCTAGCAGAAAAGAATAATGGGCCAAATTTGACAAAATGTGGTAGATAAGTCACTTGCAGGGTACACTGGTGTTGATTAGATTATAAGAAGAATCTGCCTTTTTTACGAAATGACCCGCAAAAATCGCCAAAATCTACAATAAAAGACTACGTATGCTCAAATGTATCAATTAAACGTCTCTTTTATACGTAATTTTTGACGTGGAGAAGAATAAGAGCAACTCCATTAATCTCTAACAACTCCACTAATCTCTAACAACTCCATTAACTCTACCCGGTATTTTAGAATTTTCAAAGTATTGTTACGTCGGCTTTGAAAAAATGCCCAGTTGCCAAATAAAAAAAATCTGATGTGGGCAACACATGACTTTCCTTATATAATGCAATGAATTTACTGCATTTACAGTAAAAAATAGGTTTTTCTTATAGTTGATACTTATATTCTTTCCAAGATATTATATTTTCGACAATTACTCGTCCTTTTCATTGATATAGCGTCATTTTAATCCATTTGGCGAGATTATCGTTAATTTGACAGCATTTCAAAAAGTCGCCAAGTTTGCGACATTCAGCCAAATTCGTCGCCAAAATCTCGCCATGCTTTACTGAGGGAGAAATAAGTTATTTTTATAGCAGATAAATGACTATTGGCGTATCTTTTAGTATCTTCGTATCATTTCTCATGAATGGAACGAGCTAGATCCACGAGAATGATGTCACCCAATTTATCGCTTGGTATTACATATGAAAAGCGAACATGTTTCTCAATAGGAAATGTATTTTTTTTATTTTATATGACTTTCTGATAATTTTCTTGAAAAATGTACAGTATCTCGAGAACGGTTCTTGTTAGCGTTCCAAAATTTATGTTAATCATTTTCTAATGAAAAATTACATAAGAAATATCTATTTGCGTAACTTTATTAGCGATTTTGATTTTTTGACGACTTTTTCAAAATTTCACTCGAAAATTTAAGGGGGTTCTGAACAAAACGTTTATAAACAAAAGGCTTTCAGTGTTTACGGATTGTGATTTTTGTACCAAATTTCGTTTGAATCGGTCCATTCGTTCGTCAGATAGCGTTTCCACATGCTCACCCACCCACCCACACACACACAGACATCACTTCAAAAATGTTTGATTCATGATCAGGGATGCTTGAAACGTGCACTCACATCGAAAACTCGAATTTGAATTTTTGACCCTGTCACAAAAGTTTCCTTATACATTATGTATATAAGGAAAGTAAAAAGGCTCTTTCAAAATAGCTGTAAACTGAATCAGTGCTATCAATAGAGGGATTTTCGTTCATTTTTAAAAGTATATACTATTCGTGTTTTGAAGACGAATAACGTCTGGTAATCGATTTTAAAATTTCAATATTGAAATATTGATTGAATACCCGATCTTTAAAATGTAACAGGAGCTAAATTCAATACTATACACTGATCCAAAACAAATAGTTTCTTCCTGTGGTCTTCTGTTCATTTATCATGATGTTCATAAGTTATTCATATATTGCTAATTTTTAAAGAACTACAGTATTCCCGGTAAAATCGAGATCGAAAATTCTCTAAGTAATCTAAAATTACAAGGCACACAATTTCCTTTTGATCTAAACTAAATAAACGTATGTTTGAAGAGGAAATTTAAAACTGTACCTCAGGTGGTTTTGCAAATTTATTCATTCTTAGTGTCTGTATCTTAAATTGGAAACACAAATTTATTCGGTTTCCTTTTCAAAATGGTAATTTAGTACACATATAAGGTTTATTTTCATTAAATGAGGAAACTAAAAAGATTGAATATTTAAATAATTCAAAATGATAGTAGGAACATATAAAATAATGATTTAATATCTATATAACTTTAACAATTTCGTGCAAAATGCCTTGTGTCGATAACGTCTGGCTGAAACAACACTTTTCTGGACTATTAATAAGTATAGAATGTGACTTTGCACAAAATCATTAATAACCTAGATCACAAAATAAAAATAAAATATCAAAATTCTGTGTAAAATTAAAAAATAACAACAATAAATCTTCAATTGATAACCATTTCTAGTGGGCTAGTCACCGGTTTTTTTTTTCTTATTTCCATTATTCAATGTATTCTTCCGTTTCCAATTTGAATTTCAATAGAAAGCTTTTCGTATTAAAAAATCCAGTTATCTACTTAAATATTTCAAAATAACACCCTGTTTTACCTAGGTATGGCATAACCACGTCTAATTATTTGTTTCTCCGTTTCGCTTTTTCTGCGCCACGCTTTGAGTTCATATGATCTGCAATATTTTTATTTTTTCTTGTTTTCCTTCTTAATTTCATATTCTCTGCATCTCTTTTTATCCTCCACCACTTCTTTTCCGGTAGAGTCAATATATTGGGTTCTGTCGTACATTTTAACATGGTCTATCTCACATTTGGATGTTCGGTCTGACGATAGTGTGTCTTTCAGGACTTCATTTCTTAGTGTGTGTGTGAATGAAACTTTAGAAGGTGGTTTCTAGTTGCACTACATAAATATATCTATGCTGCCACATAGCAGAAACTAGGTTAATATAAAATATCTCCAAGGGGGGGGGACTTCGCCTCTCAAGATGTACACTTGATAGAAACACTGCTGACGAAGTATGTCCAAAGCTTCCGAAGTGCACATCTGCTTACTAATACCTATTTGCTCAGCCTTTCACGTCGTGCTCCTCTTAATTATAAGTAGGTATTAAATTTTATCAAGTATTACATATTACCCTCCCTGAAATCCATGTATATGTAAAGAGGTATCCGGATTAGGATATTTATATATATATATATATATATATAAATAAAATTGAAAGATTTTAATCGAAAATTATGCATAAACTACTGTATGTACGAAAAAACCCATCTCTAGCATATCTGTTACAAATGAGTAACTATAGACCAAGACTAAGGATAAAGATAGAAGGTAATATATATATATATATATATATATATATACTCATGTCCAAAAATTAAGCATGGTTTATGTTTATGTGAAAATTTCAGGAAATCTACATCGGAATGGAGGGAAACGCGGTATGCGGGTGTAATAGGGTTATAGAAGAAGTAAACAATGCAAAACAGGGATAATAACGACTTTTATTAGTCAAAATAAACGGCTGCAAGAGAAAGGATCACAATATGAGGATCGACCTCAGTTAAACAGAATGATTAAAACAATGTGATGCTGCAGTTTAATACGGTGTGTGGGAACCTCGGGTAGCCACGCATGTTGCACAATGATTTCCCATACTTTCGATGTGGGTTTAGATGATTTGTGTGCTCATGTTCCAAAATCTTGGAATTTTTGTTTTTTTGGAAAATCTGGAAAAATGTTCCAAAAATCATGGAGAGTAGTTTTTAATCGCGGAGCGGAGCTTGGAGGGCAGTGGAGAGCTGCAAGATGTCCCCGAGCATATCCAAAGCATGCTCTATTGAATTCAGATTAGCAGAATGGGCAGGCCATTGCATGTACTGGATATCTTCAGTTTGAAAGAAGTTGTCGCATGGTGAACCAATGTCGTACGGTGAAGAGTCACGTCATCATCGATGAATATGAAATTAGGACCAATAGCACCTTGAAACATTCGAACGGTAGGCTCAAAGACTTTGTATCGGTATCTTTGACTGGTAACCGACCCCGTGTCAAAGATGTGGCGGTTTGTGCGGGCGTCTATCATGATGCCTGCCCATACCATGACTTCCCCAAACGGAAAATGATATCTTTTCGGGATGTTTCCCGGGTAAAAAATCATTGCACGTTCTATACAGATCGTGGTACGACGAGAATCAGTTTGCAGACTAAACCTGGACTTGTCACTGAGACATGACATTGCCCCACTGTTGTCCACTCCACTGCCGATATTCCAAACTCCTCTGTAAATGTACGCGTTTCTGTTCTGACGCCAGGGGAGTGCAAACTGCTGGTCGTCTGGCATAGAGACCAACATGTCAGAGTCTCATGTAAGCTGTTTGTCTGGAAACAGTGACTCCTGTGGCGGCTGTCAAGACTGTACGGTGGTGCCATCAAGGGCGAAAAAAGGGAAGTAGAATATAATATAATAGTGATTTACAAAAATTATGAATAAATCGCAGTGCAGAAAAAGAATGAGGCAAAGATGCATTTTTATCTTTTAATCATTGACAGTAGCGTCTCCAGAAAAATTTTTGGTGTGTGTGTGTGTGTGCGGGGGGGGGGGGGGGGCAATTATAATATTTTTCTATTTCTCGAAATATAACTTTATAATCTAATGAATTTGCTGGATTCCCCTGGAGGGGTGATGACTAATTCCATCCTTGGCTACACCATTGATTACTGACCACATTAGTTATTTTACATGAAATCAGTAATATTTAGATTATGACATCAAATTTGAAGATTTCACAGTTATACAATAAAATACTGTTTCTAAAGTTTAATTAATCATATACAATAGCTTATATATCACCTTAGTACAAAATAATTTTTTTGCACAATTTCTTTCTGCGAGAAAATGCCTTTAAAAAGTGCCGTGTACCACCAACTGTTTATACAAGATGAATGTGGCACTAAGGATTAAAATAACATTACCAAACAGATAAATGCCTCTAATCCCTCTCAATTAGCTACCAAATTTACTGTGCAGAGTTTCAAATCATAAAAAAATCACAATTCCGGAAGACACTAATCTTCCAAATATCCAGGCTTTAAAATAGGGTCTTGGAAAACTATTTTTTAATAAACAAAGTTAAGAGTTTTCTATAAACTTTCAAAGAATATCGATACTTTTAAAAGCCATTACGCCACCTGTTGTCTGACGAAGATATTTTTAAACTGAATAAGGATTTATTAATATCCAAGAACAAGTGATACATTGATAATGCATTAACGTATTCATTAAAGTTTTTTTTTTTGCTGAGTGCAGACAAAGTGTTCCCACATCCATCATACGAAAATCAATAGGGGATTCTCGAAGTATCATATTATTTAGAAATTATACTTTTTATCAATCCATATCATACTCATATTAAGCCCAAATAGATTTGGAGATGCGTAGCTTGCAGGAATTTTGTCGATGTCTTTGAAACTGAATTTGCTTTGACTTTAGGTTTTAGTACTTAGTTAAGTATCGAATTGGGAGTATTGGTGAAATGAGTTAAAGAAACATTAGTAGTATGAGTCCCCACTTGATTTTCTGGCGTGTTTATAGTTTTTCCATATTTATACGGTCATTTGTCACGCAATCAGAGAGAAGCAAATAAAATAAAGTAAAAAGGTAGTTTTTAAATACTCCCTGTATATTATTTGTATGCAACTTAAATATATAAAAATGTATTTATTGAAATATATGTAAGTTAAATGTATAAAAGACAAATAAATACTAAATGAAACATTTTCGCTGCGTCAGTTCTCAAGTTATTTCTCCAAAACACTAGTATATTCCTATGACGAGACCAAAATGGTTTAATTCGATAAGTTTCAAAATTCAAAAAATCAAATATACCCGAAAATATGGGTGATATACTAAATTTGGACTTTCTATTCCCTCCGGTTTTTCCCGAGTTACTTTCAAAAGGTGGTTGTATTTTTATGGAGGACTCAAGACGGGCTTCACCATTGAGGTAGTATATAATGGAGAGAGCTTAATGGTTGCAATCGCCGTCAAAGATAAAGGGAGTTGTAGTCAGGACGAATTTCCTGAGAACCCGTTTTCTTCCGAATCTCACCCTGTACATTTCAATGGCGATTTCCGACCGACAGCGTGCTTGAGAAATATACATAGTAAAATAATGGTTATGTACTGTTGTGCTTAAGGCTGCAAGGAAAAGCATATAAAAGGAGGGCTTTACTCTTTCCATGGGTAAGTTTTTTTTTTTTATTATATATCTTACAAATATTGTTAAGAAGTAATTTTGCTAGATTTTAGCGTGGTGCATTTCATTTGGCTATTAATTTCATTGCTTTTAATGCTATATCATTAGAAGTTTTGCTTTATTTTTGGTGTTTGTGATGTTGCAGAAGACTTATAATATCATTCTAACACTTAAAAAAAACATTCGGTGTGCTTTTGTGATAGTTTTGCCTGTTCTGTATAAAAAGTCTGGTACTTGTAAATTGTTTGTAACGAAAGGCATGTCTGTGGCTATAAATGTTTATACGCATTGTACTGTCACCCCGTACACTGGCGGACACAGTTCTTTCGTGTAGTCGGGCACTTTTACGTAAGAAAAAAAAACACCGGTGGGATCTTCTGCACCCCGTCCGTAGAGGAAAACCAACACAGTAATTGGTTCTGTGCTGATTTGTACGACATATTACAATGCCGTATTTAGTCATCGATGATTTTTTTATAGAGTTGGCATGTGCCAGCATCCGGTCACCTGTTGACCCGAAAACTGAAAACTGTTCAATTGTATAGGTGAAAACCATCGAGGTAGTATTATATAGAGAGAGCTTAAGGGTTGCAATCATCGTCAAAGATAAAGGCAGGTGTTGTACGGACAAATTTCCCGAGAACGCGTTTTCTCCCCACTGTGACCCTATACATTTCAATGGCAATTTCACACCGAGAGCGTACTCGAGAAATATAAATGGTAAAATAATGGTTATGTACTGTTGCAATTACGGCTGCAAGTAAAAGCATGTACAAGGAGGGCTTTACTCTTTTCATGGATAACATTTGTTTTCATTATATATCTTACAAATATAGTTAAAAAGTAATTGTGCTAGATTTTAGCGTGGTGCATTTCATTTTGCTATTAATTTCATTGCTTTTAATGCTGTATAATTAGAAGTTTTGCTTTATTTTTGGTGTTTGTAATATTGAAAAAGACTTCTAATGTCATTCTAACACTTTAAAAAAACATTTGGAGTTCTTTGCTGATAGTTATAGAGTTATTTTCGGAATCCTCGTATGTTTTCCCTTCGAGGTAGAACTTGGCGACGTTTGGCAACTCGCAAGATTGGGTGGCTAGGGAAGAGAAATAGGGAGTTTAGATAATGAGCGTAAAGGCGTGTTGTATGATAAAATTTTACTTTCAAAATAAAATATAATAGTTTACATTCATTGAAAATGTCAGTTAGATTCTACATCACAATTTTTCAGTGCATTTTATATAAAGATATATGATCTGAAATATGAGCATGATCTCCTTTCTAGTTCAGAGTAAATTGTACTTAATAAGTCGATGTTATTAATCTTAACCTTGAGATTGCCCTCCACCCCACCCTCTCAGGATAAATTCTATAGATGCCGATGTTGGTGTTAGAATTAATTTCATATAAACATCTCGATTGTTCACAAATTAAATATCAAAGGATATATCATCCAACTCCCAGTGTTTTCAAGAAGTATTTTGGTATTACACTCTTGTTTATTTCTAGAGAAAGAAATATGCCTTGCCCGAAGAAATATTTGAATCACCGACTTCTTGATCACGCGTTAGCAATCTATTAAATGAGAAATCTTAACACTAAAAGAACCTTACATTCTCCTCATCATAATATAAGTAATAGGCTTTTTGATCTAGAAACAGCTCTACCAATATAAATATTTTTACTTACATCATGTTTTATGTACCAAATTCGTGTTTCAGAGTCTTTCAAGTGAGACTAATATAAATGGAAGTTCAAATTATTATAATTACAGAAATTTGATGAAAATAAAGCTATTGGGGTACCCTGCTTAGGTGATTCAAAAGTAATAGTCTTATATTGAAATAATTTTATATTCAAATAGGACTACATATATCATCTTCATCAACTAATTACAACATGTTTAAAATGAAATAATATCACACGAAAAACTCAAAAAAAAGGAAGGGGGGGGGGGTTAATGGGAATTAAATAAAGATGTTGTCAGGAAGAGATGAAAAGGGAATAATTGTTACACATATTTTAATATTTTTAATTTGTATGAGATAAAATAGCGAATATATATATATATTTCACTATATATGAAATATTGTAAAGTTTTATATTTAAAATTTTATATTACGCATATTCTTCAATTTGTATACTTGTAATCTATTTCATATCTTTTTTATTTGCAATTGATTTGCAGTTTAATTTTGTTTGAAGAAATCGACTTCATTAGCAAAATTTTTCTTTAGTAATAAAATTTTTTGGTAATAAAAATATTCTAATCCTATTTCGTATTTTTCTTCATACATAGTTTTTAAAATCTTATAACGTATAACATGTGTAACAACTTCCCATTCATCCTTGACTTTAAAAGAAGTTAAAAAAAAACAGAAGGTACACTACACAGTTTAGGCGATAAATCGCCAAATCATGAATGTCCTTCTCTTCTCGACCTTACTACACCTTCCCTGCGTTTGACCATGCTACTAGCATGGGGAAGATAGGACCGCACTTCCTCCATATATACTAACTCATTGGGCTAGACCGTTTAGCATTAAAATCAACAGAGTTAAAATATACTATCACAACAATATGTAAAATTTGAAACTTATAGTTGCTCTAGTTCTTGAATCATTCCCCAAGTATGAGTACATTCCTATTTTAGGCCCAAGACTTGCTAGCTAGATAAAGTTAAAACTAAAGAATGGAATTAAACCACAAAAGATGACAACATACTAAATTTGGTGTTTCTACATGCCTCGGTTTTTGACTTATTCCCCAAAAACGAGTACATTCATGTGGCTGGCCCAAGATGGGCTATGCCGATGAGATTCAAAATAAAAAAAAATCTGATGTGTTCAGCACATGACTTTTTCAGCAGACTTATTTATATCCACGTTTTCGTTATTTTAATAAAATTTAATTCACTTTAATTCAATTATCGTTCTCATTTGAAAACTGGACTTATTTTCAAAGGTGGCGTTTTGAAAATATGAAAACTTTAAATATCTCGAGAACGGCTTGTCCTAGTGTATTGGGGTTGGTCTTATTCTTTTCTTCGTTAAAAATCACGTATAAAACAAGCATGTAATGGATATATTTGAGCATACGTAGCTTTTTATTTTAGATTTTGACAATTTTTGCTGGTCAATTTGAAAAAAAAGCAGATTATATTTTTCGGAAGCGTACCAAAATACAATCAGCGTCAGAGTAGCCCAGAAGCGACTTATCTACCGAATTTTGTGAAATTTGGTCCGGTCCATTAGTTTTCAGCAAGAGTGGATACAGACTTTTGCGGACCATTTTGCAAAAAATGCGGGTTCTTTTATACCGAATCGTACCCAAAACTAATCAACACCAGATTCGCTCACAAGTGACTTACCTACTAAAATTTATGAAATTCGGTCAAATAGTTTTTCAGTTACAGTGGATACAAAATCTGCACAGACACACAGACAGACAGACACACACACACACACACAGACGTCAAGTTAAAAATAGTTTTTTCATATTCTAGAGGTCTCGAAACACGTAGATCCGTCGAAAACTCGAGTTGCGATTTTCGGCATGATTCCAATACTTTCTCTGTACATTACTTTCCCTGTACTGCAGGGAAAGTAAAAATCTGATGTGGGCAGCACATGATTTTCCCTGCAGACTTAAATGCATATTTTCTTTATTTCTTTAATAATTTGTTAGATTGAGTTTAATTGCACCAAATAACACCAAATTTGCAGTTTTGATTCAATTTCTGTTTTTATTTGGTAAATGAACATTTTCCCGATAGTAACAAAAATCTGATGTGAGCAGCATATGACTTTCTCTGCAGACTTATATTAACGTTCTCTGTATTTTAATTAAATTTATTTCACTTTTAATTCAATTTTCGTTTTCATTCGGTAACCGGGCTTATTTTCAAAGGTGGCGTAGGGAAAGTACGAAAAACTAAAATATCTCGAGAACGGCTAGTCCCAGTGTAATGGGGTTGGTCTTATTATTTTCGTCGTTAAAAATTACGTATTAAATCAGCATTTAATGGATATATTTGATTATAACCAGTTCTTTAGTTTAGATTTGGACGATTTTTGCGTGCCATTTTGCAAAAAACGGCAGGTTAATTTTTCCGAATCGTACCAAAATCTAATCAGCACCAGGGTAACCCACAAGTGACTCATCTACCGAATTTTGTGAAATTCGGTCCATTAGTTTTTCAGTTGGAGTGAATACAAGTTTTTGCGGGCCATTTCACAAAAAAAGGCGGGTTCTTTTATCTCGAATCGTACACAAAACTAATCAGCACCAGACTCTCTCACAAGTGACTTACCTACCAAATTTTGTGAAATTCGGTCCATTAGATTTTTAGTTAGAGTGGATACAAAATCTGCACAGACAGACAGACACACAGACAGACAGACACACAGACACACACACAGACGTCACGCTAAAAATAGTTTTTTCGTATTCTTGAGGTCTCGAAACGTGTATATCCGTCGAAAACTCGAGTTGCGATTTTCCGCATGATTCCAATACTTTCCCTATACATTACCATGTATTGCAGGGAAAGTAAAAATGCAAGAAATCTCAAATACTTGAGGACGGTTAGTTCTAAAGCATAATGGTGTGTACCATATTCTTGTCCTCGTCAAAAATTTGCTTATAAAACAATAATTTAATTGATACATTTCAGCATGAGTAGTCTTTTTTTTTTTTGTTTTAGATTCTGGGGATTTTTGCGGGCCATTTCGTAAAAAAAGGCTAGTTGTTCTTTTCCGAATTTACCAAAATGTAGTCAGCACCAGAGTATCCCACAAGTAACTTATCTACCAAATTTTGTGATATTTGGTCAATTAGTATTTTAGCTAGGGCGTATACATCAATTTTTTGCGGACTATTTCGCAAAAAAGGCAGGTTGTTCTTTTGCGAATCATACCAAAATCTAATCAGCACCAGGGTAACTTACAAGTGACATATATACTAAATTTTGTAAAATTTGATCCATTAGTTTTTCAGCATTTTGTAGCATAATTTATTAAGGGTGCATATACGTTTTTGCACCAGAGTGTATTTCAATTTTAAATCTTTGTTTTCTCGGACTCGTAAATGGTTATGCGAATGGTCATTTAAATACTCGCTAGGTGTGTTTTATATGTAGTACGCAACGCGCTTAAACTTTCAATGACACTGATTGGCCAAAAATAAATGAGCTGTGATTGGTTAGTTAACTCCTAATACTTTGTGCTTTAAGGCTTATTTCGATCATAACAATGATTTTTAATTTAAACAATAGTTAAACTATAGTAAATTTTCAACAATACGTTGTAACGAGCTTTTTCTTAGCAACAATGCATATTTGAAGTTCTCTGTTGAAATAATTCATTTTCTTTTAATGATAAAAACTTTTATGATAAAACCTACCCGATAAAAAGATTTGCAATTAAAAAAAAGTGCGAAAAAGTCTTTTACAGTTGTAAGTTGTGCAAAAATATGGATATGTTACATCAAGTTCGGAAATTGGCCAGAAAATTACCCGGTCCGGAACAAATCGTCGTAAAAAGAGCCCTGAAGGAGTTGAACAAAAGTTATGAGGCAAAATATCTCATGTATCTTGATAAATATGAGGAGATATGGGCAGTGAAGAAAAGAGACACAGGGATGTATATGTCATTGAAGATAAAACGCAAGATTTGGTCAAAATCAGGAGAGCTGAACGAATGGTGGTTTTTGAGAAATGACAATGTCATGCGTATGATAGATCAGTTTCATACAGTAGGATTTGATATTTACGTAATGCCATATTATGATAAAACTCTGAACTGGTATTTCGTGTATCCGTCTTCCCTGAGAAAGAAAGGGTTTCATGTAACAAAAAAATGGATGGAAGACGTCCTCAAAGGTCTGTGCTACATACATGAAGAAAGACTTTGCTATCTGAATCTAACCCCAATCAATGTCCATATCTCAAAGTCCAAAGCAGTACTGGGCGATCTGTCGTACACAGATGCAGCATGTTGTCCAGTCAGGAAGTGAGTATCTTTAACTATGTATTGTATTTGTGTAAACTGGGCTGGATTACTCAATAGTTTATCTAAGGGGCCTCTGAGGGCATCATCAAAGTAGGGATGCCAAATGAAAGGGCAGGATAATGGTACTACTTTTAAATATTTAAAAAATAAATAAACACATTTAAATTAACATATTTTCTTAATTATACAAATCTGGTATATTTAAACTAATATTAGCGCATATTCAAAATAATCGTTTGCAACAAGTGTCTTGCTGAGATTTTCCACACTTCCATAGATTTAGTCGGGCATCCTTTTTATTGGACATGACTGCCCAATGTATGCAAAAACATAAACTGATCCTTTAATCAATGACTTAATTGCGTTTCTTTTAGCTCATATAAATTACAAATGTAGTCATTAAGACATGTAAGAAACATGTTGAAATTCAGCCAATATTTTTCTTAAATTGAGTAAAAGTCAGGAGTGTGTTTGGACACCCTATTTTCCTGTGCTTGTGTCTTCAAGGAGTCCCAGACTTGTTTGTCAGTAGTGCCTTAATTTGCTTATTGGGGTATTTGGGGACCAAACTACAAGCTGTGTATCGGTAGCATTGTTTATCTCTATAGAACATAATTTTGCCTTGTTCAGTTCTTTTCCTTCATACATACAGGGTAATTCAAAACGATGGGGCAAAACTTTAAGGGGTGACAGGACACACCCAAACCAGTGTTTTCGTCTACAATCCATGATCGTAACTCACGCGGTTAAGCGCTAGAGGGCGCTGTCTAGCGCTCGTCGTCAGTTCTATCGTGGATTTTAGAAGGAATGGATTGTTTCTTAAATCAGGAGACGGCCGACTTGCATTTCATGTACAAGCTGCAGACGGGGGGAAGGGGGTACGAAAGCCCAAATCCCTATGGGGTGGCGCTCCGTAGTGTTGGAAACATATACGGATTAGGGCTTTCCTCGCATTCCCGTCCGCACTTTGTACGTGCAATGCATGTCGGCATTTTCCTATTTTATTAAAAAATCCACGCCTTTTAAAATCCACGGTAGAACTGGTGACAACACGCGTTTAATGAGTTTGCTGGACAATGCTCTCTAGCGCTTAACTGCGTACGTTACGGACATGCATTGTATGACGAAAGTGCTTGTATAGAGGTGTTCTATCGCCCCTTAAAATTTTGCACCATCGTTTTGAATGACTTTGTATAGCAGAATGTGTTCGAGTTTTCCCGGGATTTAAACGGCAATCATTCATGAGCTCGAAACGAACATTTTTAGGTGATGTAGATGTCTGTGTGCATATTGTTGGTCTGCACATCTCACAAATCTTTGAATTTGAAAGATCAGAATAATTGAACTCCAAACATATGCCTAATTTACCTGGAGGAGTCGATGCCACTACTGTTCTATAACGAAGCGCATAAGTTCTTCAGATGTAACACTTTTCCAGTACTTAATTATAATCTCAAATCGTTATCCCTGTCTCATCCGAAACAAACATTTCAAATATCTCCGTTTTGAATATGTCTATGGTAATTTCATTATGTCTGACGCATGAGAGCGAAAAAATGAATTTGAAATTTTACATTTAAAGGGAAAATTAAAAACTAAATTGATTATTTTCCTTATTTAATCAATCAATTTGAATACCATTTAAATTAAACGGCATTCAAGTTCTACGATGCTCACAATAATATTCTCCATAGGGGGATATGCCTTATAATATAATTTGTTAATGCCAGTCTATTAAAAAAATGAAGTGTATAGACTTGTAAAGCAGGAAGTTATTTAAGAATCTTATTTAAAAAAAGGAATAAAGCGACTTCGAAAGATTTTAAAAAGATAAAAATGGCACCATCATGATTATTTGAGTAATTATGTACTCAAAAAGAGTAAAATATTAATAAAACGTTCGAGTGTAAGAAACAGGCTAAACGAAATATGTAAAATACTGCATACTCACTTTGCAATCGTAGAAAGATTTATAAAATATCTAATATTACAAAAATTATAATGCTGATATTCCAATTTGAAATGTATAAGCTTATTTCTGACTCCAAATATTTTCAACAGTTACGGACTTGCCGTATCCGATCGTCCGCCTGAATGTTACAAAATGGACGAAGTTTCCGGCCGGCCTCTCGATGTCTATTCATTTGGAATGCTAGCCCTCACTCTGTGGACAAAACACTCTACAAAGAAGTGTCCAGAAATTACTAGCTGGGAAAAAGATGTGTACCCATCTATCTTTGACTCTCTTCAGGTACATTATTTCAATACGTTTCTTTCTTTTCACTGTAATAATCTTATCCAATAGAAAGTTAAAAATTATAATTTGACGTTTCTTTATATTGTACTTATTATTTCCGAATTTCACGAAACTCCTATTGTTTTTCGCACAGTTACGATTGCAGGCAATTGATTCTTTTGACTGGAAATTTTTACTTAAAAATTTTAATAATATTTATGACTTAGTAATAGCTAATATATTATTAATTTATACTTATATTATCTATAAAGAAATATTTAATTTACCGATTATAATTTTTACAGACATTTTGATGAAGTATGCTTACAAATAAAAACATCATTGCCTCACATTAGCTTTTAATAAAAAATATCTAGAGCTATTAAAATATTTATCCATGCTTCACTAAGTTTTCAGATATTACTATTAAAATCGTCTTAGTATTGAAATCGGCAGAAATTTGGAACAAAAGACCGTTCGCAAAACAGCTTTGGGACGTTCGTGACGTCACTGCACTCAGCTCAGAACGAAAGTCACGTCATTCCAAGCAGAAACTGCAGAAGCTGAGCTTCCCCATTTGCTGCTTGGAGTTACGAATGCGTTGGATTTAGGTAAATACGTGGGTCCGATAGGTGATATGCAAATATTTCAGATTCAGTCTCTTAGGCAAACTTCGGGAAAAAAATGCAGTTTCTCTGTCCTCGGGAGGTAAATTGGAAATCCGGCAAAGTTAAGTTCTGTACGATGATCAATACTAAAATTGAGTTAAGACTCAACTTATTAGACCACGAGAGACTTATGGAGTGTCTTAGAAGACATTAAATATATATATATATATATAGGATTATAGGTATATATATATACATATATATATATATATATATATATTTATATATATATATATATATACATATATATATATATATATATATATATATATATATACATATATATATATATATATATTTATATAATTATATATATATATATATATATATATATATACATATATATATATATATATTTATATAATTATATATATATATATATATATATATATATATATATATATATATATATATATATATATATATATATTTATATAATTATATATATATATATATATATATATACATATATACATATATATACATATATATATATATATACATATATATATATATATATATATACATATATATATATATATATATGCGAAAATCACCGCATTTATACGCGTGCCTGAAACCCTGTAGGGAGTAAAAGCGCTCTCAAAGGCATAACCGCTTCATTTGCGACCATGCATTCTATGATGAAAAGTGTTTATTTCGTTGTGTTCTATCACCCTTGAAAGTTTGTTGCATTAGTTTAGCACCGCATATACAAATATATATATATATATATATATATATATACTGCAAATATATATATATATATATATATATATATATATATATATATATATATATATATATATATATATATATACTTTCCATTCCAGAAATTTGATTTTGAAGTCACACGAAAGTTCCCTTCTACTTGGATTCCATCAGAAGAGAAAATGTTGGCGCTGAATATGGTAAAATCGTGTCTTGCGTATAAGCCTGGAGATAGACCCAAGGCAAAGAGCCTGATGAATCATCCATTTTGGTCCTCAGAGTGGTCGTATGAACAGCCTTATGAAGTCGATCCAATCTGGAAGACACGGAATCTCTGGGAAGATACTGATCAAAGTAAGAATTTTCTATATAACTTCTTTATTAAGAATAGTTTCAAGGGGGGGATCAAAACCCGGTCCGAATTCCGGAGCTGTGTTATGCACTGTATAACGTATTGTTAGAATATCATGCACTCTAACATTTTTATTTGTCTCCAAAATCATGGTTGTGAAAAATATCTTTGAGTCAGCCCCGATTATTTTATATATTTCGATTATGTTATCTGTCAGGTAGAATAAAGCCGTCGAAGCAAAGAAATGTTTTAACAACAGATTTGCCACACATTCTCGAATACAGAAGCTTTGGCTTTTCCCGATGAAAAGTAAATAGCGCCTCTGTCAGATCTATCGATTTTGGGTTCGAATCTCGGATGTAGGGAAAACTGAGTATGCACGTATGCAGCCATTGTGCCCTTCAAATGACCGCAGAGCTCCAAAATAGCCCAATTTAGACCCATCCCTGAGCTACAATCATTGATAGAAGCTTAGCTTATTTATGAAAAGAAATCCAACTGCTCTCTAAACAAATCTGTAAAAAAGAAAAATAATACTCCGTTAGTAACAGCATAAAGAACGTTCCTTGAATTAAGGAAACAATCGAATAGTCTTCGAATTTTTGAGATTTTGACACATTAAAATTCGTTAGAACAAAGAATTTAGTAAAAGATCTTAACCTCTTGCTTACCGGCGGGACAGCGCCTATCCCATTTACAGACATTCGCGTCCATAGACGCCAATGTCTGTATGGACGAACTGTTTGGAGAGTGTATGTCAAATACCTCTGTTTTTGAGAGGTTCTTAGTTTGGGATGGACGCTGTCCCACCCGTAAGCAAAAGATTAACTCTTTAAGCAAAAATACATACATGAACAAACATAAACTGTACATAAGCAAAAATTTCAATAATTTCAGATTTTTAAAATTTTTTTGGAAAACTTATACTGTTTCTAATGATTAATAATTTATATCGTTCGAATCGGACTAAAAACGGTTTATCGATGATGAAACGTTTGGATGTAACGTTTGCAAACACTTCGCTGGATGAGTGAGTGGGCTGTCGACGCAAACAATAAGCCCATGCTGACGCATAGCTCAGATGTCGATGGACCTAATTTTTTTTTTTTTTGTATTTTCTACCATGATTACTTTATAAGACAAATTAAAGGGTATACATACTCAGAAGAAAAATGATATATTGAGTTCTGTATTGAGGTCAGCAGATACATTTACTCGTATCTCGTCAACAAACCCAACTAAACTGTGACAAAATTATATACTCCTTTAGAAAGTTCTGAAAAAAGCAAGTAATTCGTAAAAATTTTAGCCAATCTACGAAATTC
Source organism: Amaurobius ferox (assembly GCA_951213105.1). Lineage (NCBI taxonomy): Eukaryota > Metazoa > Arthropoda > Arachnida > Araneae > Amaurobiidae > Amaurobius > Amaurobius ferox. The sequence goes on from OX578148.1 coordinate 69,322,828, forward strand.
AAGAAGTTTTCAGAAATCGCCTAATGTTAGTTACATTTTCCAGCCACGGTAATCGTATTTGTCGCCAAGGTCAAGTTATTCAGACGTTCAAATTACAACAATAGTTTTATGTTAGGGATTCGTAACAATAGGATGTTACTTTCGTTACAAACTTATTTTTCATCTTCTTTACATTTCTTTCAGAATTTAATTCGTACCCGTGCCCCAAGATAATTCACTTCAAAAATATTAGACCTCCCTCCACCACACACACACACGCACATACACTTAAAGGATAATTGTCCTTTTTGGGATAGAGGCAAGAATTACTGATCTATTGATGCTATAGCACATCAATAGATCAGTAAGAACAATATATTGTTCGGAGCTACTGAAATATGAACACCAAGGTTTCAAAATCTGATTTTATATTCACTTTCGTGATTAGTACAGAGGACTAATCAATTTAATTTAAAAATAAGGGCACACTTTTGATTTCAAATTCTCTGGTGTCAGGGGCAGATTTACAATTTCGAAGCTGTACTACGAATAATAAATTTCGAAGCTGTACTGATCCTTCGTTAAAAATAGAAATTCCATGGAGCATCAGAAGGAATCAAACGAAAGGATATCATACAATTAAATAATTTTGGACTAACCACATACATAAAATAAAAGTTCAAAGTTCAAATATCATTCATATAAAATTGTAGTGTATTAGACGGAGCTAATAATCATATAAATGATATATACTAAATATTATACATATTTCTCTTTCTCATCGATACACTTTCTGCTTGAAAATCTAGTTATGGGTGCAGAAAGCTCAACCTACGCTCCGAAAATGGACCAACTTGAAGTCCATTTGCCTGCTGACCCTCCAATAGATGTGAATACAGAAATCACAGACAAGTGCGAGAATGGGGAAAATGTCAGTGATGTGATTTTGGAAAGATGTGAAAAGAATTTTGAAAATCCAACGGAATCTAAAACTGCATTGACTCCAGGTAATATTTTGATTCCTCTAACCTTTCGCACTATTTAAGACAGATCTGAAAATTCTGAATATATTTTGTTTTCTGAGGATGATTTTCATCCATCTGTTATCATTAATTTGAATACGCTGATCTAGGGCCATAATATAAAACATATTCGTAATGATATTTAAACAGTGCAATTTTAATAGTTTTTATTGAATAATTAGAGACACTGATTTTAAAACCTTAGATTGAAAGGGAACTACAGAAAAATGTATACAAAATTGTATACTATATCTGATCTTCGGGCTTTTAAGAATCTAAGGAAACGTGTTATAAGAAAGATTAAGGTGTCTTACATTATATGCTTTCCTGATATTGATAATATTTTATAAATCGTGAAAATGTAATAGTTATTACTTAATCATTACAGTCACTGATTGGAATATATACTTAAGATCATACATGTTACTATTTCTCATTGATATACTTTCTGCTTGAAAATCTAGTTATGGGTGCAGAAAGTTCAACCTATGCTCCGAAAATGGACCAACTTGAAGTCCGTTTGCCTGTTGACTCTCCATCAGATGTGAATACAGAAATCACAGACAAGTGCGAGAATGGGGAAAATGTCAGTGATGTGATTTTGGAAAGATGTGAAAAGAATTTTGAAAATCCAACGGAATCTAAACCTGCATTGACTCCTGGTAATATTTTGATTCCTCTAACCTTTCGCACTATTAAAGACAGATCTGAAAATTCTGAATATATTTTGTTTTCTGAGGATTATTATTATCCATCTATTATCATTAATTTCAATACGTTGATCTATGGCCATAAAAATAAAACATATTCTTGATGTTAATAGTTATATATTTAAACAGTGCAATTTCAATAGTTTTTATTGAATTATTTGAGACACCGATTAGAAACCTTAGTTTGAAAGGAAACTATAAAAAAATGTATACAAAATTGTATAATATATCTGAACTTTAGGCTTTTAAGAATCTAAGGAAACTTGTTATAAGAAAGATTAAGGTTTCTTGCAATATCTGCTTTTCTGATATTGACTTTCTGATATAATATTTTATAAATAGTAAAAAATTAATAGTTATTATTTAATCATTACAGTCAGTCATTGGAGTGCTTCAGTTTAAAAGTGAACTACAGAAAAATGTATCGAAAATGCTATAGTTTATTTAATCTTGAGGATTTTAATAATCTTAAAAGTGCTAAAAGGATGATTAATTACTTTTGTAATACATGCATTACTAATATTGATACTATTTTTAAATGCTGCTATTTTAATAGTTTTTATTGTATCGTTAGGGTCTCTGATTGGAGCACAGCAGTTTGAGAGCAAACTAGAGAAGTCGCCTATTGACCCTTATGTAGATTTGAACTCAGAAAGCACAAACGAGGGTGAGAATTCGGATAAAGTTGTCAGTGACCTAAAATCTGAAGGATATGAAGAGGAAAGCACATACAAGGTTAAAATTTCGGATCGTGTTGCGAGTGATCTAATTTCTGATGTATTTGAAAATGAGTGTTCACCTAAGATTGAGAATGTGGACCCTGTTGTCAGTGATATCATTTCCGAAAAATGTAATGAGGAATTTTGTAGTCCAGTGGAGCCTGAAACAGCATTGACTGAAGGTAATTTTTTGCTTCACCTAACCTTTCGTACTTTTTAAATCAGATTCGAAAATTCTGAAAATATTTTGCTTTCTGAGAATAATTATCATCCATCTATTATAATTCCGTTGAGTAGATTTTGAGTAATGAGTGGGTTAATAGTTCTACTTTTAAAAAGTGCAATTTAAATAGTTTTACTTAATTACTAGATACGATGAGTACATCAGTTTGAAAGCAAACTACATAAAAATATTTAGTAAATTTTATATTTTATCTGATTTTGAGTGTTTTAATGATTTTCTGAAAATAGTTAGAAGGAGGATTACAATTGTTCACAATATATACATTGCTAATAGTGATAATGAGCCTACTTCTAATTCCAAGGAGTTTTAGAACTATTGTACTGGTAGATGACAAAATATTTAGATCAATGGTCAAACAGTAAGTGGTCGGAATATTTTGTCGAATTTCAAGAAAATTGCTGATGATTTTTCGAGTTATTTTAAAACTTTGTACTCGTATGTAAGGGACTTTGCCTGAAAACCTATTGTGTCTGTAAAATTTTTTATTTCATACTATATACTGTAAATTTACATATATGTAGTTTCTAGCAAAATAAGAAAACTTGAGATTCCAGAGAATAAACTAATGGAGGAGATAAGTCATATTTTTCAAATTTTTACTGCCTCTTCTGTACTACACTGCGGCTAACCCTATCGGGTAACGGGTATGTTTTGAGATTGATGGCCAAGAATTGCCGATATATTAATATAAAGCTTTTTTTATTGAAATGGCATTATGTGGATAATATTTTCCCGAAACTTTATTATGCTATAAGGAAATTATATAATATTGCTTAACAACAGAATTAAATTAAATAAGTTTATTCGACAAAATATATGCATTTAATTTATCCAATTTAAATAAAAAAATGGATGTAAAATAAATTTTGTAAATGAGCGGAATTATATTTTATTTTAATTATAGTTCCTGTCTTCGGATATAAGTTTCTAGGGGATTATTGATGTTTTCAATTTCTGAAATTATGTGTTTTATTTTAGCAAAGATTTTTCAAATACATATAAGTATTTAGCCTACAGTTGAAACAGGATAGATTTGATAAGGAATGATCTGCTAATACATGGTTTACAATTTCGTTTTCGCATATATGACCACGTATCATATTTTTTGTAGATTTGTTTACAAACGAAACAAAGAAGTTTTATTTTTTACATGACTGAGCAGATTATTTTATACAGCGAAAACATAGATTATTATGCTTCATTTTAAGGAAATTAAATATTTTAATAGAATGTTTGATGAACAATTTCATTTAGAATACCATAGGAATTCGTACATATGTTTAAATTACGAACAACTTTTTTTGCTTGTAGATGCATAAAAAACTGACTCCAGGGTTATTACAGCATGTCAAAATAAATGTTCTATAAAAAGAGAATTAAAGATTTAAGTGTGGATGTTTTCATATAAAGCTGTAAATGATTTATGCCTTATTTATATTCGATCAGATTGATTCTTATAGAATTTTCGGAGCTGCCTGCTCAAAACAAAGGTGAATTCTTGGCCCATGAAGAATAGAAAAAGTTGTCTCAATGGTATTAAAGTTTAGTCAAAAATTTCTGAAATTTATCATAATATAATTATGCGTTTAACTATACATTAAATGTGAATTGCAGGTATATTTCTATAAAAATTCGCAAAATTTGAAATTTAATTATTTCATTAATATTAGGTAGAGAACGTAGCCAAATGGCACGTTTTGTGTCTACTGTTTCGTGATTTATCAAAAATTGATATGAAATGTTGGTAATTGATTTTGTATTTAATGTGTAGCTTTTTAAGTAGCTTCATAGAATATAAAAATTGTTGCTTTTAAATTTAAATAAATTTTGATACTTTAAAATCTTATGCTTTTAACGGCACTTTTGCTGACTTCTGCTTTGTGTATATAATGCATAATCTTCATTATCATTACTGCAATTGGGCATTGCATTTTGTAGGCAGCGTTGAAGACACGGTTGTCCCAATTGATGTCCGCTCTGAGAATCTAGGAGAGAGCTCAAAAATATGCAATGAAGTTCCAGAAAATTTGCAATCTCAAGCCAATTCACCTCTAGACGTATCGGACTGCAACAAATTTGATAAAGAAAAAATTACGGCGTTCGGTACTCAGGAGGATGAAGAGAGCTGTTCTCAGGATTGTGATGCAGCAATGTTGAAAGGTAATTTTTAGTTCGGTGTATTTTTCTCACTGTTTAAATCGAGTTGAACTTCGTTGCCTTGGGCACTAATATAGTATACTAGATGTTCCTCCCTTCATAATTGGGTGAATAGAAATGTTTCATCCTCCCCATCCCCTAAAGCACTTGCGTTCCTAATAACCCCGGACACACTTTAATTATTATACGACCCTTTAGAAAAACAAATTAATTTACGACACACTATATTCCCCTTACATCTTACACCTTTCTGGTAGGTCGGACTGTTTGGGTCTCAACAACAACCCTATATTCCCTAACGAAATATATTTGTCAAACGAACCTTAAACCTCACTTTATTTTAAATCAGGAATATTAAATTAATGAGTTCTAAAATCGACATAATTTATGATAAAAATAAACTTAATTTCTGACATAAAAAGGTACATTTTGTCATTTGCCAATTTCCAAAAGTTATTAGTTTGGCGCTGTTTCGCCAAAAGTGTCGCCAAGTGAAATACACAAACAGGCCAACCAACAGAAAAATAGAATGGTTTTTGTTATAGACAATTGTTTCGCAGAGATTGATATGGAGCTTCCTTTAAACATACGTTGTTAAAAATATTAAGGCTCCTATATATACTCCTATCTTATAGGAGCTCTAGAACATATGGTTAAATCGCTTTCAGCTTCTTGGAGTGCAAACCCATCGAAATTCTTAATTCAGATTTTTGATCGTTACTCTAATTTCGCTTTGCAAATTAAATTTAAACTTTCTGACTTTTGCCTTTCAGCTCCACAAGAAAATAAAAAAAGAAGTGGAAGCTTCAAGCGTCTGCGAAAATGGATCCAAAAGAAATGGAGCCGTGTTCGGAATCTAGGTTTTGCTAGGAAATAGGTTAGTAATGTCTTCTTCCCAGTCTTATGCCACACTATTCTCCTAGTCTCCTAGTGCATAGGGGACATGTATAAAGTCCCAGTTCACTCCCTTTTCCTTTCAAAATTATTATCGATAGGAACTTGGTACCCATTCAAGCCTCTTGATGGCGCTCATTTATACATCCAGATGGTAAAGTCTTTCCTTTAAGACAATTTTCACCACGTGACATTGTTTCCTACACAGGATGTATCAGAAAAAAAGAACAAGTTTTATAACTCCGGAACCATTTGCTTTAGACAGATTAATGTTGGTATAGAAAGATTTTTAAATGAATTTTTAATTTTTTGTGGGAAGGAATTTGCTTTCCAATTACAATTTTTCTATATCAAAAACATATAAACATATGTCATAAAACATAAAAAGCAAATGGTTTCGGACTTTATACACTTGTTCTCAATTTCTTCTGAAACGCACTGTAAACTATATTTCAGACAAGGCTGATGAACATACTATGGAAGTCATGACTTGTTTTTCACTCAGTTTTGTTCTCAAATGCCGCAATTATGCGTACATTGGTTCTACGTGCGGCAAAGCTAACTTGAATGTAGAGTGGAATAAGGAAAATGTATATACCTCCTCTAAATTATAGGAATGCATGGATGAAGTGCTAATAATAGCCAAGACCTAGCATTTTGCTGTAATAAACCAATGGCTCGAGTTCAAATAAATATACATTGCTGCAATTAAAAGTCAAAATGATAACTCCTAATAGTCTTCCTAATCTCTTGACTTCCTTAAATATTTGCCCATACTCACGAAATGTTTTCACTTCAGAAGTGTAAAACCGAAAGCATAAGTCATAACCTAAATCGAAATTTAAACTAAGGACTTCGTCTATCAAAAATTCAACTATATCTATGTCTATGTCACTATCTAGGTCTATGTCAACTATATGTAGGTCTATGTAGGTCTTTGTCAGTAAAGATTAGTGGCCTTGCAATTTGTAGCCGGTCCAGAACGCGAACTTGCAACTCAAGTGTTCTTCCTTTGACCAACATATTATATTTCTCTTAAACTAAAGCTTAAACCAAAATCTAATTTGGGCAGCACTTTTTAGATATTTATTTTTCTTTTCCTACAGACACAAATTCGATTCTTTTTTTTTTCTTTCCACAGTTTCCTAAATTGAGTTCAAATGCACAAAATAGCATGGGCATTTATTTTAAATTACACTAAATTCACAGTTTTAATTCTATTTATATTTTTATTTGGCCACTGGATGTATTTTCACAGGCGACGTGTTAAAAATTCGAAACCCGAAAATATCTTGAGGAAGGATAGCACTAGAATTATGGTGCTAACCTGAGACTTTTCATCTTTAAGCATTCCTTATAAAACAGGCATTTAATTGATGCATATGAGAATTTGTAGTCTTTTATTTTAGATTCAGACTATTTTCGGGGGCCAATTTTCAAAACTGGCAATTTTTATTTTCGAATCATAACAAAATCTACTTAGTACCAGGGTCGCACAGTGACTGACCTACTGAATTTTGGAAAATTTGGTCAATTAGTTTTTTATCTAGAGTGGATACGCACAGTTTTTGCAGACTATTTCGCAGGAAGAATTTGACTCCTTTTTTCAAATCGCACTTAATTCTAATTAGTATCAATTTCACCCTCAAGTGACAGGGGGCCAACGGCCGTACCGTGCTGAAAACACCGGTTCTCGTTAGATCACCGAAGTCAAGCAGCATCGGGCGCGGTTAGTACTTGGTGGGTGACCACCTCGGAACGCCGCATGCTGTTGGCCATCTCGGGTGCGGTATCCCCGTGGTTTGCGCGCTAGATTTGCACGCTGCCACAAATGCCGCCGTGTTCATGCGGAGTACGATCACGTTAAACATGTGGGTCCGTAAGTCCTTCCGAGAGGTTGGTGGTAGGGGAAGGAGGGTACGGGCCCTGTGGATGCCTCCCCCACTGGGTTCCGGTCTAAATTGGGTGGCACTTCCCGGCCGTCCATACAGTTACCTTACACCTTTCTGGTAGGTCGGACACGGTTCGAATATATTATTATAGTAGAATATTTTTATATGCTAGCTTTTATATGCTTTAGCTAATTTCTTTTAATATAGATTGATTATAGCTTTCTATTAAACTGTGTTCTTTATTTAGATTATCTGTTACTGTCTAATATAATTTAAAGTTTTCATTTTCTCTTTCAGATATGCTGAGTTTATTTTCTTCTTTGTTGATGACTTTCAATTTTTGTTCAAGGTATCTTTCGCTGTTTAAGGTTATTAAGAAACTGTTTGTTATTGAAGACTTTTACTTGTATTACACTTTTCCTTAAATTTTATAATTTGAAATGTTAAAAACTTTTTTAGAAAATGCGGAATCAGTATCGTCCAAAATTAAAATATCTCATTCAATAATTTTTAAATGTTTTTAAAAGAATGAGATTATATAAGAATGAAAATTTGCATTATATTTTTTAAGTTTAATATTATATATAATAACTTTAATTTTATTTTTACATATAATGATTTAAATATACTGAAATTGAAACAGGATGAATTTAATATTGATATTATGGAAGAAAATATTTTTATGAGATATAATAAAAAAATCTTAACTTTTATTTAATATATTTGAATTTATTAGATTGGATTAGATTTAAATATACTGAAATAGAAACAGAATAAATATAGTAATTTTAATATATATAGAAGAAAATATCTTTATGAGATATAATAAAGAATTCATTTTTAAATATTTGAATTTGTTGAAAACATAATGATTCTAATAAATAATAAAATAAAGAATTTAAGATATATTTATATAAAAGCTGCTTTTACTAGGTAGTCACTTCAGTATTCAGAATTCATCAATATCTTTAAAAAATAAAATGTGATATTATAACACCAACAGGAAATATAGCTGGTATATCCAAAAACTTTGTCCACTTTCTTCAATATTTTAATTTACTAAACCGTTGTTTAATATACACTACGTGACAGTGAAAATAAGCCATCAAGAAGGAGTGGTCAGGAAGTGATACACAGAGAGAGGCAGCAACGAACAATAGGTGTTGCTTATTGCAACATAGTTAGGTGTATCGAAAACATGGTTAGGTTCATCGATAGTAATCGAAAACATGAATTTTGCGTTCATAATTTAGGTAAATATTTTTAAGTATTTTCTGTATATAGCAGAAATAAACAAAAATAGATTCTATAAAATCTCATTTGTAAATATATTAAATATTGAATAGGTCCGACCCTGCAAGAAATCATGCAATAGAATAAATCTTGCATAATCTGGCGCGTGCAAACTTTACCATTTGATACTTTAAATCTCCCTCTCATATTGGTATTAAAAAAAATGTATGCAGATAGAATAGCGATTTTTGTGATGTATAAAGACGTTTAAATAGGGTTGTGTGTGGGTGATTTTTGACCCTAGAGATTCTTGAAATTTATAATCGAACATCGACTTGCTATGTATCGGTTAATTTGCTATGCATCTTCACATCATGGTGCTTGGGTATAGACTGAGCGATAACACCGTCTGATCAGTAGGTTGCAAACTCAGACCGTGGCGCTCGCTACGAATGGCATTGAGCCTCTATAAGCCCACGGTCGAGAAAAAAATATCACCAGCACAGAGAAGGGACAACGAGTCCCCCCCCCCCCCCGATCCCAAAAGACAAAGAAAGCCGCCGACTCCATCACCAGAGCTCGCACAACCCGGGACAACAGGCCCAAGCCCCGCCGAACGAGGCCAAGCGCCACCAGTCCAGGAGAAGAACGCGAATGAAGACGGGCGAAACCCCCATCCAGAAACCCTCCTGCAACGAAACCAGCCAGGCAAGACGCGCCACCAAACACGGCGAATAACCCCCACCCCCAGAAATTCATTATTTTTTCATAAAAGGTGCCCGGCCACGGCGGTTACACAAGGCCTACGAGCTTCCACATAACTTTGTGGGTAATAAACAATATAAAATAAACAGTATCATACAGATATAAACATAATCAATACCACAGTATAAATACATAATCAGTAGGTTGTAGGACGGGCGGCAATGCAGGCGTCAACACGTCTAGGTACAGAGTCAGTGAGCATGCGGATGGTGTCTTGAGGGATGGCTGCTCATTTCCTGTCAACCATTTATCAGAGTTCGTCTTCTAAACGCGACGGTGGTAACGCACATAAGCGACGTCTAAACACGTACCGGATGTGTTCGATTGGTGAGAGATCAGGGTAGACTGTTGGCCAGAGAAGCAGCTGGGTACCTTGCAGGATATGTTGGCTGATGCGTGGCGTGTGGGGACGGGCGTTATCCTGCAGGTAAAAGGCGTTGGGCACCCTCTGAAGGAAGAGTAATGTCACCTGTTGCAGCACGTCATCCACGTATCGTCGAGCCGCCATCGTGCCGTCAATACGGGCTAGAGGTAACCAGCTGTCGTAGACGATGGCGTCCCAAACCATGATGCTGCGTTATACAGCGGTGGGGCGTTCCACAGATGCGGCCGGATTGTAGCCGGCTCCAGATTCGTACACGGCGAATGTCTAAGTGTGAACTAAAACGGAAGTGCAGAAGCTAAAACAGAAGTGTGACTCTGCTAAGAATATGACCCTGTGCCATTCTGTCGTTCACGTGGCTCTAACCCGACACCATTGCAAACGGCGTCGTCTGGGCTGTTGGGTCAAAGGGTGCAGATCGCCGGTGACCAATCGGCGGATAATGTTCCTGGTCGGTATGGAAGCATCAAGTGTGTCCTGCACATGCTGCAAATGGGCGACGGAAGAGGCTTGCGAGGCCGCCATCAACAAATATCTTTAAATGTCATAAAATCAGTAGATAAACGTTTAAAAGTAAACAAATGCCTTTCTAAATTTAAACATTAGCAGTTTTGAAACTGCCTGCATCCATCCGTTTTGCAACCAACAAATTTTTTCACCTGCGTCAGCCTCTAAATTACTCTTTTATTGTTTTATAATTCAGGAAATCCCCAATAAGTGAGTGCACTTATTTTGTACGGCTCAGATATTTTACACATGCGCAATTTTTGTTCCTATTTACATTAAAGATTATATACGGTAGGATATCATCATGATATGAGTTAAGTTATAACGTTATTGTTATTATTTAGTTTCCATGATTGGCCTGGATTGAGTTTTCGATTATTATTATAATGAACATTTAAACTCGGGGTTGTGCTCCTATATTAGATTAGAGGTGCCCAGATTCAAGTTTTGCAATTCATACTTGATTGGGCCTAGCCCGAGTATTCGATAATTTATTTGATTGATTTCTTTTTCTCGAGTCTGTGCTCCTTATTGAGACTGGAAGGGGCCCAGATTTAAGCTTTGGGGCATGACTAGGCCCGGCCCGAGTTTTCGTAATTTTATGATTAATTTTTGTTCTCGGGCCTGTGCTTCTATTTTATACAGGAAGGGTCCAAATATAATCGCGGCTTGACAGTGTCCCGCTTTAGTATTTGATAATTTTTTGATTAATTTCTGTTCTCGAGCCTGTACTCCTATTTTAGACAGGAATGGCCCAGATTTAAACTTTGAACGCTTGACTGGGCCAGCCCGAGTATTCAATAATTTTATAATTAATTTTTGTTCCCAGGTCTGTACTCCTATTTTAGACAGGATGGCCCCAAATTTAAGCTTTTGGGGCTTAACTGTGCCCGAACCAAGTATTTGATGATTTTATGATTAATATTTTTCTCGGGTCAGTATTTCTATTTCAGAAATGATGGGCCCATTTTTAAGCTTTGGGGCTTGACTGGACCGGCCCGAGTATTTGATAATTTTATGCTTAATTTTTGTTCTTGGGCCTGTGGTCCTGTTTTATACAGGAAGGACCCAGATATAAGTATTTCTGCTTGACTGTGCCCGGCCCGAGTATTTGATAATTTTATGATTAATTTTTGTTCTCTGGCCTGTAGTCCTATTTTAGACAGGAATGGCCCAGATTTAAGCTTTGAACTCTTGACTTGGCCGGCCCGAGTATTTTACAATTTCATGATTAATTTTTGTTATCGGGCCCGTACTCCTATTTTAGACGGGAGTGGCCCAGATTGGAGTTTCAGGGTTTGACTGTGTGCCGACCCGAATATTCAATATTTCTATTATTAATTTTTATTCTCGTGTGTGTACTCCTATTTTGGACCAGTACTCCTATTTTAGTTTGTACGCCTATTATTGGCCCAGATTTAAGCTTTGGGGCTTCATTGGGCTGGCCCGAGTATTCGATAATTGTATGATTAATTTTTGTTTCCGGGCCTCTGCTCCTATTTTAGATAGCAGGGGCTCAGATTTAATCTTTGGGGTTGACTGGGCCAGCCCGAGTATTTGATAATTTTATGATTGATTTTTGACTCCACACCTGTACTCCTATTTTAGACAGGAGGGGCCCAGATTTAAACTTTGGGGCTTGATTGTGCCCAGACCGAGTATTTGATACTTTTATGATTAATTTTTGTTCTCGGGTTTGTGCTGCTATTTTATACAGGAATGGCCCAGATATAAGCATTACGGATTGACTGTGCCCGGCCCGAGTATTTGACAAATTTTTGATTAATTTTTATTCTCGGGACTGTGCTCTTATTTTATACAGGAAGGACCCAGATATTAGTATTTCGGCTTGACTGTTTCCAGCCCGAGTATTTGATAATTTCATGATTAATTTTCGTTCTCGGCGCTGTACGACAGGAATAGCCCAAATTTTAGCTTTGGAGTTTGACTGGGCTGGCCCGAGTATTTGCTAATTTTATGATTAATTTTTGGTTTCGAGCCTGTGCTCCTATATTAAACAGAAGGAGCTCAGATTAAAGCTTTGGGGTTGCCTGGGCGGCCCGTGTATTTGATAATTATATGATTGATTTCTGTTCTTGGACCTTTACTCCTATTTTAGACTGGGAGGGTCCAGATTGAAGCTTTAGGGCGTGACTGTGGCCGGCCTGAGTACTCAATAATTTTATGAGTAATTTTTGTTCTCGTGCCTGTACTCCTATTTTAGACAGGATGGGCACAAATTTAAGCTTTGGGGGTTTGACTGTGCCCGGACAGAGTATTTGATGTTGTTATGATTAATTTTTTCTCGGGGCCGTATTTTTATTTCAGACACAATGGGCCCATCTTTAAGCTTTGGGGCTTTACTGCACCGGCCCGAGTATTTGATAATTTTATGATTAATGTTTGTTCTAGGGCTGTGCACCTGTTTTATACAGGAAGGGCCTAGATATAAGTATTGCTGCTTGACTGTGACCGGCCCGAGTATTTGATAATTTTATGATTAATTTTTGTTCTCGGGCCTGTAGTCCTATTTTAGACAGGAATGGCCCAGATTTAAGATTTGAACTCTTGACTGGGTCGGCCCGAGTAATTTATAATTTCATGATTAGTTTTTGTTCTCTGGCCCGTACTCCTATTTTAGACAGGTCCAGATTGAAGCTTTAGTGTTTGACTGTGGCCGGTACGAATATTCAATATTTTTATTATTAATTTTTTTCTCGGTTCTCTACTCCTATTTTAGACAGGAGGGGCCCAGATTTAAGCTCTGCAGCCTGATTGTGCCCAGTACTAGTATTTGATAATTTTATGACTAATTTTTGTTCTCGGGCCTGTACTTTTACTTTAGACATCAAAAGCGCAGATTTCAGCTTTGGGCCCTCATTGGGCTGGCCAGAGTATTTGATAATTATATGATTAATTTTTGTTTTCGGGCCTCTGATCTTATTTTAGACAGCAGGGGCACAGATTTAACTTTTGGGGTTGACTGGGCCGGCCCGAGTATTTGATAATTTTATTATTAACTTTTGTTTGCGGACCTGTACTCCTATTTTAGATAGGAGGGGCTCAGATTTAACCTTTGGGACTGATTGGACCGGCCCGAGTATTTGATAATTTTATGATTAAAATTTTTGTTCTCGGGTCTGTGCTCCTATTTTAGACAGGAGGGGCCCAGATTTAAGCTCTGCGACTTGACTGTTCCCGGTCCTAGTATTTGATAATTTTATTATTAATTTTTGTTTTCGGGCCTGTGCTCCTATTTTAGACAGCAGGGGCCCAGATTTAACCTTTGGGGTTGACTGGGCCGGTCCGAGTATTTAATAATTTTGTGATTAATTTTTGTTCCCGAACCTGTACTCCTATTTTAGACAGAGAGGGCTCAGATTTAACCTTTGGGGTTGACTGGGCCGGCCCGAGTATTTGTTAATTTTATGATTAAAATTTTGTGTTCGGGCCTGTACTCCTAGTTTAGACAGGCGGGGTTCAGATTGAAGCTGTAGGACTTGAGTGTGGTCGGCCCGAGTATTCAATAATTTTATGAATAATTTTTGTTCTCGGGTCTGTACTCCTATTTTAGACAGGAGGGGCTCAGATTTAAACTTTGGGACTTGACTGTGGCCGGACGGAGTGTTTGATGATTTTATGATTAATTTTTGTTCCCGGATTTGTGCTCCTATTTCATACAGGAAGGTCCCAGATATAAGCATTGTGGATTGACTGTGCCCGGCCCGAGTATTTGACAATTCTATGATTAATTTTTATTCTCGGGATTGTGCTCTTATTTTACACAGGAAGGACCCAGATATAAGTATCTCGGCTTGACTGTGCCCAGCCTGAGTATTTGATAATTTTATGATTAATTTGCGTTCTCGGAGCTGTATGACAGAATGTCCCAGATTTAAGTTTTGGGGTTTGACTGGATTGGCCCGAGTATTTGATAATTTTATGATTAATTTTTGTTTTCGAGCCTGTGCTCCTATATTAGACAGGTAGGGCCCAGATTGAAGCTTTTGGGCTTGACTGTGGCCGGCCTGAGTATTCAATAATTTTATGATTAATTTTCGTTCTCGGGCCTGTACTCTTATTTCAGACATGATGGGCTCATTTTTAAGCTTTGCGGCTTGACTGGACCGGCCCGAGTATTTGATAATGTTATGATTAATTTTTGTTCTTGGGCCTGTAATGCTATTTTTGACAGGAGGGGCATAGATTTGAGCTTTAGAGCTTGACGGGGCCGACCCGAGTATTTGACAATTTTATGATTAATTTTTTTTCTCCGGCCTGTGATCCTATTTCAGACAGGATGGGCCCAAATTGAAGCTTTAGTGCTTGACTGGGCCTGGACCGTGTATTCGATAATTTTATGATTAATTTCTGTTCTGGATGCAGTCTTATTTTATATAGAAGGGGCTCAGATTTAAGATTTGAGGCTTAACTGGGCATGACCTGATATTTTGATAAATGAGTTTTATAAGGATTTTTTTTTCTCGAGCTTTTCTTTCATATTTTGGACTCTAAGAAGTCCGATTTCAAGTTTTGCTGTTCGGACTTGAATACATCCGACTAATTTATATAATGTACATTTGAGCTTGGAACGTTTTTGTATTGAAACGGATTTCTATAATACGTAGCCAAATCCGGACAATAACTACCCAGTCCTCATCCAGTCATTCCTAGGTTTACAGGTCAGAGCTGGCTTTATATCTCCAGGTTCCATATAAATTTGTGTAAAAAGATTGAGCAAATTGTGTATGTGTAAGAGAAGTGAGTTTTGTACCAGAAAGAGCATATCTTAAAAATATTATCAACAAAATAATTAAAAATTTGACAAAATTATTTTTTATAATCAATAACTAAAGAATTTGATATGTATCAAATGTTCATATATCGATTTCAGGAAAAGATAACACAAGATTGAAAATTAAATTCCTAGGCGTTTTTATTAAATGCCTTGAGAGAAGAGAGTCAGAACGAGCCATTAAATTGATTTTAAATATAGCTATAATTCATTATATATATTTTAATAGAAGTATTATTTTCTGCCAGTACTTAAAATAGTACTATCTGTGTCGATTTATAATAGTATAGACGCCTCCGTTTGCAATGGTGTAGGGATAGAACCACGTGGACGGGGGAATGGCACAGGCGTTTGAAGCGTTTCTTGCGTGATATGCAGATACATCTTCGATAACATAACAATTTATTAACAAACTTCAATACCTATCTTAGGTTTCATAATAAATTAGAATTCACATCCTGCGGCAATACATAGTATATATCCACTACCATTATGCTTTACTTACAGCCCCAGTCTGCTGTCCGTGTCTCAGTCAATCAGTTCCCCGTAACTATCCATTTCACACTCATTTATACTCACACTTTCTCCAGTTACGGTCCACAGTTACAACTTCACCTTAAGGTTAAGTTACAGTTGGTTGAAGGAAAATGATTTCCCAACAGTTATGTTTTCAGATGAGTCACGTTTCTGTTTCAACAATGATAGTCGTCGTGTAAAGCCGGGACCTCCGCTCGAGAGAGGGGCCGTGTAGTCATATTAGTGACGTCACGAAAAACGATCCACGGTTGGCGAAACGGTCCCGCTCGCTCAGTTTGCGAGTTTAAAGCTAGTTTTTAAAAATATTTTAGTACTTTTTTTTTAGCTATACCTGACAAGATTTTTGATAAGAGGTATCTATGTTTGTCTCTTACAAAAATGCAATTAATTAAAATCTAATGAGCACATATTGATTTAATGTTTAAAATAATAAACAGGTCTTTTACTGACAACTTCCCTTACATATATGTAAATTTTTTATTCTTTTATGTGTCGGATTTTTTTTTTATTAATCAATGTAACAGACTAATTCATTGTAACAGACTAACAAAAAATTATTATAGTATTTAATGACTTTGCTATAGTTTATTTTAATGCTAATCATGTTATATTTTGCTTTCAGTAAGTATATCATAAAATCATGGTAATTTTGGTTAGTCTGTTACATACACTGTTAATTAGTGTTAATTTATTTAAAATTCAAATTTTTTTTCAAAATTTGGTATAGACTATTCTTCGAACATATGCAGATCTGCATTATTATTATTTTTTATTATTTGTTTTACTTTTTGTACATAAATATATTTTTTGTTTTCCTATAAGTGTTAGTCTGTTAATATGGAATGGCCCAAAATTGTAACTGACAGTAATTTTATTTAATGAGAAATATATGTCTAAAAATGAAACAAATGAAGATGTCACTGATGTGCTAAATCTACAAGTAAATTATTGGGTATTAGTAAAATAAGATCCCCTCTTTTAATAGGGATCTGTCACTTAGATCAATAAAAAAGAAATTGAAGTTTCTGTAATGCACAAAACTAAAAACCATTTCAAGTGGCCTCAAAAAGACAATTAACAGGGTGATACATAAAAATGACAAATTAACAAGTTACAGCAAACATTAAAAATGACATAACACCTATGCAATTATAAAAATCAGAATAAAACAATCGATACAGGAAAAAAATGTATAATCAGTAATATAAGCTGTTACTGTATCCAATTGAAATGCATTATGTTTACACAGAGACACCGGGTGCAGAGAATGCACCTGTTACACACAGTAGTTGCTTTAAAATGACCAATCCAATAATGTTGTAGTTAAAATAGAAGTTTGCAAACTTAAAAATGAGCTCAAAAGCAGAATTTTGTTAAATATCAAATGTATAAATGTTCTGCAGAGCTTATAAAACAGAGCTCGTTCTGTGATGTATGTTACAGCTTTAAGTACTACTTTCTGTTGTCGAGTAATTGAGAATTTCTTAACTCAATGAATGAAGCAAGATGCATTTGCATTGCACTATAGTAAATAAATCTTTAAAACTACAATGAAATTTATAAAAACTGTAAATTTATGCAAAACTAATAAAGTAATTTATGGCAAACCTTAAAGCAAATTATTTTATGACTTTTAAACAAGCAACAAAATGAAGGTTCTTAAAATAAAACTTAGCGTTATCCAAAGTTACTTCAATTTTCATTTAATAGTTTGGTCATGAATGTATCTCTGTCAACAATATCTTTGAAAACATAGTGTTGCAACAAACAGCTGAGATTTGTAGAAAAATTAATTTTTTAAATCTTCATTCATGAGTTATTCTATGACTATGATTATATAATAAAATGTTGCAACTTCATAAGTTAAAACTATGAGTCCCTAGGCATTTTTTTAAGCTTGAAAGTTCTTAAGAATACAATAAAAAAAATAAATAAAAAATAAAATAAAAAAAAAACAGGCTTTACGCATTTTTAAATTAATATAATTTTTCAGGTTGTAGTCACGTAATTATTTAGACAAAAACATTATTTTGTAAGTTTATTCAACGAAATATCTGGCAAACTATTAGTAATGGGATTTAGTAAACAAGCAGCTAAGCGACATAGGAAATTTGCACTCCTACGTCTTCAAAATAGTAGTATTCAATTTGTCAGATGATGCTACAGTTGTAGACAATGACACATTATTGGAATTAAAAATCTGCCAATACTACTAACACAATGTATATAACACAATGAAATAAATGTAAATAACACAATGAAATAAATGTAAATAACACAATGAAATAAATGTAAATAACACAATGAAATAAATGTAAATAACACAATGTATAAGTAACACAATGAAAGTTAAAAAGTTTTTGAAAGAAACGAGCTCAACCATAACATCAGATCAAAACAAACGCTTTTAGGTTGAAATACGCTGGAACACTGGATCGTTTTTCATGACCTCACAAGCTCTGAAACACGGACTACCACGGCCCCCGGTGGAGCGGAGGTCCCGGTAAAGCCCCTAGTACATTGGAGAATCAAAGAGACGAGTTTTATTTCCAGACGATACGGGAACTACAGGGGGTCTGTCGCCCTCCGTAGACTCCCGAAGTCATCAATCTTGAAAGGTCCGAGAAAGTGACAGATTGAAAGTGGGCTGATTTGGCGGGTTATCGCCAAAGAGTGATAAATAATAACTTCACGCTAATAACTTTAAATAAATAATAACTTTCACGGTTGTCGCTTTCTGTCGTGAGTTTCGATCGCACTCATATGTGACAGTGATTTATTTGCAAAATGTCGCTAGATAGTGAAATTGCCCTTGCCATAGATGTTGCACTGGTGTCTTACTCCCTGGTGTTGCACTGGTGTCTTCTTAAATGTATCTGGTGAATGGAGCTAGTTTATGCAGTGGGAAAATCTAAAAAGGGTATTATATATATTTCAAATACTTAATTCTCTATTTAAACGGACAATGAAAATCTACGCACTATTGCTACATTCTACAACACACACACACACATATATATATATATATAGATATATATATATAGCTAACCAAATTTGAAAATTGGAATACAATACAAAATGAAGAGTAAGATGCCACAAATTGGCTGGAGGAGTGGGGGGGGGGGTGAAACCCACCCCTGGGGGGGGGAGTATTCCGAGCATTTGATTACGTTTTTAAAATAAAGAGACTTATAGTAATCGCTGATTGTAGTCCTTGTATCAAATTTCATTGAAATCGCACCATTCGTTTGTGAGATATTGTCTCCACAGACTCACGGACGCACACTCACCTATCATCTGGTAAAAAGAGTTTGTTTTACAATATGGACTTCTTTGAATAAGTAATGAAATTTTTCCATAATGAGAGAGAGTGAAACACCTAGTAATCCCTCCCTTCATTTTCCGTGTATAAATGCAGTTTTTAAGGAGCGCCTTGAAAAAGTGCATTTTGAAAATTCGATGGTTAATGTATGATTTTTCTAAAAAGTTGAGTAAAAAATAATGCCCAAAATAACTGTATAGAAATTAACAAGGTCGAATTGAAGTGATATACATTCGTTTTCAATTTATTTTACATCTTAATCAATAGCTCATAAAATTATATGTAAATTTTTTCAAATTTTTATTCGGAAATTGGGAGGGGGAGTTCAATTCGGTTATGTCTACGATATCACAAGTGTGCAAAGTTTTACTCTACTAAAATTACTTAAGAACTTTACATAATTTCGTAGCTGTTTACAGAAGCAAAAATATTTTAGCTAAATGAGTATTTTTTTAACCCCGACGAAAAAAGACGCCAAAGGATTCTGAAAGACAAAAATACGCCAAAGGAAAATAAGTCTGTGCCAAACGGTCATTAAACATACATCCCTTCAACCGCAAGGCCCCCCGCAGACCATCCAAATATCAAGCAGACCATCCAAATATGTTTCCCTGCGTTCACCACCACATACAGGGAACTTTAAAGCTCGTCCTTTGATAAATCCCGCTGTCTATTAACAATACTCCCGGTGTATGGCGGGCTTAAGAGTCTGGCGCCGAAGGGGTGACAGGTTCAATCCGGCCGCATCTGTGAAACATCACCCCGCGCGACAAAGCGGCATGATCGTTTGGGCCGCCATCGCCTACGATAGCAGGTGAATTCCTGTCCATGTTGAGAGCACTATGACGGACCAACGAAACGTGGATGACGTGCTGCCGCCGGTTACACTACTCTTCTTGCAGAGGTGTCCAATGTCATTTGCCAGCAGGATAACGCCCGACCACACACGGCACGCTTCTACCAATATACCCTGCAACGTATCCAGGTACTTCCCTTGGCACCAGTCTCCCCTGATCTCTCACCAATCGAACACGTTCTGGAAGTGTTGGATATCGCTAGCGTGCGTTGCTTCCGCCGCGTTTAGAAGACGAACTCTGGCAAATGGTTGGCAGGGAATGAGAAGCCATCTATCAAGGCACCATTGACTCTGTACCTAGAAATATTTCTGCCTGTATCGCCACCAGCGGAGGTCCTACAACCTACTAATCAGACGGTAATATCGCTCAGTTTATAGGTGTATCGCGTTACAATAAACATCACTTATTGATCGTTGCTATCGCTCTCTGTTTAAAATTAAAAAAAACTAATTATTGTGATAGCAATGATGCCGCTGGCCAAATGATAACTAGCAAAAGTGAGGGTAAAAGTTATTTGATCGCATGTGTAATAAACATCACTTATTGTTCGTTGCTATCTCTGTGTTTGCCGATTTTCATCACTTTCTGCCCTCTCCTTGGTGTCGCATTTTCACAGTCACATAGTGTATATAATAAATCTTATATCGTTTAAATACTTATATTAAAGATTATCCAAAACCTAGTCTATATTACCTGCTGTATAAATTTGAATTTGACATATTTTTAAAGATATTATTTGAGAATTTATTCAAAAATACCATTTTCTAAAATCTGCTTTTCTTAAATCACGCATTATTTTGCATATCAAAAAAAATATATCCTATTCATATTTATTACTTAAATTTCTTAGTTTTCAATACCATTTATATACTGTATACTACCTAAATTTAGCAGTTACTATGTATTAATTTTTATTAACTATTATCTATGATCCCATCACAAAAAATGATGAAAATAAAAATTGTGATGGATGAAATTAAATAATTAAGGTTCGATACTGATTTCCGTAAAACCTCGAAAAAAATGAAATGTATTTGGAATAATAATGTATTTGGAATTTAATATATGAAATTGTGTATAATAAAGCAAATTATGATATGTTCTTGAAGTTTGTAGTTTGTATTTGATTTTGTATAGGAGTAGGATAAGCTGCATTTCTAACAGATTAAAACACTAGGAGAATGAATCAAGAATGGGAAGCCCCAACATTCATTTTTGTATTCACTTTACCTTTATTGAGCTTAGCTTATGTAAAATAAGAAAATTTCAATTTAACATGAAACAAAATATTTTATCCCATGCTAAGCTGAGAAATAAGAAAAATAGATAATTATTTTTATTAATATTCAAGGGGGGTTCTGTCCCTTGGTTAGCCCAGTGGTTAGCGCGTGGGTATTATACTCGGTTGACCCGAGTTCGATACATGGATCTGCCCAAATTATCCTCTTGTTCACGGGTACGTTAAACATGTGGATCCGTAAGACTTTAAGAGAGGTTGGTGGTAAGATACGGTCTCCCTGTGGATGCTACATCTACTGGGTTCCTGTATAAATTGAACGGCTGTATCTCAGCCGTTTAAACAAATACCTTACACTTCCGGATAAACCGGGTACCTTACAACTCCGGGCCCAAGAAGAAATTTAAAAAAGGGATCCATCTTGCAAAAACTCGATTATGTAGGTACATGTCTGAAAAATATCATGGTCTTGGTATAACTAAGACGCGAAGACGCAGCCAAAATACACTTTCTTTGATATTTTCATAAAATATTTCCTAAATTGAATTTTAAATCGAAAAACATTTTATTTCAGTGTGCTTCCCTAATTTTGTTCTACAAATTTATCAAACTTCCAAATATCGTAGGCTGTAGCTTTTGCGGTACATGACAGAAAAACTTAAAGGTCACGAAATTTATCGAAAAGCGGCGGCAGCTATTTTTTTTTAATATATATATATTTTTTTTATTCAAATGGCCAGGCACTTGACCTTCGTCGCCTTTAATACAGCGGCCAGAGTGTGAACCATTTAGCCGTCCATTGACGTTGCCTTAGACGCACCAGAGGGGGGCGCATCACATTCCGCCCACAACACAAAAATCCATGCCTTACGTAGGGCTCGAACCCACAACGTGGCGGTGTTTTTTAATATATAGAAAGACATTTCTTATAACGCCCGAAAAGGTAAATTAAAAAAAAATAACTGCGACTTAAAGCGGCTACGTATGATATGATGAAGTCTTGGAATTCTTCACCAGGATACCCAGACCTGGAAGTACAGCTCCGGTCCTTAAGAAACTTATCGTAAACCAATTTGAGATTTCATAACTGTTTCGGGGAGGGTTTATTATTATTGTATTTTATTTATCTTTCTGCACTTCTTAACATGAAGTGATGTTCTTGTAAGGTTGATTGCAAAATAAATGTTTCAAAACTGTTATTACAGGTGGGCAGATGCTTTATAGAGAAAAGTTCGAAGTGTTAAATGATAGAAAAACATTCGTAGCTATGAGGTAGAGACTTTACATGTGGTGTTAAGATAGATATATGGAAAAGAAGAAAGTGTGCAATTTCAATTTTCCCATATTTGCTATTTTAGGGGGGTGCCCACACTAAAATGTTCGATTTTCTAATTAAGTGAGGAACGCCTTCTTTTGACTGAGATAAAGACATTGATATGTATACAACTTAATCGTTGAATCAAAACTCCGCTAAAATTCGAAAGTTTTAAAAATGTCCATAGAAAAGATGTATTCGCAAAACGTTTCGCAAAACGTTCGAATTGCAAAATGATAGAAAAATATAGTTAACAATGAGAAAGAGACCTTACAGAGAGAGACCTAACAATGAGAAAGAGACCTTCGATATAAGGGTAGACAGTTTAAGAGGCAGAAAGTATACAATTTCAGTTCCTCTTTACAATTTCACGACCCCTTTACAATTATTAGAGTGTTTATATAATAATTTGTTTACAAATTTTTCTATGGTATTACAAAAACTCACAAGAAACTACTAAATGGCTTTACTCTCTTATTGTGTTTTCTCTCTTATTTTTTCCCTCTTATTTTTCCCCTCTTTGTTCCCTCTTTTTGTGTTTTTACTGTCTTATTGTGTTTGTCTGTTGTTATAGAAAAACATATTTTTTACTTGTTTTAATATAACATTTGTATACATACAATAGATGTTAAATAATTAAATATTTTCATACAATTTGTTAATATGTATAAATCAGAATAAATTTTAATCATACTGCAAAAATATCTAAAACTAACAGCAAATGCTACATAAACCGCATTAAAATAAACCGTAATTTTTAAATAAACAAGGGATTAAAAAATTTGATTTTAAAATGTAAAACAGACATAAATTTACATTTATTGACTAGTAAAAAATCTGATGTGGGCAACGTATGACTTTCTCTGGAGATTTATATTCACGTTCTCTTTATTTCTTCAATAATTAGTTAAATTGCACAAAATAGCACCCAGGATTATTTTTTATTATATTGAATTTACACTTTTACTTCCATTTTCGCTTTCGTTGGATAACTAAACCTATTTTCAAAAGTGGCTGGTGAATATTAAAAAAACATAAATCAAGAACGGTCAGTCCTAGGGCAATGGGCTTAGTCTTATGTCTTATTCTTTCATCGTCAAAAATTACATATAAATCAAGCATTTAATTGATATATTTGAGCATACATTATCTTTTATTTTACAGACGTCACGCCAAAAATAGTTTTTTCGTATTGTATCGGTTCCAAGACGTGGAGATCCCTTAAAAACTCGAGTTGCGATTTTCGGCATGATTCCAATACTTTCTCTATACATTACGATGTATTACAGGGAATGTTAAAATCTGATGTGGGCAGCACATGGCTTTCTCTACAGACATAAATTCATATTTTCTTTATTTCTTTAATAATTCACTAGATTGAGTTTAATTGCACCAAATAACACTAAATTTGCATTTTTAATTCAATATTTTGTTTTCATTTGATAATTGGACATTTTTTCGATAGCGGCATAACAAAAATGCAAGAAATCTCAAATATCTCGAAAACTGTTAGTCTTAAAGTATAATGGAGTGTGTTATATTCTTTTTCTGATCATAAATTGAGTGTAAAACAAGAATTTAATTGATACATTTCAGCATACATAGCTTTTTTTAAGATTTCGGCGATTTTTGCGGGACATTTCGTAAAAAAAGGCAGGTTGTTTTTTCCGAATCGTACCAAAATCTAATCAGCACCATAGTACCCAGCAAGTAACTTATCTACCAAATTTTGTGAAATTTGATAAATCAGTATTTTAGCGTGAGCGGATAAATGAAATTTTTACTGTCCATTTCGCCAAAAAGAGCACTGGTTCTATTTTTATGAATCTTACCAAAAACTAATTAGCACCAGGGTTACATCCAAGTGGCCTACCTACCAAATTTTATGAAATTCGATCCATTCGTTTTTGAGTTAGACTGGATACATATATTGCACAGACACACAGACAGACACACAGACAGACAAACAGACAGACACACACACATACACACACACAGACGTCAGCCTAAAAATAGTCTTTCCGTATTCTAGAGGTCTCGAAACATGTAGATCCGTCGAAAACTCGAGTTGCGATTTTAGGCATGATTCCAATACTTTACCTGTACATTACCATGTATTGCAGGGAAAGTAATAATGTAAATAAAATATATAACAAAAGACAAAGGCACATTGAATTTGGACTGTCTATCTGCTGCTGTTTTCGAGTTGTTCACGAAAAATGAGTTTGCCCTATTGCGATCCCTGAGTAGGTAACACCTATAAAGTTCAAAATTAGAGCAATTAAAATGCACCACAAAAGACAACGATATAGAAAATTTCATGTTACCGTTACCCATCTGATTTGATATGACTTCAAAGATCTGAATCACACTAACAAACACCAGATCACGTTAAATAAAATGTTGTAAAAAGATTATATAAAATGTAAAAAAATTATATTATCAAATATAATGTAAAACTGTCTGCTTAACCACAATATTTTTCATCAGTTGTTATCTGTTTAGACCTAAATAAATATTCGTTTGGCGGGATGGTAGACCTTGGGTGCCTCCTGAGTGCAGGAGGTATCCTTTCCTGGCCGTGCAACTAGCTACTCTATACCCAATATGTGAGTCGCACGGTCTGGGATCTTCAGACCTCAGGCATCTTTGCACTAACCTACAGGTTTGAATTGTTCGGTTGCCATTGTAATGAATAATGCTGCCCCAATCGGAAATCGGACCCTAGATCTTCAAACTGGCTATAGCCGACGCTCTACCGTTGAGCTACTGGGACGAAATCGCAAGCTCTTATTGTCGAATTCGATTTTGCCATATCTGTACTTGAATTTCAAAAGCAGTGTGTTTAAAACGATTCGGTGCAAAGATCTTGGATCTTTCGACTTTTAAGAAACTTTGCATTCTAAAAAAATACTTGAAAATTGGTATAATTAATGCTCTACTGATATGAAATTGCATGAAAATGTGGTCTCTATATTTACAAAATACACAAAAAATTTCAGTTATCGTGCTTACGCTTTACCGACATAAGCAGGCATATTCATTTCCAAAATTGTCCAAAATGTTTTAAGGGTATTTTAAAATATAAAATTTTATAAAAGTATCGAATTCGTAAATGTATTATCTCTTTTTACATAGTGCATCTACAAAAAAAAAATAAAACAATACGAAGCAAATGAAGCTGAAACAAAATATTTTATTATTTCCAGAGATGTGTTAATAGCCAATATGTCGGTTGGTGAAGTTTGCAAGTACAACAATTCGCTTATCTAGGTACAGTAGTAACAGAAAGTAACAGTGTTTCAGTTGGAATTAACAAGACTTCTTATTAATGTATTCTACCACTTCTAAAATCCAATGCGATTTTGCTCTGAAGAAAAGTTCATTTATATAATGTTATTTTTAAACCCGCACTTATGTACGGCTGCCTCAAGAGAGATCAAAAGCGATTATTTATCAGGGGACAAAATGTGAAGAAAAATACTGCCCAATAAACGAAAATTGATTATGAAGAGTAGGAAATAACAAATATATAATGGAAAAATCTTATGTTGCTATCGTTACTGATATAAAAATTAGGAGAATAAGAATAAGATGGCTGGGGCACATTCAGCAGTTGAATGACAACACAACTACTAAAATGACGTTCATTTCCAGACCTGGTGGATCTACCGGGGGATTAAATGGAGGACTACTTTGAACCAAAATACGTTCCTCTTTTGGTTGGAATGCAAATCGTTTAGTTTCAATAAATGTGTAATCGCGCGAAACTATCTGTGCCATGCATGATCACAAACAAACATTTTCCCCTATAGCAACGCCCAGCCCCACTGAATAACATACATCGAAACAATGAAATGAAGACATTTTGCCTCTGTATCGAAAATCAAAATTTTTATGGTTTGGTTTGGAAATTAACAAAAATTAAAAAAATAGAGTAAATCAAAAATTTTATTTATTCAAATGCAAAGATATAGGTATGCTCAAATTTTTTGCCAAACTATATAGAATTATGCTAATGTTCCTTTACGGATACTGCGAAACAAGTATCCGGCAAACTAAAAAATACGTATGTTGATGTATTTTAAACATGAAAGATCAAAAATGCATAACGCATTCCCAAGTAGCACGATCTGGATTAAAAACGTTGCAAACTTGTTGCTATCGTTGGTTTTTCGTTTGATTGCAAATATTGCGATTTAAAAATTATTTTAAAACGAATTATGTGTTACGTTGCAAAATGGATTATATATTTCGTTTTTAAATCATTTTACTTTTGTTGCATTTTTCTAAAATTTTTACACTTATTCATGATAAATATTTTCATATCTCCTCCTCAATCAATTATTTTCCTCCAAAAAATAATCGGATGCTAAATTTCTTAATACGTAAATTTAACTCATTAGCGTAAAGACCCAATGTGCTATTAGAATTTATGATTTTAATGGGTATTTTTAATATTAAATTTCTATTTTTTTGCATATTTTGTTATTTCTATTTTGTTTAAATTTGTTAAAATTGTAAATTTTAAATTTTCGACAGTTGATAAAATTTAAAAATTTATTTAAACCATTGATATTTGTAGGCATTAAAAGGAAATAGTTGTTTATTCTTATTTTAGTTTTTTTATGATTGAATAAAAATTGCATGAATTCTGCTAAAAATGGTCTCAGGGAGTGTGTGTATGTGTGTGATGATGGTGGTGTGTGTGTGTGTGGGGAGAAGGATACCAATTTATCCTATCCTGCACAACGCTCATAAGTAAAATTACTATGAAATATATAAATATAGAACTTTGGACTAGTTAACATCGGCGTAGCCGAAATGTCGTGAGTGAGGGAGGAGGTTGACGGTCAGATTTTATCGATAGTGACTAAATATGTTTAACTAATGGAGAGTAAATGACCTTGAATCAGTGCATGAGTGTTGAGATGGAGGAATTGGTACTCTTGCTTATACTTTTGTATAGTACACGAAAAGAATATTCAAAATAAATTTAATGACCGAAAATTTATCTGTACATAAACTTTAAGCATACATTCGATATTTCCTTGTGCAATTAGTCGAAGTTACTTTTCTCCTGGATTTTAACATATTTATCTGATCTAAATTTAACAATCAATATTCATGTTTAGACATAGGCGTAGCCAGGATTTTGGAAAAATGGAAGGGGGTTGACGATCGAATGTGTTGAATTTAGTTATTCGGTATAGACCATATAAAGAACTAGTATATTTTTAGAGCATTCTGACATTAACAGGGTAAGGGTAAGTTGCGTCACCCACGCATAGGCGTAGCCAGAATTTTGACAACCTAATAGGGAATATTTGGAAAGGAAATTCAGGATTGCTACCTTCCCTATTAGGTTGAAGACCCAGACCGTCAGACTAAGTCCTCGGACGAGTCGGACGGTCTGGGTCTTCAACCTAATAGGGAAGGTAGCAATCCTGAATTTCCTTTCCAAATATTGACTTTATGTATAACTAATGGTTCAGACAAGGAAGGGGGGTGCTTCCAATCAGTAGTTCTTTCAGGCATACCTCTGGGGCCGATGCGCCCCCCTCCCCCTCAGAGATGAGTATCGCCCCCTCGGAGACATTTTATATTACCTAGTTTCTATTTATGTGGCATAGCGTTTAGATATTTTCTGTCGAGAAAATAGAAAACTTGTCCCCCCCCCCACACACACATACACACCAGCCGAAAAGTCCTGAAAGAAATACTGTTTCTAAGCCCCATTCCACACAACTGCACCCTGCTTTAACGGAGGGGGGGGGGCGTTTCTTCGTTTTTTCATTTGCTAACCTAACCGCGTCATCAGCAAATTCCATTAAACAAATTATTTCACCTTATAGCAATATATGGATAACTTCAATTTCAATACATTCTCTAGCCCCCCCCCCACCTATAAACTTTTATAGAATTATTGAATTATTTAATTTAATCACGTTATTTAAGGTATATATTTAAAAATTATTATTAATATTATAAATTTATATTAATATTACAATAGTATTAATATTTCAAGCAATAATAAAATTGACTGAATAGATTTCTAGAAAATGTGGAAGTTTATTAGACAGAATATTTCCTCGCTAGACTGCACGAAATTTGTGCCAAATCAGCGATAAGTATCCTTTTTCCTTTAATGTATGGTAACTCTCTACAGCAGCGTTCCCTAGCTTGTGACACGTGCTCACACCAACATTGGCGCAAAAGTGTTTGGCAACTTGGCGTGGAACTGTTGAGACACCTCGTGTTTGTTGTCTTCTTTTGTCTAGTTAGGAGTCAGGGTAAGTAAATTGTTTTTACATTTTAAAACTGATTGTTGTATTGTTGATTTTATTGTTTTTTATATTCCATGCATTGTAGATAAAGTAAATTAAGTAGTGCTAGTGCTATTAAAATTATAAGACGTTTCAATGTGCATTTGAAATTACACATAAAACAAAATCCTCAATTAGTGGATAAAAATATCCTTGCCCCGTACTAAGTAATAACAGTTTATTCTATGAAGAATGCATATGGGTAAATTAGAATCGGATACAAAAATAATTATAATTCCAGATAAGAAATTTAAGGCTTATTTATTTGACGACATTTCAAAGTTCAAATAAAACATTGTTCTTCACAACATTCAAGTTGTTACAGTAACAGAACAAAAAATGTATTTTCGCCTGGATTGCAGCAAGATAAATATACGACGCCCATGTACCAGATGTCATATTTCAGACAGAAGAAATTGAACATCATGTGATCTGTGAATTTAATAGAGAAGAATACATTTTAAATTTATTTTTGAGGAAATGATCATTCAGTTATCATTGATCAAGTGCGAGTTGCAATTTGTTATTTTTAAATTTATTGCAAAAAAGTTGAATTACTTTTGCACTATGACTGCTTGATTGATTGTGAAAATTTGAAATTCAATGGGTACTGTTTACTTTAGAATTTAATAATGATATTTTATTTTCAATTTCTCCTGTGGTTTTAATTTCAATTAGGTAGATTCTGAATGTTTCTAAATTATCAAAATTAAATGAATTTTAATAATAAATTAAAATCCAATTTCACCGGTTTCTTTCCGATAACAAATACTTAATGAAAATTTATTTGAGCAAACTGTTATAATTTAAAATTAATATATGATTATACAAAGGAACTTTTTATTTATTTAATTTTTTTTTGGGGGGGGGGGCAATGAACCTCAACCCTCTCCTTTAAATAGATCCCTGGTATGCTTAATTTGTTGCATGGATCCTAATGTACAAAAAATGATTAGTTTCCGAAATTTGCTTCAAATTTTAAGTCAACATATATGTTTGCAGATACTTTTCACTTTTCATTTTTATTTTCCTCTGTGTAAATATTTGAACATTGAGCACAAAACTAATAATAATAATTTACATATATACAAAATAATTCGGTCACTATCTGCTATCTTACCTTTTGTTCCCAGAAAAGTAATTTGATATATAGTTTGCAGAAGTGGGTCAAAAACGATCCAATTTTAATGATCACATTCCCATTGAAAATTTTTTTTTATTAAAATACAATATATTTATTTTAACATTTTAAAATGCTTTTCAGTTGATAAATTTTAACTTACCAATTTTTATCTGAGCACGAAAACAAACTCCATCATATGCCAAGTACAGGTCGCCACCATAATTTCACATTTTACACTAATAATTCATTCATTAATTTTATTTATATTTTACAACATTTACACAATTCTAAAACTTTATTACGATGCACATAAGTTTGTAATGTACGAAAGTATTATTAATATTGTATCCATGAGAAAATATAGTATAAATTATAGGTATGCTTTTAAAATGAGTAAAACAAGAGCATTAAGTTTATATAAAATGGGTGGAAGTTGATTACTTCATACAAATTACATGAATAGGAAAGAAATCGGATGAACTACAGGAAAGGGATAGAACATGTAGAATAATTATGTGGAACGTAAGATTACAAGATCAGGAAGATGTCACATAACAGAGCACAGTATCAAGCAGGGCTGTGGAGTCAGTACTTCAAACCTTCGACTCTGACTCTTGTATTCTAATGTCAAGTATGATACCAATATAAATAGCAATTAATATTTAATGTTTTATATTAATAGATTTTTTATTGGTGTCTTTTTCTTAAATTTATTTCCAAAAAACTATTAAAAAATTAAATATTCCAATATAAAATTATTTTTAAATAGTTTTATTTAGCATTCTGTATATTTTTACTGACTCTGAATCAAGCAAAATATGATAATAGAACGTGAAGCATAAAGCTGTTTCGAGGAAATGTTGGATCTTCTTCATCAGTGCCAGCAAATCTAAAGTCAAAAAGATCAAAGATCAAATTGACAGAAATAGAAGAGCCAGAGAGGTATCCTATAATTAAAAGATGCGTTGACAATTATAAAACAGAAAACTAAAGAAGGATTCTGGATACTAGAAAGTCAGTCAAGCAACATAGAACTAACACACAAGCTGGATTGTTCAAAGACATTACAAAAATGTCCCAACAAGATGAGACAAGACACAACCTGGTGAAAACAATTCCAAATGTCATTGAAGAGTTCCTTAAGGTATAAAACAAATATAAAGAAAAATGGTACAATTACAAGGCATCTAACAAGACAGTAAAAGGAAAAGTTACTGAACAAATCATTAGCTAAAATACTTAACTATTTCTGAATATGAAAGGTATAGAAAAGTCAAGATTATAAATTAACAAACATTTTTGTATAATACTAGTGGAAGAAAACTTAAAACGATAGACAGAATTTCTACAATGTTGAGCAGTCAGAGATTTATTTTCCCATTTTATGATATAGTTTTCATATTCCTTAATACATAAGTTAAGAGCATATTTAGTTTTGTCAATATATATCAAAGGTCATTCTTGGAAGAAATACTGCAAATACTCTAACTTGGAGACAGCAGTGCGGACCTAGCCTACCTCTCGGTTTACAGGTTTAGTTCCGCATCCCTGTGGACTTATGGACCCACATGTTTAACATGATCGTACTCCACGTGAACACAGCAGCAGTTTTTTTAGCAGTGGAAGGAATCGAACCCGGGTCTACCGAATGCAATTCCCATGCGCTAACCAATGGGCTACCACGCCTGCAAATACCCTAACTATTTAAAATATCTGTAGGATTATTTAGATTGAAAAACTTGGGCATACTAGATGGAGAAAATGCTTGTGTTTACTAACAGACATGTAAGAAGAAAAAAAAATTGTGTGGAAGATACACAATTTCTGGATGAAAACATAGCACATTTTTAAAAATAAAATGCATTTATAATTGATCAATATATTTTTGAGATATGTATACATCTCACAATACATTTAAAAATATATTAATTGAAAAAAGCCTGTTCTTTCAAGAAGTGGCTTAAAAAATATATATATAAAGAACCTACATTATTTTTTTAGTGCGGAGGGGAACTATATCGCTGGGTATAAGCACAATATTGCTGCAATTAAATTTTCTGTGGATTTTAGTAATCTGCCAGCTCAACTTGAAAAATGATAGTAAAATATTTTTCAGAAACATGTTCATATAAAGATTTAGAAAAATTTTGATTAACTTGAACAACAATTGTAGGAGAGAAACTGTTTTAATAGTAACAGCATTTAGATACTAAGATTGAGCAAATCCATTGTAGAACAAATGTTTAAAATGCAATGTGAAAACATATCAAGAACCGACAATTTTAGTTTGGCAGAATGGCAGAAATTTTTATTTACAACGGTAATTGATACAAGTTTATGAAAAACCATAGGAAATTATTTTTGCATATAAATTTAAAGATCTTGAGTAGAATATTTATATTTCCTAGCTCAAACGTCTCAATACATTGTTTTCTTCATCATTCTAGGAAAATACTGGAACCATTGTGGGGTTGAACCCCACTTTTGGAGTCAATTTTGTCTTCCTGCATTAATCTACCAAGTACATTGTACCGTGTCAATTAACAAGTCTTGAATTAATTCACTTTTGACAGTCTATGAGGTAAGTCTGTTCCTTATCGTATCAAAAATAAGCTGTTGGGAGTTCTTGAAATATCAGCTTTCCTAGCTGATGTCCTTTGTCTTAGAAACGATAAAACAATAAAATATTTTTAATTAAAACTCATCCGACCATGTTAGTTATACATATGAATAGGTACATTAATTTAAAACCCTAATTCTGGACTCGATAGGAAGTCATGTTTTATACTCCATATTTTTATTACTCGTTATTGACTTAATTCAAATGGCAATGGCTTAAAGGTAGGCTACTCTAAATTCAATTTAAATTGTAAAAGCTATACTCACACTAAATAAAAAAATTTAAGTAATTCAATATTGGTATACCATAGTTACCCCTTTTCTATGGTTTCAGTCAATCACAATCAAAAAATCATAAATGGAAAATTTTGGAAATAAGCAATTCATAAAATGTAAATTACACACCAGTGATTGGAAATCATCAGTATTGTTGACACAATAACATTTACTAAAACTGCAGTGAATGAATTAAAACTAGTAACATTAAATGCCTGCAGGAAGACCTTATGATTTTAAAGGTTTCCCAGGGATCAGTGGAAAAGTTGAGAAAATCATTTATGTAGTCACAAGTTGGTAGAAAAGGTTTTTCTAACATTCTTGATTAAGAAGTGAAGGAATATATTGAAGACCATCAAGATGTGGTAACAAATGCAGAATTGAAAGAACTTGTTAAGTCAAAAGTATCCTGTCTATGAAGGTAAAGAAATTGAAGCATAACTAGCAGTGTCGACATCACTAAAATCAACTATCGAGAATCCTCAACCATTGACAAGGTCTGTTCCTTACATCCAATCACCAACATTGTCATGTCTTGATAATTCAGGATCTCCCAAAGCAAATGATTCTCAATAATAGTCTAACCTTGCATCACAATGCCTACATTATTTTTCTCATTCCATCAAATATGCATTGTATCATTATCACCAGAACAAGGATTAGTCTAAAACTGTACAATAAGCTATATTGGGAGGGGGAGATCACATTCACAACTTTTATTACAGTATATTATTATACTTGTTCTTTTTTATTATTAGTTATTGTTGTTTATCTTATACAGTGTCTAATTTATAAATTTAACTTTCTCATAGAAAATAGAACGGTTTTTCATATTAAACTTTCTCATATGTGATGGAAAAAATATAGTATAATATTGGGTTTGGTACTATCCATGGTTTCAAGCATCCACTAGGGATCTTGAAACATATTTTCCTGCTGGGGAAACCTACTGTAATTTCGTTTAAAACTTTTAACTATAATTTTTTGTGAAATTGCACATTCTTGTCCCCAAGAATGGGCGACAATGTTCGAAGAATAATCTTTTTCTTCCACTCGATTGTGACAGCAGCCACATTAAATTCTAGAATAATATCACAAAGAATTTTGTTTAAAATTTTACCACTTTACAATAGTTAAGGAAAGTGAAAAACACAATTTTGTTTATTTTTGATGCCTATATTTATTATCCCTCAACTGTGTCATGCATTTAATTATTGTTAATATGGATGAAAATTCAAAAGTAATATGTCTTGTGTTAGCATAAGCGTGTTTTGCATGTACATTTTATTTTCAAATGTTTCGATTTCTGTGCAGAATAAAAATATACACAAACATCAACTGTTTCTTGCGGAATGACACACAGCCAATTCGCGGTTACCTTACACCTTTCTGGTAGGTTGGACAGTCTGGGAAGTAATATGGCAACACTGCTTGCTGTTTGGTCTTGCATTTAGTTTCAGTTAGGCATACAAACCCCCTAATGGCAGATTGCCTTTACTTCGCTGACCATTGGGTGAGGGTGAAGCATCATCGTCATAGTTTCAGTTCTATTTAATTAGTTTAGTTAGTTTTTATTTTAAATTAACAATAATTATTTTCGGATAAAGTTAGTGATACTCCAAATATTATGAAGAGTAGACGTCCTCCAACCTGGGGCTTCTAAAAAAATTCAGATTATTATGTAAAAAAAAATCAGTTGTGCTGATAGCAGTGGTTGTGAGAGCATCCTACATTTTTTTTCCATAAAGCAAGTTCCAAGCAGATTAGAAAAGTAATACTTCCACAATTACAACCAAATTTTCTACAAATCGGAATGCTGATAAAGTAGTAGAGAGCGCATCTGAAACGACAAATTTCATTCAGAAAAGTGACGCCAAATATTATGTAAAGAGGAATGCAGAAAACGGTGCAACTGAATTATCGAATGAAGATGAGGTTGAATTTTTCTATAGGAGAAAATGCAGTGAATTTGAAAAAGAATGCTGAAATTGAAAACGATGTTGAAAATGATGTAGAAAAGAATACTTAAAATGAAAACAATATAAAAGAAAATATTGACGTTGGACTTGAATTTTCTGATGATGAGGTTCTGATAATGAGGTGATGAAGAAAATATAGATAAGAAAATATCTATATATTTCTGATGAAGAAAATATAGATGATATGTTGTTAACTACAGAAAACAGTAAAAAAAGAAAAACTTATTTCATAAAAACATATTATGAAAGACAGTATAACTGGTTTTACTAGTCTAGCAGCTTCAGGCTTTTTATGTAAAATATGTTCCATTGGGTACAGTGGTAATAAGCCTTGAACAAGTGTTGGTGTGAGTTTTAAGGGAGGTCATCCTACCAGAACTATAAAGAAGCTTGAAAATAGTAATAGACATAAACAATCTATTGCCTTTCCAAAGGATGCCGACAAACAAGAAATTGCTAAAAAAATACTGAAGGCACAGAGGCTGTGAAACAATCAAAAACAAATTTCAATAGAAGGTTATTTATTAAGCAAATGTGTCGAAATCTTATACTTCATGGTTAAAAAACAGTGGGCGGTATTTGAAAACTTTGGGTCAGTTGTAAGATTTTTAGGTGAAAATTTAGAGGATAAAGAAATTGCACAGTATTTAAATACATATGGGTAAAATGCAACTCATTTATTAAGCATATCTGTTGACAATATCTTATATTCCATTTCTACTTACATTGAACAAAAAACCTTAACTGAATTATCATGTTCAGAATTTTATGCAATTTTGGCTGACGAGTCGATTGATGAATCTCAACGTGATCAGCTAGGTATAATAGTACGTTACCAAATGTAGGGTGATGAGAATGTTAAAGAAAAGTACCTTGGACTTGTACACTTAACTACTACCACAACGGCCCTACCGTGCAGAAAACACCGGTTCTCGTTAGATCACTGATGTCAAATAGCATCGGGCGCGGTTAGTACTTGGGTGGGTGACCACCTGGGAACACCTTGTGCTGTTGGCACATTTCGGGCGCTGTAGCCCGGTGGTTTGCATGCTGCCACAACTGCCTCCGTGTTCATGCGGAGTACGATCACGTTAAACATGTGGGTCCGTAAGTCCTTCCGAGAGGTTGGTGGTAGGGAAGGAGGGTACAGTCCCTGTGGATGCCTCCCCACTGGTTTCCGGTCTAAATTGGGTGGCACTTCCCGGGCCCGTCCAAACAGTCACCTTACACCTTTCTGGTAGGTCGGACGGTCTGGGTCTCAACAACAACAACTTAACTACTATCAATGCTGAAGAAATTATGAGTGCTATTGAGAAAACAACTGTAGCAAAAAATGTTAAGCTGTTCAATTGTTTATTTATAGTTTTAGAGGGAACCAATGTAATGAGCGGAGAGCTTTCAGGTGTTCAACGTCGAATTAAACTGTTGGAAAAAATCAATATATCGCAATTCACGTTCCCGTGAACGGGCGTTTATGCAAATTTAATATGAACGACTCTTTCCGTTCACCGGCGTGAACCGTGACGTTTTTCAACATGAGGTTTCATGCAAATCAGTTCTCAATGCGTACGCATCTGATTTGCATATCCGGGGGCGTTTCCGGAAGTGTCCATTCTCGGATATATAGGGCAGAGGTTTCTTGAAGCAATCAGACGACTTCAGCAGACGACTTCAGACGACTCAATCAGAAGACTTAATCCGATCACGACGATCGATTAGACACATATGCTGATAGTCTGATGCAGGCAGACAGAAATGCTTTAGGCAGAAGCACTGCGGGATATCGTTTAACGACGGTTTTTAGTCGAGACGGATGCAGATGTGGTCAGTTTAGACCAGCATGTATTGAACGTTAAATTTACTTACAAACGTTCGGAAGTCACTTTAAATATTTTTCTGATGTCTTATCCTTTGGTTTTCCTTTGCCAAGTGTGATACCTTCAATGGTGGCTGGAAATACACACAAGTGATAGAGGTAGTATAGTTACTTACTACCAATGCTTCAAGGAATCTCTGTCTGATTATTTACAACTGCAAACTTTTTGTACATAGTATATTTTGAAGTTTTGTGGCATGGAAAATTACCTGGAATGTGTAATTTGCCTAGTTATGTTTCTCACGAAATAAAGAGAACAATGTTTTTCTTTGAAACTGGATCTGTGTACTTTTATGACCCAGCCAACACTTATTGACTCTATGCCAGTGCGTACTTTGCTGTTCATCTTCAAATTTTTAAATTTTCCAACAAGAAACAACATTTACTTCATTGTATCTACGTAAATTGTAGAAACCACAGATTAGCTTTAGTATTCATTCACTTATTAAAGA
Source organism: Amaurobius ferox (assembly GCA_951213105.1). Lineage (NCBI taxonomy): Eukaryota > Metazoa > Arthropoda > Arachnida > Araneae > Amaurobiidae > Amaurobius > Amaurobius ferox. Next base: position 69,360,046 of record OX578148.1, read on the forward strand.
AATATGACAATCAATCTTCAATCAGTTGACTCACTTTTAGTTTTGTGGAAAATGTTCCATTATAGCCCAAAGAAGGGTGAAAGTTTTAAAGAAATTCAAGGAAACGTATACAATTTAAACATGCTGAAAATGATTAAAGTGTCCACCTCTCGCTGGCTTTCACATGGACGGACTTGTGAAAGAATCTCCTCACGATATGAACAACTAGTTGAAACGTTAGATTCTTTGTTTGTTGAAACAAGGGAATCTGAACTTAGAGGGTTACGCCAAATTCTAATCACTTACATATCTCCTCAAATAATACCTTCATGCCGAGTTTCACGGCTGTAGCTCAATTTCTTATGGGTGCATATATTTTTTGCAACAAAGTGTATTTGTTTATGCAATAATAAAGTAATAAGCATTTACTCTTACATAGTTAGGCATAATTTATAACCTTTAAGCTGCACATGTTGAGATTGTGACATCACATTCATCATTCAATGCTAGCATGTGGTTGGATGTTTCTGGAGGATGGAGGCCTAACTTGAGCGTTCTTTTCCAAATAAGTTTGTGGAATACATGTTACAGCTCGATATGTTATTTTTCTTATTGATCATATTCTGTTGTCTCTTTTTAATGAATTTTATATAATCTTTTTTTTACATAAATTTTGAATTTCGATTTCCAAATAACAAACTCGGTAAAAACTAGGCGAGCTATTATATTGTTGGATTGCGTGGTAAAAATATCAGAAGTTGAAAAGCTGAAAATTTTGGAACTGGTAATTTCAAAAGCGAAGAACAATTTAATAAAAATATTATCTCATATTTACTACAGCACAATGAAACCATTGTTTTGTGGGTGCTATTTTCACAAGTAAATCAGAGGCAATCATATACCAGAACATCTACTGACACAACCTACTGGACGATCTCACACAGCAACCTGAGCAGACTATGTCATTATCTTTCATTATCAACAATGCCCTCATAACTATGTGATTTGGTTGGCTGTGATAGTTCGTCGTTCACACATTTGCCGATGCTTCTTATTCTTTTTTTTTTATTATTATTCGACTTATATACAAGTTTACAGTTTTAATCAAATTTCTTACATTACAATTACATATTCGACTTGGCTTATATACTGATTGGATTATATTCAGAAATATACAGTAGTTACTTGGGATACAACAAATAGCTATTTGCCAAATACTGAATTTATTATCTGAAAGAGAACCATAATCAGCAAATCATATGCATTTCTTTTGCATGTCCCATTAAAATATGTATTAATTACTTTTAAAAGCCCAGCATTAATAAATTTTAATTTGTTTTTAACATATGTTTATACTGAACAAAAGTATTCAGTCTAAGAAATAGTCAAATACCTTATTAGAAAGTACTCAGTAGTAAAGCTTTTAAGAATATAATTTATTTCATAAGACATTTTTGTAATTAAAGCTTAATTTTTTTTTCTTTAGTAAATTTAACTTTTTAAAAAAAAATTGTATAAATGTGTGCATCTTTACTGAGGATATTAAAAGAAATAAATATTATTATAAATGTAATACTACACGAATACAATAACATCAAGATGTAAAAAATAAATACATTTGATCTACACAAAGAAAATAAAAATATAAGCAGAAATTTTTTTTAAAGTAAACATGTAATAATTTCTATATATGTCTTACTTCAACTGTCTAAGAAAGAATTAAAATTGTTTTTCTATTCTACCAAACAAAATTTGAACTTATTTTCAAGCTAAAATACTTTATCTGACAACTGCGTTATTTTTTTTAAGCTCTACATATGTCTTGAGAAAAATCCTTGATGTTTAAACAAACAATACTCAAACCTATCTGTAACATAAATTAATTGTTTAATAATCTTTAACAAATATAATTGCTTCATTTTTAAAGATATTTATGTCTCTTTTTTTCTTAGAAACACCGTGAAAGTAACATAAAAAGGATGATGGTGGAGCTATGGAACTGATAGAATTATCATATGGAGCCTAGGATACAGCAAAGTGCGCTGATGGTGGATCCTGTGAGCTGTCAGTAGTAATCAGAGGCCCTACTGTATAGCAGCTTGTCTGCAACACTTGCTGAGTTTCAACATGGAAAGCAACACAGTCTTGGAGTTCATTGTAGCTGGTGATGAAATCTGGTGCATAGTATGGTTACAAATCCATAGCATGGTTACAAATCATGCAATGACAGCATTTGACCTCTCCATGTCCAAAGAAATTCAATAGGCTATGATAGCATATATTCAATATGGTGGCAGTTTGACCACAATGGTGTTGTAAAGAACATGTGTTGAACACCCACTTCTTGTGCAGAACAGATTGCAAGCCTTTAAAACTGAGACTGAAGCAACCATAGATCTCTCTTCAGAACTCTCTCCTTGCAATTTTTACTTCTTCAGTCTATTGAAAAAGACATGAAAAGGACATTGCTTCTAGTTGAATAATGATATGAAGCATGCTGTATTGGATTTTTGAATACAGCAAATTTCTACCGCAATGACGTCTCCAACCTTGCTCGTCAATAAAACAATTGTCTTAAAATCTATGGAAATTACTTCTAAATATCTTTAACCGATATCAACTTACAGATTCCAAACAGAAACTCATTGATCATGCTTTAAAAATAAAAAATATATGGTTTGCTATTCATCTTAAAGTATATTTTTGAATAAAAGTTATTTCTCTTTTTTAAGCATATTTTAGATGTTTTTCAATTTTAGTATAAAGTTTTGTGATATTTTAAAATAAAATATCTGTTTCAGAGTCTTGTGTGGAGTTCGAAACCTTATTATTATTTTTAACTTAAACCTTAAATCTTGCTATAATTTTCATGTACACTGCTATAATTTTCATGTACACTGTATGTATACAAGAGTGAAAAATTACAGTCATTAATGTCTGAAGAATTACTTTAATAAAAATTTTAATTTTGTTTATTCCAAGAAACATTATTTGTTTTTGTTGAAGCTGTTTCGTGATGGAAATAGAATACATAAATTGCTTCTTAAATTAGGGTAGTCTTTTAATATATCTATGTCTCATATACAAACATTGTTCTTTAATTATTGAGAATAATATGTTCTTACAAAATATCACAAAAATATGAGCCTAACAATTTATGGTTCCCAAAATGGTAGCAGTACAGTTAAGGTGTTTGAATAAAAAAAAGTTGGGAATATCTTATGATGTTGACTTCTCCAAAAGCTCCATTGAGCTAACATGCTCAACAAAAATGACATCATTCCAAAATACAATTTATATATGGAAAATAAATCCCCAAATCCAAAATTGGTTTTATGCAATTATCACCTTATGTCATTTTGAATAAACTTTCCACAAGTACGCACTTTAAGCAGAGAACGAATGTTTAATTTTATTTCAGAGTATATTGTTTTTTCTCATTTTATATTCAAAGTAAATATAACAAGAGATTTGATTTTATGTTACTCTATTATAAACTGAAAAATTAAAGTAAATTAATTTCTGATAAAACTTGTTCCATTTAAATGGTGTCGAAAGCCCAGAACTATCGACTCGTCTGAAGTCATGAGCAGCAGAATGGTAGTTCGGGCCATTTAAATGGTGTATAAAGTGTATGTGCGATAACAGGATTCTTAGTTGAGTCTTGTTAGTGGACAAATCTAAATATACTGTATTGTTTAAAATAGACAATTAACAGTTATCAAAAATTTCAGTTACATGTAAATAAAGAATATATATATAATTTGTAAAATATTTTTAAAACTACTACTCTCATTTCTTTTTAAAAAGCTGTTATAATGTCTTTATTCGTTAATTACTCAAAATTTTATGAAATACAACTTAAAATTATCTTATTTACAAAGTTAAAATGAAACTGATATTTTTTTATTTAGCCTTCTGTTGTCAGGATTATAAAATCTATGTCTGATCACATGGCTAAATACAGATCAAACATTGAAATAAATTTTCAATAGCATCGATAGCTAAAACATCTCGCCTCAATCTATCTAGTACAGAAGTAGATTTTAAAATGGAACTAGAGAAAGAAGAAAAACATTTATATACTGTTGCAGTTTTTTTTTTTTTTTTTTTTTTTGTGGAGGGGGGGGGGGGATCAAGTCTTTACACCTGTGCTTAAGAAAAATGTAGACAACAAAGAGGAATTATTATTTAACTTTTAAAGTTTTCCATTTTACCTGAAGTGATTTTATTTAGGTAAATGCAATCTAATGAGATTGGAAGGTCCACACTCCTAAAGGTATACACTTTTAAAATCTTAAATTTGGAAAAAAAAGATATGTTAATTTTTCTTTATATGAAAAAGTCAACAGTGTTAACACTAGTATATTAATTAAATTGCATGTGAATAATGTTCTAATTTGAAACTTGGAACATATGCTCCTACAAGGTAAAGCTTGGAATCACCAGGAAGCAAATCAACGAAACTGAAAAATAATGTGCAGAATTCAGTAACAAACATGTAATAGAATATGTAAATATTTTCCAACGAAAAAACACAAGATGTGTTTCGTAAATAACATTTAAAATGTAATTTTTAGTGGATTTTTCTTCTAGAATTTGAAATGCTATTTAACAGAGCATAAAAGTTATTTAAAATGGTTTGTTTTGCATAAAAATATTTGCTTATTCGTTACATTACTCAGTTTAGCATGCTACTCGTACATTAAGAGGATAGTTACCTTTCAACTGTTGGTTTCAGTTTTTCCATGGTAACATATGGAATATAGTACTAAATATCATTTAGTTTTTAGGATATGTCCTGTTGTTTTTTGCAAGGCATAAATTCTAAAAAGAGGAAAATTTGTGCTTTATTAAAACATTGATAAAATAATTAGAGAAGTGTTTCTAAAATTTTTGTAAAATTAATGCTGCTCAGAAATATTAGAAATACATCTAGTTACTCTATCGAATTTCTCAACATCTGTCCTTGCAAATAATAGCAGCGAAAAATCCCCAAATCTGACATAGCCCGAGGTTTAATCCCCCCCCCCCCATATTCTAGCATGGAAAAACTGAAACAAAAGATTGAAGGAAATATATCCTTTTAATGCATTCTCTATGTTACGATTCATAATCGTTTCTTTCGAGTTATATTTCGTTACATATTCGCTTTATTTTCGTTAGCATTCGTTACATACTCGTTTTTTTTTGCGTAAACTTTCGATACATTTTCGTTTGTTTTGCGTCCATTTCGTTATATTTTCGTTTGTTTTGCGTCCATTTCGTTATATTTTCGTTTGTTTTGCGTCCGTTTCGTTACATTTCCGTTTCTATATTTCGTTACATATTCGCTCTATTTGCGTTAACTTTCGTTATATTTTCGTTTTTTTTCCGTCCGCTCCGTTACATTTTCGTTTCTTTTGCGATACATATCGTTATCATATAAATCTCCATGCAAAAGTAATGTGTGAAAAACGAAAAAGTAACGTTTTAAAAATTGGTTGCAAAATAGTGGAAGCGCCGAGACATCTTTTCGTTTTTATTTCGTTACATATTCAACGAAATAAAAACGAAACTGGGTTCCGATTTTTCAACGAATTAAAAACGGAAGTGTGCTAGTTGGGTTGATTATGAAACACTTTTCAACTGACATGCATTTTATTTAAACATCTCTAAAATGCGATATATTCAGACCATATTTTAAATCATCACACTACTACAATAATTTATTACATTTGAAAACTTAAAACATCATGGAAAAAATGAACTGTATTCAAATTACGTCATCAAAATATAAATCGTCTGGCTGTCTACGTAAGAACATTGAATGTTTTATTCATATCACTTTCATTCCAAACTCCAGAGCTAAATAATTTTGTGTTAAAAATATTCAGCAATTCTTTTACAACTTATCTTACAATCGCTTGTTTACATTCTGTCCATTAAAACTAGTATTATTTGTAGAAATAATCAAAGTTTGATGATCATTTAAACTCAAAAATATTGTAATTGCGTTGGCACGGAATACAGATGCATAGAAAATACGTAAAAATAAAGAAGTTTTAGGACAGATGCAGCACTAAATATAAATTTAAAAGAACACATACATATTATTTTATTATGTATGATGATATTTTCCTAACAGCCCGATAATTACATTAAAGGCATAAAGATGAATGCAATTAGCCTTGAATTAATGTCTCATAAATCTAAATTTTGGGCTTGTATATATGAAACCGCAGTACACAATTTTAACATGTTTAAATTATTTACTAGATTTTATAGTTATTACTAATCGAAATCACTTGATGTGCAACAAGGATACCGCAAGGTGCCGCTATATAAAACCCTCCAATTCTTTAACTTTCGTGCGAGTCCCCTAAAGGAATTATTAATTATTATAATACTCTTGCTTGGACATTTAAACTTTAACATTAAAACATTTATTAACAACATAAAAATTAATTAAATTCAATTACACTATTTAATTATAATATTTCAGCGTAGGGGACATGTGATGACCAGTACGGAAAATCCTAAACAGTGGTAATGACCAGACACGTTTTCAATGGGCACATACCTTCAAGTCTGTCTTAGACTTTGTCAGCATCTGTATTTAATGTCGTTCATTTACCGCATTAACTCTTGGTGTAATGCTCCGACACGTAAATTCGTTGAACATATTGTGCTGCTGTAACTCTGCACTCGCACTTATTTCATTCTCTTAGTATATCAAGTCTTCGCTGTAGTAACTGCACAAGTCATAATGTCGAACTTATTTGTTCCAAGTGATGTTAGTATCTCTGTACAAGTCTCTTGTAGTGCCGTTCTCAGGTCACAGGCTGTGGTTCCCTCGGGGTGTGGGAGGGGGGTTAATACATCTCTTCTTCCATTTGCCGCATTGAGTTTGACGTAACAATCTTCTTTTTCCATTGGTTACTCCTTTAATCAATGGAACCAGTCCATACCTCGTAAGGCCCAGCTCGGCCCCTCTGTCATGACACCCCTAAATTTGTGGTTTTCTGAAATTTATGTTCACGGGGTTATAAAACTCGGTGTCAGCCAAACTACAAGTACTGTTCGCCGTTTTGGCCACCATAAATTTGTACATAAAAGTGTCTCATCAAATGTGAGATCTATTTCTGGTCTCACATATCAACCCTCGGATAAAGACAAACAAAAAATTCCAAACCAATAGAGTTCGAAACAAAATTCGAGTCACTTGCAACTCTTAAATTGGCATTTTTCAGTGAAAAAAGTTCGTCAAGAATTGCAGTTCAACACAGTCTTGCTGTAAACACACAAAAGTCTTTAGCACACATCGTACACTAAATAAACATAAGTTATGTACTCATCAAATGTGAGATATATTTATGGTCTCACTATACTAGTGCGACATAATGGTAGCACGACGACTAGAGATATAAAGTGTTACGTAAATATTCCAAAATAATGGCTAGATCTATTGATGTGTGCAATGCAACCAAATACGAGACGGAGCCAAACACCACGAGTTATAGCCAGTACAAGTTACGGATGCCAGCATTATGATCAAAGTCCAAGACGGACTTGAAGGTATCTGTTCCTCAAAAAGATATCTTGGTCTAAACATATATTAGGCATTTCCATACTGGTCTCATATAGTCCCTCCGCCGAAATAATATGATTAATTGTTGTAATTGAATAATTAAGTATTTATGTTTTTAATAAATGTTTTATTGTTAATGTTAAAATGGCGTGATCCATGTAGTAACATATTGATTACTATTCCTTTACAGGATTCACTCAAAAGGTAAATTATTGGAGGGTTTATAGCGGCGCAACAAAGCAATGTACAATTGAATGATAAGTCCACTATGTATGAATTTACTGCTATGTTAATATAAATGATAGATTAATCATAATTAATCAAAAAGTTCAACTTTAAGATTTATTTTTAAATGTGTACCACAGAGACCTCTAGAACACGAAAAATCTATATTTAGCTCGACGTCTGTCTGTGCATATTTTGTATACACTCCAACTCAAAAAATAATTTACCGAATTTCACAAAATTTAATAGGTAAGTCGCTTGCGGGTGACTATGCTGCTGATTAGATTTTGATACGATTCGGGATAAAAGAACCTGCTTTTTATTGCGAAATGGCCCATAAAATATGCCTTTATCCACTCTAGCTGAAAAACTAGTACGTCGAATTTTACAAAATTTAGTGGATAAGTCACTTGTAAGATATCCTGGTGCTGATTGGATTTTGGTACGATTCGTAAAATATGAACCTGCCTTTTTTGCGAAATGGCTTGCAAAAATCGTTAAAATTTTAAATAAAAGACTGTTTATGCTCAAATATATGAAGTACGTGCTTGTTTTATACGTAATTTTTGACGATGAAATAAATGAATAAGACCAACTCCATTACTTTAGAACTAGCCGTTCTCGAGATATTTAAGGTTTTTTTTTGCATTTCTGCTACGTCCGTCCAGTTACCAAATGTATTCGAAAGCTGAATTAAATATGTAAATTCAATGCATTTTCAATTAATTATGCCTGTTATTTAGTGCAATTAAACTCAATTTAATGAATTATTAATGAATTAAAGAAAAAATGAATCTATGCAGGGAAAGTCATGTGCTACTCGTATCAGATTTTTACTTTCCTTGCAATACATGGTAATCTATAAGGAAAGTATTGGAATCGTGACAAATATCGCAACTCGAGTTTTGGACGGATCTACACGTTTTGGGATCTGCTGATCACAAAACCTTTTTTTAGCGTGACGTCTGTGTGTCTCTTTGTATGTGTGTGTGTGTGTGTGTTGTTGTTTAGTCCCAGACCGTCCGACCTACCAGAAAGATGTAAGGTAACTGTTTGGACTCCCGGGAAGAACCACCCAATTTAGACAGGAACCCAGTGCGGGAGGCATCCACAGGGACCATATCCTCCTTTCCCTACCACTAACGTCTCGGAAGGACTTACCCACATGTTTAACGTGATCGTACTCCGCTGGAACACGATTGCAGTTATGGCAGCGGAGGGAATCGAACCCTGGCCTACAGAGTGCAATTCCCGCGCGCTACCCACTGGGCTACCGCGCCTTGTGTGTGTGCCTCTCTGTGCAATATATGTATCCCCTCTAACTCAAAAACTAATTGACCGAATTTCATAAAATGTGGTAGTGAGCCTGGTGCTGGTTAGATATTGGTACGATTCAAGATAAAAGAACCCGCTTCTTTTACGACATGGCCTGTAAAAATCTCATGTATCTACTCTAGCAGAAAAGAATAATGGGCCAAATTTGACAAAATGTGGTAGATAAGTCACTTGCAGGGTACACTGGTGTTGATTAAATTATAAGAAGAATCTGCCTTTTTTACGAAATGACCCGCAAAAATCGCCAAAATCTACAATAAAAGACTACGTATGCTCAAATGTATCAATTAAACGCCTCTTTTATACGTAATTTTTGACGTGGAGAAGAATAAGAGCAACTCCATTAATCTCTAACAACTCCATTAACTCTACCCGGTATTTTAGAATTTTCAAAGTATTGTTACGTCGGCTTTGAAAAAATGCCCAGTTGCCAAATAAAAAAAATCTGATGTGGGCAACACATGACTTTCCTTATATAATGCAATGAATTTACTGCATTTACAGTAAAAAATAGGTTTTTCTTATAGTTGATACTTATATTCTTTCCAAGATATTATATTTTCGACAATTACTCGTCCTTTTCATTGATATAGCGTCATTTTAATCCATTTGGCGAGATTATCGTTAATTTGACAGCATTTCAAAAAGTCGCCAAGTTTGCGACATTCAGCCAAATTCGTCGCCAAAATCTCGCCATGCTTTACTGACGGAGAAATAAGTTATTTTTATAGCAGATAAATGACTATTGGCGTATCTTTTAGTATCTTCGTATCATTTCTCATGAATGGAACGAGCTAGATCCACGAGAATGATGTCAACCAATTTATCGCTTGGTATTACATATGAAAAGCGAACATGTTTCTCAATAGGAACTGTATTTTTTTTATTTTATATGACTTTCTGATAATTTTCTTGAAAAATGTACAGTATCTCGAGAACGGTTCTTGTTAGCGTTCTAAAATTTATGTTAATCGTTTTCTAATGAAAAATTACATAAGAAATATCTATTTGCGTAACTTTATTAGCGATTTTGATTTTTGACGACTTTTTCAAAATTTCACTCGAAAATTTAAGGGGGTTCTGAACAAAACGTTTATAAACAAAAGGCTTTCAGTGTTTACGGATTGTGATTTTGTACCAAATTTCGTTTGAATCGGTCCATTCGTTCGTCAGATAGCGTTTCCACATGCTCACCCACCCACCCACACACACACAGACATCACTTCAAAAATGTTTGATTCATGATCAGGGATGCTTGAAACGTGCTCTCACATCGAAAACTCGAATTTGAATTTTTGACCCTGTCACAAAAGTTTCCTTATACATTATGTATATAAGGAAAGTAAAAAGGCTCTTTCAAAATAGCTGTAAACTGAATCAGTGCTATCAATAGAGGGATTTTCGTTCATTTTTAAAAGTATATACTATTCGTGTTTTGAAGACGTAATCGATTTTAAAATTTCAATATTGAAATATTGATTGAATATCCGATCTTTAAAATGTAACAGGAGCTAAATTCAATACTATACACTGATCCAAAACAAATAGTTTCTTCCTGTGGTCTTCTGTTCATTTATCATGATGTTCATAAGTTATTCATATATTGCTAATTTTTAAAGAACTACAGTATTCCCGGTAAAATCGAGATCGAAAATTCTCTAAGTAATCTAAAATTACAAGGCACACAATTTCCTTTTGATCTAAACTAAATAAACGTATGTTTGAAGAGGAAATTTAAAACTGTACCTCAGGTGGTTTTGCAAATTTATTCATTCTTAGTGTCTGTATCTTAAATTGGAAACACAAATTTATTCGGTTTCCTTTTCAAAATGGTAATTTAGTACACATATAAGGTTTATTTTCATTAAATGAGGAAACTAAAAAGATTGAATATTTAAATAATTCAAAATGATAGTAGGAACATATAAAATAATGATTTAATATCTATATAACTTTAACAATTTCGTGCAAAATGCCTTGTGTCGATAACGTCTGGCTGAAACAACAATTTTCTGGACTATTAATAAGTATAGAAAGTGACTTTTCACAAAATCATTAATAACCTAGATCACAAAATAAAAATAAAATATCAAAATTCTGTGTAAAATTAAAAAATAACAACAATAAATCTTCAATTGATAACCATTTCTAGTGGGCTAGTCACCGTTTTTTTTTTTCTTATTTCCATTATTCAATGTATTCTTCCGTTTCCAATTTGAATTTCAATAGAAAGCTTTTCGTATTAAAAAATCCAGTTATCTACTTAAATATTTCAAAATAACACCCTGTTTTACCTAGGTATGGCATAACCACGTCTAATTATTTGTTTCTCCGTTTCGCTTTTTCTGCGCCACGCTTTGAGTTCATATGATCTGCAATATTTTTATTTTTTCTTGTTTTCCTTCTTAATTTCATATTCTCTGCATCTCTTTTTATCCTCCACCACTTCTTTTCCGGTAGAGTCAATATATTGGGTTCTGTCGTACATTTTAACATAGTCTATCTCACATTTGGATGTTCGGTCTGACGATAGTGTGTCTTTCAGGACTTCATTTCTTAGTGTGTGTGTTGTTGTTGTTGAGACCCAGACCGTCCGACCTACCAGAAAGGTGTAAGGTAACTGTATGGACGGCCGGGAAGTGCCACCCAATTTAGACCGGAACCCAGTGGGGGAGGCATCCACAGGGACCGTACCCTCCTTCCCCTACCACCAACCTCTCGGAAGGACTTACGGACCCACATGTTTAACGTGATCGTTCTCCGCATGAACACGGCGGCATTTTGTGGTAGCGTGCAAATCTAGCGCGCAAACCACGGGGATACCGCATCCGAGATGGCCAACAGCACGCGGTGTTCCGAGGTGGTCACCCACCAAGTACTAACCGCGCCCGATGCTGCTTGACTTCGGTGATCTAACGAGAACCGGTGTTTTCAGCACGGTACGGCCGTTGGCCTTAGTGTGTGTGTGAATGAAACTTTAGAAGGTGGTTTCTAGTTGCACTACATAAATATATCTATGCTGCCACATAGCAGAAACTAGGTTAATATAAAATATCTCCAAGGGGGGGGGACTTCGCCTCTCAAGATGTACACCTGATAGAAACACTGCTGACGAAGTATGTTCAAAGCTTCCGAAGTGCACATCTGCTTACTAATACCTATTTGCTCAGCCTTTCACGTCGTGCTCCTCTTAATTATAAGTAGGTATTAAATTTTATCAAGTATTACATATTACCCTCCCTGAAATCCATGTATATGTAAAGAGGTATCCGGATTAGGATATTTATATATATATATGCAAGAGCTGCAAGATGTCCCCGAGCATATCCAAAGCATGCTCTATTGAATTCAGATTAGCAGAATGGGCAGGCCATTGCATGTACTGGATATCTTCAGTTTGAAAGAAGTTGTCGCATGGTGAACCAATGTCGTACGGTGAAGAGTCACGTCATCATCGATGAATATGAAATTAGGACCAATAGCACCTTGAAACATTCGAACGGTAGGCTCAAAGACTTTGTATCGGTATCTTTGACTGGTAACCGACCCCGTGTCAAAGATGTGGAGGTTTGTGCGGGCGTCTATCATGATGCCTGCCCATGCCATGACTTCCCCAAACGGAAAATGATATCTTTCCGGGATGTTTCCCGGGTAAAAATTCATTGCACGTTCTATACAGATCGTGGTACGACGAGAATCAGTTTGCAGACTAAACCTGGACTTGTCACTGAGATATGACATTGCCCCACTGTTGTCCACTCCACTGCCGATATTCCAAACTCCTCTGTAAATGTACGCGTTTCTGTTCTGACGCCAGGGGAGTGCAAACTGCTGGTCGTCTGGCATAGAGACCAACATATCAGAGTCTCCTGTAAGCTGTTTGTCTGGAAACAGTGACTCTTGTGGCGGCTGTCAAGACTGTACGGTGGTGCCATCAAGGGCGAAAAAAGGGAAGTAGAATATAATATAATAGTGATTTACAAAAATTATGAATAAATCGCAGTGCAGAAAAAGAATGAGGCAAGGATGCATTTTTATCTTTTAATCATTGACAGTATTTAATCATTGACAGAAAAATTTTTTGGTGTGTGTGTGTGTGTGCGGGGGGGGGGGGGCAATTATAATATTTTTCTATTTCTCGAAATATAACTTTATAATCTAATGAATTTGCTGGAATCCCCTGGAGTGGTGATGACTAATTCCATCCTTGGCTACACCATTGATTACTGACCACATTAGTTATTTTACATGAAATCAGTAATATTTAGATTATTGACATCAAATTTGAAGATTTCACAGTTATACAATAAAATACTGTTTCTAAAGTTTAATTAATCATATACAATAGCTTATATATCACCTTAGTACAAAATAATTTTTTTGCACAATTTCTTTCTGTGAGAAAATGCCTTTAAAAAGTGCCGTGTACCACCAACTGTTTATACAAGATGAATGTGGCACTAAGGATTAAAATAACATTACCAAACAGATAAATGCCTCTAATCCCTCTCAATTAGCTACCAAATTTACTGTGCAGAGTTTCAAATCATAAAAAAATCACAATTCCGGAAGACACTAATCTTCCAAATATCCAGGCTTTAAAATAGGGTCTTGGAAAACTATTTTTTAATAAACAAAGTTAAGAGTTTTCTATAAACTTTCAAAGAATATCGATACTTTTAAAAGCCATTACGCCATCTGTTGTCTGACGAAGATATTTTTAAACTGAATAAGGATTTATTAATATCCAAGAACAAGTGATACATTGATAATGCATTAACTTATTCATTAAAGTTTTTTTTTTTTGCTGAGTGCAGACAAAGTGTTCCCACATCCATCATACGAAAATCAATAGGGGATTCTCGAAGTGTCATATTATTTAGAAATTATACTTTTTATCACTCCATATCATACTCACATTAAGCCCAAATAGATTTGGAGATGCGTAGCTTGCAGGAATTTTGTCGATGTCTTTGAAACTGAATTTGCTTTGACTTTAGGTTTTAGTACTTAGTTAAGTATCGAATTGGGAGTATTGGTGAAATGAGTTAAAGAAACATTAGTTTGCAAACTCAGACAGTGGCGCTCGCTACGAATGGCATTGAGCCTCTATAAGCCCACGGTCGAGAAAAAAATATCACCAGCACAGAGAAGGGACAACGAGTCCCCCCCCCCCCCGATCCCAAAAGACAAAGAAAGCCGCCGACTCCATCACCAGAGCTCGCACAACCCGGAACAACAGGCCCACGCTCCGCCGAACGAGGCCAAGCGCCACCAGTCCAGGAGAAGAACGCGAATGAAGACGGGCGAAACCCCCATCCAGAAACCCTCCCGCAACGAAACCAGCCAGGAAAGATGCGCCACCAAACACGGCGGATAACCCCCACCCCCAGAAATTCATTATTTTTTCATAAAAGGTGCCCGGCCACGGCGGTTACACAAGGCCTACGAGCTTCCACATAACTTTGTGGGTAATAAACAATATAAAATAAAAAGTATCATACAGATATAAACATAATCAATACCACAGTATAAATACATAATCAGTAGGTTGTAGGACGGGCGGCAATGCAGGCGTCAACACGTCTAGGTACAGAGTCAGTGAGCATGCGGATGGTGTCTTGAGGGATGGCTGCTCATTTCCTGTCAACCATTTATCAGAGTTCGTCTTCTAAACGCGACGGTGGTAACGCACATAAGCGACGTCTAAACACGTACCGGATGTGTTCGATTGGTGAGAGATCAGGGTAGACTGTTGGCCAGAGAAGCAGCTGGGTACCTTGCAGGATATGTTGGCTGATGCGTGGCGTGTGGGGACGGGCGTTATCCTGCAGGTAAATGGCGTTGGGCACCCTCTGAAGGAAGAGTAATGTCACCTGTTGCAGCACGTCATCCACGTATCGTCGAGCCGCCATCGTGCCGTCAATACGGGCTAGAGGTAACCAGCTGTCGTAGACGATGGCGTCCCAAACCATGATGCTGCGTTATACAGCGGTGGGGCGTTCCACAGATGCGGCCGGATTGTAGCCGGCTCCAGATTCGTACACGGCGAATGTCTAAGTGTGAACTAAAACGGAAGTGCAGAAGCTAAAACAGAAGTGTGACTCTGCTAAGAATATGACCCTGTGCCATTCTGTCGTTCACGTGGCTCTAACCCGACACCATTGCAAACGGCGTCGTCTGGGCTGTTGGGTCAAAGGGTGCAGATCGCCGGTGACCAATCGGCGGATAATGTTCCTGGTCGGTATGGAAGCATCAAGTGTGTCCTGCACATGCTGCAAATGGGCGACGGAAGAGGCTTGCAAGGCCGCCATCAACAAATATCTTTAAATGTCATAAAATCAGTAGATAAACGTTTAAAAGTAAACAAATGCCTTTCTAAATTTAAACATTAGCAGTTTTGAAACTGCCTGCATCCATCCGTTTTGCAACCAACAAATTTTTTCACCTGCGTCAGCCTCTAAATTACTCTTTTATTGTTTTATAATTCAGGAAATCCCCAATAAGTGAGTGCACTTATTTTGTACGGCTCAGATATTTTACACATGCGCAATTTTTGTTCCTATTTACATTAAAGATTATATACGGTAGGATATCATCATGATATCAGTTAAGTTATAACGTTATTGTTATTATTTAGTTTCCATGATTGGCCTGGATTGAGTTTTCGATTATTATTATAATGAATATTTAAACTCGGGGTTGTGCTCCTATATTAGATTAGAGGTGCCCAGATTCAAGTTTTGCAATTCATACTTGATTGGGCCTAGCCCGAGTATTCGATAATTTATTTGATTGATTTCTTTTTCTCGAGTCTGTGCTCCTTATTGAGACTGGAAGGGGCCCAGATTTAAGCTTTGGGGCATGACTAGGCCCGGCCCGAGTTTTCGTAATTTTATGATTAATTTTTGTTCTCGGGCCTGTGCTTCTATTTTATACAGGAAGGGTCCAAATATAATCGCGGCTTGACAGTGTCCCGCTTTAGTATTTGATAATTTTTTGATTAATTTCTGTTCTCGGGCCTGTACTCCTATTTTAGACAGGAATGGCCCAGATTTAAGCTTTGAACGCTTGACTGGGCCAGCCCGAGTATTCAATAATTTTATAATTAATTTTTGTTCTCAGGTCTGCACTCCTATTTTAGACAGGATGTCCCCAAATTTAAGCTTTTGGGGCTTAACTGTGCCCGAACCAAGTATTTGATGATTTTATGATTAATATTTTTCTCGGGTCAGTATTTCTATTTCAGAAATGATGGGCCCATTTTTAAGCTTTGGGGCTTGACTGGACCGGCCCGAGTATTTGATAATTTTAAGCTTAATTTTTGTTCTTGGGCCTGTGCTCCTGTTTTATACAGGAAGGACCCAGATATAAGTATTTCTGCTTGACTGTGCCCGGCCCGAGTATTTGATAATTTTATGATTAATTTTTGTTCTCGGGCCTGTAGTCCTATTTTAGACAGAAATGACCCAGATTTAAGATTTGAACTCTTGACTTGGCCGGCCCGAGTATTTTACAATTTCATGATTAATTTTTGTTATCGGGCCAGTACTCCTATTTTAGACGGGAGGGGCCCAGATTGGAGTTTCAGGGTTTGACTGTGTGCCGACCCGAATATTCAATATTTCTATTATTAATTTTTATTCTCGTGTGTGTACTCCTATTTTGGACCAGTACTCCTATTTTAGTCTGTACGCCTATTATTGGCCCAGATTTAAGCTTTGGGGATTCATTGGGCTGGCCCGAGTATTCGATAATTGTATGATTAATTTTTGTTTCCGGGCCTCTGCTCCTATTTTAGATAGAAGGGGCTCAGATTTAATCTTTGGGGTTGACTGGGCCAGCCCGAGTATTTGATAATTTTATGATTGATTTTTGATTCCACACCTGTACTCCTATTTTAGACAGAAGGGGCCCAGATTTAAACTTTGGGGCTTGAATGTGCCCAGACCGAGTATTTGATACTTTTATGATTAATTTTTGTTCTCGGGTTTGTGCTGCTATTTTATACAGGAATGGCCCAGATATGAGCATTACGGATTGACTGTGCCCGGCCCGAGTATTTGACAAATTTTTGATTAATTTTTATTCTCGGGACTGTGCTCTTATTTTATACAGGAAGGACACAGATATTAGTATTTCGGCTTGACTGTCTCCAGCCCGAGTATTTGATAATTTCATGATTAATTTTCGTTCTCGGCGCTGTACGACAGGAATAGCCCAAATTTTAGCTTTGGAGTTTGACTGGGCTGGCCCGAGTATTTGCTAATTTTATGATTAATTTTTGGTTTCGAGCCTGTGCTCCTATATTAAACAGAAGGAGCTCAGATTAAAGCTTTGGGGTTGCCTGGGCGGCCCGTGTATTTGATAATTATATGATTGATTTCTGTTCTTGGACCTTTACTCCTATTTTAGACTGGGAGGGTCCAGATTGAAGCTTTAGGGCGTGACTGAGGCCGGCCTGAGTACTCAATAATTTTATGAGTAATTTTTGTTCTCGTGTCTGTACTCCTATTTTAGACATGATGATCCCAAATTTAAGCTGTGGGGGTTTGACTGTGCCGGGACAGAGTATTTGATGTTGTTATGATTAATTTTTTCTCGGGGCCGTATTTTTATTTCAGACACAATGGGCCCATTTTTAAGCTTTGGGGCTTTACTGCACCGGCCCGAGTATTTGATAATTTTATGATTAATGTTTGTTCTCGGGCCTGTGCACCTGTTTTATACAGGAAGGGCCCAGATATAAGTATTGCTGCTTGACTGTGACCGGCCCGAGTATTTGATAATTTTATGATTAATTTTTGTTCTCGGGCCTGTAGTCCTATTTTAGACAGGAATGGCCCAGATTTAAGATTTGAACTCTTGACTGGGTCGGGCCGAGTAATTTATAATTTCATGATTAGTTTTTGTTCTCTGGCCCGCACTCCTATTTTAGACAGGTCCAGATTGAAGCTTTAGTGTTTGACTGTGGCCGGCCCGAATATTCAATATTTTTATTATTAATTTTTTTCTCGGTTCTCTACTCCTATTTTAGACAGGAGGGGCCCAGATTTAAGCTCTGCAGCCTGATTGTGCCCAGTACTAGTATTTGATAATTTTATGACTAATTTTTGTTCTCGGGCCTGTACTTTTATTTTAGACATCAAAAGCGCAGATTTAAGCTTTGGGCCCTCATTGGGCTGGCCCGAGTATTTGATAATTATATGATTAATTTTTGTTTTCGGGCCTCTGATCTTATTTTAGACAGCAGGGGCACAGATTTAACTTTTGGGGTTGACTGGGCCGGCCCGAGTATTTGATAATTTTATTATTAACTTTTGTTTGCGGACCTGTACTCCTATTTTAGATAGGAGGGGCTCAGATTTAATCTTTGGGACTGACTGGGCCGGCCCGAGTATTTGATAATTTTATGATTAAAATTTTTGATCTCGGGTCTATACTCCTATTTTAGACAGGAGGGGCCCAGATTTAAGCTCTGCGACTTGACTGTTCCCGGTCCTAGTATTTGATAATTTTATTATTAATTTTTGTTTTCGGGCCTGTGCTCCTATTTTAGACAGCAGGGGCCCAGATTTAACCTTTGGGGTTGACTGGGCCGGTCCGAGTATTTAATAATTTTGTGATTAATTTTTGTTCCCGGACCTGTACTCCTATTTTAGACAGGGAGGGCTCAGATTTAACCTTTGGGGTTGACTGGGCCGGCCCGAGTATTTGATAATTTTATGATTAAAATTTTGTGTTCGGGCCTGTACTCCTAGTTTAGACAGGCGGGGTTCAAATTGAAGCTGTAGGACTTGAGTGTGGTCGGCCCGATTATTCAATAATTTTATGAATAATTTTTGTTCTCGGGTCTGTACTCCTATTTTAGACAGGAGGGGCTCAGATTTAAACTTTGGGACTTGACTGTGGCCGGACTGACTGTTTGATGATTTTATGATTAATTTTTGTTCCCGGATTTGTGCTCCTATTTCATACAGGAAGGTCCCAGATATAAGCATTGTGGATTGACTGTGCCCGGCCCGAGTATTTGACAATTTTAGGATTAATTTTTATTTTCGGGACTGTGCTCTTATTTTACACAGGAAGGACCCAGATATAAGTATCTCGGCTTGAATGTGCCCAGCCTGAGTATTTGATAATTTTATGATTAATTTTCGTTCTAGGAGCTGTATGACAGGAATGTCCCAGATTTAAGCTTTGGGGTTTGACTGGATTGGCCCGAGTATTTGATAATTTTATGATTAATTTTTGTTTTCGAGCCTGTGCTACTATATTAGACAGGTAGGGCCCAGATTGAAGCTTTAGGGCTTGACTGTGGCCGGCCTGAGTATTCAATAATTTTATGATTAATCTTCGTTCTCGGACCTGTACTCTTATTTCAGACATGATGGGCTCATTTTTAAGCTTTGGGGCTTGATTGGACCGGCCCGAGTATTTTATAATGTTATGATTAATTTTCGTTTTTGGGCCTGTAGTGCTATTTTTGACAGGAGGGGCATAGATTAAAGCTTTAGAGCTTGACGGGACCGACCCGAGTATTTGATAATTTTATGATTAATTTTTTTTCTCCGGCCTGTGATCCTATTTCAGACACGAGGGGCCCAAATTGAAGCGTTAGTGCTTGACTGGGCCTGGACCGTGTATTCGATAATTTTACGATTAATTTCTCTTCTGGCTGCAGTCCTATTTTAGATAGAAGGGGCTCAGATTTAATATTTGAAGCTTGACTGGTCATGGCCTGAGATTTTGATAAATGAGTTTTATAAGGATTTTTTTTTTATTTTAAGCGTTTTCTTTCATATTTTGGACTCTAAGGAGCCCGATTTCAGGTTTTGCTGTTCGGACTTGAATACATCCGACTAATTTATATAATGTACATTTGAGCTTGGAACGTTTTTGTATTGAAACGGATTTCTATAATACGTAGCCAAATCCGGACAATAACTACCCTGTCCTCATCCAGTCATTCCTAGGTTTACAGGTCAGGGCTGGCTTTATATCTCCAGGTTCCATATAAATTTGTGTAAAAAGATTGAGCAAATTGTGTATGTGTAAGAGAAGTGAGTTTTGTACCAGAAAGAGCATATCTTAAAAATATTATCAACAAAATAATTAAAAATTTGACAAAATTCTTTTTTATAAACAATAACTAGAGAATTTGATATGTATCAAATGTTCATATATCGATTTCAGGAAAATATAACACAAGATTGAAAATTAAATTCCTAGGCGTTTTTATTAAATGCGTTGAGAGAAGAGAGTCAAAACGAGCCATTAAATTGATTTTAAATATAGCTATAATTCATTATATATATTTTAATAGAAGTATTATTTTCTGCCAGTACTTAAAATAGTACTATCTGTGTCGATTTATAAAAGTATAGACGCCTCCGTTTGCAATGGTGTAGGGATAGAACCACGTGGACGGGGGAATGGCACAGGCGTTTGTAGCGTTTCTTGAGTGAATATGCAGATACATCTTCGATAACATAACAATTTATTAACAAACTTCAATACCTATCTTAGGTTACATAATAAATTAGAATTAACATCCTGCGGCAATGCATAGCATATATCCACTACCATTATGCTTTACTTACTGCCCCAGTCTGCTGTCCGTGTCTCAGTCAATCAGTTCCCCGTAACTATCCATTTCACACTCATTTATACTCACACTTTCTCCAGTTACGGTCCACAGTTACAACTTCACCTTAAGGTTAAGTTACAGTTAGTTGAAGGAACATATTTCGCAACAGTTATGTTTTTAGATGAGTCACGTTTCTGTTTCAACAATGATAGTCGCCGTGTAAAGCCGCGGCCTCCGCTCGAGAGAGGGGCTGTGGTAGTCAAATTAGTGACGTCACGAAAAACGATCCACGGTTGGCGAAACGATCCGGCTCGCTCAGTTTGCGAGTTTAAAGCTAGTTTTTAAAAATATTTTAGTACTTTTTTTTAGCTATACCTGACAAGATTTTCGATAAGAGGTATGTATGTTTGTCTGTTACAAAAAATGCAATTAATTAAAATCTAATGAGCACATATAGATTTAATGTTTAAAATAATAAACAGGTCTTTTACTGACAACTTCCCTTACATATATGTAAATTTTTTATTCTTTTATGTGTCGGATTTTTTTTATTAATCAATGTAACAGACTAATTCATTGTAACAGACTAACAAAAAATTACTATAGTGTTTAATGACTTTGCTATAGTTTATTTTAATGCTAATCATGTTATATTTTGCTTTCAGTAAGTATATCATAAAATCATGGTAAATTTGGTTAGTCTGTTACATACACAGTTAATTAGTGTTAATTTATTTAAAATTCAAATTTTTTTTCAAAATTTGGTATAGACTATTCTTCGAACATATGCAGATCTGCATTATTATTATTTTTTTATTATTTGTTTTACTTTTTGTACATAAAAATCTTTTTTGTTTTCCTATAAGTGTTAGTCTGTTACTATGGAATGGCCCAAAATTGTAACTGACAGTAATTTTATTTAATGAGATATATATGTCTAAAAATTAATCAAATGAAGATGTCACTGATGTGCTAAATCTACAAGTAAATGATTGGGTATTAGTAAAATAAGATCCGATCTTTTAATAGGGATCTGTCACGTAGATCAATAAAAAAGAAATTGAAGTTTCTGTAATGCACAAAACTAAAAACCATTTCAAGTGGCCTCAAAAAGATAATTAACAGGGTGATACATAAAAATGACAAATTAACAAGTTACAGCAAACATTAAAAATGACAAAACACCTATGCAATTATGAAAATAGGAATAAAACAATCGATACAGGAAAAAAATATATAATCAGAAATATAAGCTGCTACTGTATCCAATTGAAATGCATTATGTTTACACAGAGATACATTGGATTAAAAAAAGATAAATATAATTATTCTAAATTCCTGTTACACATTAGTTGCTTTAAAATGACCAATCTAATAATGTTGCAGTCAAAATAGAAGTTTGCAAACTTAAAAATGAGCTCAAAAGCAGAATTTTGTTAAATATCAAATGTAAATGTTCTGCAGAGCTTATAAAACAGAGCTCGTTCTGTGATGTATGTTACAGCTTTAAGTACTACTTTCTGTTGTCGAGTAATTGAGAATTTCATAACTCAATGAATGAAGCAAGATACATTTGCATTGCACTGTAGTAAATAAATCTTTAAAACTACAATGAAATTTATAAAAACTGTAAATTTATGCAAAGCTATTAAAGTAATTTATGGCAAACCTTAAAGCAAATTATTTTATGGCTTTTAAACAAGCAACAAAATGAAGGTTCTTAAAATAAAACTTAGCGTTATCCAAAGTTACTTCAATTTTCATTTAATAGTTTGTTCATGAATGTATCTTTGTCAACAATATCTTTGAAAACATAGTGTTGTAACAAACAGCTGAGATTTGTAGAAAAATTGATTTTTTAAATCTTCATTTATGAGTTATTCTATGACTATGATTATATAATACAATGTTGCAACTTCATAAGTTAAAACTATGAGTCCCTAGGCATTTTTTTAAGCTTGAAAGGTCTTAAGAATACAATTAAAAAAAAAAAAAAAAAAAAAAAAAAAAACAGGCTTTACGCATTTTTAAATTAATATAATTTTTCATTTTGTAGTCACGTAATTATTTAGACAAAAACATTATTTTGTAAGATTATTCAACGAAATATCTGGCAAACTATTAGTAATGGGATTTAGTAAACAAGCAGCTAAGCGACATAGGAAAGTTGAACTCCTACGTCTTCAAAATAGTAGTATTCAATTTGTCAGATGATGCTACAGTTGTAGACAATGACACATTATTGGAATTAAAAATCTGCCAATACTACTAACACAATGTATATAACACAATGAAATAAATGTAAATAACACAATAAGTAACACAATGAAAGTTAAAAAGTTTTTGAAAGAAACGAGCTCAACCATAACATCAGATCAAAACAAACGCTTTTAGGTTGAAAAACGATGGAACACTGGATCGTTTTTCATGACCTCACAAGCTCTGAAAAACAGACTACCACGGCTCCCGGAGGAGGGGAGGTCCCGGTAAAGCCCCTAATACATTGGAGAATCAAAGAGACGAGTTTTATTTCCAGACGATACGGGAGCTACAGGGGGTCTGTCGCTCTCCGTAGACTCCCGAAGTCATCAATCTTGAAAGGTCCGAGAAAGTGACAGGTTGAAAGTGGGCTGATTTGGCGGGTTATCGCCAAAGAGTGATAAATAATAACTTTGGTTGTCGCTTTCTGTCGTGAATTTCGATCGCACTCATATGTGACTGTCATTTATTTGCAAAATGTCGCTAGATAGTGAAATTGCCCTTGCCATTGATGTTGCACTGGTGTCTTACTCCCTGGTGTTGCACTGGTGTCTTCTTAAATGTATCTGGTAAATGGAGCTAATTTATGCAGTGGGAAAATTTAAAAAGGGTATTATATATATTTCAAATACTTAATTCTCTATTTAAACGGACAATGAAAATCTACGCACTATTGCTACATTCTACAACACACACACACACATATATATATATATATATATATATATATATAGATATATATATATAGCTAACCAAATTTGAAAATTGGAATACAATACAAAATGAAGAGTAGGATGCCACAAATTGGCTGGAGGAGTGGGGGGGGGGGTGAAACCCACGCATGCTTTATGCCTCCATTTTCCAGTCCAATTTTCCATTTGGTTAGCTATGTTTGTATTCGATTCGATTGAATTTGGCAGCTTAACGCTATTCTTTATTTAGTAGTATAACAAATAGTAGTACAGAGTATAACAAAATATACTATTCTTTATTTAGTAGTTAGTAGTATACTAAATTGCATTACATTTGTATAATATATATATATATATATATATATATATATATATATATATATATATATATATATATATTTATATATATGTATGATGTTCACAAATTTATCGCATAATATTACACATGAAAAGTGAACGTATTTCGTAATAATTAATACTTTTTTTAATTTTATGTGATTTTTTAATACATTTATTTAAGAAAAAGCACAGTAATTCAAGGCAGGTTTGTGGTAGCGTTTTAAAGTTTGTGTCCATCGTTTTCTAATTAAAAATGACATAAGAAATGATTATTCATGTAATAAATACTATTGAAGTTTCAGATTTTTTCATAGTTTTTTTCATTCGAAAATTGGGGGGGGGGGGAGTATTCCGAGCATTTGATTACGTTTTTAAAATGAAGAGACTTATAGTAATCGCTGCTTGTAGTTTTTGTATCAAATTTCGTTGAAATCGCACCATTCGTTTGTGAGATATTGTCTCCACAGACTCACGGACACACACACACCTATCATCTGGTAAAAAGGGTTTGTTTTACAATATGGACTTCTTTGAATAAGTAATGAAATTTTTCCATAATGAGAGAGAGTGAAACACCTAATAACCCCTCCCTTCCTTTTCCGTGTAAAAATGCAGTTTTTAAGGAGCGCCTTGAAAAAGTGCATTTTCAAAATTCGATGGATAATGTATGATTTTTCGAAAAAGTTGAATAAAAAATAATGCCCAAAATAACTGTATAGAAATTAACAAGTTCGAATTGAAATGATATACATTCCTTTTCAATTTATTTTACATCTTAATCAATAGCTCATAAAATTATAAGTAAATTTTTTTCAAATATTCATTCGGAAATTGGGAGGGGAGTTCAATTCGGTTATGTCTACGATACCACAAGTGTGCAAAGTTTCACTCTACTACAATTACTTAAGAACTTTACATATTTTCGTAGCTTTTTACAGAAGCAAAAATATTTTAGCTAAATGCGTATTTTTTTAACCCCGACGAAAAAAGACGCCAAAGGATTCTGAAAGACAAAAATACGCCAAAGGAAAATAAGTCTGTGCCAAACGGTCATTAAACATACCCTTCAACCGCAAGGCCCCCATCCAAATATCAAGCAAAACGACGGAAAATGTTTCCCTGCGTTCACCACCACATACAGGGAACCTTAAAGCTCGTCCTTTGATAAATCCCGCTGTCTATTAACAATACTCCCGGTGTATGGCGGGCTTAAGAGTCTGGCGCCGAAGTGGTGACAGATTCAATCCGGCCGCATCTGTGAAACATCACCCCGCGCGACAAAGCGGCATGATCGTTTGGGCCGCCATCGCTTACGATAGCAGGTGAATTCCTGGCCATGTTGAGAGCACTATGACGGACCAACGATACGTGGATGACGTGCTGCCGCCGGTTACACTACTCTTCTTGCAGGGGTGTCCAATGTCATTTGCCAGCAGGATAACACCCGACCACACACGGCACGCTTCTACCAATATACCCTGCAACGTATCCAGGTGCTTCCCTTGGCGCCAGTCTCCCCTGATCTCTCACCAATCGAACACGTCCTGGAAGTGTTGGATATCGCTTGCGTGCGTTGCTTCCGCCGCGTTTAGAAGACGAACTCTGGCAAATGGTTGGCAGGGAATGAGAAGCCATCTGTCAAGGTACCATTGACTCTGTACCTAGAAATATTTCTGCCTGTATCGCCGCCAGCGGAGGTCCTACAACCTACTAATCAGACGGTGATATCGCTCAGTTTATAGGTGTATCGCGTTACAATAAATATCACTTACTGATCGTTGCTATCGCTCTCTGTTTAAAATTAAAAAAAACTAATTATTGTGATAGCAATGATGCCGCTGGCCAAATGATAACTAGCAAAAGTGAGGGTAAAAGTTATTTGATCGCATGTGCAATAAACATCACTTATTGTTCGTTGCTATCTCTGTGTTTGCCGATTTTCATCACTTTCTGCCCTCTCCTTGGTGTCGCATTTTCACAGTTACATAGTGTATATAATAAATCTTATATCGTTTAAATATTTCTATTATAAAGATTATCCAAAACCTAGTCTATATTACCTGCTGTATAAATTTTTATTTGACATATTTTTAAAGATATTATTTGAGAATTTATTCAAAAATACCATTTTCTAAAATCTGCTTTTCTTAAATCATGCATTATTTTGCATATCAAAAAAAATATATCCTATTCATATTTATTACTTAAATTTCTTAGTTTTCAATACCATTTATATACTGTATACTACCTCAATTTAGCAGTTCCTATGTATTAATTTTTATTAACTATTATCTACGATCCCATCACAAAAAATGATGAAAATAAAAATTGTGATGGAAGTAATTAAATAATTAAGGTTCGATACTGATTTCCGTAAAACCTCGAAAAAAATGAAATGTATTTGGAATAATGAAATATGTGAAATTGTGTATAATAAAGCAAATTATGATATGTTCTTGAA
This sequence comes from Amaurobius ferox, assembly GCA_951213105.1. Lineage (NCBI taxonomy): Eukaryota > Metazoa > Arthropoda > Arachnida > Araneae > Amaurobiidae > Amaurobius > Amaurobius ferox. Next base: position 69,386,496 of record OX578148.1, read on the forward strand.
GTTTGTAGTTTGTATTTGATTTTGTATAGGTGTAGGATAAGCTGCATTTCTAACAGATTAAAACACTAGGAGAATGAATCCAGAATGGGAAGCCCCAACATTCGTTTTTCTATTCACTTTAACTTTATTGAACTTAGCTTATGTAAAATAAGAAAATTTCAATTTAACATGAAACAAAATATTTTATCCCATGCTAAGCTGAGAAATAAGAAAAATAGATAATTATTTTTATTAATATACTAGGTGGGTTCTGTCCCTTGGTTAGCCCAGTGGTTAGCGCGTGGGTATTATAAACGGGTGACCCGAGTTCGATACCGGGATCTGCCCAAATTATCCTCTTGTTCACGCGTACGTTGAACATGTGGGTCCGAAAGCCCAGACCATCCGACTCGTCCGAGGGCTGGGTGGATGGCCGGGAAACATGTGGGTCCGTAAAACTTTAAGAGAGGTTGGTAGTAAGATACGGTCCATATAAATACTACATCCACTGTGTTCATGTATAAATTGAACGGCTGTATCTCAGCCGTTTAAACAAATACCTTACACTTTCGGGTTAGTTGGATGGTTTAGGCCCAAGAAGAAATTTAGAAAAGGGCTCCATCTTGCAAAAACTCGATTATGTAGGTACATGCCTGAAAAATATCATGGTCTTGGTATTACTAATTTGTTAAGACGCAGACAAAATACGCTTTCTTTGATATTTTCATAAAATATTTCCTAAAGTGAATTTTAAATCGAAAAACATTTTATTTCAGTGTGCTTCCCTAATTTTTTTCTACAAATTTATCAAACTTCCAAATTTCGTAGGCTGTAGCTTTTGCGGTACATGACAAAAAAACTTAAAGGTCACGAAATTTATCGAAAAGCGACGGCAGCTACTTTTTTTTAATATATATATATATATTATATTCAAATGGCCAGGCACTTGACCTTCGTCATTCGCCTTTAATACAGCGGCCAGAGTGTAAACCATTTAGCCGTCCATTGACGTTGCCTTAGACGCACCAGAGGGGGGCGCATCACATTCCGCCCACAACACAAACATCCATGCCTTACGTAGGGCTCGAACACACAACGTGGCGGTTTTTTTTTAATATATTGAAAGACATTTCTTATAACGCCCGAAAAGGTAAATTAAAAAAAAATAACTGCGACTTAAAGCGGCTACGTATGATTTGATGAAGTCTTGGAATTCTTCACCAGGATACCCAGACCTGGAAGTACAGCTCCGGTCCTTAAGAAACTTATCTTAAACCAATTTGAGATTTCATAACTGTTTTGGGGAGGGTTTATTATTATTTCATTTTATTTATCTTTCTGCACTTCTTAACATGAAGTAATGTTCTTGTAAGGCTGATTGAAAAATAATTGTTTCAAAACTGTTATTACAGGTGGGAAGATGCTTTATAGAGAAAAGTTCGAAATGCTAAATGATTGAAAAACATTCGTAGCTATGAGGTAGAGACTTTAGATGTGGTGTTAAGATAGATATATCGAAAATAAGAACGTGTGCAATTTCAATTTTCCCATATTTGCTATTTTAGGGGTGTGCTCTCACCAAAATGTTCGATTTTCCCATTATGTGAGAAACGCCTTCTTTTGACTGAGATAAAGACATTGGTATGTATTCAACTTAATTGTTGAATCAAAACCCCGCTAAAATTCGAAAGTTTTAAAAATGTTCATAGAAAAGATTTATTCGCAAAACGTTTCGTAAAACGTTCGAATTGCAAAATGATAGAGAAACATAGTTAGCAATGAGAAAGAGGCCTTACATTCGATATAAGGGTAGACAGTTTAAGAGGCAGAAAATGTACAATTTCAGTTCCGGTTTACAATTTCACGGCCCCTTTACAATTATTAGAGTGTTTATATAATAATTTGTTCACAAATTTTTCAATGGTATTACAAAAACTGACAAGAAACTACTAAATGGCTTTAATCTCTTATTGTGTTTTTTCTCTTATTTTTCTCTCTTTTTGTGTTTTTACTCTCTTATTGTGTTTGTGTGTTGTTATAGAAAAACATATTTTTTACTTGTTTTAATATAACATTTGTATACATACAACAGATGTTAAATAAATAAATATTTTCATACAATTTCTTAAAATGTATAAGTCAGAATAAATTTTAATCATACTGCAAAAATATCTAAAACTAAAAGCAAAATGTTAGCTATATGGACTGCATTAAAATTAACCGTAATTTTTAAATAAACAAGGGATAAAAAAAATTTGATTTTAAAATGTAAAAAGGACATAAATGTAATAGTAAAAAATATGATGTGGGCAACGTATGACTTTCTCTGCATATTTATATTCACGTTCTCTTTATTTCTTCAGTAATTCGTTAAATTGCACAAAATAGCACCCCGGATTATTTTATATTACATTGAATTTACACTTTTACTTCCATTTTCGCTTTCGTTGGATAACTAACCCTATATTAAAAAGTGGCTGGTGAATATGCGAAAAACATAAATCAAGAACGGCCAGTCCTAGGGCAATGGGCTTGGTCTTATGTCTTATTCTTTCATCGTCAAAAATTACATATAAAACAAGCATTTAATTGATATATTTGAGCATACATAATCTTTTATTTTACAGACGTCACGCCAAAAATAGTTTTTTCGTATTGCATTGGTTCCAAGATCCTATAAAAACAAGAAATCCTATAAAAACTCGAGTTGCGATTTTCGGCATGATTCCAATACTTTCTCTATACATTACGACGTATTACAGGGAAAGTTAAAATCTGATGGGGGCAGCACATGTCTTTCCCTGCAGACATAAATTCATATTTTCTTTATTTCCTTAACAATTCGCTAGATTGAGTTTAGTTGAACCAAATAACACTAAATTTGCATTTTTAATTCAATATTTTGTTTTCATTTGGTAATTGGACATTTTTTATATAGCGGCGTAACAAAAATGCAAGTAATCTCAAATATCTTGAAAACTGTTCGTCCTAAAGTATAATGGAGTGTGTTATATTCTTTTCCTGATCAAAAATTGAGTGTAAAACAAGAATTTAATTGATAAATTTCAGCATACACAACTTTTTTTTAGATTTCGGCGATTTTTGCGGGCCATTTCGTAAAAAAAGGTAGGTTGTTTTTTCCGAATCGTGCCAAATCGTATCCTCTCTTATAATCTATTAGATTATGTTTACCTGCCTAAAGTGACACGGACATTTATTTGAAATTATATCCAATTTGTAGTTTAAATACATCTCTTTCATTTGGCAACTTAACACATTTTAAAATGTCGTCTTCTCCTTAGAATTTCAAGTGGGGGAGGAGTGAAAAAAAATAAATATTTCAAGAATGGTCAACTTAGAAGGAAAGGGCTGACCTCATTCTTTTAATCTTTAAAAATTACGTGTAAAACAAACATTTAATTAATGTATTTGAGCATAATTAGTCTTTTATTTCCGATATTGGCGAATTTTTGCAGATCATTTTCCTAAAACAGGCAGATTCTATTTTTCAGAATCGTACCAAAATCCAATAAGCGCCAGGTTAATCAAAAGGTGACTCACCTAACAAATATTGTGCTATGTCGTCAAATAGTTTTTGATTTACAGTGGATGGATACATTGCACTGAAAGGGCAGATATGCATACAGACGTTAAGCTAAATTTCGTGGATTCGTGCTTTAGATTGCTCGAATCGTGCAGATTCTTTGAAATTTCAAGTTCCGATTTTCAACATGATTCTATTACTTTAGATATTAACATATAAAATTTATTGTATCCACTTTAATAACTTTTTTTAAATTTTAATAAAATTTATTGTATGCATTTTAGAAAAATCATTTTAGTATAGAGGAACAATTATTTTCAATTTTTTAAGAAGAAAATAAACTTATACAATGAGAATTAATGAATGTCTCAAAAATTTCGTTCGAAATGTGAACAAAGAATTTTCATTCCCAATCATTACTTGATCATAACAATCGCAGGCGTACAATTTTTTCGATTAAATAAACCTAGCCTAATCAATGTATTTCTGTCTAATCTGAATACAGACTGGTTTAATTGCAAAACAATATGTCTAACACACAGGAAATGAGGTGCAAATAAAAAGCTTCACATCTCCCCAAATTAAGGACTTGTTAGCTTAAAATAGTGACAGGGGCAGGTGTTTTTCGAGAGGAACCTGTTCGCCTTCGAGTACCATTACGAGACGGCGCACCTGAGTTTTCGACGGGAGAGCACGTGTTAAGCATTCCTGATCCCGAATCGAATATTTTTGAAGTGATGTCAGTGTGTGTGTGTGTGTGTGTGTGTGTATGTGTGTGTGTGGTGTGTGAGTCTGTGGAGACGATAACTGACGAACGAATGGACCGATTCGAACGAAATTTGGTACAAAAATTACAATCCGTAAACACTGGAAGTATAGTGTTTTTATACGCAATCGAATGTTCAGAACCCCCCCCCCCCCTAAATTTTCGAGTGAAATTTTGAAAAAAAATCGTCAAAAAATCAAAACCTCTAATAAAGTTACGTAAATAGACATGTCTTATGTAATGTTTCAATAGAAAACGATTTACATAAAATTTAGAACGCTAACATGAACCGCTCTCGAGATATTGCACATTTTTCAAAAAAATGATCAAAAAGTCATATAAAATAAAAAAAAAATATTTCCTATTAAGAAACATGTTCACTTTTCGTATGTAATATCATGCGATAAATTTGGTGACATCGTTCTCGTGGATCTAGCTTGTGCCATTCACGAAAAAAGGTACTTTGAGTAATACTTTTGTATTTGAACGCCAATATTAATTTATCTGCTGTAAGAATAACTTATTTCTCCGTCTATAACGCTTGGAGAGATTTTGTCGATGAATTTGGTAAAATGTCGCCAACTTAGCGACTTTTTTAAATGTTGCTAAATTAACGATAAACTTGTCAAATGAATAAAAATGACGCTAAATCGATGAAAACGACGACTCATTGACGAAAATTCAACATCTTGGAGAGAATATAAATATCTACTATAAAAATAATCTATTTTTACTGTAAAAGTAGTAAATTCATAGCATTATATAAGGAAAGTCATGTGCTACCCACATCAGATTTTTATTTTGAGCGCAAAGAGCGCCGATACATAAAATATCCGCATAACAGGATAGCATGATATCCACAAAAGCAAATATAGTTAGATATATAAATAAAAGGGACGATGAGGAGAGATAAGGAGTTATTTAAACATTCCTAGACGGGCATGCGCTGTAAAAATCCCCCGGGTGAAGAGTCGATGGCTGGGATTTCTGCTAAAGATGTGTTCGTTGCTTTGTGATCATTTAATATGATCAGTTAATGAATCACCTAAAATTACAATTACGTATGAAATCGAAATTAATTTTTGTTGAAATCCCAAGATATATACGGAACTTTTTGCAAAACTATAGAATTCTGATAATCTTAGTTTTCGGATGCGAAGATATATATATCAGATAACGTACAAAGCATAAATCTCGATGTATTTAAAAAAAGTAAATATGAAGGAATTGCCCCACGGACCTGGTTCAAACATTGTTAGAAAGAACTTTCAACGGTATTTCCGATGGTGATAACTATGTGGTAACTTTTTCAGTCGCTAATGACTCTATTTGTGTGAAAACCCCAAAACATAAAATAACTAAAAAACTAATTAGAAATTAGAAAACAACAACGTCGATGTGCACCAACCCGGGACTTGAAGTACCTGTGTGTCAAATTTCATAGCTGTACAACATTCAGATTTTCGCTACAGATCGCTCTCATCCATAAACGTATTATTTTATTATGTAAGATGGGTGGCAATAAAACTGTTGAAGCAGTTATTTGCTGTAATCAAATACTTACTACTAAATAATGGAAAGAACCTTCCTGCTATAACCAGGAATCGAAGACTGGTTCTTAAAATAGCCAACCGATGATCTACAGTTGAGCTACTGGGAAGAAATTGCAAGCTTATACTGTAGAAGTGGATTTTGTATTCTCCACTCTAATGTCAGATTGACGTAAAACTGACAATCTGATTGACCACTTCCTGCAATTTTTATTTCAGACTAGCGTCTTGCTGCTACTATAGCTGCTTCTACTATGTTAGTATCCTGCGTAGTCGTTATCTTCTGAATTTGAAACCAGCTCTCAATATCTCAGCGTCCATTGAATCCATACTAGTCGCAGTCGCAATAGGGTCACTTTCAGACCTTCGCCATAGAAATTTCTAATAAAATGACCTAAGCTCATAAGTAGATTCTGCTCTCAATTAATTTCGGTCAAGGAATCCCTTTATTTCATTTTTATTAACTTATATGAACTTATTGTGTTCTCTCCATATTTTCTTAAAATATATATATATATATCTATGTTAACTGTTCTTATTTGCTCGGTTCTTTCTTTTTCATTTAACCCTCTTCATCTGCATTTTTTGTACTTTTTCTTATCTAACTTTTATTCTAAATTTCTGTTTTGGTTTTTCATGGGCGAAATTTTTTTTTCCTTTGTATATATTTTCTAAATTTTACTTTTAAAATTTTAATATTTTCTTTAATTTTAATCTATTTTTCATTATGTTATACCTCACTCTAAATTTTATTTTTCAATGATCTTTTTATCTCTATTTGCAATAACTCTTTTCCCATTTTTGAAAAATGAACGTACTTGTTAAGTTCAAATATAATGTAAAACTGTCTGCTTAACCACAATATTTTTCATCAGTTGTTATCTGTTTAGACCTAAATAAATATTCGTTTGGCGGGATGGTAGACCTTGGGTGCCTCCTGAGTGCAGGAGGTATCCTTTCCCGGCCGTGCAACTAGCTACTCTAAACCCAATATGTGAGTCGCACGGTCTGGGTTCTTCAGACCTCAGACATCTTTGCACTAACCTACAGGTTTGAATTGTTCGGTTGCCATTGTAATGAATAATGTTGCCCAAATCGGAAATCGGACCCTAGATCTTCAAACTGGCTATAGCCGACGCTCTACCGTTGAGCTACTGGGACGAAATCGCAAGCTCTTATTGTCGAATTCGATTTTGCCATATCTGTACTTGAATTTCAAAAGCAGTGTGTTTAAAACGATTCGGTGCAAAGATCTTGGATCTTTCGACTTTTAATAAACTTTGTATTCTAAAAAAATACTTGAAAATTGGGATAATTAATGCTCTACTGATATGAAATTGCATGAAAATGTGGTCTCTATATTTACAAAATACACAAAAAATTTCAGTTATCGTGCTTACGCTTTACCGACATAAGCAGGCATATTCATTTCCAAAATTGTCCAAAATGTTTTAAGGGTATTTTAAAATATAAAATTTTATAAAAGTATCGAATTCGTAAATGCATTATCTCTTTTTACATAGTGCATCTACAAAAAAAAAATAAAACAATACGAAGCAAATGAAGCTGAAACAAAATATTTTATTATTTCCAGAGATGTGTTAATAGCCAATATGTCGGTTGGTGAAGTTTGCAAGTACAACAATTCGCTTATCTAGGTACAGTAGTAACAGAAAGTAACAGTGTTTCAGTTGGAATTAACAAGACTTCTTATTAATGTATTCTACCACTTCTAAAATCCAATGCGATTTTGCTCTGAAGAAAAGTTCATTTATATAATGTTATTTTTAAACCCGCACTTATGTACGGCTGCCTCAAGAGAGATCAAAAGCGATTATTTATCAGGGGACAAAATGTGAAGAAAAATACTGCCCAATAAACGAAAATTGATTATGAAGAGTAGGAAATAACAAATATATAATGGAAAAATCTTATGTTGCTATCTTTACTGATATAAAAATTAGGAGAATAAGAATAAGATGGCTGGGGCACATTCAGCAGTTGAATGACAACACAACTACTAAAATGACGTTCATTTCCAGACCTGGTGGATCTACCGGGGAATTGAATGGAGGACTACTTTGAACCAAAATAAGTTCCTCTTTTGGTTGGAATGCAAATCGTTTAGTTTCAATAAATGTGTAGTCGCGCGAAACTATCTGTGCCATGCATGATCACAAACAAACATTTTCCCCTATAGCAACGTCCAGCCCCACTGAATAACATACATCGAAACAGTGAAATGAAGACATTTTCCCTCTGTATCGAAAATCAAAATTTTTATGGTTTGGTTTGGAAATTAACAAAAATTAAAAAAATAGAGTAAATCAAAAATTTTATTTATTCAAATGCAAAGATATAGGTATGCTCAAATTTTTTGCCAAACTATATAGAATTATGCTAATGTTCCTTTACGGATACTGCGAAACAAGTATCCGACAAACTAAAAAATACGTATGTTGATGTATTTTAAACATGAAAGATCAAAAATGCATAACGCATTGATTATGAAACACTTTTCAACTGACATGCATTTTATTTAAACATCTCTAAAATGCGATATATTCAGACCATATTTTAATCATCACACTACTACAATAATTTATTACATTTGAAAACTTAAAACATCATGGAAAAAATGAACTTTATTCAAATTACGTCATCAAAATATAAATCGTCTGGCTGTCTACGTAAGAACATTGAATGTTTTATTCATATCACTTTTATTCCAAACTCCAGAGCTAAATAATTTTGTGTTAAAAATATTCAGCAATTCTTATACAACTTATCTTACAATCGCTTGTTTACATTCTGTCCATTAAAACTAGTATTATTTGTAGAAATAATCAAAGTTTGATGATCATTTAAACTCAAAAATATTGTAATTGCGTTGGCACGGAATACAGATGCATAGAAAATACGTAAAAATAAAGAAGTTTTAGGACAGATGCAGCACTAAATATAAATTTAAAAGAACACATACATATTATTTTATTATGTATGATGATATTTTCCTAACAGCCCGATAATTACATTAAAGGCATAAAGATGAATGCAATTAGCCTTGAATTAATGTCTCATAAATCTAAATTTTGGGCTTGTATATATGAAACCGCAGTACACAATTTTAACATGTTTAAATTATTTACTAGATTTTATAGTTATTACTAATCGAACTCACTTGATGTGCAACAAGGATATAAAAATATTACATTGAGCTTGTCACACAGGTAGATTTTTGACATTTTTTGCTACTCCGATTTAACGTTGCAACAAATCGTGTTGCACCAAGGAAACAGCCCTTTTTATCTGTATGGGAATGCCTTAAATAACTTTGTTGTGTAATGTATTAAATGAAATATCAAGTCACATCGTCTTATTTGTACATTTGTAATATATATATACAAAAGTAATATATATATATATATATGTATATGACTACGTAATGATATACGATATGATATACGTAATTTTTAACGAGCAAAAGAATAAGACCAACTCCATTACACTAGGTCTAGCCGTTCTTGCGATATTCTAGTTTTTCGCATTTTCGCTGTGCCACCTTTGAAAATATGCCCAGTTGCCAATGAAAACGAAAATTGAACTAAACGTGAATTAAATTTAATTAAAATATAGAGAACGTGAATATAAGTCTGCAGCGAAAGTCATATGCTGCCCACATCAGAATTTCAATTTCGCTGCAATACATGTTAATGTACAGGGGAAGTATTGGAATCGTGCTGAATACTGCAATTCGAGTTTTCTACGGATTTATACGATTTTGGACTTCAGGAACAAGAAAACTATTTTTTGCGCGACGTCTGTGTGTGTGACTGTGTGTGTGTGTGTGTATGTGTGTGTCTGTGTGTGTGTGTGTGTGTGTGTGTGCAGATATTGTAGCCACTCTAACTGAACTAATTGACTGAATTTCATAAAATTTAGTAGGTAAGTGAGCGACAAAAAGTGCCTGTATCCATTCTAGCTGAAAAACTAATGGACCGAATTTTGTGAAATTCGGTCCATTAGATAAGTTGTTTGTGGGTCACCCTGGTGCTGATTATATTTTAGTACAATTTGGGATAAAGAAAACCTTCCGTTCTTTACGAAATGGCCTGCAAAACTCTTTAAACCTAGAAGACTACGTAAGCTCAAATGCATATCTTAAATGCTTATTTTATGCGTAAAGTTTGACGACGAAGAGAGTAAGACCAACTTCATTATTCTAGAACTAACTGTTCTTGAGATATGTTAGTTTTCTTTTTTCATTTCCATTACGTCACCTTTGAAATTAAGTCCAGTTACCAAATTAAAGCAAAAATCGAATTAAAAGTTTAAATTATGTGTAATTTAAAATAATTATGGCTATTTTTTTGTGCAATTAGAATCAATTTAATGAAATATTGAAGAAATAAAGAGAACGTGAATATGAGTCTGCAGAAAAGTCATGTGCTGCCCACATCAGATTTTTACTTTACCTTCAATACATGGTAATGTACAAGGAAAGTAATGGAATCATGTCGAAAATAAGCAACTTCTGTTTTCAACGGATCTACACGCTTTGAGACTATGGGACCAGAAACAGATCTCACACGTGCTTTGGTGAGACAAGTTCATGCCAGTTATTTACCGTGTCCGAAACATCGAACAATTTTTTTAGTCTGGATGGCGCCGAGGTTTACAGCAAACCATAAGTTTAGGAGCGTCAAGATAGAGAGACCGAGCGGGCCCTTACGAGGATGCCAGGTAGCGACATTGGTTCAATGATTAACCAATGAAGAAAGTGTTTGTTGCGTCACACGGAATGCTACAAAGAAAGCAAAGGGGGAGTGACACCCCCGAGGGGAAAAGAGAGACACAGTCTGTGACCGAAGAAGGACACTAGGAGTGCACTTATACAGATAACTTCGAGACGATGAAAAATTAAGGATTGTACATAAAACTTGGCGACAGATAACTTAACGAAAAATACTGATATATACTTGTGGGGCACATTTAGAAAATAACCTTAAAGTTCTTTTAAATATTAAATTCATTAAGATGGACATGTCCGTTTATTCATACATAGTAGATTTATTGTTTAATCGTACATTCCTAGTTGTGCCGCTATATAAAACCCTCCAATTCTTTAACTTTCGTGCGAGTCCTCTAAAGGAATTATTAATTATTATAATACTCTTGCTTCGACATTTAAACTTTAACATTAAAACATTTATTAACAACATAAATATTAATTAAATTCAATTACACTATTTAATTATAATATTTCAGCGTAGGGGACATGTGATGACCAGTACGGAAAATCCTAAACAGTGGTAATGACCAGACACGTTTTCAATGGGCACATACCTTCAAGTCTGTCTTAGACTTTGTCAGCATCTGTATTTAATGTCGTTCATTTACCGCATTAACTCTTGGTGTAATGCTCCGACACGTAAATTCGTTGAACATATTGTGCTGCTGTAACTCTGCACTCGCACTTATTTCATTCTCTTAGTATATCAAGTCTTCGCTGTAGTAACTGCACAAGTCATAATGTCGAACTTATTTGTTCCAAGTGATGTTAGTATCTCTGTACAAGTCTCTTGTAGTGCCGTTCTCAGGTCACAGGCTGTGGGTCCCTCGGGGTGTGGGAGGGGGGTTAATACATCTCTTCTTCCATTTGCCGCATTGAGTTTGACGTAACAATCTTCTTTTTCCATTGGTTACTCCTTTAACCAATGGAACCAGTCCATACCTCGTAAGGCCCAGCTCGGCCCCTCTGTCATGACACCCCTAAATTTGTGGTTTTCTGAAATTTATGTTCACGGGGTTATAAAACTCGGTGTCAGCCAAACTACAAGTATTGTTCGCCGTTTTGGCCACCATAAATTTGTACATAAAAGTGTCTCATCAAATGTGAGATCTATTTCGGGTCTCACATATCAACCCTCGGATAAAGACAAACAAAAAATTCCAAACCAATAGATTTCGAAACAAAATTCGAGTCACTTGCAACTCTTAAATTGGCATTTTTCAGTGAAAAAAGTTCGTCAAGAATTGCAGTTCAACACAGTCTTGCTGTAAACACACAAAAGTCTTTAGCACACATCGTACACTAAATAAACATAAGTTATGTACTCATCAAATGTGAGATCTATTTTTGGTCTCACTATACTAATGCGACATAATGGTAGCACGACGACTAGAGATATAAAGTGTTCCGTAAATATTCCAAAATAATGGCTAGATCTATTGATGTGTGCAATGCAACCAAGTACGAGACGGAGCCAAACACCACGAGTTATAGCCAGTGCAAGTTACGGATGCCAGCATTATGATCAAAGTCCAAGACGGACTTGAAGGTATCTGTTCCTCAAAAAGATATCTTGGTCTAAACATATATTAGGCATTTCCATACTGGTCTCATATAGTCCCTCCGCCGAAATAATATGATTAATTGTTGTAATTGAATAATTAAGTATTTATGTTTTTAATAAATGTTTTATTGTTAATGTTAAAATGGCGTGATCCATGTAGTAACATATTGATTACTATTCCTTTACAGGATTCACTCAAAAGGTAAATTATTGGAGGGTTTATAGCGGCGCAACAAAGCAATGTACAATTAAATGATAAGTCCACTATGTATGAATTTACTGCTATGTTAATATAAATGATAGATTAATCATAATTAATCAAAAAGTTCAACTTTAAGATTTATTTTTAAATGTGTACCACAGAGACCTCTAGAACACGAAAAATCTATATTTAGCTCGACGTCTGTCTGTGCATATTTTGTATCCACTCCAACTCAAAAAATAATTTACCGAATTTCATAAAATTTAATAGGTAAGTCGCTTGCGGGTGACTATGCTGCTGATTAGATTTTGATACGATTCGGGATAAAAGAACCTGCTTTTTATTGCGAAATGGCCCATAAAATATGCCTTTATCCACTCTAGCTGAAAAACTAGTACGTCGAATTTTACAAAATTTAGTGGATAAGTCACTTTAATAAATATATTTTATATTTATTATAAAATATATTTATAATAAATATATTTTATAATAAATATAAAATATATTTATTATAAAATATATTTTATATTTATTATAAAAAGATATCCTGGTGCTGATTGGATTTTGGTACGATTCGTAAAATATGAACCTGCCTTTTTTGCGTATTGGCTTGCAAAAATCGTTAAAATTTTAAATAAAAGACTGTTTATGCTCAAATATATGAAGTACGTGCTTGTTTTATACTTAATTTTTGACGATGAAATAAATGAATAAGACCAACTCCATTACTTTAGAACTAGCCGTTCTCGAGATATTTAAGGTTTTTTTTTGCATTTCTGCTACGTCCGTCCAGTTACCAAATGTATTCGAAAGCTGAATTAAATATGTAAATTCAATGCATTTTCAATTAATTATGCCTGTTATTTAGTGCAATTAAACTCAATTTAATGAATTATTAATGAATTAAAGAAAAAATGAATCTATGCAGGGAAAGTCATGTGCTACTCGTATCAGATTTTTACTTTCCTTGCAATACATGGTAATCTATAAGGAAAGTATTGGAATCGTGACAAATATCGCAACTCGAGTTTTGGACGGATCTACACGTTTTGGGATCTGCAGATCACAAAACCTTTTTTTAGCGTGACGTCTGTGTGTATCTTTGTATGTGTGTGTGTGTGTTGTTGTTTAGATCCAGAACGTCCGACCTACCAGAAACATGTAAGATAACTGTTTGGACTCCCGGGAAGAACCACCCAATTTAGACAGGAACCCAGTGCGGGAGGCATCCACAGGGACCATATCCTCCTTTCCCTACCACCAGCGTCTCGGAAGGACTTACCCACATGTTTAACGTGATCGTACTCCGCTGGAACACGATTGCAGTTATGGCAGCGGAGGGAATCGAACCCTGGCCTACAGAGTGCAATTCCCGCGCGCTACCCACTGGGCTACCGCGCCTTGTGTGTGTGTGTGCCTCTCTGTGCAATATATGTATCCCCTCTAACTCAAAAACTAATTGACCGAATTTCATAAAATGTGGTAGTGAGCCTGGTGCTGGTTAGATATTGGTACGATTCAAGATAAAAGAACCCGCTTCTTTTACGACATGGCCTGTAAAAATCTCATGTATCTACTCTAGCAGAAAAGAATAATGGGCCAAATTTGACAAAATGTGGTAGATAAGTCACTTGCAGGGTACACTGGTGTTGATTAGATTATAAGAAGAATCTGCCTTTTTTACGAAATGACCCGCAAAAATTGCCAAAATCTACAATAAAAGACTACGTATGCTCAAATGTATCAATTAAACGCCTCTTTTATACATAATTTTTGACGTGGAGAAGAATAAGAGCAACTCCATTAATCTCTAACAACTCCACTAATCTCTAACAACTCCATTAACTCTACCCGGTATTTTAGAATTTTCAAAGTATTGTTACGTCGGCTTTGAAAAAATGCCCAGTTGCCAAATAAAAAAAATCTGATGTGGGCAACACATGACTTTCCTTATATAATGCAATGAATTTACTGCATTTACAGTAAAAAATAGGTTTTTCTTATAGTTGATACTTATATTCTTTCCAAGATATTATATTTTCGACAATTACTCGTCCTTTTCATTGATATAGCGTCATTTTAATCCATTTGGCGAGATTATCGTTAATTTGACAGCATTTCAAAAAGTCGCCAAGTTTGCGACATTCAGCCAAATTCGTCGCCAAAATCTCGCCATGCTTTACTGACGGAGAAATAAGTTATTTTTATAGCAGATAAATGACTATTGGCGTATCTTTTAGTATCTTCGTATCATTTCTCATGAATGGAACGAGCTAGATCCACGAGAATGATGTCACCCAATTTATCGCTTGGTATTACATATGAAAAGCGAACATGTTTCTCAATAGGAAATGTATTTTTTTTTATTTTATATGACTTTCTGATAATTTTCTTGAAAAATGTACAGTATCTCGAGAACGGTTCTTGTTAGCGTTCTAAAATTTATGTTAATCGTTTTCTAATGAAAAATTACATAAGAAATATCTATTTGCGTAACTTTATTAGCGATTTTGATTTTTTGACGACTTTTTCAAAATTTCACTCGAAAATTTAAGGGGGTTCTGAACAAAACGTTTATAAACAAAAGGCTTTCAGTGTTTACGGATTGTGATTTTTGTACCAAATTTCGTTTGAATCGGTCCATTCGTTCGTCAGATAGCGTTTCCACATGCTCACCCACCCACCCACACACACACAGACATCACTTCAAAAATGTTTGATTCATGATCAGGGATGCTTGAAACGTGCTCTCACATCGAAAACTCGAATTTGAATTTTTGACCCTGTCACAAAAGTTTCCTTATACATTATGTATATAAGGAAAGTAAAAAGGCTCTTTCAAAATAGCTGTAAACTGAGTCAGTGCTATCAATAGAGGGATTTTCGTTCATTTTTAAAAGTATATACTATTCGTGTTTTGAAGACGTAATCGATTTTAAAATTTCAATATTGAAATATTGATTGAATATCCGATCTTTAAAATGTAACAGGAGCTAAATTCAATACTATACACTGATCCAAAACAAATAGTTTCTTCCTGTGGTCTTCTGTTCATTTATCATGATGTTCATAAGTTATTCATATATTGCTAATTTTTAAAGAACTACAGTATTCCCGGTAAAATCGAGATCGAAAATTCTCTAAGTAATCTAAAATTACAAGGCACACAATTTCCTTTTGATCTAAACTAAATAAACTTATGTTTGAAGAGGAAATTTAAAACTGTACCTCAGGTGGTTTTGCAAATTTATTCATTCTTAGTGTCTGTATCTTAAATTGGAAACACAAATTTATTCGGTTTCCTTTTCAAAATGGTAATTTAGTACACATATAAGGTTTATTTTCATTAAATGAGGAAACTAAAAAGATTGAATATTTAAATAATTCAAAATGATAGTAGGAACATATAAAATAATGATTTAATATCTATATAACTTTAACAATTTCGTGCAAAATGCCTTGTGTCGATAACGTCTGGCTGAAACAACAATTTTCTGGACTATTAATAAGTATAGAAAGTGACTTTTCACAAAATCATTAATAACCTAGATCACAAAATAAAAATAAAATATCAAAATTCTGTGTAAAATTAAAAAATAACAACAATAAATCTTCAATTGATAACCATTTCTAGTGGGCTAGTCACCGGTTTTTTTTTTTTTCTTATTTCCATTATTCAATGTATTCTTCCGTTTCCAATTTGAATTTCAATAGAAAGCTTTTCGTATTAAAAAATCCAGTTATCTACTTAAATATTTCAAAATAACACCCTGTTTTACCTAGGTATGGCATAACCACGTCTAATTATTTGTTTCTCCGTTTCGCTTTTTCTGCGCCACGCTTTGAGTTCATATGATCTGCATTATTTTTATTTTTTCTTGTTTTCCTTCTTAATTTCATATTCTCTGCATCTCTTTTTATCCTCCACCACTTCTTTTCCGGTAGAGTCAATATATTGGGTTCTGTCGTACATTTTAACATGGTCTATCTCACATTTGGATGTTCTGTCTGACGATAGTGTGTCTTTCAGGACTTCATTTCTTAGTGTGTGTGTGAATGAAACTTTAGAAGGTGGTTTCTAGTTGCACTACATAAATATATCTATGCTGCCACATAGCAGAAACTAGGTTAATATAAAATATCTCCAAGGGGGGGGGACTTCGCCTCTCAAGATGTACACCTGATAGAAACACTGCTGACGAAGTATGTCCAAAGCTTCCGAAGTGCACATCTGCTTACTAATACCTATTTGCTCAGCCTTTCACGTCGTGCTCCTCTTAATTATAAGTAGGTATTAAATTTTATCAAGTATTACATATTACCCTCCCTGAAATCCATGTATATGTAAAGAGGTATCCGGATTTGGATATTTTTATATATATTTATATATATATATATATATATATATATATAAATAAAAATTGAAAGATTTTAATCGAAAATTATGCATAAACTACTGTATGTACGAAAAAACCCATCTCTAGCATATCTGTTACAAATGAGTAACTATAGACCAAGACTAAGGATAAAGATAGAAGGTAATATATATATATATATATATATATATATATATACTCATGTCCAAAAATTAAGCATGGTTTATGTTTATGTGAAAATTTCAGGAAATCTACATCGGAATGGAGGGAAACGCGGTATGCGGGTGTAATAGGGTTATAGAAGAAGTAAACAATGCAAAACAGGGATAATAACGACTTTTATTAGTCAAAATAAACGGCTGCAAGAAAAAGGATCACAATATGAGGATCGACCTCAGTTAAACAGAATGATTAAAACAATGTGATGCTGCAGTTTAATACGGTGTGTGGGAACCTCGGGTAGCCACGCATGTTGCACAATGATTTCCCATATTTTCGATGTGGGTTTAGATGATTTGTGTGCTCATGTTCCAAAATCTTGGAATTTTTGTTTTTTTGGAAAATCTGGAAAAATGTTCCAAAAATCATGGAGAGTAGTTTTTAATCGCGGAGCGGAGCTTGGAGGGCAGTGGAGAGCTGCAAGATGTCCCCGAGCATATCCAAAGCATGCTCTATTGAATTCAGATTAGCAGAATGGGCAGGCCATTGCATGTACTGGATATCTTCAGTTTGAAAGAAGTTGTCGCATGGTGAACCAATGTCGTACGGTGAAGAGTCACGTCATCATCGATGAAAATGAAATTAGGACCAATAGCACCTTGAAACATTCGAACGGTAGGCTCAAAGACTTTGTATCGGTATCTTTGACTGGTAACCGACCCCGTGTCAAAGATGTGGAGGTTTGTGCGGGCGTCTATCATGATGCCTGCCCATACCATGACTTCCCCAAACGGAAAATGATATCTTTCCGGGATGTTTCCCGGGTAAAAAATCATTGCACGTTCTATACAGATCGTGGTACGACGAGAATCAGTTTGCAGACTAAACCTGGACTTGTCACTGAGACATGACATTGCCCCACTGTTGTCCACTCCACTGCCGATATTCCAAACTCCTCTGTAAATGTACGCGTTTCTGTTCTGACGCCAGGGGAGTGCAAACTGCTGGTCGTCTGGCATAGAGACCAACATGTCAGAGTCTCCTGTAAGCTGTTTGTCTGGAAAGAGTGACTCCTGTGGCGGCTGTCAAGACTGTACGGTGGTGTCATCAAGGGCGAAAAAAGGGAAGTAGAATATAATATAATAGTGATTTACAAAAATTATGAATAAATCGCAGTGCAGAAAAAGAATGAGGCAAGGATGCATTTTTATCTTTTAATCATTGACAGTAGCGTCTCCAGAAAAATTTTTGGTGTGTGTGTGTGTGTGCGGGGGGGGGGGGGCAATTATAATATTTTTCTATTTCTCGAAATATAACTTTATAATCTAATGAATTTGCTGGATTCCCCTGGAGGGGTGATGACTAATTCCATTCTTGGCTACACCATTGATTACTGACCACATTAGTTATTTTACATGAAATCAGTAATATTTAGATTATGACATCAAATTTGAAGATTTCACAGTTATACAATAAAATACTGTTTCTAAAGTTTAATTAATCATATACAATAGCTTATATATCACCTTAGTACAAAATAATTTTTTTGCACAATTTCTTTCTGCGAGAAAATGCCTTTAAAAAGTGCCGTGTACCACCAACTGTTTATACAAGATGAATGTGGCACTAAGGATTAAAATAACATTACCAAACAGATAAATGCCTCTAATCCCTCTCAATTAGCTACCAAATTTACTGTGCAGAGTTTCAAATCATAAAAAAATCACAATTCCGGAAGACACTAATCTTCCAAATATCCAGGCTTTAAAATAGGGTCTTGGAAAACTATTTTTTAATAAACAAAATTAAGAGTTTTCTATAAACTTTCAAAGAATATCGATACTTTTAAAAGCCATTACGCCACCTGTTGTCTGACGAAGAAATTTTTAAACTGAATAAGGATTTATTAATATCCAAGAACAAGTGATACATTGATAATGCATTAACGTATTCATTAAAGTTTTTTTTTTGCTGAGTGCAGACAAAGTGTTCCCACATCCATCATACGAAAATCAATAGGGGATTCTCGAAGTGTCATATTATTTAGAAATTATACTTTTTATCAATCCATATCATACTCACATTAAGCCCAAATAGATTTGGAGATGCGTAGCTTGCAGGAATTTTGTCGATGTCTTTGAAACTGAATTTGCTTTGACTTTAGGTTTTAGTACTTAGTTAAGTATCGAATTGGGAGTATTGGTGAAATGAGTTAAAGAAACATTAGTAGTATGAGTCCCCACTTGACTTTCTGGCGTGTTTATAGTTTTTCCATATTTATACGGTCATTTGTCACGCAATCAGAGAGAAGCAAATAAAATAAAGTAAAAAGGTAGTTTTTAAATACTCCCTGTATATTATTTGTATGCAACTTAAATATATAAAAATGTATTTATTGAAATATATGTAAGTTAAATGTATAAAAGACAAATAAATACTAAATGAAACATTTTCGCTGCGTCAGTTCTCAAGTTATTTCTCCAAAACACTAGTATATTCCTATGACGAGACCAAAATGGTTTAATTCGATAAGTTTCAAAATTCAAAAAATCAAATATACCAGAAAATATGGGTGATATACTAAATTTGGACTTTCTATTCCCTCCGGTTTTTCCCGAGTTACTTTCAAAAGGTGGTTGTATTTTTATGGAGGACTCAAGACGGGCTTCACCATTGAGGTAGTATATAATGGAGAGAGCTTAATGGTTGCAATCGCCGTCAAAGATAAAGGGAGTTGTAGTCAGGACGAATTTCCTGAGAACCCGTTTTCTTCCGAATCTCACCCTGTACATTTCAACGGCGATTTCCGACCGACAGCGTGCTTGAGAAATATACATAGTAAAATAATGGTTATGTACTGTTGTGCTTAAGGCTGCAAGGAAAAGCATATAAAAGGAGGGCTTTACTCTTTCCATGGGTAAGTTTTTTTTTTTTATTATATATCTTACAAATATTGTTAAGAAGTAATTTTGCTAGATTTTAGCGTGGTGCATTTCATTTGGCTATTAATTTCATTGCTTTTAATGCTATATCATTAGAAGTTTTGCTTTATTTTTGGTGTTTGTGATGTTGCAGAAGACTTATAATATCATTCTAACACTTAAAAAAAAACATTCGGTGTGCTTTTGTGATAGTTTTGCCTGTTCTGTATAAAAAGTCTGGTACTTGTAAATTGTTTGTAACGAAAGGCATGTCTGTGGCTATAAATGTTTATACGCATTGTACTGTCACCCCGTACACTGGCGGACACAGTTCTTTCGTGTAGTCGGGCACTTTTACGTAAGAAAAAAAAACACCGGTGGGATCTTCTGCACCCCGTCCGTAGAGGAAAACCAACACAGTAATTGGTTCTGTGCTGATTTGTACGACATATTACAATGCCGTATTTAGTCATCGATGATTTTTTTATAGAGTTGGCATGTGCCAGCATCCGGTCACCTGTTGACCCGAAAACTGAAAACTGTTCAATTGTATAGGTGAAAACCATCGAGGTAGTATTATATAGAGAGAGCTTAAGGGTTGCAATCATCGTCAAAGATAAAGGCAGGTGTTGTACGGACAAATTTCCCGAGAACGCGTTTTCTCCCCACTGTGACCCTATACATTTCAATGGCAATTTCACACCGAGAGCGTACTCGAGAAATATAAATGGTAAAATAATGGTTATGTACTGTTGCAATTACGGCTGCAAGTAAAAGCATGTACAAGGAGGGCTTTACTCTTTTCATGGATAACATTTGTTTTCATTATATATCTTACAAATATAGTTAAAAAGTAATTGTGCTAGATTTTAGCGTGGTGCATTTCATTTTGCTATTAATTTCATTGCTTTTAATGCTGTATAATTAGAAGTTTTGCTTTATTTTTGGTGTTTGTAATATTGAAAAAGACTTCTAATGTCATTCTAACACTTTAAAAAAACATTTGGAGTTCTTTGCTGATAGTTATAGAGTTATTTTCGGTATCCTCGTATGTTTTCCCTTCGAGGTAGAACTTGGCGACGTTTGGCAACTCGCAAGATTGGGTGGCTAGGGAAGAGAAATAGGGAGTTTAGATAATGAGCGTAAAGGCGTGTTGTATGATAAAATTTTACTTTCAAAATAAAATATAATAGTTTACATTCATTGAAAATGTCAGTTAGATTCTACATCACAATTTTTCAGTGCATTTTATATAAAGATATATGATCTGAAATATGAGCATGATCTCCTTTCTAGTTCAGAGTAAATTGTACTTAATAAGTCGATGTTATTAATCTTAACCTTGAGATTGCCCTCCACCCCACCCTCTCAGGATAAATTCTATAGATGCCGATGTTGGTGTTAGAATTAATTTCATATAAACATCTCGATTGTTCACAAATTAAATATCAAAGGATATATCATCCAACTCCCAGTGTTTTCAAGAAGTATTTTGGTAGTCAAACTCCCAGTGTTTTCAAGAATTATTTTGGTATTACACTCTTGTTTAGTTCTAGAGAAAGAAATATGCCTTGCCCGAAGAAATATTTGAATCACCGACTTCTTGATCACGCGTTAGCAATCTATTAAATGAGAAATCTTAACACTAAAAGAACCTTACATTCTCCTCATCATAATATAAGTAATAGGCTTTTTGATCTAGAAACAGCTCTACCAATATAAATATTTTTACTTACATCATGTTTTATGTACCAAAGTCGTGTTTCAGAGTCTTTCAAGTGAGACTAATATAAATGGAAGTTCAAATTATTATAATTACAGAAATTTGATGAAAATAAAGCTATTGGGGTACCCTGCTTAGGTGATTCAAAAGTAATAGTCTTATATTGAAATAATTTTATATTCAAATAGGACTACATATATCCTCTTCATCAACTAATTACAACATGTTTAAAATGAAATAATATCACACGAAAAACTCAAAAAAAAGGAAGGGGGGGGGGGGTTAATGGGAATTAAATAAAGATGTTGTCAGGAAGAGATGAAAAGGGAATAATTGTTACACATATTTTAATATTTTTAATTTGTATGAGATAAAATAGCGAATATATATATATATTTCACTATATATGAAATATTGTAAAGTTTTATATTTAAAATTTTATATTACGCATATTCTTCAATTTGTATACTTGTAATCTATTTCATATCTTTTTTATTTGCAATTGATTTGCAGTTTAATTTTGTTTGAAGAAATCGACTTCATTAGCAAAATTTTTCTTTAGTAATAAAATTTTTTGGTAATAAAAATATTCTAATCCTATTTCGTATTTTTCTTCATACATAGTTTTTAAAATCTTATAACGTATAACATGTGTAACAACTTCCCATTCATCCTCGACTTTAAGAGAAGTTAAAAAAAAACAGAAGGTACACTACACAGTTTAGGCGATAAATCGCCAAATCATGAATGTCCTTCTCTTCTCGACCTTACTACACCTTCCCTGCGTTTGACCATGCTACTAGCATGGGGAAGATAGGACCGCACTTCCTCCATATATACTAACTCATTGGGCTAGACCGTTTAGCATTAAAATCAACAGAGTTAAAATATACTATCACAACAATATGTAAAATTTGAAACTTATAGTTGCTCTAGTTCTTGAATCATTCCCCAAGTATGAGTACATTCCTATTTTAGGCCCAAGACTTGCTAGCTAGATAAAGTTAAAACTAAAGAATGGAATTAAACCACAAAAGATGACAACATACTAAATTTGGTGTTTCTACATGCCTCGGTTTTTGACTTATTCCCCAAAAACGAGTACATTCATGTGGCTGGCCCAAGATGGGCTATGCCGATGAGATTCAAAATAAAAAAAAATCCGATGTGTTCAGCACATGACTTTTTCAGCAGACTTATTTATATCCACGTTTTCGTTATTTTAATTAAATTTAATTCACTTTAATTCAATTATCGTTCTCATTTGAAAACTGGACTTATTTTCAAAGGTGGCGTTTAGAAAATATGAAAACTTTAAATATCTCGAGAACGGCTTGTCCTAGTATATTGGGGTTGGTCTTATTCTTTTCTTCGTTAAAAATCACGTATAAAACAAGCATGTAATGGATATATTTGAGCATACGTAGCTTTTTTAGATTTTGACAATTTTTGCTGGTCAATTTGAAAAAAAAGCAGATTATATTTTTCGGAAGCGTACCAAAATACAATCAGCGCCAGAGTAGCCCAGAAGCGACTTATCTACCGAATTTTGTGAAATTTGGTCCGGTCCATTAGTTTTCAGCAAGAGTGGATACAGACTTTTGCGGACCATTTTGCAAAAAATGCGGGTTCTTTTATACCGAATCGTACCCAAAACTAATCAACACCAGATTCGCTCACAAGTGACTTACCTACTAAAATTTATGAAATTCGGTCAAATAGTTTTTCAGTTACAGTGGATACAAAATCTGCACAGACACACAGACAGACAGACACACACACACACACACAGACGTCAAGTTAAAAATAGTTTTTTCATATTCTAGAGGTCTCGAAACACGTAGATCCGTCGAAAACTCGAGTTGCGATTTTCGGCATGATTCCAATACTTTCTCTGTACATTACTTTCCCTGTACTGCAGGGAAAGTAAAAATCTGATGTGGGCAGCACATGATTTTCCCTGCAGACTTAAATGCATATTTTCTTTATTTCTTTAATAATTTGTTAGATTGAGTTTAATTGCACCAAATAACACCAAATTTGCATTTTTGATTCAATTTCTGTTTTTATTTGGTAAATGAACATTTTCCCGATAGTAACAAAAATCTGATGTGAGCAGCATATGACTTTCTCCGCAGACTTATATTAACGTTCTCTGTATTTTAATTAAATTTATTTCACTTTTAATTCAATTTTCGTTTTCATTCGGTAACCGGGCTTATTTTCAAAGGTGGCGTAGGGAAAGTACGAAAAACTAAAATATCTCGAGAACGGCTAGTCCCAGTGTAATGGGGTTGGTCTTATTCTTTTCGTCGTTAAAAATTACGTATTAAATCAGCATTTAATGGATATATTTGAGTATAACCAGTTCTTTAGTTTAGATTTGGACGATTTTTGCGGGCCATTTTGCAAAAAACGGCAGGTTAATTTTTCCGAATCGTACCAAAATCTAATCAGCACCAGGGTAACCCACAAGTGACTCATCTACCGAATTTTGTGAAATTCGGTCCATTAGTTTTTCAGTTGGAGTGAATACAAGCTTTTGCGGGCCATTTCACAAAAAAAGGCGGGTTCTTTTATCTCGAATCGTACACAAAACTAATCAGCACCAGACTCTCTCACAAGTGACTTACCTACCAAATTTTGTGAAATTTGGTCCATTAGATTTTTAGTTAGAGTGGATACAATATCTGCACAGACAGACAGACAGACAGACAGACACACAGACAGACAGACACACAGACACACACACAGACGTCACGCTAAAAATAGTTTTTTCGTATTCTTGAGGTCTCGAAACGTGTATATCCGTCGAAAACTCGAGTTGCGATTTTCCGCATGATTCCAATACTTTCCCTATACATTACCATGTATTGCAGGGAAAGTAAAAATGCAAGAAATCTCAAATACTTGAGGACGGTTAGTTCTAAAGCATAATGGTGTGTACCATATTCTTGTCCTCGTCAAAAATTTGCTTATAAAACAATAATTTAATTGATACATTTCAGCAGGAGTAGTCTTTTTTTTTTGTTTTAGATTCTGGGGATTTTTGCGGGCCATTTCGTAAAAAAAGGCTAGTTGTTCTTTTCCGAATTTACCAAAATGTAGTCAGCACCAGAGTATCCCACAAGTAACTTATCTACCAAATTTTGTGATATTTGGTCAATTAGTATTTTAGCTAGGGCGTATACATCAATTTTTTGCGGACTATTTCGCAAAAAAGGCAGGTTGTTCTTTTGCGAATCATACCAAAATCTAATCAGCACCAGGGTAACTTACAAGTGACATATATACTAAATTTTGTAAAATTTGATCCATTAGTTTTTCAGCTGGAGTGGATAAAGCAATTTTTGCAGGCCATTTAGCAAAAACGGCGGGTTGTTTTATTCCGAATCGTACCCAAAACTAATCAGCACCAGGGTCACACACAAGTGACTTACCTACCAAATATTATTAAATTCGGTCCATTAGTTTTTGAGTTAGATTGGTTACATACATTGCACAGATACACAGACAGACAGACAGACACACAGATGTCACGCTAAAAATGGTTTTTCATATTCGTGCAATGCGTAGTTTTCCATTTCAGATCTTATCGATTTTTGCGGATCATTTCGAAAAAAAGACGGATATATATATTTTTTTTTTCGAATCATATTTTTATACATTACCATGTACTGCAGAGAAAGTCATATACTACTTATGTAATAAATATATGTATATTTTTAGATTTGAATATGTTACATCATTTCTATTTCGTGAATAAAAAATATACCAATTATGGTATATAAAACGAATTGGGTTTTATTTAAAAACACTTTTGTAATATTGCACTTTGTAGCAACCAAAACGTGGCTGTAATGGCAGGCCAACTTACTAGAGTTTTTAAAGAAAGTTCTGTACAGCTTTGGATTTGGTACATTAAGGCTTGTAGCTCCATTTTAAGTAAATTTATTTCAGTGTTTAAAACGAATAAGTTTCCGTTTTAAAATATCTCAAAATCTCTAACTTGTAGCAGTGAAAATACGGAAAAAGTAGCTCGTTAAAATGTAGAGACATGCTTTTCACTTTCCCTGCAATACATTGCACTGTATAGGGAAAGTATTGTAATCATGCCGAATGTCGCAACTTGAGTTTTCGACGGATCTATGCGTTTTGAGATATCTAGAATACGAAAAAACTGTTTTTACCCTGACGTTTGTGTGTGTGTCTGTGTGTTTGTCTGTGCAGATTTTGTATCCACTCTAACTAAAAAACTAATTAACCGAATTCCACAATATTTGGTAGGTAAATCACTTGTGGGCGAATCCGGTGCTGATTAGTTTTGGGTACGATTCGGGATAAAAGAACCCGACTTTTTTGCAAAATTGCCCGCAAAAGACTGTATCCACTCTAGCTCGAAAACTAATGGACCAAATTTCACAAAATTCGGTAGATAAGTCTTTTGTTTATTACCCTGATTCTGATTAGATTTTGGTACGATTCTGAAAAAAATAACCGGCCTTTGTTTGCAAAACGGCCCGCAAAAATCGTCAAAATCTAAAATAAAAATTACATATGCTAAAATTTATCCATTAAATGCTTGTTTTATACTTAATTTTTAACGATGAAAGGTACAAGACCAATCCCATTGCACTAGGTCTAGTCGTTCGCGAGATATTTTAGTGTTTTCGTATTTCTCCACACCACCTTTGAAAAAAATCTGATGTGGGCAGCACATTCCCTACAGACTCAAATTCATTTTTTCTTTATTTCCTTAATAATTCGTTAAATTGAGTTTAATTGCACAAAATAACACTAAATTTTCATTTTGAATTCAATTTCTGTTTTTATTTGGTAATTGGACATTTTTTCAAATGTGGCATAACTAAATGCGAAAAATCTCAAATATCTGGAGAACGGTTAGTTCTAGAGGAATAGAGTTGTTTTTATTATTTTCCACATAAAAATTTACGTATGAACTAACATTTAATTGTGATATTTGAACATACGTAGCCTTTTTTTAGATTTTTGCAATTTTTAAGGGACATTTCGTAAAAACAGGCAGGTTGTTACTTTCCGAATAGTACCAAAATCTAATCAATTCCAGAGTACCCCCAAAATAACTTATCTACCAAATTTTGTGAAATTTGGTCAATTAGTATTTCAGCTAGAGTGGATACATGAAGTTTTTATGGGCCATTTCGCAAAAAAAGGCTGTTTTTGCTTTTACGAATCGTACCCAAAACTAATCAGCATACGTTTTTGAGTTAAAGTGGATACATTCATTGCACATACACACAGACACACACACAGGCGTCACGCTAAAATAGTTTTTTCGTATTCTAGAGGTCTCGAAACGTGTAGATTCGTCGAAAACTCGATTTGCGATTTTCAGCATGAGTCCAATACTTTCCCTATGCATTTCCATGTATTGCAGGGAAAGTAATAAATCCAGTTACCCAATGAGAACGAAAATTGAATTAAAAGTGAATTAGATTTAATTAAAATAAAGATAACGTGGATATAAATCTCCAGAGAAAGTCATGTGCTGCCCATATCAGATTTTTCTTATTCGAATAATATTAACAAGCAGACGACGTGACTCGGTAAGATAATGCTCATATGGTTTGCCGACCAGAGGTTTTGCGGGCATTCTCTGTACAACTAGTTAACACTACCAAGTGTAACGTCATTCACTCTCTAATCTCTTCTCGATGGTTGTCTCTGATACTCTGTTGCCAACACCGAGAAACTGCCTCATCGCTCCGATCAATATGGCGACTGATACGTTTGTAGGACAAACCAGCTTTCCTTTGGCGTATGAAGTGAACTCCCTCTAAATCCGACAATGGTCCGTAGCGCCGTCATGTACGTCTCAAAGGCGTTTTTTACACAACTTGCAGTATCAATCAGAAAATACAGTTTCAAGAGCTCTTTAGTGAGAACACAGGCCGTTTTAAATGTTACACTTGCGTCGTTCTCTTGAGCGTTTCATGTGTCTTACAGCATTATTGGCACTGGAAGTTTGCTCATTTGCATAACTCTTTAAACAATATTGCATGAGAATTTCGCAGCTGTAGCATAATTTATTAAGGGTGCATATACGTTTTTGCACCAGAGTGTATTTCAATTTTAAATCTTTGTTTTCTCGGACTCGTAAATGGTTATGCGAATGGTCAATTAAATACTCGCTAGGTGTGTTTTATATGTAGTACGCAACGCGCTTAAACTTTCAATGACACTGATTGGCCAAAAATAAATGAGCTGTGATTGGTTAGTTAACTCCTAATACTTTGTGCTTTAAGGCTTATTTCGATCATAACAATGATTTTTAATTTAAACAATAGTTAAACTATAGTAAATTTTCATCAATACGTTGTAACGAGCTTTTTCTTAGCAACAATGCATATTTGAAGTTCTCTGTTGAAATAATTCATTTTCTTTTAATGATAAAAACTTTTATGATAAAACCTACCCGATAAAAAGATTTGCAATTAAAAAAAAGTGCGAAAAAGTCTTTTACAGTTGTAAGTTGTGCAAAAATATGGATATGTTACATCAAGTTCGGAAATTGGCCAGAAAATTACCCGGTCCGGAACAAATCGTCGTAAAAAGAGCCCTGAAGGAGTTGAACAAAAGTTATGAGGCAAAATATCTCATGTATCTTGATAAATATGAAGAGATATGGGCAGTGAAGAAAAGAGACACAGGGATGTATATGTCATTGAAGATAAAACGCAAGATTTGGTCAAAATCAGGAGAGCTGAACGAATGGTGGTTTTTGAGAAATGACAATGTCATGCGTATGATAGATCAGTTTCATACAGTAGGATTTGATATTTACGTAATGCCATATTATGATAAAACTCTGAACTGGTATTTCGTGTATCCGTCTTCCCTGAGAAAGAAAGGGTTTCATGTAACAAAAAAATGGATGGAAGACGTCCTCAAAGGTCTGTGCTACATACATGAAGAAAGACTTTGCTATCTGAATCTAACCCCAATCAATGTCCATATCTCAAAGTCCAAAGCAGTACTGGGCGATCTGTCGTACACAGATGCAGCATGTTGTCCAGTCAGGAAGTGAGTATCTTTAACTATGTATTGTATTTGTGTAAACTGGGCTGGATTACTCAATAGTTTATCTAAGGGGCCTCTGAGGGCATCATCAAAGTAGGGATGTCAAATGAAAGGGCAGGATAATGGTACCACATTTAAATATTTAAAAAATAAATAAACACATTTAAATTAACATATTTTCTTAATTATACAAATCTGGTATATTTAAACTAATATTAGCGCATATTCAAAATAATCGTTTGCAACAAGTGTCTTGCTGAGATTTTCCACACTTCCATAGATTTAGTCGGGCATCCTTTTTATTGGACATGACTGCCCAATGTATGCAAAAACATAAACTGATCCTTTAATCAATGACTTAATTGCGTTTCTTTTAGCTCATATAAATTACAAATGTAGTCATTAAGACATGTAAGAAACATGTTGAAATTCAGCCAATATTTTTCTTAAATTGAGTAAAAGTCAGGAATGTGTTTGGACACCCTATTTTCCTGTGCTTGTGTCTTCAAGGAGTCCCAGACTTGTTTGTCAGTAGTGCCTTAATTTGCTTATTGGGGTATTTGGGGACCAAACTACAAGCTGCGTATCGGTAGCATTGTTTATCTCTATAGAACATAATTTTGCCTTGTTCAGTTCTTTTCCTTCATACATACAGGGTAATTCAAAACGATGGGGCAAAACTTTAAGGGGTGACAGGACACACCCAAACCAGTGTTTTCGTCTACAATCCATGATCGTAACTCACGCGGTTAAGCGCTAGAGGGCGCTGTCTAGCGCTCGTCGTCAGTTCTATCGTGGATTTTAGAAGGAATGGATTGTTTCTTAAATCAGGAGACGGCCGACTTGCATTTCATGTACAAGCTGCAGACGGGGGGAAGGGGGTACGAAAGCCCAAATCCCTATGGGGTGGCGCTCCGTAGTGTTGGAAACATATACGGATTAGGGCTTTCCTCGCATTCCCGTCCGCACTTTGTACGTGCAATGCATGTCGGCATTTTCCTATTTTATTAAAAAATCCACGCCTTTTAAAATCCACGGTAGAACTGGTGACAACACGCGCTTAATGAGTTTGCTGGACAATGCTCTCTAGCGCTTAACTGCGTACGTTACGGACATGCATTGTATGACGAAAGTGCTTGTATAGAGGTGTTCTATCGCCCCTTAAAATTTTGCACCATCGTTTTGAATGACTTTGTATAGCAGAATGTGTTCGAGTTTTCCCGGGATTTAAACGGCAATCATTCATGAGCTCGAAACGAACATTTTTAGGTGATGTAGATGTCTGTGTGCATATTGTTGGTCTGCACATCTCACAAATCTTTGAATTTGAAAGATCAGAATAATTGAACTCCAAACATATGCCTAATTTACCTGGAGGAGTCGATGCCACTATTGTTCTATAACGAAGCGCATAAGTTCTTCAGATGTAACACTTTTCCAGTACTTAATTATAATCTCAAATCGTTATCCCTGTCTCATCCGAAACAAACATTTCAAATATCTCCGTTTTGAATATGTCTATGGTAATTTCATTATGTCTGACGCATGAGAGCGAAAAAATGAATTTGAAATTTTACATTTAAAGGGAAAATTAAAAACTAAATTGATTATTTTCCTTATTTAATCAATCAATTTGAATACCATTTAAATTAAACGGCATTCAAGTTCTACGATGCTCACAATAATATTCTCCATAGGGGGATATGCCTGATAATATAATTTGTTAATGCCAGTCTATTAAAAAAATGAAGTGTATAGACTTGTAAAGCAGGAAGTTATTTAAGAATCTTATTTAAAAAAAGGAATAAAGCGACTTCGAAAGATTTTAAAAAGATAAAAATGGCACCATCATGATTATTTGAGTAATTATGTACTCAAAAAGAGTAAAATATTAATAAAACGTTCGAGTGTAAGAAACAGGCTAAACGAAATATGTAAAATACTGCATACTCACTTTGCAATCGTAGAAAGATTTATAAAATATCTAATATTACAAAAATTATAATGCTGATATTCCAATTTGAAATGTATAAGCTTATTTCTGACTCCAAATATTTTCAACAGTTACGGACTTGCCGTATCCGATCGTCCGCCTGAATGTTACAAAATGGACGAAGTTTCCGGCCGGCCTCTCGATGTCTATTCATTTGGAATGCTAGCCCTCACTCTGTGGACAAAACACTCTACAAAGAAGTGTCAAAAAATTACTAGCTGGGAAAAAGATGTGTACCCATCTATATTTGACTCTCTTCAGGTACATTATTTCAATACGTTTCTTTCTTTTCACTGTAATAATCTTATCCAATAGAAAGTTAAAAATTATAATTTGACGTTTCTTTATATTGTACTTATTATTTCCGAATTTCACGAAACTCCTATTGTTTTTCGGACAGTTACGATTGCAGGCAATTGATTCTTTTGACTGGAAATTTTTACTTAAAAATTTTAATAATATTTATGACTTAGTAATAGCTAATATATTATTAATTTATACTTATATTATCTATAAAGAAATATTTAATTTACCGATTATAATTTTTACAGACATTTTGATGAAGTATGCTTACAAATAAAAACATCATTGCCTCACATTAGCTTTTAATAAAAAATATCTAGAGCTATTAAAATATTTATCCATGCTTCACTAAGTTTTCAGATATTAGTATTAAAATCGTCTTAGTATTGAAATCGGCAGAAATTTGGAACAAAAGACCGTTCGCAAAACAGCTTTGGGACGTTCGTGACGTCACTGCACTCAGCTCAGAACGAAAGTCACGTCATTCCAAGCAGAAACTGCGGAAGCTGAGCTTCCCCATTTGCTGCTTGGAGTTACGAATGCGTTGGATTTAGGTAAATACGTGGGTCCGATAGGTGATATGCAAATATTTCAGATTAAGTCTCTAAGGCAAACTTCGGGAAAAAAATGCAGTTTCTCTGTCCTCGGGAGGTAAATTGGAAATCCGGCAAAGTTAAGTTCTGTACGATGATCAATACTAAAATTGAGTTAAGACTCAACTTTTTAGACCACGAGAGACTTATGGAGTGTCTTAGAAGACATTAAATATATATATATATAGGATTATAGGTATATATATATACATATATATATATATATATATATATATATATATATATATATATATATACATATATATATATATATATATATATATATATATATATATATATATATATATGATGCTTCAAAACTAATGCAACGGGTGATAGAACCAATGCTTTCAGGGGTTGTTGTTGTTGATTGAAACCCAGACCGTCCGACCTACCAGAAAGGTGTAAGGTAACTGTTTGGACGGTCGGGAAGTGCCACCCAATTTAGACCGGAACCCAGTGGGGGAGGCATCCACAGGGACCGTACCCTCCTTCCCCTACCACCAACCTCTCGGAAGGACTTTCGGACCCACATGTTTAACGTGATCGTACTCCGCATGAACACGGCGGCAGTTTTGGCAGCGGCTGGAATCGAACCCGGGCCTACCGAGTGCAACTCCAGCGCGCTAACCAATGGGCTACCGCGCCCAATGCTTTCAGGGGTGAGAGAACACATCGAAACAGGCACTTTCATCACAGAATGCATCGTCGCAAGTGAAGCGGTTACGCAACGGAAAGCGCTTTCCAATTCTCCACACGCACGCCGTTTGACGCAACGCAAAAACACGACTGGCACGAAAGATCAAAACAAGTGTATAGCAACACTGTAGGATCTCCTTTCAGACAACTGGCGGTGCAAACGAGAAAACATTCCGTGATCGAGAACACGCATGTTGGGGAAGCGCCGTCGGAAAAGTCTTTGCTGCCATTACCCTTGGGGAGACCGCAGACAAAATGCATTTCCGCTTTCCCCACATTGGTATACCGATACATTGCTTGTCACTAATGAACTTACTTGCGAAAATCAGCGCATTTATACGCGTGCCTGAAACCCTGTAGGGAGTAAAAGCGCTCTCAAAGGCACAACCGCTTCATTTGCGACCATGCATTCTATGATGAAAAGTGTTTATTTCGATGTGTTCTATCACCCTTGAAAGTTTGTTGCATTAGTTTAGCACCGCATATACAAATATATATATATATATATATATATATATATATATATATATATATATATATATATATACTGCAAATATATATATATATATATATATATATATATATATATATATATATATATATATATATATATATATATATATATATACTTTCCATTCCAGAAATTTGATTTTGAAGTCACACGAAAGTTCCCTTCTACTTGGATTCCATCAGAAGAGAAAATGTTGGCGCTGAATATGGTAAAATCGTGTCTTGCGTATAAGCCTGGAGATAGACCCAAGGCAAAGAGCCTGATGAATCATCCATTTTGGTCCTCAGAGTGGTCGTATGAACAGCCTTATGAAGTCGATCCAATCTGGAAGACACGGAATCTCTGGGAAGATACTGATCAAAGTAAGAATTTTCTATATAACTTCTTTATTAAGAATAGTTTCAAGGGGGGGATCAAAACCCGGTCCGAATTCCGGAGCTGTGTTATGCACTGTATAACGTATTGTTAGAATATCATGCACTCTAACATTTTTATTTGTCTCCAAAATCATGGTTGTGAAAAATATCTTTGAGTCAGCCCCGATTATTTTATATGTTTCGATTATGTTATCTGTCAGGTAGAATAAAGCCGTCGAAGCAAAGAAATGTTTTAACAACAGATTTGCCACACATTCTCGAATACAGAAGCTTTGGCTTTTCCCGATGAAAAGTAAATAGCGCCTCTGTCAGATCTATCGATTTTGGGTTCGAATCTCGGATGTAGGGAAAACTGAGTATGCACGTATGCAGCCATTGTGCCCTTCAAATGACCGCAGAGCTCCAAAATAACCCAATTTAGACCCATCCCTGAGCTACAATCATTGATAGAAGCTTAGCTTATTTATGAAAAGAAATCCATCTCTAAACAAATCTGTAAAAAAGAAAAATAATACTCCGTTAGTAACAGCATAAAGAACGTTCCTTGAATTAAGGAAACAATCGAATAGTCTTCGAATTTTTGAGATTTTGACACATTAAAATTCGTTAGAACAAAGAATTTAGTAAAAGATCTTAACCTCTTGCTTACCGGCGGGACAGCGCCTATCCCATTTACAGACATTCGCGTCCATAGACGCCAATGTCTGTATGGACGAACTGTTTGGAGAGTGTATGTCAAATACCTCTGTTTTTGAGAGGTTCTTAGTTTGGGATGGACGCTGTCCCACCCGTAAGCAAAAGATTAACTCTTTAAGCAAAAATACATATATGAACAAACATAAACTGTACATAAGCAAAAATTTCAATAATTTCAGATTTTTAAAATTTTTTTGGAAAACTTATACTGTTTCTAATGATTAATAATTTATATCGTTCGAATCGGACTAAAAACGGTTTATCGATGATGAAACGTTTGGACGTAACGTTTGCAAACACTTCGCTGGATGAGTGAGTGGGCTGTCGACGCAAACAATAAGCCCATGCTGACGCATAGCTCAGATGTCGATGGACCTAATTTTTTTTTTTTTTTGTATTTTCTACCATGATTACTTTATAAGACAAATTAAAGGGTATACATACTCAGAAGAAAAATGACATATTGAGTTCTGTATTGAGGTCAGCAGATACATTTACTCGTATCTCGTCAACAAACCCAACTAAACAGTGACAAAATTATATACTCCTTTAGAAAGTTCTGAAAAAAGCAAGTAATTCGTAAAAATTTTAGCCAATCTACGAAATTCAAGAAGTTTTCAGAAATCGCCTAATGTTAGTTACATTTTCCAGCCACGGTAATCGTATTTGTCGCCAAGGTCAAGTTATTCAGACGTTCAAATTACAACTATATTTTTATGTTAGGG
The DNA here is from genome assembly GCA_951213105.1 of Amaurobius ferox. Classification (NCBI taxonomy): domain Eukaryota; kingdom Metazoa; phylum Arthropoda; class Arachnida; order Araneae; family Amaurobiidae; genus Amaurobius; species Amaurobius ferox. The sequence continues at coordinate 69,421,031 of OX578148.1, forward strand.
ATTCGTAACAATAGGATGTTACTTTCGTTACAAACTTATTTTTCATCTTCTTTACATTTCTTTCAGAATTTAATTCGTACCCGTGCCCCAAGATAATTCACTTCAAAAATATTAGACCTCCCTCCACCACACACATACACTTAAAGGATAATTGTCCTTTTTGGGATAGAGGCAAGAATTACTGATCTATTGATGCTATAGCACATCAATAGATCAGTAAGAACAATATATTGTTCGGAGCTACTGAAATATGAACACCAAGGTTTCAAAATCTGATTTTATATTCACTTTCGTGATTAGTACAGAGGACTAATCAATTTAATTTAAAAATAAGGGCACACTTTTGATTTCAAATTCTCTAGTGTCAGGGGCAGATTTACAATTTCGAAGCTGTACTACGAATAATAAATTTCGAAGCTGTACTGATCCTTCGTTAAAAATAGAAATTCCATGGAGCATCAGAAGGAATCAAACGAAAGGATATCATACAATTAAATAATTTTGGACTAACCACATACATAAAATAAAAGTTCAAAGTTCAAATATCATTCATATAAAATTGTAGTGTATTAGACGGAGCTAATAATCATATAAATGATATATACTAAATATTATACATATTTCTCTTTCTCATCGATACACTTTCTGCTTGAAAATCTAGTTATGGGTGCAGAAAGCTCAACCTACGCTCCGAAAATGGACCAACTTGAAGTCCATTTGCCTGCTGACCCTCCAATAGATGTGAATACAGAAATCACAGACAAGTGCGAGAATGGGGAAAATGTCAGTGATGTGATTTTGGAAAGATATGAAAAGAATTTTGAAAATCCAACGGAATCTAAAACTGCATTGACTCCAGGTAATAATTTGATTCCACTAACCTTTCGCACTATTTAAGACAGATCTGAAAATTCTGAATATATTTTGTTTTCTGAGGATGATTTTCATCCATCTATTATCATTAATTTGAATACGCTGATCTAGGGCCATAATATTAAACATATTCGTAATGATATTTAAACAGTGCAATTTTAATAGTTTTTATTGAATAATTAGAGACACTGATTTTAAAACCTTAGATTGAAAGGGAACTACAGAAAAATGTATACAAAATTGTATACTATATCTGATCTTCGGGCTTTTAAGAATCTAAGGAAACGTGTTATAAGAAAGATTAAGGTGTCTTACATTATATGCTTTCCTGATATTGATAATATTTTATAAATCGTGAAAATGTAATAGTTATTACTTAATCATTACAGTCACTGATTGGAATATATACTTAAGATCATGCATGTTACTATTTCTCATCGATATACTTTCTGCTTGAAAATCTAGTTATGGGTGCAGAAAGTTCAACCTATGCTCCGAAAATGGACCAACTTGAAGTCCGTTTGCCTGTTGACTCTCCATCAGATGTGAATACAGAAATCACAGACAAGTGCGAGAATGGGGAAAATGTCAGTGATGTGATTTTGGAAAGATGTGAAAAGAATTTTGAAAATCCAACGGAATCTAAACCTGCATTGACTCCTGGTAATATTTTGATTCCTCTAACCTTTCGCACTATTAAAGACAGATCTGAAAATTCTGAATATATTTTGTTTTCTGAGGATTATTATTATCCATCTATTATCATTAATTTCAATACGTTGATCTATGGCCATAAAAATAAAACATATTCGTAATGTTAATAGTTATATATTTAAAAAGTGCAATTTCAATAGTTTTTATTGAATTATTTGAGACACCGATTAGAAACCTTAGTTTGAAAGGAAACTATAAAAAAATGCATACAAAATTGTATAATATATCTGAACTTTAGGCTTTTAAGAATCTAACGAATCTTGTTATAAGAAAGATTAAGGTTTCTTGCAATATCTGCTTTTCTGATATTGACTTTCTGATATAATATTTTATAAATAGTAAAAAATTAATAGTTATTATTTAATCATTACAGTCAGTCATTGGAGTGCTTCAGTTTAAAAGTGAACTACAGAAAAATGTATCGAAAATGCTATAGTTTATTTAATCTTGAGGATTTTAATAATCTTAAAAGTGCTAAAAGGATGATTAATTACTTTTATAATACATGCATTACTAATATTGATACTATTTTTAAATGCTGCTATTTTAATAGTTTTTATTGTATCGTTAGGGTCTCTGATTGGAGCACAGCAGTTTGAGAGCAAACTAGAGAAGTCGCCTATTGACCCTTATGTAGATTTGAACTCAGAAAGCACAAACGAGGGTGAGAATTCGGATAAAGTTGTCAGTGACCTAAAATCTGAAGGATATGAAGAGGAAAGCACATACAAGGTTGAAATTTCGGATCGTGTTGCGAGTGATCTAATTTCTGATGTATTTGAAAATGAGTGTTCACCTAAGATTGAGAATGTGGACCCTGTTGTCAGTGATATCATTTCCGAAAAATGTAATGAGGAATTTTGTAGTCCAGTGGAGCCTGAAACAGCATTGACTGAAGGTAATTTTTTGCTTCACCTAACCTTTCGTACTTTTTAAATCAGATTCGAAAATTCTGAAAATATTTTGCTTTCTGAGAATAATTATCATCCATCTATTATAATTCCGTTGAGTAGATTTTGAGTAATGAGTGGGTTAATAGTTCTACTTTTAAAAAGTGCAATTTAAATAGTTTTACTTAATTACTAGATACGATGAGTACATCAGTTTAAAGCAAACTACATAAAAATATTTAGTAAATTTTATATTTTATCTGATTTTGAGTGTTTTAATGATTTTCTGAAAATAGTTAGAAGGAGGATTACAATTGTTCACAATATATACATTGCTAATAGTGATAATGAGCCTACTTCTAATTCCAAGGAGTTTTAGAACTATTGTACTGGTAGATGACAAAATATTTAGATCAATGGTCAAACAGTAAGTGGTCGGAATATTTTGTCGAATTTCAAGAAAATTGCTGATGATTTTTCGAGTTATTTTAAAACTTTGTACTCGTATGTAAGGGACTTTGCATGAAAACCTATTGTGTCTGTAAAATTTTTTATTTCATACTATATACTGTAAATTTACATATATGTAGTTTCTAGCAAAATAAGAAAACTTGAGATTCCAGAGAATAAACTAATGGAGGAGATAAGTCATATTTTTCAAATTTTTACTGCCTCTTCTGTTCTACACTGCGAGTAACCCTATCGGGTAACGGGTATGTTTTGAGATTGATGGCCAAGAATTGCCGATATATTAATATAAAACTTTTTTTATTGAAATGGCATTATGTGGATAATATTTTCCCGAAACTTTATTATGCTATAAGGAAATTATATAATATTGCTTAACAACAGAATTAAATTAAATAAGTTTATTCGACAAAATATATGCATTTAATTTATCCAATTTAAATAAAAAAATGGATGTAAAATAAATTTTGTAAATGAGCGGTATTATATTTTATTTTAATTATACCAGTTTCTGTCTTCGGATATAAGTTTCTAGGGGATTATTGATGTTTTCAATTTCTGAAATTATGTGTTTTATTTTAGCAAAGATTTTTCAAATACATATAAGTATTTAGCCTACAGTTGAAACAGGATAGATTTGATAAGGAATGATCTGCTAATACATGGTTTGCAATTTCGTTTTCGCATATATGACCACGTATCATATTTTTTGTAGATTTGTTTACAAACGAAACAAAGAAGTTTTATTTTTTACATGACTGAGCAGATTATTTTATACAGCGAAAACATAGATTATAATGCTTCATTTTAAGGAAATTAAATATTTTAATAGAATGTTTGATGAACAATTTCATTTAGAATACCATAGGAATTCGTACATATGTTTAAATTACGAACAACTTTTTTTGCTAGTAGATGCATAAAAAACTGACTCCAGGGTTATTACAGCATGTCAAAATAAATGTTCTATAAAAAGAGAATTAAAGATTTAAGTGTGGATGTTTTCATATAAAGCTGTAAATGATTTATGCCTTATTTATATTCGATCAGATTGATTCTTATAGAATTTTCGGAGCTGCCTGCTCAAAACAAAGGTGAATTCTTGGCCCATGAAGAATAGAAAAAGTTGTCTCAATGGTATTAAAGTTTAGTCAAAAATTTCTGAAATTTATCATAATATAATTATGCGTTTAACTATACATTAAATGTGAATTGCAGGTATATTTCTATAAAAATTCGCAAAATTTGAAATTTAATTATTTCATTAATATTAGGTAGAGAACGTAGCCAAATGGCACGTTTTGTGTCTACTGTTTCGTGATTTATCAAAAATTGATATGAAATGTTGGTAATTGATTTTGTATTTAATGTGTAGCTTTTTAAGTAGCTTCATAGAATATGAAAATTGTTGCTTTTAAATTTAAATAAATTTTGATACTTTAAAATCTTATGCTTTTAACGGCACTTTTGCTGACTTCTGCTTTGTATATATAATGCATAATCTTCATTATTATTACTGCAATTGGGCATTGCATTTTGTAGGCAGCGTTGAAGACACGGTTGTCCCAATTGATGTCCGCTCTGAAAATCTAGGAGAGAGCTCAAAAATATGCAATGAAGTTCCAGAAAATTTGCAATCTCAATCCAATTCACCTCTAGACGTATCGGACTGCAACAAATTTGATAAAGAAAAAATTACGGCGTTCGGTACTCAGGAGGATGAAGAGAGCTGTTCTCAGGATTGTGATGCAGCAATGTTGAAAGGTAATTTTTAGTTCGGTGTATTTTTCTCACTGTTTAAATCGAGTTGAACTTCGTTGCCTTGGGCACTAATATAGTATACTAGATGTTCCTCCCTTCATAATTAGGTGCATAGAAATATTTCATCCCCCCTATCTCCTAAAGCACTTGCGTTCCTAATATCCCCGGACACACTTTAATTATAATACGACCCTTTAGAAAAACAAATTAATTTACGACACAGTATATTCCCCTTACATCTTACACTTTTCTGGTAAGTCGGACTGTCTGGGTCTCAACAACAACACTATATTCCCTAACGAAATATATTTGTCAAACGAACCTTAAACCTCACTTTATTTTAAATCAAGAATATTAAGTTCTAAACTCGACATAATTTATGATAAAAATAAACTTAATTTCTGACATAAAAAGGTACATTTTGTCATTTGCCAATTTCCAAAAGTTATTAGTTTGGCGCTGTTTCGCCAAAAGTGTCGCCAAGTGAAATACACAAACAGGCCAACCGACAGCCAAATAGAATGGTTTTTCTTATAGACAATTGTTTCGCAGAGATTGATATGGAGCTTCCTTTAAACATACGTTGTTAAAAAATATTAAGGCTCCTATATATACTCCTATCTTATAGGAGCTCTAGAAAATATGGTTAAATCGCTTTCAGCTTCGTGGAGTGCAAACCCATCGAAATTCTTAATTCAGATTTTTGATCATTACTCCAATTTCGCTTTGCAAATTAAATTTAATCTTTCTGACTTTTGCCTTTCAGCTCCACAAGAAAATAAAAAAAGAAGTGGAAGCTTCAAGCGTCTGCGAAAATGGATCCAAAAGAAATGGAGCCGTGTTCGGAATCTAGGTTCTGCTAGGAAATAGGTTAGTAATGTCTTCTTCCTAGTCTTATGCCACACTATTCTCCTAGTCTCCTAGTGCATAGGGGACATGTATAAAGTCCCAGTTCACTCCCTTTTCCTTTCAAAATTATTATCGATAGGAATTTGGTACCCATTCAAGCCTCTTGATGGCGCTCAATTATACATCCAGATGGTAAAGTCTTTCCTTTAAGACAATTTTCACCACGTGACATTGTTTCCTACACAGGATGTATCAGAAAAAAAGAACAAGTTTTATAACTCTGGAACCATTTGCTTTAGACAGATTAATGTTGGTATAGAAAGATTTTTAAATGAATTTTTAATTTTTTGTGGGAAGGAATTTGCTTTCCAATTACAATTTTTCTATATCAAAAACATATAAACATATGTCATAAAACATAAAAAGCAAATGGTTTCGGACTTTATACACTTGTTCTCAATTTCTTCTGAAACGCACTGTAAACTATACTTCAGACAAGGCTGATGGACATACTATGGAAGTCATGACTTGTTTTTCACTCAGTTTTGTTCTCAAATGCCGCAATTATGCGTACATTGGTTCTACGTGCGGCAAAGCTAACTTGAATGTAGAGTGGAATAAGGAAAATGTATATACCTCCTCTAAATTATAGGAATGCATGGATGAAGTGCTAATAATAGCCATTTTGCTGTAATAAACCAATGGCTCGAGTTCAAATAAATATACATTGCTGCAATTAAAAGTCAAAATGATACTCCTAATAGTCTTCCTAATCTCTTGACTTCCTTAAATATTTGCCCATACTCACGAAATGTTTTCACTTCAGAAGTGTAAAACCGAAAGCATAAGTCATAACCTAAATCGAAATTTAAACTAAGGACTTCGTCTAGCAAAAATTCAACTATATCTATGTCTATGTCACTATCTAGGTCTATGTCAACTATATGTAGGTCTATGTAGGTCTTTGTCAGTAAAGATTAGTGGCCTTGCAATTTGTAGCCGGTCCAGAACGCGAACTTGCAACTCAAGTGTTCTTCATTTGACCAACATATTATATTTCTCTTAAACTAAAGCTTAAACCAAAATCTAATTTGGGCAGCACTTTTTAGATATTTATTTTTCTTTTCCTACAGACACAAATTCGATTCTTTTTTTTTTCTTTCCACAGTTTCCTAAATTGAGTTCAAATGCACAAAATAGCATGGGCATTTATTTTAAATTACACTAAATTCACAGTTTTAATTCTATTTACATTTTTATTTGGCCACTGGATGTATTTTCACAGGCGACGTGTTAAAAATTCGAAACCCGAAAATATCTTGAGGAAGGATAGCACCAGAATTATGGTGCTAACCTGAGACTTTTCATCTTTAAGCATTCCTTATAAAACAGGCATTTAATTGATGCATATGAGAATTTGTAGTCTTTTATTTTAGATTCAGACTATTTTCGGGGGCCAATTCTCAAAACTGGCAATTTTCATTTTCGAATCATAACAAAATCTACTTAGTACCAGGGTCGCACAGTGACTGACCTACTGAATTTTGGAAAATTTGGTCAATTAGTTTTTTATCTAGAGTGGATACGTACAGTTTTTGCAGACTATTTCGCAGGAAGAATTTGACTCCTTTTTTCAAATCGCACTTAATTCTAATTAGTATCAATTTCACCCTCAAGTGACAGGGGGCCAACGGCCGTACAGTTCTGAAAACACCGGTTCTCGTTAGATCACCGAAGTCAAGCAGCATCGGGCGCGGTTAGTACTTGGTGGGTGACCACCTCGGAACGCCGCATGCTGTTGGCCATCTCGGGTGCGGTATCCCCGTGGTTTGCGCGCTAGATTTGCACGCTGCCACAAATGCCGCCGTGTTCATGCGGAGTACGATCACGTTAAACATGTGGGTCCGTAAGTCCTTCCGAGAGGTTGGTGGTAGGGGAAGGAGGGTACGGGCCCTGTGGATGCCGCCCCCACTGGGTTCCGGTCTAAATTGGGTGGCACTTCCCGGCCGTCCATACAGTTACCTTACACCTTTCTGGTAGGTCGGACGGTCTGGGTCTCATCAACAACAACCCTCAAGTGACTAATCTACCAAATTTTGTGAAATGTGGACCATTAGGTTTTTAGCTAGATTGGATACCACCATTGCACAGACAGACGGACACATAGACTCACATGCACACATACACAGACGTCACCCGCTAAAGATAGATTTTTCAGATTCTCGAGTAGACGAAACGTCTAAATTCGTCGAAAACTCCAGTTGCGATTTTCGACACGGTTCGAATATTTTATTATAGTAGAATATTTTTATATGCTTTAGCTAATTTCTTTTAATATAGAATGATTATAGCTTTCTATTAAACTATGTTCTTTATTTAGATTATCTGTTACTGTCTAATATAATTTAAAGTTTTCATTTTCTCTTTCAGATATGCTGAGTTTATTTTCTTCTTTGTTGATGACTTTCAATTTTTGTTCAAGGTATCTTTCGCTGTTTAAGGTTATTAAGAAACTGTTTGTTATTGAAGACTTTTACTTGTATTACACTTTTCCTTAAATTTTATAATTTGAAATGTTAAAAACTTTTTTAGAAAATGCGGAATCAGTATCGTCCAAAATTAAAATATCTCATTCAATAATTTTTAAATGTTTTTAAAAGAATGAGATTATATAAGAATGAAAATTTGCATTATATTTTTTAAGTTTAATATTATATATAATAACTTTAATTTTATTTTTACATATAATGATTTAAATATACTGAAATTGAAACAGGATGAATTTAATATTGATATTATGGAAGAAAATATTTTTATGAGATATAATAAAAAAATCTTAACTTTTATTTAATATATTTGAATTTATTAGATTGGATTAGATTTAAATATACTGAAATAGAAACAGAATAAATATAGTAATTTTAATATATATAGAAGAAAATATCTTTATGAGATATAATAAAGAATTCATTTTTAAATATTTGAATTTGTTGAAAACATAATGATTCTAATAAATAATAAAATAAAGAATTTAAGATATATTTATATAAAAGCTGCTTTTACTAGGTAGTCACTTCAGTATTCAGAATTCATCAATATCTTTAAAAAATAAAATGTGATATTATAACACCAACAGGAAATATAGCTGGTATATCCAAAAACTTTGTCCACTTTCTTCAATGTTTTAATTTACTAAACCGTTGTTTAATATACACTACGTGACAGTGAAAATAAGCCATCAAGAAGGAGTGGTCAGGAAGTGATACACAGAGAGAGGCAGCAACGAACAATAGGTGTTGCTTATTGCAACATAGTTAGGTGTATCGAAAACATGGTTAGGTTCATCGATAGTAATCGAAAACATGAATTTTGCGTTCATAATTTAGGTAAATATTTTTAAGTATTTTCTGTATATAGCAGAAATAAACAAAAATAGATTCTATAAAATCTCATTTGTAAATATATTAAATATTGAATAGGTCCGACCCCGCAAGAAATCATGCAATAGAATAAATCTTGCATAATCTGGCGCGTGAAAACTTTACCATTTGATACTTTAAATCTCCCTCTCATATTGGTATTAAAAAAAATGTATGCAGATAGAATAGCGATTTTTGTGATGTATAAAGACGTTTAAATAGGGTTGTGTGTGGGTGATTTTTGACCCTAGAGATTCTTGAAATTTATAATCGAACATCGACTTGCTATGTATCGGTTAATTTGCTATGTATCTTCACATCATGGTGCTTGGGTATAGACTGAGCGATAACACCGTCTGATCAGTAGGTTGCAAACTCAGACCGTGGCGCTCGCTACGAATGGCATTGAGCCTCTATAAGCCCACGGTCGAGAAAAAAATATCACCAGCACAGAGAAGGGACAACGAGTCCCCCCCCCCCGATCCCAAAAGACAAAGAAAGCCGCCGACTCCATCACCAGAGCTCGCACAACCCGGGACAACAGGCCCAAGCCCCGCCGAACGAGGCCAAGCGCCACCAGTCCAGGAGAAGAACGCGAATGAAGACGGGCGAAACCCCCATCCAGAAACCCTCCTGCAACGAAACCAGCCAGGCAAGACGCGCCACCAAACACGGCGAATAACCCCCACCCCCAGAAATTCATTATTTTTTCATAAAAGGTGCCCGGCCACGGCGGTTACACAAGGCCTACGAGCTTCCACATAACTTTGTGGGTAATAAACAATATAAAATAAACAGTATCATACAGATATAAACATAATCAATACCACAGTATAAATACATAATCAGTAGGTTGTAGGACGGGCGGCAATGCAGGCGTCAACACGTCTAGGTACAGAGTCAGTGAGCATGCGGATGGTGTCTTGAGGGATGGCTGCTCATTTCCTGTCAACCATTTATCAGAGTTCGTCTTCTAAACGCGACGGTGGTAACGCACATAAGCGACGTCTAAACACGTACCGGATGTGTTCGATTGGTGAGAGATCAGGGTAGACTGTTGGCCAGAGAAGCAGCTGGGTACCTTGCAGGATATGTTGGCTGATGCGTGGCGTGTGGGGACGGGCGTTATCCTGCAGGTAAATGGCGTTGGGCACCCTCTGAAGGAAGAGTAATGTCACCTGTTGCAGCACGTCATCCACGTATCGTCGAGCCGCCATCGTGCCGTCAATACGGGCTAGAGGTAACCAGCTGTCGTAGACGATGGCGTCCCAAACCATGATGCTGCGTTATACAGCGGTGGGGCGTTCCACAGATGCGGCCGGATTGTAGCCGGCTCCAGATTCGTACACGGCGAATGTTTAAGTGTGAACTAAAACGGAAGTGCAGAAGCTAAAACAGAAGTGTGACTCTGCTAAGAATATGACCCTGTGCCATTCTGTCGTTCACGTGGCTCTAACCCGACACCATTGCAAACGGCGTCGTCTGTGCTGTTGGGTCAAAGGGTGCAGATCGCCGGTGACCAATCGGCGGATAATGTTCCTGGTCGGTATGGAAGCATCAAGTGTGTCCTGCACATGCTTTAAATGGGCGACGGAAGAGGCTTGCGAGGCCGCCATCAACAAATATCTTTAAATGTCATAAAATCAGTAGATAAACGTTTAAAAGTAAACAAATGCCTTTCTAAATTTAAACATTAGCAGTTTTGAAACTGCCTGCATCCATCCGTTTTGCAACCAACAAATTTTTTCACCTGCGTCAGCCTCTAAATTACTCTTTTATTGTTTTATAATTCAGGAAATCCCCAATAAGTGAGTGCACTTATTTTGTACGGCTCAGATATTTTACACATGCGCAATTTTTGTTCCTATTTACATTAAAGATTATATACGGTAGGATATCATCATGATATGAGTTAAGTTATAACGTTATTGTTATTATTTAGTTTCCATGATTGGCCTGGATTGAGTTTTCGATTATTATTATAATGAACATTTAAACTCGGGGTTGTGCTCCTATATTAGATTAGAGGTGCCCAGATTCAAGTTTTGCAATTCATACTTGATTGGGCCTAGCCCGAGTATTCGATAATTTATTTGATTGATTTCTTTTTCTCGAGTCTGTGCTCCTTATTGAGACTGGAAGGGGCCCAGATTTAAGCTTTGGGGCATGACTAGGCCCGGCCCGAGTTTTCGTAATTTTATGATTAATTTTTGTTCTCGGGCCTGTGCTTCTATTTTATACAGGAAGGGTCCAAATATAATCGCGGCTTGACAGTGTCCCGCTTTAGTATTTGATAATTTTTTGATTAATTTCTGTTCTCGGGCCTGTACTCCTATTTTAGACAGGAATGGCCCAGATTTAAACTTTGAACGCTTGACTGGGCCAGTCCGAGTATTCAATAATTTTATAATTAATTTTTGTTCTCAGGTCTGTACTCCTATTTTAGACAGGATGGCCCCAAATTTAAGCTTTTGGGGCTCAACTGTGCCCGAACCAAGTATTTGATGATTTTATGATTAATATTTTTCTCGGGTCAGTATTTCTATTTCAGAAATGATGGGCCCATTTTTAAGCTTTGGGGCTTGACTGGACCGGCCCGAGTATTTGATAATTTTATGCTTAATTTTTGTTCTTGGGCCTGTGGTCCTGTTTTATACAGGAAGGACCCAGATATAAGTATTTCTGCTTGACTGTGCCCGGCCCGAGTATTTGATAATTTTATGATTAATTTTTGTTCTCGGGCCTGTAGTCCTATTTTAGACAGGAATGGCCCAGATTTAAGCTTTGAACTCTTGACTTGGCCGGCCCGAGTATTTTACAATTTCATGATTAATTTTTGTTATCGGGCCCGTACTCATATTTTAGACGGGAGTGGCCCAGATTGGAGTTTCAGGGTTTGACTGTGTGCCGACCCGAATATTCAATATTTCTATTATTAATTTTTATTCTCGTGTGTGTACTCCTATTTTGGACCAGTACTCCTATTTTAGTTTGTACGCCTATTATTGGCCCAGATTTAAGCTTTGGGGCTTCATTGGGCTGGCCCGAGTATTCGATAATTGTATGATTAATTTTTGTTTCCGGGCCTCTGCTCCTATTTTAGATAGCAGGGGTTCAGATTTAATCTTTGGGGTTGACTGGGCCAGCCCGAGTATTTGATAATTTTATGATTGATTTTTGACTCCACACCTGTACTCCTATTTTAGACAGGAGGGGCCCAGATTTAAACTTTGGGGCTTGATTGTGCCCAGACCGAGTATTTGATACTTTTATGATTAATTTTTGTTCTCGGGTTTGTGCTGCTATTTTATACAGGAATGGCCCAGATATAAGCATTACGGATTGACTGTGCCCGGCCCGAGTATTTGACAAATTTTTGATTAATTTTTATTCTCGGGACTGTGCTCTTATTTTATACAGGAAGGACCCAGATATTAGTATTTCGGCTTGACTGTTTCCAGCCCGAGTATTTGATAATTTAATGATTAATTTTCGTTCTCGGCGCTGTACGACAGGAATAGCCCAAATTTTAGCTTTGGAGTTTGACTGGGCTGGCCCGAGTATTTGCTAATTTTATGATTAATTTTTGGTTTCGAGCCTGTGCTCCTATATTAAACAGAAGGAGCTCAGATTAAAGCTTTGGGGTTGCCTGGGCGGCCCGTGTATTTGATAATTATATGATTGATTTCTGTTCTTGGACCTTTACTCCTATTTTAGACTGGGAGGGTCCAGATTGAAGCTTTAGGGCGTGACTGTGGCCGGCCTGAGTACTCAATAATTTTATGAGTAATTTTTGTTCTCGTGCCTGTACTCCTATTTTAGACAGGATGGGCACAAATTTAAGCTTTGGGGGTTTGACTGTGCCCGGACAGAGTATTTGATGTTGTTATGATTAATTTTTTCTCGGGGCCGTATTTTTATTTCAGACACAATGGGCCCATTTTTAAGCTTTGGGGCTTTACTGCACCGGCCAGAGTATTTGATAATTTTATGATTAATGTTTGTTCTAGGGCTGTGCACCTGTTTTATACAGGAAGGGCCCAGATATAAGTATTGCTGCTTGACTGTGACCGGCCCGAGTATTTGATAATTTTATGATTAATTTTTGTTCTCGGGCCTGTAGTCCTATTTTAGACAGGAATGGCCCAGATTTAAGATTTGAACTCTTGACTGGGTCGGCCCGAGTAATTTATAATTTCATGATTAGTTTTTGTTCTCTGGCCCGTACTCCTATTTTAGACAGGTCCAGATTGAAGCTTTAGTGTTTGACTGTGGCCGGTACGAATATTCAATATTTTTATTATTAATTTTTTTCTCGGTTCTCTACTCCTATTTTAGACAGGAGGGGCCCAGATTTAAGCTCTGCAGTCTGATTGTGCCCAGTACTAGTATTTGATAATTTTATGACTAATTTTTGTTCTCGGGCCTGTACTTTTACTTTAGACATCAAAAGCGCAGATTTCAGCTTTGGGCCCTCATTGGGCTGGCCAGAGTATTTGATAATTATATGATTAATTTTTGTTTTCGGGCCTCTGATCTTATTTTAGACAGCAGGGGCACAGATTTAACTTTTGGGGTTGACTGGACCGGCCCGAGTATTTGATAATTTTATTATTAACTTTTGTTTGCGGACCTGTACTCCTATTTTAGATAGGAGGGGCTCAGATTTAACCTTTGGGACTGACTGGACCGGCCCGAGTATTTGATAATTTTATGATTAAAATTTTTGTTCTCGGGTCTGTACTCCTATTTTAGACAGGAGGGGCCCAGATTTAAGCTCTGCGACTTGACTGTTCCCGGTCCTAGTATTTGATAATTTTATTATTAATTTTCGTTTTCGGGCCTGTGCTCCTATTTTAGACAGCAGGGGCCCAGATTTAACCTTTGGGGTTGACTGGGCCGGTCCGAGTATTTAATAATTTTGTGATTAATTTTTGTTCCCGAACCTGTACTCCTATTTTAGACAGGGAGGGCTCAGATTTAACCTTTGGGGTTGACTGGGCCGGCCCGAGTCTTTGATAATTTTATGATTAAAATTTTGTGTTCGGGCCTGTACTCCTAGTTTAGACAGGCGGGGTTCAGATTGAAGCTGTAGGACTTGAGTGTGGTCGGCCCGAGTATTCAATAATTTTATGAATAATTTTTGTTCTCGGGTCTGTACTCCTATTTTAGACAGGAGGGGCTCAGATTTAAACTTTGGGACTTGACTGTGGCCGGACTGAGTGTTTGATGATTTTATGATTAATTTTTGTTCCCGGATTTGTGCTCCTATTTCATACAGGAAGGTCCCAGATATAAGCATTGTGGATTGACTGTGCCCGGCCCGAGTATTTGACAATTCTATGATTAATTTTTATTCTCGGGATTGTGCTCTTATTTTACACAGGAAGGACCCAGATATAAGTATCTCGGCTTGACTGCGCCCAGCCTGAGTATTTGATAATTTTATGATTAATTTGCGTTCTCGGAGCTGTATGACAGAATGTCCCAGATTTAAGCTTTGGGGTTTGACTGGATTGGCCCGAGTATTTGATAAGTTTATGATTAATTTTTGTTTTCGAGCCTGTGCTCCTATATTAGACAGGTAGGGCCCAGATTGAAGCTTTTGGGCTTGACTGTGGCCGGCTTGAGTATTCAATAATTTTATGATTAATTTTCGTTCTCGGGCCTGTACTCTTTTTTCAGACATGATGGGTTCATTTTTAAGCTTTGCGGCTTGACTGGACCGGCCCGAGTATTTGATAATGTTATGATTAATTTTTGTTCTTGGGCCTGTAGTGCTATTTTTGACAGGAGGGGCATAGATTTGAGCTTTAGAGCTTGACGGGGCCGACCCGAGTATTTGACAATTTTATGATTTATTTTTTTTTCACCGGCCTGTGATCCTATTTCAGACAGGAGGGGCCCAAATTGAAGCTTTAGTGCTTGACTGGGCCTGGACCGTGTATTCGATAATTTTATGATTAATTTCTGTTCTGGATGCAGTCTTATTTTATATAGAAGGGGCTCAGATTTAAGATTTGAGGCTTTACTGGGCATGACCTGATATTTTGATAAATGAGTTTTATAAGGATTTTTTTTTCCCGAGCTTTTCTTTCATATTTTGGACTCTAAGAAGTCCGATTTCAAGTTTTGCTGTTCGGACTTGAATACATCCGACTAATTTATATAATGTACATTTGAGCTTGGAACTTTTTTGTATTGAAACGGATTTCTATAATACGTAGCCAAATCCGGACAATAACTACCCAGTCCTCATCCAGTCATTCCTAGGTTTACAGGTCAGAGCTGGCTTTATATCTCCAGGTTCCATATAAATTTGTGTAAAAAGATTGAGCAAATTGTGTATGTGTAAGAGAAGTGAGTTTTGTACCAGAAAGAGCATATCTTAAAAATATTATCAACAAAATAATTAAAAATTTGACAAAATTATTTTTTATAATCATTAACTAAAGAATTTGATATGTATCAAATGTTCATATATCGATTTCAGGAAAAGATAACACAAGATTGAAAATTAAATTCCTAGGCGTTTTTATTAAATGCCTTGAGAGGAGAGAGTCAGAACGAGCAATTAAATTGATTTTAAATATAGCTATAATTCATTATATATATTTTAATAGAAGTATTATTTTCTGCCAGTACTTAAAATAGTACTATCTGTGTCGATTTATAAAAGTATAGACGCCTCCGTTTGCAATGGTGTAGGGATAGAACCACGTGGACGGGGGAATGGCACGGGCGTTTGAAGCGTTTCTTGCGTGATATGCAGATACATCTTCGATAACATAACAATTTATTAACAAACTTCAATACCTATCTTAGGTTTCATAATAAATTAGAATTCACATCCTGCGGCAATACATAGTATATATCCACTACCATTATGCTTTACTTACTGCCCCAGTCTGCTGTTCGTGTCTCAGTCAATCAGTTCCCCGTAACTATCCATTTCACACTCATTTATACTCACACTTTCTCCAGTTACGGTCCACAGTTACAACTTCACCTTAAGGTTAAGTTACAGTTGGTTGAAGGAAAATGATTTCCCAACAGTTATGTTTTCAGATGAGTCACGTTTCTGTTTCAACAATGATAGTCGCCGTGTAAAGCCGGGACCTCCGCTCGAGAGAGGGGCCGTGTAGTCATATTAGTGACGTCACGAAAAACGATCCACGGTTGGCGAAACGGTCCCGCTCGCTCAGTTTGCGAGTTTAAAGCTAGTTTTTAAAAATATTTTAGTACTTTTTTTTTAGCTATACCTGACAAGATTTTTGATAAGAGGTATCTATGTTTGTCTGTTACAAAAAATGCAATTAATTAAAATCTAATGAGCACATATTGATTTAATGTTTAAAATAATAAACAGGTCTTTTACTGACAACTTTCCTTACATATATGTAAATTTTTTATTCTTTTATGTGTCGGATTTTTTTTTTATTAATCACTGTAACAGACTAATTCATTGTAACAGACTAACAAAAAATTATTATAGTATTTAATGACTTTGCTATAGTTTATTTTAATGCTAATCATGTTATATTTTGCTTTCAGTAAGTATATCATAAAATCATGGTAATTTTGGTTAGTCTGTTACATACACTGTTAATTAGTGTTAATTTATTTAAAATTCAAATTTTTTTTCAAAATTTGGTATAGACTATTCTTCGAACATATGCAGATCTGCATTATTATTATTTTTTATTATTTGTTTTACTTTTTGTACATAAATATATTTTTTGTTTTCCTATAAGTGTTAGTCTGTTAATATGGAATGGCCCAAAATTGTAACTGACAGTAATTTTATTTAATGAGAAATATATGTCTAAAAATGAAACAAATGAAGATGTCACTGATGTGCTAAATCTACAAGTAAATTATTGGGTATTAGTAAAATAAGATCCCATCTTTTAATAGGGATCTGTCACTTAGATCAATAAAAAAGAAATTGAAGTTTCTGTAATGCACAAAACTAAAAACCATTTCAAGTGGCCTCAAAAAGACAATTAACAGGGTGATACATAAAAATGACAAATTAACAAGTTACAGCAAACATTAAAAATGACATAACACCTATGCAATTATAAAAATCAGAATAAAACAATCGATACAGGAAAAAAATATATAATCAGTAATATAAGCTGCTACTGTATCCAATTGAAATGCATTATGTTTACACAGAGACACCAGGTGCAGAGAATGCACCTGTTACACACAGTAGTTGCTTTAAAATGACCAATCCAATAATGTTGTAGTTAAAATAGAAGTTTGCAAACTTAAAAATGAGCTCAAAAGCAGAATTTTGTTAAATATCAAATGTATAAATGTTCTGCAGAGCTTATAAAACAGAGCTCGTTCTGTGATGTATGTTACAGCTTTAAGTACTACTTTCTGTTGTCGAGTAATTGAGAATTTCTTAACTCAATGAATGAAGCAAGATGCATTTGCATTGCACTATAGTAAATAAATCTTTAAAACTACAATGAAATTTATAAAAACTGTAAATTTATGCAAAACTAATAAAGTAATTTATGGCAAACCTTAAAGCAAATTATTTTATGACTTTTAAACAAGCAACAAAATGAAGGTTCTTAAAATAAAACTTAGCGTTATCCAAAGTTACTTCAATTTTCATTTAATAGTTTGTTCATGAATACAACAATACTCTGTCAACAATATCTTTGAAAACATAGTGTTGCAACAAACAGCTGAGATTTGTAGAAAAATTAATTTTTAAATCTTCATTCATGAGTTATTCTATGACTATGATTATATAATAAAATGTTGCAACTTCATAAGTTAAAACTATGAGTCCCTAGGCATTTTTTTAAGCTTGAAAGTTCTGAAGAATACAATAAAAAAAATAAATAAAAAATAAAATAAAAAGAAACAGGCTTTACGCATTTTTAAATTAATATAATTTTTCAGGTTGTAGTCACGTAATTATTTAGACAAAAACATTATTTTGTAAGTTTATTCAACGAAATATCTGGCAAACTATTAGTAATGGGATTTAGTAAACAAGCAGCTAAGCGACATAGGAAATTTGAACTCCTACGTCTTCAAAATAGTAGTATTCAATTTGTCAGATGATGCTACAGTTGTAGACAATGACACATTATTGGAATTAAAAATCTGCCAATACTACTAACACAATGTATATAACACAATGAAATAAATGTAAATAACACAATGAAATAAATGTAAATAACACAATGTATAAGTAACACAATGAAAGTTAAAGAGTTTTTGAAAGAAACGAGCTCAACCATAACATCAGATCAAAACAAACGCTTTTAGGTTGAAATACGCTGGAACACTGGATCGTTTTTCATGACCTCACAAGCTCTGAAACACGGACTACCACGGCCCCCGGTGGAGCGGAGGTCCCGGTAAAGCCCCTAGTACATTAGAGAATCAAAGAGACGAGTTTTATTTCCAGACGATACGGGAACTACAGGGGGTCTGTCGCCCTCCGTAGACTCCCGAAGTCATCAATCTTGAAAGGTCCGAGAAAGTGACAGATTGAAAGTGGGCTGATTTGGCGGGTTATCGCCAAAGAGTGATAAATAATAACTTCACGCTAATAACTTTAAATAAATAATAACTTTCACGGTTGTCGCTTTCTGTCGTGAGTTTCGATCGCACTCATATGTGACAGTGATTTATTTGCAAAATGTCGCTAGATAGTGAAATTGCCCTTGCCATAGATGTTGCACTGGTGTCTTACTCCCTGGTGTTGCACTGGTGTCTTCTTAAATGTATCTGGTGAATGGAGCTAGTTTATGCAGTGGGAAAATCTAAAAAGGGTATTATATATATTTCAAATACTTAATTCTCTATTTAAACGGACAATGAAAATCTATGCACTATTGCTACATTCTACAACACACACACACACACATATATATATATATAGATATATATATATAGCTAACCAAATTTGAAAATTGGAATACAATACAAAATGAAGAGTAAGATGCCACAAATTGGCTGGAGGAGTGGGGGGGGGGTGAAACCCACGCCTGGGGGGGGAGTATTCCAAGCATTTGATTACGTTTTTAAAATAAAGAGACTTATAGTAATCGCTGATTGTAGTTCTTGTATCAAATTTCATTGAAATCGCACCATTCGTTTGTGAGATATTGTCTCCACAGACTCACGGACGCACACTCACCTATCATCTGGTAAAAAGAGTTTGTTTTACAATATGGACTTCTTTGAATAAGTAATGAAATTTTTCCATAATGAGAGAGAGTGAAACACCTAGTAACCCCTCCCTTCCTTTTCCGTGTATAAATGCAGTTTTTAAGGAGCGCCTTGAAAAAGTGCATTTTGAAAATTCGATGGTTAATGTATGATTTTTCGAAAAAGTTGAGTAAAAAATAATGCCCAAAATAACTGTATAGAAATTAACAAGGTCGAATTGAAGTGATATACATTCGTTTTCAATTTATTTTACATCTTAATCAATAGCTCATAAAATTATATGTAAATTTTTTTCAAATTTTTATTCGGAAATTGGGAGGGGGAGTTCAATTCGGTTATGTCTACGATATCACAAGTGTGCAAAGTTTCACTCTACTAAAATTACTTAAGAACTTTACATATTTTCGTAGCTGTTTACAGAAGCAAAAATATTTTAGCTAAATGAGTATTTTTTTAACCCCGACGAAAAAAGACGCCAAAGGATTCTGAAAGACAAAAATACGCCAAAGGAAAATAAGTCTGTGCCAAACGGTCATTAAACATACATCCCTTCAACCGCAAGGCCCCCCGCAGACCATCCAAATATCAAGCAGACCATCCAAATATGTTTCCCTGCGTTCACCACCACATACAGGGAACTTTAAAGCTCGTCCTTTGATAAATCCCGCTGTCTATTAACAATACTCCCGGTGTATGGCGGGCTTAAGAGTCTGGCGCCGAAGGGGTGACAGGTTCAATCCGGCCGCATCTGTGAAATATCACCCCGCGCGACAAAGCGGCATGATCGTTTGGGCCGCCATCGCCTACGATAGCAGGTGAATTCCTGTCCATGTTGAGAGCACTATGACGGACCAACGAAACGTGGATGACGTGCTGCCGCCGGTTACACTACTCTTCTTGCAGGGGTGTCCAATGTCATTTGCCAGCAGGATAACGCCCGACCACACACGGCACGCTTCTACCAATATACCCTGCAACGTATCCAGGTACTTCCCTTGGCACCAGTCTCCCCTGATCTCTCACCAATCGAACACGTTCTGGAAGTGTTGGATATCGCTTGCGTGCGTTGCTTCCGCCGCGTTTAGAAGACGAACTCTGGCAAATGGTTGGCAGGGAATGAGAAGCCATCTGTCAAGGCACCATTGACTCTGTACCTAGAAATATTTCTGCCTGTATCGCCGCCAGCGGAGGTCCTACAACCTACTAATCAGACGGTGATATCGCTCAGTTTATAGGTGTATCGCGTTACAATAAACATCACTTATTGATCGTTGCTATCGCTCTCTGTTTAAAATTAAAAAAAACTAATTATTGTGATAGCAATGATGCCGCTGGCCAAATGATAACTAGCAAAAGTGAGGGTAAAAGTTATTTGATCGCATGTGTAATAAACATCACTTATTGTTCGTTGCTATCTCTGTGTTTGCCGATTTTCATCACTTTCTGCCCTCTCCTTGGTGTCGCATTTTCACAGTCACATAGTGTATATAATAAATCTTATATCGTTTAAATATTTATATTAAAGATTATCCAAAACCTAGTCTATATTACCTGCTGTATAAATTTGAATTTGACATATTTTTAAAGATATTATTTGAGAATTTATTCAAAAATACCATTTTCTAAAATCTGCTTTTCTTAAATCGCATTATTTTGCATATCAAAAAAAATATATCCTATTCATATTTATTACTTAAATTTCTTAGTTTTCAATACCATTTATATACTGTATACTACCTAAATTTAGCAGTTACTATGTATTAATTTTTATTAACTATTATCTATGATCCCATCACAAAAAATGATGAAAATAAAAATTGTGATGGATGTAATTAAATAATTAAGGTTCGATACTGATTTCCGTAAAACCTCGAAAAAAATGAAATGTATTTGGAATAATAATGTATTTGGAATTTAATATATGAAATTGTGTATAATAAAGCAAATTATGATATGTTCTTGAAGTTTGTAGTTTGTATTTGATTTTGTATAGGAGTAGGATAAGCTGCATTTCTAACAGATTAAAACACTAGGAGAATGAATCAAGAATGGGAAGCCCCAACATTCATTTTTGTATTCACTTTACCTTTATTGAGCTTAGCTTATGTAAAATAAGAAAATTTCAATTTAACATGAAACAAAATATTTTATCCCATGCTAAGCTGAGAAATAAGAAAAATAGATAATTATTTTTATTAATATTCAAGGGGGGTTCTGTCCCTTGGTTAGCCCAGTGGTTAGCGCGTGGGTATTATACTCGGTTGACCCGAGTTCGATACATGGATCTGCCCAAATTATCCTCTTGTTCACGGGTACGTTAAACATGTGGATCCGTAAGACTTTAAGAGAGGTTGGTGGTAAGATACGGTCTCCCTGTGGATGCTACATCTACTGGGTTCCTGTATAAATTGAACGGCTGTATCTCAGCCGTTTAAACAAATACCTTACACCTCCGGATAAACCGGGTACCTTACAACTCCGGGCCCAAGAAGAAATTTAAAAAAGGGATCCATCTTGCAAAAACTCGATTATGTAGGTACATGTCTGAAAAATATCATGGTCTTGGTATAACTAAGACGCGAAGACGCAGCCAAAATACACTTTCTTTGATATTTTCATAAAATATTTCCTAAATTGAATTTTAAATCGAAAAACATTTTATTTCAGTGTGCTTCCCTAATTTTGTTCTACAAATTTATCAAACTTCCAAATATCGTAGGCTGTAGCTTTTGCGGTACATGACAGAAAAACTTAAAGGTCACGAAATTTATCGAAAAGCGGCGGCAGCTACTTTTTTTTAATATATATATATTTTTTTTATTCAAATGGCCAGGCACTTGACCTTCGTCGCCTTTAATACAGCGGCCAGAGTGTGAACCATTTAGCCGTCCATTGACGTTGCCTTAGACGCACCAGAGGGGGGCGCATCACATTCCGCCCACAACACAAACATCCATGCCTTACGTAGGGCTCGAACCCACAACGTGGCGGTGTTTTTTAATATATAGAAAGACATTTCTTATAACGCCCGAAAAGGTAAATTAAAAAAAAATAACTGCGACTTAAAGCGGCTACGTATGATTTGATGAAGTCTTGGAATTCTTCACCAGGATACCCAGACCTGGAAGTACAGCTCCGGTCCTTAAGAAACTTATCGTAAACCAATTTGAGATTTCATAACTGTTTTGGGGAGGGTTTATTATTATTGTATTTTATTTATCTTTCTGCACTTCTTAACATGAAGTGATGTTCTTGTAAGGTTGATTGCAAAATAAATGTTTCAAAACTGTTATTACAGGTGGGCAGATGCTTTATAGAGAAAAGTTCGAAGTGTTAAATGATAGAAAAACATTCGTAGCTATGAGGTAGAGACTTTACATGTGGTGTTAAGATAGATATATGGAAAAGAAGAAAGTGTGCAATTTCAATTTTCCCATATTTGCTATTTTAGGGGGGTGCCCACACTAAAATGTTCGATTTTCTAATTAAGTGAGGAACGCCTTCTTTTGACTGAGATAAAGACATTGATATGTATACAACTTAATCGTTGAATCAAAACTCCGCTAAAATTCGAAAGTTTTAAAAATGTCCATAGAAAAGATGTATTCGCAAAACGTTTCGCAAAACGTTCGAATTGCAAAATGATAGAAAAATATAGTTAACAATGAGAAAGAGACCTTACAGAGAGAGACCTAACAATGAGAAAGAGACCTTCGATATAAGGGTAGACAGTTTAAGAGGCAGAAAGTATACAATTTCAGTTCCTCTTTACAATTTCACGACCCCTTTACAATTATTAGAGTGTTTATATAATAATTTGTTTACAAATTTTTCTATGGTATTACAAAAACTCACAAGAAACTACTAAATGGCTTTACTCTCTTATTGTCTTTTCTCTCTTATTTTTTCCCTCTTATTTTTCCCCTCTTATTTCCCTCTTTTTGTGTTTTTACTGTCTTATTGTGTTTGTCTGTTGTTATAGAAAAACATATTTTTTACTTGTTTTAATATAACATTTGTATACATACAATAGATGTTAAATAATTAAATATTTTCATACAATTTGTTAATATGTATAAATCAGAATAAATTTTAATCATACTGCAAAAATATCTAAAACTAACAGCAAAATGCTAGCTACATAAACCGCATTAAAATAAACCGTAATTTTTAAATAAACAAGGGATTAAAAAATTTGATTTTAAAATGTAAAACAGACATAAATTTACATTTATTAACTAGTAAAAAATCTGATGTGGGCAACGTATGACTTTCTCTGGAGATTTATATTCACGTTCTCTTTATTTCTTCAATAATTCGTTAAATTGCACAAAATAGCACCCAGGATTATTTTTTATTATATTGAATTTACACTTTTACTTCCATTTTCGTTTTCGTTGGATAGCTAAACCTATTTTCAAAAGTGGCTGGTGAATATTAAAAAAACATAAATCAAGAACGGTCAGTCCTAGGGCAATGGGCTTAGTCTTATGTCTTATTCTTTCATCGTCAAAAATTACATATAAAACAAGCATTTAATTGATATATTTGAGCATACATTATCTTTTATTTTACAGACGTCACGCCAAAAATAGTTTTTTCGTATTGTATCGGTTCCAAGACGTGGAGATCCCTTAAAAACTCGAGTTGCGATTTTCGGCATGATTCCAATACTTTCTCTATACATTACGATGTATTACAGGGAATGTTAAAATCTGATGTGGGCAGCACATGACTTTCTCTACAGACATAAATTCATATTTTCTTTATTTCTTTAATAATTCACTAGATTGAGTTTAATTGCACCAAATAACACTAAATTTGCATTTTTAATTCAATATTTTGTTTTCATTTGATAATTGGACATTTTTTCGATAGCGGCATAACAAAAATGCAAGAAATCTCAAATATCTCGAAAACTGTTAGTCTTAAAGTATAATGGAGTGTGTTATATTCTTTTTCTGATCATAAATTGAGTGTAAAACAAGAATTTAATTGATACATTTCAGCATACATAGCTTTTTTTAAGATTTCGGCGATTTTTGCGGGCCATTTCGTAAAAAAAGGCAGGTTGTTTTTTCCGAATCGTACCAAAATCTAATCAGCACCATAGTACCCAGCAAGTAACTTATCTACCAAATTTTGTGAAATTTGATAAATCAGTATTTTAGCGTGAGCGGATAAATGAAATTTTTACTGTCCATTTCGCCAAAAAGAGCACTGGTTCTATTTTTATGAATCTTACCAAAAACTAATCAGCACCAGGGTTACATCCAAGTGGCCTACCTACCAAATTTTATGAAATTCGATCCATTCGTTTTTGAGTTAGACTGGATACATATATTGCACAGACACACAGACAGACACACAGACAGACAAACAGACAGACACACACACAGACACACACACAGACGTCAGCCTAAAAATAGTCTTTCCGTATTCTAGAGGTCTCGAAACATGTAGATCCGTCGAAAACTCGAGTTGCGATTTTAGGCATGATTCCAATACTTTACCTGTACATTACCATGTATTGCAGGGAAAGTAATAATGTAAATAAAATATATAACAAAAGACAAAGGCACATTGAATTTGGACTGTCTATCTGCTGCTGTTTTCGAGTTGTTCACGAAAAATGAGTTTGCCCTATTGCGATCCCTGAGTAGGTAACACCTATAAAGTTCAAAATTAGAGCAATTAAAATGCACCACAAAAGACAACGATATAGAAAATTTCATGTTACCGTTACCCATCTGATTTGATATGACTTCAAAGATCTGAATCACACTAACAAACACCAGATCACGTTAAATAAAATGTTGTAAAAAGATTATATAAAATGTAAAAAGATTATATTATCAAATATAATGTAAAACTGTCTGCTTAACCACAATATTTTTCATCAGTTGTTATCTGTTTAGACCTAAATAAATATTCGTTTGGCGGGATGGTAGACCTTGGGTGCCTCCTGAGTGCAGGAGGTATCCTTTCCTGGCCGTGCAACTAGCTACTCTATACCCAATATGTGAGTCGCACGGTCTGGGATCTTCAGACCTCAGGCATCTTTGCACTAACCTACAGGTTTGAATTGTTCGGTTGCCATTGTAATGAATAATGCTGCCCCAATCGGAAATCGGACCCTAGATCTTCAAACTGGCTATAGCCGACGCTCTACCGTTGAGCTACTGGGACGAAATCGCAAGCTCTTATTGTCGAATTCGATTTTGCCATATCTGTACTTGAATTTCAAAAGCAGTGTGTTTAAAACGATTCGGTGCAAAGATCTTGGATCTTTCGACTTTTAAGAAACTTTGTATTCTAAAAAAATACTTGAAAATTGGGATAATTAATGCTCTACTGATATGAAATTGCATGAAAATGTGGTCTCTATATTTACAAAATACACAAAAAATTTCAGTTATCGTGCTTACGCTTTACAGACATAAGCAGGCATATTCATTTCCAAAATTGTCCAAAATGTTTTAAGGGTATTTTAAAATATAAAATTTTATAAAAGTATCGAATTCGTAAATGTATTGTCTCTTTTTACATAGTGCATCTACAAAAAAAAAATAAAACAATACGAAGCAAATGAAGCTGAAACAAAATATTTTATTATTTCCAGAGATGTGTTAATAGCCAATATGTCGGTTGGTGAAGTTTGCAAGTACAACAATTCGCTTATCTAGGTACAGTAGTAACAGAAAGTAACAGTGTTTCAGTTGGAATTAACAAGACTTCTTATTAATGTATTCTACCACTTCTAAAATCCAATGCGATTTTGCTCTGAAGAAAAGTTCATTTATATAATGTTATTTTTTAACCCGCACTTATGTACGGCTGCCTCAAGAGAGATCAAAAGCGATTATTTATCAGGGGACAAAATGTGAAGAAAAATACTGCCCAATAAACGAAAATTGATTATGAAGAGTAGGAAATAACAAATATATAATGGAAAAATCTTATGTTGCTATCGTTACTGATATAAAAATTAGGAGAATAAGAATAAGATGGCTGGGGCACATTCAGCAGTTGAATGACAACACAACTACTAAAATGACGTTCATTTCCAGATCTGGTGGATCTACCGGGGGATTGAATGGAGGACTACTTTGAACCAAAATAAGTTCCTCTTTTGGTTGGAATGCAAATCGTTTAGTTTCAATAAATGTGTAGTCGCGCGAAACTATCTGTGCCATGCATGATCACAAACAAACATTTTCCCCTATAGCAACGCCCAGCCCCACTGAATAACATACATCGAAACAGTGAAATGAAGACATTTTCCCTCTGTATCGAAAATCAAAATTTTTATGGTTTGGTTTGGAAATTAACAAAAATTAAAAAAATAGAGTAAATCAAAAATTTTATTTATTCAAATGCAAAGATATAGGTATGCTCAAATTTTTTGCCAAACTATATAGAATTATGCTAATGTTCCTTTACGGATACTGCGAAACAAGTATCCGGCAAACTAAAAAATACGTATGTTGATGTATTTTAAACATGAAAGATCAAAAATGCATAACGCATTGATTATGAAACACTTTTCAACTGACATGCATTTTATTTAAACATCTCTAAAATGCGATATATTCAGACCATATTTTAAATCATCACACTGCTACAATAATTTATTACATTTGAAAACTTAAAACATCATGGAAAAAATGAACTTTATTCAAATTACGTCATCAAAATATAAATCGTCTGGCTGTCTACGTAAGAACATTGAATGTTTTATTCATATCACTTTTATTCCAAACTCCAGAGCTAAATAATTTTGTGTTAAAAATATTCAGCAATTCTTATACAACTTATCTTACAATCGCTTGTTTACATTCTGTCCATTAAAACTAGTATTATTTGTAGAAATAATCAAAGTTTGATGATCATTTAAACTCAAAAATATTGTAATTGCGTTGGCACGGAATACAGATGCATAGAAAATACGTAAAAATAAAGAAGTTTTAGGACAGATGCAGCACTAAATATAAATTTAAAAGAACACATACATATTATTTTATTATGTATGATGATATTTTCCTAACAGCCCGATAATTACATTAAAGGCATAAAGATGAATGCAATTAGCCTTGAATTAATGTCTCATAAATCTAAATTTTGGGCTTGTATATATGAAACCGCAGTACACAATTTTAACATGTTTAAATTATTTACTAGATTTTATAGTTATTACTAATCGAACTCACTTGATGTGCAACAAGGATATAAAAATATTACATTGAGCTTGTCACACAGGTAGATTTTTGACATTTTTTGCTACTCCGATTTAACGTTGCAACAAATCGTGTTGCACCAAGGAAACAGCCCTTTTTATCTGTATGGGAATGCCTTAAATAACTTTGTTGTGTAATGTATTAAATGAAATATCAAGTCACATCGTCTTATTTGTACATTTGTAATATATATATACAAAAGTAATATATATATATATATATGTATATGACTACGTAATGATATACGATATGATATACGTAATTTTTAACGAGCAAAAGAATAAGACCAACTCCATTACACTAGGTCTAGCCGTTCTTGCGATATTCTAGTTTTTCGCATTTTCGCTGTGCCACCTTTGAAAATATGCCCAGTTGCCAATGAAAACGAAAATTGAACTAAACGTGAATTAAATTTAATTAAAATATAGAGAACGTGAATATAAGTCTGCAGCGAAAGTCATATGCTGCCCACATCAGAATTTCAATTTCGCTGCAATACATGTTAATGTACAGGGGAAGTATTGGAATCGTGCTGAATACTGCAATTCGAGTTTTCTACGGATTTATACGTTTTTGGACTTCAGGAACAAGAAAACTATTTTTTGCGCGACTTCTGTGTGTGTGACTGTGTGTGTGTGTGTGTGTGTGTGTGTGTGTGTGTGTGTGTCTGTGTGTGTGTGTGTGTGTGTGTGCAGATATTGTAGCCACTCTAACTGAACTAATTGACTGAATTTCATAAAATTTAGTAGGTAAGTGAGCGACAAAAAGTGCCTGTATCCATTCTAGCTGAAAAACTAATGGACCGAATTTTGTGAAATTCGGTCCATTAGATAAGTTGTTTGTGGGTCACCCTGGTGCTGATTAGATTTTAGTACAATTTGGGATAAAGAAAACCTTCCGTTCTTTACGAAATGGCCTGCAAAACTCTTTAAACCTAGAAGACTACGTAAGCTCAAATGCATATCTTAAATGCTTATTTTATGCGTAAAGTTTGACGACGAAGAGAGTAAGACCAACTTCATTATTCTAGAACAAACTGTTCTTGAGATATGTTAGTTTTCTTTTTTCATTTCCATTACGTCACCTTTGAAATTAAGTCCAGTTACCAAATTAAAGCAAAAATCGAATTAAAAGTTTAAATTCTGTGTAATTTAAAATAATTATGGCTATTTTTTTGTGCAATTTGAATCAATTTAATGAAATATTGAAGAAATAAAGAGAACGTGAATATGAGTCTGCAGAAAAAGTCATGTGCTGCCCACATCAGATTTTTACTTTACCTTCAATACATGGTAATGTACAGGGAAAGTAATGGAATCATGTCGAAAATAAGCAACTTCAGTTTTCAACGGATCTACACGCTTTGAGACTATGGGACCAGAAACAGATCTCACACGTGCTTTGGTGAGACAAGTTCATGCCAGTTATTTACCGTGTCCGAAACATCGAACAATTTTTTTAGTCTGGATGGCGCCGAGGTTTACAGCAAACCATAAGTTTAGGAGCGTCAAGATAGAGAGACCGAGCGGGCCCTTACGAGGATGCCAGGTAGCGACATTGGTTCAATGATTAACCAATGAAGAAAGTGTTTGTTGCGTCACACGGAATGCTACAAAGAAAGCAAAGGGGGAGTGACACCCCCGAGGGGAAAAGAGAGACACAGTCTGTGACCGAAGAAGGACACTAGGAGTACACTTATACAGATAACTTCGAGACGATGAAAAATTAAGGATTGTACATAAAACTTGGCGACAGATAACTTAACGAAAAATACTGATATATACTTGTGGGGCACATTTAGAAAATAACCTTAAAGTTCTTTTAAATATTAAATTCATTAAGATTGACATGGCCGTTTATTCATACATAGTAGATTTATTGTTTAATCGTACATTCCTAGTTGTGCCGCTATATAAAACCCTCCAATTCTTTAACTTTCGTGCGAGTCCCCTAAAGGAATTATTAATTATTATAATACTCTTGCTTCGACATTTAAACTTTAACATTAAAACATTTATTAACAACATAAAAATTAATTAAATTCAATTACACTATTTAATTATAATATTTCAGCGTAGGGGACATGTGATGACCAGTACGGAAAATCCTAAACAGTGGTAATGACCAGACACGTTTTCAATGGGCACATACCTTCAAGTCTGTCTTAGACTTTGTCAGCATCTGTATTTAATGTCGTTCATTTACCGCATTAACTCTTGGTGTAATGCTCCGACACGTAAATTCGTTGAACATATTGTGCTGCTGTAACTATGCACTCGCACTTATTTCATTCTCTTAGTATATCAAGTCTTCGCTGTAGTAACTGCACAAGTCATAATGTCGAACTTATTTGTTCCAAGTGATGTTAGTATCTCTGTACAAGTCTCTTGTAGTGCCGTTCTCAGGTCACAGGCTGTGGTTCCCTCGGGGTGGGGGGGGGGTTAATCCCTCTCTTCTTCCATTTGCCGCATTGAGTTTGACGTAACAATCTTCTTTTTCCATTGGTTACTCCTTTAACCAATGGAACCAGTCCATACCTCGTAAGGCCCAGCTCGGCCCCTCTGTCATGACACCCCTAAATTTGTGGTTTTCTGAAATTTAGGTTCACAGGGTTATAAAACTCGGTGTCAGCCGAAATACAAGTATTGTTCGGCGTTTTGGCCACCATAAATTTGTACATAAAAGTGTCTCATCAAATGTGAGATCTATTTCTGGTCTCACATATCAACCCTCGGATAAAGACAAACAAAAAATTCCAAACCAATAGAGTTCGAAACAAAGTTCGAGTCACTTGCAACTCTTAAATTGGCATTTTTCAGTGAAAAAAGTTCGTCAAGAATTGCAGTTCAACACAGTATTGCTGTAAACACACAAAAGTCTTTAGCACACACCGTACACTAAATAAACATAAGTTATGTACTCATCAAATGTGAGATCTATTTTTGGTCTCACAATACTGGTGCGACTAAATGGTAGCACGACGACTAGAGATATAAAGTTTTCCGTAAATGTTCCAAAATAATGGCTAGATCTATTGATGTGTGCAATGCAACCAAGTACGAGACGAAGCCAAACACAACGAGTTATAGCCAGTACAAGTTACGGATGCCAGCATTATGATCAAAGTCCAAGACGGACTTGAAGATATCAGTTCTTCAAAAAGATATCTTGGTCTAAACATATATTAGGCATTTCCATACTGGTTTCATATAGTCCCTCCGCCGAAATAATATGATTAATTGTTGTAATTGAATAATTAAGTATTTATATTTTTAATAAATGTTTTATTGTTAAAGTTAAAATGGCGTGATCCATGTAGTAACATATTGATTACTATTCCTTTACAGGATTCACTCAAAAGGTAAATTATTGGAGGGTTTATAGCGGCGCAACAAAGCAATGTACAATTAAATGATAAGTCCACTATGTATGAATTTACTGCTATGTTAATATATATGATAGATTAATCAAAATTAATCAAAAAGTTCAACTTTAAGATTTATTTTTAAATGTGTACCACAGAGACCTCTAGAACACGAAAAATCTATATTTAGCTCGACGTCTGTCTGTGCATATTTTGTATCCACTCCAACTCAAAAAATAATTTACCGAATTTCATAAAATTTAATAGGTAAGTCGCTTGCGGGTGACTATGCTGCTGATTACATTTTGATACGATTCGGGATAAAAGAACCTGCTTTTTATTGCGAAATGGCCCATAAAATATGCCTTTATCCACTCTAGCTGAAAAACTAGTACGTCGAATTTTACAAAATTTAGTGGATAAGTCACTTGTAAGATATCCTGGTGCTGATTGGATTTTGGTACGATTCGTAAAATATGAACCTGCCTTTTTTGCGAAATGGCTTGCAAAAATCGTTAAAATTTTAAATAAAAGACTGTTTATGCTCAAATATATGAAGTACGTGCTTGTTTTATACGTAATTTTTGACGATGAAATAAATGAATAAGACCAACTCCATTACTTTAGAACTAGCCGTTCTCGAGATATTTAAGGTTTTTTTTTTGCATTTCTGCTACGTCCGTCCAGTTACCAAATGTATTCGAAAGCTGAATTAAATATGTAAATTCAATGCATTTTCAATTAATTATGCCTGTTATTTAGTGCAATTAAACTCAATTTAATGAATTATTAATGAATTAAAGAAAAAATGAATCTATGCAGGGAAAGTCATGTGCTACTCGTATCAGATTTTTACTTTCCTTGCAATACATGGTAATCTATAAGGAAGGTATTGGAATCGTGACAAATATCGCAACTCGAGTTTTGGACGGATCTACACGTTTTGGGATCTGCAGATCACAAAACCTTTTTTTAGCGTGACGTCTGTGTGTCTCTTTGTATGTGTGTGTGTGTGTGTGTTGTTGTTTAGTCCCAGACCGTCCGACCTACCAGAAAGGTGTAAGGTAACTGTTTGGACTCCCGGGAAGAACCACCCAATTTAGACAGGAACCCAGTGCGGGAGGCATCCACAGGGACCATATCCTCCTTTCCCTACCACTAACGTCTCGGAAGGACTTATCCACATGTTTAACATGATCGTACTCCGCTGGAACACGATTGCAGTTATGGCAGCGGAGGGAATCGAACCCTGGCCTACAGAGTGCAATTCCCGCGCGCTACCCACTGGGCTACCGCGCCTTGTGTGTGTGTGTGCCTCTCTGTGCAATATATGTATCCCCTCTAACTCAAAAACTAATTGACCGAATTTCATAAAATGTGGTAGTGAGCCTGGTGCTGGTTAGATATTGGTACGATTCAAGATAAAAGAACCCGCTTCTTTTACGACATGGCCTGTAAAAATCTCATGTATCTACTCTAGCAGAAAAGAATAATGGGCCAAATTTGACAAAATGTGGTAGATAAGTCACTTGCAGGGTACACTGGTGTTGATTAGATTATAAGAAGAATCTGCCTTTTTTACGAAATGACCAGCAAAAATCGACAAAATCTACAATAAAAAACTACGTATGCTCAAATGTATCAATTAAACGCCTCTTTTATACGTAATTTTTGACGTGGAGAAGAATAAGAGCAACTCCATTAATCTCTAACAACTCCACTAATCTCTAACAACTCCATTTACTCTACCCGGTATTTTAGAATTTTCAAAGTATTGTTACGTCGGCTTTGAAAAAATGCCCAGTTGCCAAATAAAAAAATTCTGATGTGGGCAACACATGACTTTCCTTATATAATGCAATGAATTTACTGCATTTACAGTAAAAAATAGGTTTTTCTTATAGTTGATACTTATATTCTTTCCAAGATATTATATTTTTTACTCGCCCTTTTCATTGATATAGCGTCATTTTAATCCATTTGGCGAGATTATCGTTAATTTGACAGCATTTCAAAAAGTCGCCAAGTTTGCGACATTCAGCCAAATTCGTCGCCAAAATCTCGCCATGCTTTACTGACGGAGAAATAAGTTATTTTTATAGCAGATAAATGACTATTGGCGTATCTTTTAGTATCTTCGTATCATTTCTCATGAATGGAACGAGCTAGATCCACGAGAATGATGTCACCCAATTTATCGCTTGGTATTACATATGAAAAGCGAACATGTTTCTCAATAGGAAATGTATTTTTTTTTATTTTATATGACTTTCTGATAATTTTCTTGAAAAATGTACAGTATCTCGAGAACGGTTCTTGTTAGCGTTCTAAAATTTATGTTAATCGTTTTCTAATGAAAAATTACATAATAAATATCTATTTGCGTAACTTTATTAGCGATTTTGATTTTTTGGCGACTTTTTCAAAATTTCACTCGAAAATTTAAGGGGGTTCTGAACAAAACGTTTATAAACAAAAGGCTTTCAGTGTTTACGGATTGTGATTTTTGTACCAGATTTCGTTTGAATCGGTCCATTCGTTCGTCAGATAGCGTTTCCACATGCTCACCCACCCACCCACACACACACAGACATCACTTCAAAAATGTTTGATTCATGATCAGGGATGCTTGAAACGTGCTCTCACATCGAAAACTCGAATTTGATTTTTTGATCCTGTCACAAAAGTACCTCAGGTGGTTTTGCAAATTTATTCATTCTTAGTGTCTGTATCTTAAATTGGAAACACAAATTCATTCGGTTTCCTTTTCAAAATGGTAATTTAGTACACATATAAGGTTTATTTTCATTAAATGAGGAAACTAAAAAGATTGAATATTTAAATAATTCAAAATGATAGTAGGAACATATAAAATAATGATTTAATATCTATATAACTTTAACAATTTCGTGCAAAATGCCTTGTGTCGATAACGTCTGGCTGAAACAAAAATTTTCTGGACTATTAATAAGTATAGAAAGTGACTTTTCACAAAATAATTTATAACCTAGATCACAAAATAAAAATAAAATATCAAAATTCTGTGTAAAATTAAAAAATAACAACAATAAATCTTCAATTGATAACCATTTCTAGTGGGCTAGTCACCGGTTTTTTTTTTCTTATTTCCATTATTCAATGTATTCTTCCGTTTCCAATTTGAATTTCAATAGAAAGCTTTTCGTATTAAAAAATCCAGTTATCTACTTAAATATTTCAAAATAACACCCTGTTTTACCTAGGTATGGCATAACCACGTCTAATTATTTGTTTCTCCGTTTCGCTTTTTCTGCGCCACGCTTTGAGTTCATATGATCTGCATTATTTTTATTTTTTCTTGTTTTCCTTCTTAATTTCATATTCTCTGCATCTCTTTTTATCCTCCACCACTTCTTTTCCGGTAGAGTCAATATATTGGGTTCTGTCGTACATTTTAACATGGTCTATCTCACATTTGGATGTTCGGTCTGACGATAGTGTGTCTTTCAGGACTTCATTTCTTAGTGTGTGTGTGAATGAAACTTTAGAAGGTGGTTTCTACTTGCACTACATAAATATATCTATGCTGCCACATAGCAGAAACTAGGTTAATATAAAATATCTCCAAGGGGGGGGGGAACTTCGCCTCTCAAGATGTACACCTGATAGAAACACTGCTGACGAAGTATGTCCAAAGCTTCCGAAGTGCACATCTGCTTACTAATACCTATTTGCTCAGCCTTTCACGTCGTGCTCCTCTTAATTATAAGTAGGTATTAAATTTTATCAAGTATTACATATTACCCTCCCTGAAATCCATGTATATGTAAAGAGGTATCCGGATTAGGATATTTATATATATATATATATATATATATATATATATAAATAAAAATTGAAAGATTTTAATCGAAAATTATGCATAAACTACTGTATGTACGAAAAAACCCATCTCTAGCATATCTGTTACAAATGAGTAACTATAGACCAAGACTAAGGATAAAGATAGAAGGTAATATATATATATATATATATATATATACTCATGTCCAAAAATTAAGCATGGTTTATGTTTATGTGAAAATTTCAGGAAATCTACATCGGAATGGAGGGAAACGCGGTATGCGGGTGTAATAGGGTTATAGAAGAAGTAAACAATGCAAAACAGGGATAATAACGACTTTTATTAGTCAAAATAAACGGCTGCAAGAAAAAGGATCACAATATGAGGATCGACCTCAGTTAAACAGAATGATTAAAACAATGTGATGCTGCAGTTTAATACGGTGTGTGGGAACCTCGGGTAGCCACGCATGTTGCACAATGATTTCCCATACTTTCGATGTGGGTTTAGATGATTTGTGTGCTCATGTTCCAAAATCTTGGAATTTTTGTTTTTTTGGAAAATCTGGAAAAATGTTCCAAAAATCATGGAGAGTAGTTTTTAATCGCGGAGCGGAGCTTGGAGGGCAGTGGAGAGCTGCAAGATGTCCCCGAGCATATCCAAAGCATGCTCTATTGAATTCAGATTAGCAGAATGGGCAGGCCATTGCATGTACTGGATATCTTCAGTTTGAAAGAAGTTGTCGCATGGTGAACCAATGTCGTACGGTGAAGAGTCACGTCATCATCGATGAATATGAAATTAGGGCCAATAGCACCTTGAAACATTCGAACGGTAGGCTCAAAGACTTTGTATCGGTATCTTTGACTGGTAACCGACCCCGTGTCAAAGATGTGGAGGTTTGTGCGGGCGTCTATCATGATGCCTGCCCATACCATGACTTCCCCAAACGGAAAATGATATCTTTCCGGGATGTTTCCCGGGTAAAAATTCATTGCACGTTCTATACAGATCGTGGTACGACGAGAATCAGTTTGCAGACTAAACCTGGACGTGTCACTGAGACATGACATTGCCCCACTGTTGTCCACTCCACTGCCGATATTCCAAACTCCTCTGTAAATGTATGCGTTTCTGTTCTGACGCCAGGGGAGTGCAAACTGCTGGTCGTCTGGCATAGAGACCAACATGTCAGAGTCTCCTGTAAGCTGTTTGTCTGGAAACAGTGACTCCTGTGGCGGCTGTCAAGACTGTACGGTGGTGCCATCAAGGGCGAAAAAAGGGAAGTAGAATATAATATAATAGTGATTTACAAAAATTATGAATAAATCGCAGTGCAGAAAAAGAATGAGGCAAGGATGCATTTTTATCTTTTAATCATTGACAGTAGCGTCTCCAGAAAAATTTTTGGTGTGTGTGTGTGTGCGGGGGGGGGGGGGGGGCAATTATAATATTTTTCTATTTCTCGAAATATAACTTTATAATCTAATGAATTTGCTGGATTCCCCTGGAGGGGTGATGACTAATTCCATCCTTGGCTACACCATTGATTACTGACCACATTAGTTATTTTACATGAAATCAGTAATATTTAGATTATGACATCAAATTTGAAGATTTCACAGTTATACAATAAAATACTGTTTCTAAAGTTTAATTAATCATATACAATAGCTTATATATCACCTTAGTACAAAATAATTTTTTTGCACAATTTCTTTCTGCGAGAAAATGCCTTTAAAAAGTGCCGTGTACCACCAACTGTTTATACAAGATGAATGTGGCACTAAGGATTAAAATAACATTACCAAACAGATAAATGCCTCTAATCCCTCTCAATTAGCTACCAAATTTACTGTGCAGAGTTTCAAATCATAAAAAAATCACAATTCCGGAAGACACTAATCTTCCAAATATCCAGGCTTTAAAATAGGGTCTTGGAAAACTATTTTTTAATAAACAAAGTTAAGAGTTTTCTATAAACTTTCAAAGAATATCGATACTTTTAAAAGCCATTACGCCACCTGTTGTCTGACGAAGATATTTTTAAACTGAATAAGGATTTATTAATATCCAAGAACAAGTGATACATTGATAATGCATTAACGTATTCATTAAAGTTTTTTTTTTTGCTGAGTGCAGACAAAGTGTTCCCACATCCATCATACGAAAATCAATAGGGGATTCTCGAAGTGTCATATTATTTAGAAATTATACTTTTTATCAATCCATATCATACTCACATTAAGCCCAAATAGATTTGGAGATGCGTAGCTTGCAGGAATTTTGTCGATGTCTTTGAAACTGAATTTGCTTTGACTTTAGGTTTTAGTACTTAGTTAAGTATCGAATTGGGAGTATTGGTGAAATGAGTTAAAGAAACATTAGTAGTATGAGTCCCCACTTGACTTTCTGGCGTATTTATAATTTTTCCATATTTATACGGTCATTTGTCACGCAATCAGAGAGAAGCAAATAAAATAAAGTAAAAAGGTAGTTTTTAAATACTCCCTGTATATTATTTGTATGCAACTTAAATATATAAAAATGTATTTATTGAAATATATGTAAGTTAAATGTATAAAAGACAAATAAATACTAAATGAAACATTTTCGCTGCGTCAGTTCTCAAGTTATTTCTCCAAAACACTAGTATATTCCTATGACGAGACCAAAATGGTTTAATTCGATAAGTTTCAAAATTCAAAAAATCAAATATACCAGAAAATATGGGTGATATACTAAATTTGGACTTTCTATTCCCTCCGGTTTTTCCCGAGTTACTTTCAAAAGGAGGTTGTATTTTTATGGAGGACTCAAGACGGGCTTCACCATTGAGGTAGTATATAATGGAGAGAGCTTAAGGGTAGCAATCGCCGTCAAAGATAAAGGGAGTTGTAGTCAGGACGAATTTCCTGAGAACCCGTTTTCTTCCGAATCTCACCCTGTACATTTCAATGGCGATTTCCGACCGACAGCGTGCTTGAGAAATATACATAGTAAAATAATGGTTATGTACTGTTGTGCTTAAGGCTGCAAGGAAAAGCATATAAAAGGAGGGCTTTACTCTTTCCATGGGTAAGTTTTTTTTTTCATTATATATCTTACAAATATTGTTAAGAAGTAATTTTGCTAGATTTTAGCGTGGTGCATTTCATTTGGCTATTAATTTCATTGCTTTTAATGCTATATCATTAGAAGTTTTGCTTTATTTTTGGTGTTTGTGATGTTGCAGAAGACTTATAATATCATTCTAACACTTAAAAAAAACATTCGGTGTGCTTTTGTGATAGTTTTGCCTGTTCTGTATAAAAAGTCTGGTACTTGTAAATTGTTTGTAACGAAAGGCATGTCTGTGGCTATAATGTTTATACGCATTGTACTGTCACCCCGTACACTGGCGGACACAGTTCTTTCGTGTAGTCGGGCACTTTTACGTAAGAAAAAAAAACACCGGTGGGATCTTCTGCACCCCGTCCGTAGAGGAAAACCAACACAGTAATTGGTTCTGTGCTGATTTGTACGACATATTACAATGCCGTATTTAGTCATCGATGATTTTTTTATAGAGTTGGCATGTGCCAGCATCCGGTCACCTGTTGACCCGAAAACTGAAAACTGTTCAATTGTATAGGTGAAAACCATCGAGGTAGTATTATATAGAGAGAGCTTAAGGGTTGCAATCATCGTCAAAGATAAAGGCAGGTGTTGTACGGACAAATTTCCCGAGAACGCGTTTTCTCCCCACTGTGACCCTATACATTTCAATGGCAATTTCACACCGAGAGCGTACTCGAGAAATATAAATGGTAAAATAATGGTTATGTACTGTTGCAATTACGGCTGCAAGTAAAAGCATGTACAAGGAGGGCTTTACTCTTTTCATGGATAACATTTGTTTTCATTATATATCTTACAAATATAGTTAAAAAGTAATTGTGCTAGATTTTAGCGTGGTGCATTTCATTTTGCTATTAATTTCATTGCTTTTAATGCTGTATAATTAGAAGTTTTGCTTTATTTTTGGTGTTTGTAATATTGAAAAAGACTTCTAATGTCATTCTAACACTTTAAAAAAACATTTGGAGTTCTTTGCTGATAGTTATAGAGTTATTTTCGGTATCCTCGTATGTTTTCCCTTCGAGGTAGAACTTGGCGACGTTTGGCAACTCGCAAGATTGGGTGGCTAGGGAAGAGAAATAGGGAGTTTAGATAATGAGCGTAAAGGCGTGTTGTATGATAAAATTTTACTTTCAAAATAAAATATAATAGTTTACATTCATTGAAAATGTCAGTTAGATTTTACATCACAATTTTTCAGTGCATTTTATATAAAGATATATGATCTGAAATATGAGCATGATCTCCTTTCTAGTTCAGAGTAAATTGTACTTAATAAGTCGATGTTATTAATCTTAACCTTGAGATTGCCCTCCACCCCACCCTCTCCGGATAAATTCCATAGATGCCGATGTTGGTGTTAGAATTAATTTCATATAAACATCTCGATTGTTCACAAATTAAATATCAAAGGATATATCATCCAACTCCCAGTGTTTTCAAGAAGTATTTTGGTAGTCAAACTCCCAGTGTTTTCAAGAAGTATTTTGGTATTACACTCTTGTTTATTTCTAGAGAAAGAAATATGCCTTGCCCGAAGAAATATTTGAATCACCGACTTCTTGATCACGCGTTAGCAATCTATTAAATGAGAAATCTTAACACTAAAAGAACCTTACATTCTCCTCATCATAATATAAGTAATAGGCTTTTTGATCTAGAAACAGCTCTACCAATATAAATATTTTTACTTACATCATGTTTTATGTACCAAATTCGTGTTTCAGAGTCTTTCAAGTGAGACTAATATAAATGGAAGTTCAAATTATTATAATTACAGAAATTTGATGAAAATAAAGCTATTGGGGTACCCTGCTTAGGTGATTCAAAAGTAATAGTCTTATATTGAAATAATTTTATATTCAAATAGGACTACATATATCCTCTTCATCAACTAATTACAACATGTTTAAAATGAAATAATATCACACGAAAAACTCAAAAAAAAGGAAGGGGGGGGGGGTTAATGGGAATTAAATAAAGATGTTGTCAGGAAGAGATGAAAAGGGAATAATTGTTACACATATTTTAATATTTTTAATTTGTATGAGATAAAATAGCGAATATATATATATATTTCACTATATATGAAATATTGTAAAGTTTTATATTTAAAATTTTATATTACGCATATTCTTCAATTTGTATACTTGTAATCTATTTCATATCTTTTTTATTTGCAATTGATTTGAAGTTTAATTTTGTTTGAAGAAATCGACTTCATTAGCAAAATTTTTCTTTAGTAATAAAATTTTTTGGTAATAAAAATATTCTAATCCTATTTCGTATTTTTCTTCATACATAGTTTTTAAAATCTTATAACGTATAACATGTGTAACAACTTCCCATTCATCCTCGACTTTAAGAGAAGTTAAAAAAAAACAGAAGGTACACTACACAGTTTAGGCGATAAATCGCCAAATCATGAATGTCCTTCTCTTCTCGACCTTACTACACCTTCCCTGCGTTTGACCATGCTACTAGCATGGGGAAGATAGGACCGCACTTCCTCCATATATACTAACTCATTGGGCTAGACCGTTTAGCATTAAAATCAACAGAGTTAAAATATACTATCACAACAATATGTAAAATTTGAAACTTATAGTTGCTCTAGTTCTTGAATCATTCCCCAAGTATGAGTACATTCCTATTTTAGGCCCAAGACTTGCTAGCTAGATAAAGTTAAAACTAAAGAATGGAATTAAACCACAAAAGATGACAACATACTAAATTTGGTGTTTCTACATGCCTCGGTTTTTGACTTATTCCCCAAAAACGAGTACATTCATGTGGCTGGCCCAAGATGGGCTATGCCGATGAGATTCAAAATAAAAAAAAATCTGATGTGTTCAGCACATGACTTTTTCAGCAGACTTATTTATATCCACGTTTTCGTTATTTTAATTAAATTTAATTCACTTTAATTCAATTATCGTTCTCATTTGAAAACTGGACTTATTTTCAAAGGTGGCGTTTAGAAAATATGAAAACTTTAAATATCTCGAGAACGGCTTGTCCTAGTGTATTGGGGTTGGTCTTATTCTTTTCTTCGTTAAAAATCACGTATAAAACAAGCATGTAATGGATATATTTGAGCATACGTAGCTTTTTATTTTAGATTTTGACAATTTTTGCTGGTCAATTTGAAAAAAAAGCAGATTATATTTTTCGGAAGCGTACCAAAATACAATCAGCGCCAGAGTAGCCCAGAAGCGACTTATCTACCGAATTTTGTGAAATTTGGTCCGGTCCATTAGTTTTCAGCAAGAGTGGATACAGACTTTTGCGGACCATTTTGCAAAAAATGCGGGTTCTTTTATACCGAATCGTACCCAAAACTAATCAACACCAGATTCGCTCACAAGTGACTTACCTACTAAAATTTATGAAATTCGGTCAAATAGTTTTTCAGTTACAGTGGATACAAAATCTGCACAGACACACAGACAGACAGACACACACACACACACACAGACGTCAAGTTAAAAATAGTTTTTTCATATTCTAGAGGTCTCGAAACACGTAGATCCGTCGAAAACTCGAGTTGCGATTTTCGGCATGATTCCAATACTTTCTCTGTACATTACTTTCCCTGTACTGCAGGGAAAGTAAAAATCTGATGTGGGCAGCACATGATTTTCCCTGCAGACTTAAATGCATATTTTCTTTATTTCTTTAATAATTTGTTAGATTGAGTTTAATTGCACCAAATAACACCAAATTTGCATTTTTGATTCAATTTCTGTTTTTATTTGGTAAATGAACATTTTCCCGATAGTAACAAAAATCTGATGTGAGCAGCATATGACTTTCTCCGCAGACTTATATTAACGTTCTCTGTATTTTAATTAAATTTATTTCACTTTTAATTCAATTTTCGTTTTCATTCGGTAACCGGGCTTATTTTCAAAGGTGGCGTAGGGAAAGTACGAAAAACTAAAATATCTCGAGAACGGCTAGTCCCAGTGTAATGGGG
This sequence comes from Amaurobius ferox, assembly GCA_951213105.1. Classification (NCBI taxonomy): domain Eukaryota; kingdom Metazoa; phylum Arthropoda; class Arachnida; order Araneae; family Amaurobiidae; genus Amaurobius; species Amaurobius ferox. The sequence goes on from OX578148.1 coordinate 69,462,737, forward strand.
TTGGTCTTATTCTTTTCGTCGTTAAAAATTACGTATTAAATCAGCATTTAATGGATATATTTGAGTATAACCAGTTCTTTAGTTTAGATTTGGACGATTTTTGCGGGCCATTTTGCAAAAAACGGCAGGTTAATTTTTCCGAATCGTACCAAAATCTAATCAGCACCAGGGTAACCCACAAGTGACTCATCTACCGAATTTTGTGAAATTCGGTCCATTAGTTTTTCAGTTGGAGTGAATACAAGCTTTTGCGGGCCATTTCACAAAAAAAGGCGGGTTCTTTTATCTCGAATCGTACACAAAACTAATCAGCACCAGACTCTCTCACAAGTGACTTACCTACCAAATTTTGTGAAATTTGGTCCATTAGATTTTTAGTTAGAGTGGATACAATATCTGCACAGACAGACAGACAGACAGACAGACACACAGACAGACAGACACACAGACACACACACAGACGTCACGCTAAAAATGGTTTTTTCGTATTCTTGAGGTCTCGAAACGTGTATATCCGTCGAAAACTCGAGTTGCGATTTTCCGCATGATTCCAATACTTTCCCTATACATTACCATGTATTGCAGGGAAAGTAAAAATGCAAGAAATCTCAAATACTTGAGGACGGTTAGTTCTAAAGCATAATGGTGTGTACCATATTCTTGTCCTCGTCAAAAATTTGCTTATAAAACAATAATTTAATTGATACATTTCAGCATGAGTAGTCTTTTTTTTTTTTGTTTTAGATTCTGGGGATTTTTGCGGGCCATTTCGTAAAAAAAGGCTAGTTGTTCTTTTCCGAATTTACCAAAATGTAGTCAGCACCAGAGTATCCCACAAGTAACTTATCTACCAAATTTTGTGATATTTGGTCAATTAGTATTTTAGCTAGGGCGTATACATCAATTTTTTGCGGACTATTTCGCAAAAAAGGCAGGTTGTTCTTTTGCGAATCATACCAAAATCTAATCAGCACCAGGGTAACTTACAAGTGACATATATACTAAATTTTGTAAAATTTGATCCATTAGTTTTTCAGCTGGAGTGGATAAAGCAATTTTTGCAGGCCATTTAGCAAAAACGGCGGGTTGTTTTATTCCGAATCGTACCCAAAACTAATCAGCACCAGGGTCACACACAAGTGACTTACCTACCAAATATTATTAAATTCGGTCCATTAGTTTTTGAGTTAGATTGGTTACATACATTGCACAGATACACAGACAGACAGACAGACACACAGATGTCACGCTAAAAATGGTTTTTCATATTCGTGCAATGCGTAGTTTTCCATTTCAGATCTTATCGATTTTTGCGGATCATTTCGAAAAAAAGACGGATATATATATTTTTTTTTTCGAATCATATTTTTATACATTACCATGTACTGCAGAGAAAGTCATATACTACTTATGTAATAAATATATGTATATTTTTAGATTTGAATATGTTACATCATTTCTATTTCGTGAATAAAAAATATACCAATTATGGTATATAAAACGAATTGGGTTTTATTTAAAAACACTTTTGTAATATTGCACTTTGTAGCAACCAAAACGTGGCTGTAATGGCAGGCCAACTTACTAGAGTTTTTAAAGAAAGTTCTGTACAGCTTTGGATTTGGTACATTAAGGCTTGTAGCTCCATTTTAAGTAAATTTATTTCAGTGTTTAAAACGAATAAGTTTCCGTTTTAAAATATCTCAAAATCTCTAACTTGTAGCAGTGAAAATACGGAAAAAGTAGCTCGTTAAAATGTAGAGACATGCTTTTCACTTTCCCTGCAATACATTGCACTGTATAGGGAAAGTATTGGAATCATGCCGAATGTCGCAACTTGAGTTTTCGACGGATCTATGCGTTTTGAGATATCTAGAATACGAAAAAACTGTTTTCACCCTGACGTTTGTGTGTGTGTCTGTGTGTTTGTCTGTGCAGATTTTGTATCCACTCTAACTAAAAAACTAATTAACCGAATTCCACAATATTTGGTAGATAAATCACTTGTGGGCGAATCCGGTGCTGATTAGTTTTGGGTACGATTCGGGATAAAAGAACCCGACTTTTTTGCAAAATTGCCCGCAAAAGACTGTATCCACTCTAGCTCGAAAACTAATGGACCAAATTTCACAAAATTCGGTAGATAAGTCTTTTGTTTATTACCCTGATTCTGATTAGATTTTGGTACGATTCTGAAAAAAATAACCGGCCTTTGTTTGCAAAACGGCCCGCAAAAATCGTCAAAATCTAAAATAAAAATTACATATGCTAAAATTTATCCATTAAATGCTTGTTTTATACTTAATTTTTAACGATGAAAGGTACAAGACCAATCCCATTGCACTAGGTCTAGTCGTTCGCGAGATATTTTAGTGTTTTCGTATTTCTCCACACCACCTTTGAAAAAAATCTGATGTGGGCAGCACATTCCCTACAGACTCAAATTCATTTTTTCTTTATTTCCTTAATAATTCGTTAAATTGAGTTTAATTGCACAAAATAACACTAAATTTTCATTTTGAATTCAATTTCTGTTTTTATTTGGTAATTGGACATTTTTTCAAATGTGGCATAACTAAATGCGAAAAATCTCAAATATCTGGAGAACGGTTATTTCTAGAGGAATAGAGTTGTTTTTATTCTTTTCCACATAAAAATTTACGTATGAACTAGCATTTAATTGAGATATTTGAACATACGTAGCCTTTTTTTAGATTTTTGCAATTTTTAAGGGACATTTCGTAAAAACAGGCAGGTTGTTACTTTCCGAATAGTACCAAAATCTAATCAATTCCAGAGTACCCCCAAAATAACTTATCTACCAAATTTTGTGAAATTTGGTCAATTAGTATTTCAGCTAGAGTGGATACATGAAGTTTTTATGGGCCATTTCGCAAAAAAAGGCGGTTTTTGCTTTTACGAATCGTACCCAAAACTAATCAGCATACGTTTTTGAGTTAAAGTGGATACATTCATTGCACATACACACAGACACACACACAGGCGTCACGCTAAAATAGTTTTTTCGTATTCTAGAGGTCTCGAAACGTGTAGATTCGTCGAAAACTCGATTTGCGATTTTCAGCATGAGTCCAATACTTTCCCTATGCATTTCCATGTATTGCAGGGAAAGTAATAAATCCAGTTACCCAATGAGAACGAAAATTGAATTAAAAGTGAATTAGATTTAATTAAAATAAAGATAACGTGGATATAAATCTCCAGAGAAAGTCATGTGCTGCCCATATCAGATTTTTCTTATTCGAATAATATTAACAAGCAGACGACGTGACTCGGTAAGATAATGCTCATATGGTTTGCCGACCAGAGGTTTTGCGGGCATTCTCTGTACAACTAGTTAACACTACCAAGTGTAACGTCATTCACTCTCTAATCTCTTCTCGATGGTTGTCTCTGATACTCTGTTGCCAACACCGAGAAACTGCCTCATCGCTCCGATCAATATGGCGACTGATACGTTTGTAGGACAAACCAGCTTTCCTTTGGCGTATGAAGTGAACTCCCTCTAAATCCGACAATGGTCCGTAGCGCCGTCATGTACGTCTCAAAGGCGTTTTTTACACAACTTGCAGTATCAATCAGAAAATACAGTTTCAAGAGCTCTTTAGTGAGAACACAGGCCGTTTTAAATGTTACACTTGCGTCGTTCTCTTGAGCGTTTCATGTGTCTTACAGCATTATTGGCACTGGAAGTTTGCTCATTTGCATAACTCTTTAAACAATATTGCATGAGAATTTCGCAGCTGTAGCATAATTTATTAAGGGTGCATATACGTTTTTGCACCAGAGTGTATTTCAATTTTAAATCTTTGTTTTCTCGGACTCGTAAATGGTTATGCGAATGGTCATTTAAATACTCGCTAGGTGTGTTTTATATGTAGTACGCAACGCGCTTAAACTTTCAATGACACTGATTGGCCAAAAATAAATGACCTGTGATTGGTTAGTTAACTCCTAATACTTTGTGCTTTAAGGCTTATTTCGATCATAACAATGATTTTTAATTTAAACAATAGTTAAACTATAGTAAATTTTCAACAATACGTTGTAACGAGCTTTTTCTTAGCAACAATGCATATTTGAAGTTCTCTGTTGAAATAATTCATTTTCTTTTAATGATAAAAACTTTTATGATAAAACCTACCCGATAAAAAGATTTGCAATTAAAAAAAAGTGCGAAAAAGTCTTTTACAGTTGTAAGTTGTGCAAAAATATGGATATGTTACATCAAGTTCGGAAATTGGCCAGAAAATTACCCGGTCCGGAACAAATCGTCGTAAAAAGAGCCCTGAAGGAGTTGAACAAAAGTTATGAGGCAAAATATCTCATGTATCTTGATAAATATGAGGAGATATGGGCAGTGAAAAAAAGAGACACAGGGATGTATATGTCATTGAAGATAAAACGCAAGATTTGGTCAAAATCAGGAGAGCTGAACGAATGGTGGTTTTTGAGAAATGACAATGTCATGCGTATGATAGATCAGTTTCATACAGTAGGATTTGATATTTACGTAATGCCATATTATGATAAAACTCTAAACTGGTATTTCGTGTATCCGTCTTCCCTGAGAAAGAAAGGGTTTCATGTAACAAAAAAATGGATGGAAGACGTCCTCAAAGGTCTGTCCTACATACATGAAGAAAGACTTTGCTATCTGAATCTAACCCCAATCAATGTCCATATCTCAAAGTCCAAAGCAGTACTGGGCGATCTGTCGTACACAGATGCAGCATGTTGTCCAGTCAGGAAGTGAGTATCTTTAACTATGTATTGTATTTGTGTAAACTGGGCTGGATTACTCAATAGTTTATCTAAGGGGCCTCTGAGGGCATCATCAAAGTAGGGATGCCAAATGAAAGGGCAGGATAATGGTACCACATTTAAATATTTAAAAAATAAATAAACACATTTAAATTAACATATTTTCTTAATTATACAAATCTGGTATATTTAAACTAATATTAGCGCATATTCAAAATAATCGTTTGCAACAAGTGTCTTGCTGAGATTTTCCACACTTCCATAGATTTAGTCGGGCATCCTTTTTATTGGACATGACTGCCCAATGTATGCAAAAACATAAACTGATCCTTTAATCAATGACTTAATTGCGTTTCTTTTAGCTCATATAAATTACAAATGTAGTCATTAAGACATGTAAGAAACATGTTGAAATTCAGCCAATATTTTTCTTAAATTGAGTAAAAGTCAGGAGTGTGTTTGGACACCCTATTTTCCTGTGCTTGTGTCTTCAAGGAGTCCCAGACTTGTTTGTCAGCAGTGCCTTAATTTGCTTATTGGGGTATTTGGGGACCAAACTACAAGTTGCGTATCGGTAGCATTGTTTATCTCTATAGAACATAATTTTGCCTTGTTCAGTTCTTTTCCTTCATACATACAGGGTAATTCAAAACGATGGGGCAAAACTTTAAGGGGTGACAGGACACACCCAAACCAGTGTTTTCGTCTACAATCCATGATCGTAACTCACGCGGTTAAGCGCTAGAGGGCGCTGTCTAGCGCTCGTCGTCAGTTCTATCGTGGATTTTAGAAGGAATGGATTGTTTCTTAAATCAGGAGACGGCCGACTTGCATTTCATGTACAAGCTGCAGACGGGGGGAGGGGGGTACGAAAGCCCAAATCCCTATGGGGTGGCGCTCCGTAGTGTTGGAAACATATACGGATTAGGGCTTTCCTCGCATTCCCGTCCGCACTTTGTACGTGCAATGCATGTCGGCATTTTCCTATTTTATTAAAAAATCCACGCCTTTTAAAATCCACGGTAGAACTGGTGACAACACGCGCTTAATGAGTTTGCTGGACAATGCTCTCTAGCGCTTAACTGCGTACGTTACGGACATGCATTGTATGACAAAAGTGCTTGTATAGAGGTGTTCTATCGCCCCTTAAAATTTTGCACCATCGTTTTGAATGACTTTGTATAGCAGAATGTGTTCGAGTTTTCCCGGGATTTAAACGGCAATCATTCATGAGCTCGAAACGAACATTTTTAGGTGATGTAGATGTCTGTGTGCATATTGTTGGTCTGCACATCTCACAAATCTTTGAATTTGAAAGATCAGAATAATTGAACTCCAAACATATGCCTAATTTACCTGGAGGAGTCGATGCCACTATTGTTCTATAACGAAGCGCATAAGTTCTTCAGATGTAACACTTTTCCAGTACTTAATTATAATCTCAAATCGTTATCCCTGTCTCATCCGAAACAAACATTTCAAATATCTCCGTTTTGAATATGTCTATGGTAATTTCATTATGTCTGACGCATGAGAGCGAAAAAATGAATTTGAAATTTTACATTTAAAGGGAAAATTAAAAACTAAATTGATTATTTTCCTTATTTAATCAATCAATTTGAATACCATTTAAATTAAATGGCATTCAAGTTCTACGGTGCTCACAATAATATTCTCCATAGGGGGATATGCCTGATAATATAATTTGTTAATGCCAGTCTATTAAAAAAATGAAGTGTATAGACTTGTAAAGCAGGAAGTTATTTAAGAATCTTATTTTAAAAAAGGAATAAAGCGACTTCGAAAGATTTTAAAAAGATAAAAATGGCACCATCATGATTATTTGAGTAATTATGTACTCAAAAAGAGTAAAATATTAATAAAACGTTCGAGTGTAAGAAACAGGCTAAACGAAATATGTAAAATACTGCATACTCACTTTGCAATCGTAGAAAGATTTATAAAATATCTAATATTACAAAAATTATAATGCTGATATTCCAATTTGAAATGTATAAGCTTATTTCTGACTCCAAATATTTTCAACAGTTACGGACTTGCCGTATCCGATCGTCCGCCTGAATGTTACAAAATGGACGAAGTTTCCGGCCGGCCTCTCGATGTCTATTCATTTGGAATGCTAGCCCTCACTCTGTGGACAAAACACTCTACAAAGAAGTGTCAAAAAATTACTAGCTGGGAAAAAGATGTGTACCCATCTATCTTTGACTCTCTTCAGGTACATTATTTCAATACGTTTCTTTCTTTTCACTGTAATAATCTTATCCAATAGAAAGTTAAAAATTATAATTTGACGTTTCTTTATATTGTACTTATTATTTCCGAATTTCACGAAACTCCTATTGTTTTTCGCACAGTTACGATTGCAGGCAATTGATTCTTTTGACTGGAAATTTTTACTTAAAAATTTTAATAATATTTATGACTTAGTAATAGCTAATATATCATTAATTTGTACTTATATTATCTATAAAGAAATATTTAATTTACCGATTATAATTTTTACAGACATTTTGATGAAGTATGCGTACAAATAAAAACATCATTGCCTCACATTAGCTTTTAATAAAAAATATCTAGAGCTATTAAAATATTTATCCATGCTTCACTAAGTTTTCAGATATTAGTATTAAAATCGTCTTAGTATTGAAATCGGCAGAAATTTGGAACCAAAGACCGTTCGCAAAACAGCTTTGGGACGTTCGTGACGTCACTGCACTCAGCTCAGAACGAAAGTCACGTCATTCCAAGCAGAAACTGCGGAAACTGAGCTTCCCCATTTGCTGCTTGGAGTTACGAATGCGTTGGATTTAGGTAAATACGTGGGTCCGATAGGTGATATGCAAATATTTCAGATTCAGTCTCTTAGGCAAACTTCGGGGAAAAAATGCAGTTTCTCTGTCCTCGGGAGGTAAATTGGAAATCCGGCAAAGTTAAGTTCTGTACGATGATCAATACTAAAATTGAGTTAAGACTCAACTTATTAGACCACGAGAGACTTATGGAGTGTCTTAGAAGACATTAAATATATATATATATAGGATTATAGGTATATATATATACATATATATATATATATATATATATATATATTTATATATATATATATATATATACATATATATATATATATATATATATATACATATATATATATATATATTTATATAATTATATATATATATATATATATATATATATATATATATATATATATATATATATACATATATATATATATATATATATATATATATATATATATATATATATATATATATATATATATATATATATACATATATATATATATATATATATATATATATATATATATATGATGCTTCAAAACTAATGCAACGGGTGATAGAACCAATGCTTTCAGGGGTGAGAGAACACATCGAAACAGGCACTTTCATCACAGAATGCATCGTCGCAAGTGAAGCGGTTACGCAACGGAAAGCGCTTTCCAATTCTCCACACGCACGCCGTTTGACGCAACGCAAAAACACGACTGGCACGAAAGATCAAAACAAGTGTATAGCAACACTGTAGGATCTCCTTTCAGACAACTGGCGGTGCAAACGAGAAAACATTCCGTGATCGAGAACACGCATGTTGGGGAAGCGCCGTCGGAAAAGTCTTTGCTGCCATTACCCTTGGGGAGACCGCAGACAAAATGCATTTCCGCTTTCCCCACATTGGTATACCGATACATTGTTTGTCACAAATGAACTTACTTGCGAAAATCACCGCATTTATACGCGTGCCTGAAACCCTGTAGGGAGTAAAAGCGCTCTCAAAGGCATAACCGCTTCATTTGCGACCATGCATTCTATGATGAAAAGTGTTTATTTCGATGTGTTCTATCACCCTTGAAAGTTTGTTGCATTAGTTTAGCACCGCATATACAATATATATATATATATATATATATATATATATATATATATATATATATATATATATATATATATATATATATATATATATATATATATATATATATATATATATATATATATTCTTTCCATTCCAGAAATTTGATTTTGAAGTCACACGAAAGTTCCCTTCTACTTGGATTCCATCAGAAGAGAAAATGTTGGCGCTGAATATGGTAAAATCGTGTCTTGCGTATAAGCCTGGAGATAGACCCAAGGCAAAGAGCCTGATGAATCATCCATTTTGGTCCTCAGAGTGGTCGTATGAACAGCCTTATGAAGTCGATCCAATCTGGAAGACACGGAATCTCTGGGAAGATACTGATCAAAGTAAGAATTTTCTATATAACTTCTTTATTAAGAATAGTTTCAAGGGGGGGATCAAAACCCGGTCCGAATTCCGGAGCTGTGTTATGCACTGTATAACGTATTGTTAGAATATCATGCACTCTAACATTTTTATTTGTCTCCAAAATCATGGTTGTGAAAAATATCTTTGAGTCAGCCCCGATTATTTTATATGTTTCGATTATGTTATCTGTCAGGTAGAATAAAGCCGTCGAAGCAAAGAAATGTTTTAACAACAGATTTGCCACACATTCTCGAATACAGAAGCTTTGGCTTTTCCCGATGAAAAGTAAATAGCGCCTCTGTCAGATCTATCGATTTTGGGTTCGAATCTCGGATGTAGGGAAAACTGAGTATGCACGTATGCAGCCATTGTGCCCTTCAAATGACCGCAGAGCTCCAAAATAGCCCAATTTAGACCCATCCCTGAGCTACAATCATTGATAGAAGCTTAGCTTATTTATGAAAAGAAATCCAACTGTTCTCTAAACAAATCTGTAAAAAAGAAAAATAATACTCCGTTAGTAACAGCATAAAGAACGTTCCTTGAATTAAGGAAACAATCGAATAGTCTTCGAATTTTTGAGATTTTGACACATTAAAATTCGTTAGAACAAAGAATTTAGTAAAAGATCTTAACCTCTTGCTTACCGGCGGGACAGCGCCTATCCCATTTACAGACATTCGCCTCCATAGACGCCAATGTCTGTATGGACGAACTGTTTGGAGAGTGTATGTCAAATACCTCTGTTTTTGAGAGGTTCTTAGTTTGGGATGGACGCTGTCCCACCCGTAAGCAAAAGATTAACTCTTTAAGCAAAAATACATACATGAACAAACATAAACTGTACATAAGCAAAAATTTCAATAATTTCAGATTTTTAAAATTTTTTTGGAAAACTTATACTGTTTCTAATGATTAATAATTTATATCGTTCGAATCGGACTAAAAACGGTTTATCGATGATGAAACGTTTGGACGTAACGTTTGCAAACACTTCGCTGGATGAGTGAGTGGGCTGTCGACGCAAACAATAAGCCCATGCTGACGCATAGCTCAGATGTCGATGGACCTAATTTTTTTTTTTTTTTTTTGTATTTTCTACCATGATTACTTTATAAGACAAATTAAAGGGTATACATACTCAGAAGAAAAATGACATATTGAGTTCTCTATTGAGGTCAGCAGATACATTTACGCGTATCTCGTCAACAAACCCAACTAAACAGTGACAAAATTATATACTCCTTTAGAAAGTTCTGAAAAAAGCAAGTAATTCGTAAAAATTTTAGCCAATCTACGAAATTCAAGAAGTTTTCAGAAATCGCCTAATGTTAGTTACATTTTCCAGCCACGGTAATCGTATTTGTCGCCAAGGTCAAGTTATTCAGACGTTCAAATTACAACAATAGTTTTATGTTAGGGATTCGTAACAATAGGATGTTACTTTCGTTACAAACTTATTTTTCATCTTCTTTACATTTCTTTCAGAATTTAATTCGTACCCGTGCCCCAAGATAATTCACTTCAAAAATATTAGACCTCCCTCCACCACACACACACACACACACATACACTTAAAGGATAATTGTCCTTTTTGGGATAGAGGAAAGAATTACTGATCTATTGATGCTATAGCACATCAATAGATCAGTAAGAACAATATATTGTTCGGAGCTACTGAAATATGAACACCAAGGTTTCAAAATCTGATTTTATATTCACTTTCGTGATTAGTACAGAGGACTAATCAATTTAATTTAAAAATAAGGGCACACTTTTGATTTCAAATTCTCTAGTGTCAGGGGCAGATTTACAATTTCGAAGCTGTACTACGAATAATAAATTTCGAAGCTGTACTGATCCTTCGTTAAAAATAGAAATTCCATGGAGCATCAGAAGGAATCAAACGAAAGGATATCATACAATTAAATAATTTTGGACTAACCACATACATAAAATAAATTTCAAAGTTCAAATATCATTCATATAAAATTGTAGTGTATTAGACGGAGCTAATAATCATATAAATGATATATACTAAATATTATACATATTTCTCTTTCTCATCGATACACTTTCTGCTTGAAAATCTAGTTATGGGTGCAGAAAGCTCAACCTACGCTCCGAAAATGGACCAACTTGAAGTCCATTTGCCTGCTGACCCTCCAATAGATGTGAATACAGAAATAACAGACAAGTGCGAGAATGGGGAAAATGTCAGTGATGTGATTTTGGAAAGATGTGAAAAGAATTTTGAAAATCCAACGGAATCTAAAACTGCATTGACTCCAGGTAATATTTTGATTCCTCTAACCTTTCGCACTATTTAAGACAGGTCTGAAAATTCTGAATATATTTTGTTTTCTGAGGATGATTTTCATCCATCTATTATCATTAATTTGAATACGCTGATCTAGGGCCATAATATAAAACATATTCGTAATGATATTTAAACAGTGCAATTTTAATAGTTTTTATTGAATAATTAGAGACACTGATTTTAAAACCTTAGATTGAAAGGGAACTACAGAAAAATGTATACAAAATTGTATACTATATCTGATCTTCGGGCTTTTAAGAATCTAAGGAAACGTGTTATAAGAAAGATTAAGGTGTCTTACATTATATGCTTTCCTGATATTGATAATATTTTATAAATCGTGAAAATGTAATAGTTATTACTTAATCATTACAGTCACTGATTGGAATATATACTTAAGATCATACATGTTACTATTTCTCATCGATATACTTTCTGCTTGAAAATCTAGTTATGGGTGCAGAAAGTTCAACCTATGCTCCGAAAATGGACCAACTTGAAGTCCGTTTGCCTGTTGACTCTCCATCAGATGTGAATACAGAAATCACAGACAAGTGCGAGAATGGGGAAAATGTCAGTGATGTGATTTTGGAAAGATGTGAAAAGAATTTTGAAAATCCAACGGAATCTAAACCTGCATTGACTCCTGGTAATATTTTGATTCCTCTAACCTTTCGCACTATTAAAGACAGATCTGAAAATTCTGAATATATTTTGTTTTCTGAGGATTATTATTATCCATCTATTATCATTAATTTCAATACGTTGATCTATGGCCATAAAAATAAAACATATTCGTAATGTTAATAGTTATATATTTAAACAGTGCAATTTCAATAGTTTTTATTGAATTATTTGAGACACCGATTAGAAACCTTAGTTTGAAAGGAAACTATAAAAAAATGTATACAAAATTGTATAATATATCTAAACTTTAGGCTTTTAAGAATCTAAGGAAACTTGTTATAAGAAAGATTAAGGTTTCTTGCAATATCTGCTTTTCTGATATTGACTTTCTGATATAATATTTTATAAATAGTAAAAAATTAATAGTTATTATTTAATCATTACAGTCAGTCATTGGAGTGCTTCAGTTTAAAAGTGAACTACAGAAAAATGTATCGAAAATGCTATAGTTTATTTAATCTTGTGGATTTTAATAATCTTAAAAGTGCTAAAAGGATGATTAATTACTTTTATAATACATGCATTACTTATATTGATACTATTTTTAAATGCTGCTATTTTAATAGTTTTTATTGTATCGTTAGGGTCTCTGATTGGAGCACAGCAGTTTGAGAGCAAACTAGAGAAGTCGCCTATTGACCCTTATGTAGATTTGAACTCAGAAAGCACAAACGAGGGTGAGAATTCGGATAAAGTTGTCAGTGACCTAAAATCTGAATTATATGAAGAGGAAAGCACATACAAGGTTGAAATTTCGGATCGTGTTGCGAGTGATCTAATTTCTGATGTATTTGAAAATGAGTGTTCACCTAAGATTGAGAATGTGGACCCTGTTGTCAGTGATATCATTTCCGAAAAATGTAATGAGGAATTTTGTAGTCCAGTGGAGCCTGAAACAGCATTGACTGAAGGTAATTTTTTGCTTCACCTAACCTTTCGTACTTTTTAAATCAGATTCGAAAATTCTGAAAATATTTTGCTTTCTGAGAATAATTATCATCCATCTATTATAATTCCGTTGAGTAGATTTTGAGTAATGAGTGGGTTAATAGTTCTACTTTTAAAAAGTGCAATTTAAATAGTTTTACTTAATTACTAGATACGATGAGTACATCAGTTTGAAAGCAAACAACATAAAATATTTAGTAAATTTTATATTTTATCTGATTTTGAGTGTTTTAATGATTTTCTGAAAATAGTTAGAAGGAGGATTACAATTGTTCACAATATATACATTGCTAATAGTGATAATGAGCCTACTTCTAATTCCAAGGAGTTTTAGAACTATTGTACTGGTAGATGACAAAATATTTAGATCAATGGTCAAACAGTAAGTGGTCGGAATATTTTGTCGAATTTCAAGAAAATTGCTGATGATTTTTCGAGTTATTTTAAAACTTTGTACTCGTATGTAAGGGACTTTGCATGAAAACCTATTGTGTCTGTAAAATTTTTTATTTCATACTATATACTGTAAATTTACATATATGTAGTTTCTAGCAAAATAAGAAAACTTGAGATTCCAGAGAATAAACTAATGGAGGAGATAAGTCATATTTTTCAAATTTTTACTGCCTCTTCTGTTCTACACTGCGAGTAACCCTATCGGGTAACGGGTATGTTTTGAGATTGATGGCCAAGAATTGCCGATATATTAATATAAAACTTTTTTTATTGAAATGGCATTATGTGGATAATATTTTCCCGAAACTTTATTATGCTATAAGGAAATTATATAATATTGCTTAACAACAGAATTAAATTAAATAAGTTTATTCGACAAAATATATGCATTTAATTTATCCAATTTAAATAAAAAAATGGATGTAAAATAAATTTTGTAAATGAGCGGTATTATATTTTATTTTAATTATACCAGTTTCTGTCTTCGGATATAAGTTTCTAGGGGATTATTGATGTTTTCAATTTCTGAAATTATGTGTTTTATTTTAGCAAAGATTTTTCAAATACATATAAGTATTTAGCCTACAGTTGAAACAGGATAGATTTGATAAGGAATGATCTGCTAATACATGGTTTGCAATTTCGTTTTCGCATATATGACCACGTATCATATTTTTTGTAGATTTGTTTACAAACGAAACAAAGAAGTTTTATTTTTTACATGACTGAGCAGATTATTTTATACAGCGAAAACATAGATTATAATGCTTCATTTTAAGGAAATTAAATATTTTAATAGAATGTTTGATGAACAATTTCATTTAGAATACCATAGGAATTCGTACATATGTTTAAATTACGAACAACTTTTTTTGCTAGTAGATGCATAAAAAACTGACTCCAGGGTTATTACAGCATGTCAAAATAAATGTTCTATAAAAAGAGAATTAAAGATTTAAGTGTGGATGTTTTCATATAAAGCTGTAAATGATTTATGCCTTATTTATATTCGATCAGATTGATTCTTATAGAATTTTCGGAGCTGCCTGCTCAAAACAAAGGTGAATTCTTGGCCCATGAAGAATAGAAAAAGTTGTCTCAATGGTATTAAAGTTTAGTCAAAAATTTCTGAAATTTATCATAATATAATTATGCGTTTAACTATACATTAAATGTGAATTGCAGGTATATTTCTATAAAAATTCGCAAAATTTGAAATTTAATTATTTCATTAATATTAGGTAGAGAACGTAGCCAAATGGCACGTTTTGTGTCTACTGTTTCGTGATTTATCAAAAATTGATATGAAATGTTGGTAATTGATTTTGTATTTAATGTGTAGCTTTTTAAGTAGCTTCATAGAATATGAAAATTGTTGCTTTTAAATTTAAATAAATTTTGATACTTTAAAATCTTATGCTTTTAACGGCACTTTTGCTGACTTCTGCTTTGTATATATAATGCATAATCTTCATTATTATTACTGCAATTGGGCATTGCATTTTGTAGGCAGCGTTGAAGACACGGTTGTCCCAATTGATGTCCGCTCTGAAAATCTAGGAGAGAGCTCAAAAATATGCAATGAAGTTCCAGAAAATTTGCAATCTCAATCCAATTCACCTCTAGACGTATCGGACTGCAACAAATTTGATAAAGAAAAAATTACGGCGTTCGGTACTCAGGAGGATGAAGAGAGCTGTTCTCAGGATTGTGATGCAGCAATGTTGAAAGGTAATTTTTAGTTCGGTGTATTTTTCTCACTGTTTAAATCGAGTTGAACTTCGTTGCCTTGGGCACTAATATAGTATACTAGATGTTCCTCCCTTCATAATTAGGTGCATAGAAATATTTCATCCCCCCTATCTCCTAAAGCACTTGCGTTCCTAATATCCCCGGACACACTTTAATTATAATACGACCCTTTAGAAAAACAAATTAATTTACGACACAGTATATTCCCCTTACATCTTACACTTTTCTGGTAAGTCGGACTGTCTGGGTCTCAACAACAACACTATATTCCCTAACGAAATATATTTGTCAAACGAACCTTAAACCTCACTTTATTTTAAATCAAGAATATTAAGTTCTAAACTCGACATAATTTATGATAAAAATAAACTTAATTTCTGACATAAAAAGGTACATTTTGTCATTTGCCAATTTCCAAAAGTTATTAGTTTGGCGCTGTTTCGCCAAAAGTGTCGCCAAGTGAAATACACAAACAGGCCAACCGACAGCCAAATAGAATGGTTTTTCTTATAGACAATTGTTTCGCAGAGATTGATATGGAGCTTCCTTTAAACATACGTTGTTAAAAAATATTAAGGCTCCTATATATACTCCTATCTTATAGGAGCTCTAGAAAATATGGTTAAATCGCTTTCAGCTTCGTGGAGTGCAAACCCATCGAAATTCTTAATTCAGATTTTTGATCATTACTCCAATTTCGCTTTGCAAATTAAATTTAATCTTTCTGACTTTTGCCTTTCAGCTCCACAAGAAAATAAAAAAAGAAGTGGAAGCTTCAAGCGTCTGCGAAAATGGATCCAAAAGAAATGGAGCCGTGTTCGGAATCTAGGTTCTGCTAGGAAATAGGTTAGTAATGTCTTCTTCCTAGTCTTATGCCACACTATTCTCCTAGTCTCCTAGTGCATAGGGGACATGTATAAAGTCCCAGTTCACTCCCTTTTCCTTTCAAAATTATTATCGATAGGAATTTGGTACCCATTCAAGCCTCTTGATGGCGCTCAATTATACATCCAGATGGTAAAGTCTTTCCTTTAAGACAATTTTCACCACGTGACATTGTTTCCTACACAGGATGTATCAGAAAAAAAGAACAAGTTTTATAACTCTGGAACCATTTGCTTTAGACAGATTAATGTTGGTATAGAAAGATTTTTAAATGAATTTTTAATTTTTTGTGGGAAGGAATTTGCTTTCCAATTACAATTTTTCTATATCAAAAACATATAAACATATGTCATAAAACATAAAAAGCAAATGGTTTCGGACTTTATACACTTGTTCTCAATTTCTTCTGAAACGCACTGTAAACTATACTTCAGACAAGGCTGATGGACATACTATGGAAGTCATGACTTGTTTTTCACTCAGTTTTGTTCTCAAATGCCGCAATTATGCGTACATTGGTTCTACGTGCGGCAAAGCTAACTTGAATGTAGAGTGGAATAAGGAAAATGTATATACCTCCTCTAAATTATAGGAATGCATGGATGAAGTGCTAATAATAGCCATTTTGCTGTAATAAACCAATGGCTCGAGTTCAAATAAATATACATTGCTGCAATTAAAAGTCAAAATGATACTCCTAATAGTCTTCCTAATCTCTTGACTTCCTTAAATATTTGCCCATACTCACGAAATGTTTTCACTTCAGAAGTGTAAAACCGAAAGCATAAGTCATAACCTAAATCGAAATTTAAACTAAGGACTTCGTCTAGCAAAAATTCAACTATATCTATGTCTATGTCACTATCTAGGTCTATGTCAACTATATGTAGGTCTATGTAGGTCTTTGTCAGTAAAGATTAGTGGCCTTGCAATTTGTAGCCGGTCCAGAACGCGAACTTGCAACTCAAGTGTTCTTCATTTGACCAACATATTATATTTCTCTTAAACTAAAGCTTAAACCAAAATCTAATTTGGGCAGCACTTTTTAGATATTTATTTTTCTTTTCCTACAGACACAAATTCGATTCTTTTTTTTTTCTTTCCACAGTTTCCTAAATTGAGTTCAAATGCACAAAATAGCATGGGCATTTATTTTAAATTACACTAAATTCACAGTTTTAATTCTATTTACATTTTTATTTGGCCACTGGATGTATTTTCACAGGCGACGTGTTAAAAATTCGAAACCCGAAAATATCTTGAGGAAGGATAGCACCAGAATTATGGTGCTAACCTGAGACTTTTCATCTTTAAGCATTCCTTATAAAACAGGCATTTAATTGATGCATATGAGAATTTGTAGTCTTTTATTTTAGATTCAGACTATTTTCGGGGGCCAATTCTCAAAACTGGCAATTTTCATTTTCGAATCATAACAAAATCTACTTAGTACCAGGGTCGCACAGTGACTGACCTACTGAATTTTGGAAAATTTGGTCAATTAGTTTTTTATCTAGAGTGGATACGTACAGTTTTTGCAGACTATTTCGCAGGAAGAATTTGACTCCTTTTTTCAAATCGCACTTAATTCTAATTAGTATCAATTTCACCCTCAAGTGACAGGGGGCCAACGGCCGTACCGTTCTGAAAACACCGGTTCTCGTTAGATCACCGAAGTCAAGCAGCATCGGGCGCGGTTAGTACTTGGTGGGTGACCACCTCGGAACGCCGCATGCTGTTGGCCATCTCGGGTGCGGTATCCCCGTGGTTTGCGCGCTAGATTTGCACGCTGCCACAAATGCCGCCGTGTTCATGCGGAGTACGATCACGTTAAACATGTGGGTCCGTAAGTCCTTCCGAGAGGTTGGTGGTAGGGGAAGGAGGGTACGGGCCCTGTGGATGCCGCCCCCACTGGGTTCCGGTCTAAATTGGGTGGCACTTCCCGGCCGTCCATACAGTTACCTTACACCTTTCTGGTAGGTCGGACGGTCTGGGTCTCATCAACAACAACCCTCAAGTGACTAATCTACCAAATTTTGTGAAATGTGGACCATTAGGTTTTTAGCTAGATTGGATACCACCATTGCACAGACAGACGGACACATAGACTCACATGCACACATACACAGACGTCACCCGCTAAAGATAGATTTTTCAGATTCTCGAGTAGACGAAACGTCTAAATTCGTCGAAAACTCCAGTTGCGATTTTCGACACGGTTCGAATATTTTATTATAGTAGAATATTTTTATATGCTTTAGCTAATTTCTTTTAATATAGAATGATTATAGCTTTCTATTAAACTATGTTCTTTATTTAGATTATCTGTTACTGTCTAATATAATTTAAAGTTTTCATTTTCTCTTTCAGATATGCTGAGTTTATTTTCTTCTTTGTTGATGACTTTCAATTTTTGTTCAAGGTATCTTTCGCTGTTTAAGGTTATTAAGAAA
The DNA here is from genome assembly GCA_951213105.1 of Amaurobius ferox. Taxonomy (NCBI): domain Eukaryota; kingdom Metazoa; phylum Arthropoda; class Arachnida; order Araneae; family Amaurobiidae; genus Amaurobius; species Amaurobius ferox. Next base: position 69,481,337 of record OX578148.1, read on the forward strand.
CTGTTTGTTATTGAAGACTTTTACTTGTATTACACTTTTCCTTAAATTTTATAATTTGAAATGTTAAAAACTTTTTTAGAAAATGCGGAATCAGTATCGTCCAAAATTAAAATATCTCATTCAATAATTTTTAAATGTTTTTAAAAGAATGAGATTATATAAGAATGAAAATTTGCATTATATTTTTTAAGTTTAATATTATATATAATAACTTTAATTTTATTTTTACATATAATGATTTAAATATACTGAAATTGAAACAGGATGAATTTAATATTGATATTATGGAAGAAAATATTTTTATGAGATATAATAAAAAAATCTTAACTTTTATTTAATATATTTGAATTTATTAGATTGGATTAGATTTAAATATACTGAAATAGAAACAGAATAAATATAGTAATTTTAATATATATAGAAGAAAATATCTTTATGAGATATAATAAAGAATTCATTTTTAAATATTTGAATTTGTTGAAAACATAATGATTCTAATAAATAATAAAATAAAGAATTTAAGATATATTTATATAAAAGCTGCTTTTACTAGGTAGTCACTTCAGTATTCAGAATTCATCAATATCTTTAAAAAATAAAATGTGATATTATAACACCAACAGGAAATATAGCTGGTATATCCAAAAACTTTGTCCACTTTCTTCAATGTTTTAATTTACTAAACCGTTGTTTAATATACACTACGTGACAGTGAAAATAAGCCATCAAGAAGGAGTGGTCAGGAAGTGATACACAGAGAGAGGCAGCAACGAACAATAGGTGTTGCTTATTGCAACATAGTTAGGTGTATCGAAAACATGGTTAGGTTCATCGATAGTAATCGAAAACATGAATTTTGCGTTCATAATTTAGGTAAATATTTTTAAGTATTTTCTGTATATAGCAGAAATAAACAAAAATAGATTCTATAAAATCTCATTTGTAAATATATTAAATATTGAATAGGTCCGACCCCGCAAGAAATCATGCAATAGAATAAATCTTGCATAATCTGGCGCGTGAAAACTTTACCATTTGATACTTTAAATCTCCCTCTCATATTGGTATTAAAAAAAATGTATGCAGATAGAATAGCGATTTTTGTGATGTATAAAGACGTTTAAATAGGGTTGTGTGTGGGTGATTTTTGACCCTAGAGATTCTTGAAATTTATAATCGAACATCGACTTGCTATGTATCGGTTAATTTGCTATGTATCTTCACATCATGGTGCTTGGGTATAGACTGAGCGATAACACCGTCTGATCAGTAGGTTGCAAACTCAGACCGTGGCGCTCGCTACGAATGGCATTGAGCCTCTATAAGCCCACGGTCGAGAAAAAAATATCACCAGCACAGAGAAGGGACAACGAGTCCCCCCCCCCCGATCCCAAAAGACAAAGAAAGCCGCCGACTCCATCACCAGAGCTCGCACAACCCGGGACAACAGGCCCAAGCCCCGCCGAACGAGGCCAAGCGCCACCAGTCCAGGAGAAGAACGCGAATGAAGACGGGCGAAACCCCCATCCAGAAACCCTCCTGCAACGAAACCAGCCAGGCAAGACGCGCCACCAAACACGGCGAATAACCCCCACCCCCAGAAATTCATTATTTTTTCATAAAAGGTGCCCGGCCACGGCGGTTACACAAGGCCTACGAGCTTCCACATAACTTTGTGGGTAATAAACAATATAAAATAAACAGTATCATACAGATATAAACATAATCAATACCACAGTATAAATACATAATCAGTAGGTTGTAGGACGGGCGGCAATGCAGGCGTCAACACGTCTAGGTACAGAGTCAGTGAGCATGCGGATGGTGTCTTGAGGGATGGCTGCTCATTTCCTGTCAACCATTTATCAGAGTTCGTCTTCTAAACGCGACGGTGGTAACGCACATAAGCGACGTCTAAACACGTACCGGATGTGTTCGATTGGTGAGAGATCAGGGTAGACTGTTGGCCAGAGAAGCAGCTGGGTACCTTGCAGGATATGTTGGCTGATGCGTGGCGTGTGGGGACGGGCGTTATCCTGCAGGTAAATGGCGTTGGGCACCCTCTGAAGGAAGAGTAATGTCACCTGTTGCAGCACGTCATCCACGTATCGTCGAGCCGCCATCGTGCCGTCAATACGGGCTAGAGGTAACCAGCTGTCGTAGACGATGGCGTCCCAAACCATGATGCTGCGTTATACAGCGGTGGGGCGTTCCACAGATGCGGCCGGATTGTAGCCGGCTCCAGATTCGTACACGGCGAATGTTTAAGTGTGAACTAAAACGGAAGTGCAGAAGCTAAAACAGAAGTGTGACTCTGCTAAGAATATGACCCTGTGCCATTCTGTCGTTCACGTGGCTCTAACCCGACACCATTGCAAACGGCGTCGTCTGTGCTGTTGGGTCAAAGGGTGCAGATCGCCGGTGACCAATCGGCGGATAATGTTCCTGGTCGGTATGGAAGCATCAAGTGTGTCCTGCACATGCTTTAAATGGGCGACGGAAGAGGCTTGCGAGGCCGCCATCAACAAATATCTTTAAATGTCATAAAATCAGTAGATAAACGTTTAAAAGTAAACAAATGCCTTTCTAAATTTAAACATTAGCAGTTTTGAAACTGCCTGCATCCATCCGTTTTGCAACCAACAAATTTTTTCACCTGCGTCAGCCTCTAAATTACTCTTTTATTGTTTTATAATTCAGGAAATCCCCAATAAGTGAGTGCACTTATTTTGTACGGCTCAGATATTTTACACATGCGCAATTTTTGTTCCTATTTACATTAAAGATTATATACGGTAGGATATCATCATGATATGAGTTAAGTTATAACGTTATTGTTATTATTTAGTTTCCATGATTGGCCTGGATTGAGTTTTCGATTATTATTATAATGAACATTTAAACTCGGGGTTGTGCTCCTATATTAGATTAGAGGTGCCCAGATTCAAGTTTTGCAATTCATACTTGATTGGGCCTAGCCCGAGTATTCGATAATTTATTTGATTGATTTCTTTTTCTCGAGTCTGTGCTCCTTATTGAGACTGGAAGGGGCCCAGATTTAAGCTTTGGGGCATGACTAGGCCCGGCCCGAGTTTTCGTAATTTTATGATTAATTTTTGTTCTCGGGCCTGTGCTTCTATTTTATACAGGAAGGGTCCAAATATAATCGCGGCTTGACAGTGTCCCGCTTTAGTATTTGATAATTTTTTGATTAATTTCTGTTCTCGGGCCTGTACTCCTATTTTAGACAGGAATGGCCCAGATTTAAACTTTGAACGCTTGACTGGGCCAGTCCGAGTATTCAATAATTTTATAATTAATTTTTGTTCTCAGGTCTGTACTCCTATTTTAGACAGGATGGCCCCAAATTTAAGCTTTTGGGGCTCAACTGTGCCCGAACCAAGTATTTGATGATTTTATGATTAATATTTTTCTCGGGTCAGTATTTCTATTTCAGAAATGATGGGCCCATTTTTAAGCTTTGGGGCTTGACTGGACCGGCCCGAGTATTTGATAATTTTATGCTTAATTTTTGTTCTTGGGCCTGTGGTCCTGTTTTATACAGGAAGGACCCAGATATAAGTATTTCTGCTTGACTGTGCCCGGCCCGAGTATTTGATAATTTTATGATTAATTTTTGTTCTCGGGCCTGTAGTCCTATTTTAGACAGGAATGGCCCAGATTTAAGCTTTGAACTCTTGACTTGGCCGGCCCGAGTATTTTACAATTTCATGATTAATTTTTGTTATCGGGCCCGTACTCATATTTTAGACGGGAGTGGCCCAGATTGGAGTTTCAGGGTTTGACTGTGTGCCGACCCGAATATTCAATATTTCTATTATTAATTTTTATTCTCGTGTGTGTACTCCTATTTTGGACCAGTACTCCTATTTTAGTTTGTACGCCTATTATTGGCCCAGATTTAAGCTTTGGGGCTTCATTGGGCTGGCCCGAGTATTCGATAATTGTATGATTAATTTTTGTTTCCGGGCCTCTGCTCCTATTTTAGATAGCAGGGGTTCAGATTTAATCTTTGGGGTTGACTGGGCCAGCCCGAGTATTTGATAATTTTATGATTGATTTTTGACTCCACACCTGTACTCCTATTTTAGACAGGAGGGGCCCAGATTTAAACTTTGGGGCTTGATTGTGCCCAGACCGAGTATTTGATACTTTTATGATTAATTTTTGTTCTCGGGTTTGTGCTGCTATTTTATACAGGAATGGCCCAGATATAAGCATTACGGATTGACTGTGCCCGGCCCGAGTATTTGACAAATTTTTGATTAATTTTTATTCTCGGGACTGTGCTCTTATTTTATACAGGAAGGACCCAGATATTAGTATTTCGGCTTGACTGTTTCCAGCCCGAGTATTTGATAATTTAATGATTAATTTTCGTTCTCGGCGCTGTACGACAGGAATAGCCCAAATTTTAGCTTTGGAGTTTGACTGGGCTGGCCCGAGTATTTGCTAATTTTATGATTAATTTTTGGTTTCGAGCCTGTGCTCCTATATTAAACAGAAGGAGCTCAGATTAAAGCTTTGGGGTTGCCTGGGCGGCCCGTGTATTTGATAATTATATGATTGATTTCTGTTCTTGGACCTTTACTCCTATTTTAGACTGGGAGGGTCCAGATTGAAGCTTTAGGGCGTGACTGTGGCCGGCCTGAGTACTCAATAATTTTATGAGTAATTTTTGTTCTCGTGCCTGTACTCCTATTTTAGACAGGATGGGCACAAATTTAAGCTTTGGGGGTTTGACTGTGCCCGGACAGAGTATTTGATGTTGTTATGATTAATTTTTTCTCGGGGCCGTATTTTTATTTCAGACACAATGGGCCCATTTTTAAGCTTTGGGGCTTTACTGCACCGGCCAGAGTATTTGATAATTTTATGATTAATGTTTGTTCTAGGGCTGTGCACCTGTTTTATACAGGAAGGGCCCAGATATAAGTATTGCTGCTTGACTGTGACCGGCCCGAGTATTTGATAATTTTATGATTAATTTTTGTTCTCGGGCCTGTAGTCCTATTTTAGACAGGAATGGCCCAGATTTAAGATTTGAACTCTTGACTGGGTCGGCCCGAGTAATTTATAATTTCATGATTAGTTTTTGTTCTCTGGCCCGTACTCCTATTTTAGACAGGTCCAGATTGAAGCTTTAGTGTTTGACTGTGGCCGGTACGAATATTCAATATTTTTATTATTAATTTTTTTCTCGGTTCTCTACTCCTATTTTAGACAGGAGGGGCCCAGATTTAAGCTCTGCAGTCTGATTGTGCCCAGTACTAGTATTTGATAATTTTATGACTAATTTTTGTTCTCGGGCCTGTACTTTTACTTTAGACATCAAAAGCGCAGATTTCAGCTTTGGGCCCTCATTGGGCTGGCCAGAGTATTTGATAATTATATGATTAATTTTTGTTTTCGGGCCTCTGATCTTATTTTAGACAGCAGGGGCACAGATTTAACTTTTGGGGTTGACTGGGCCGGCCCGAGTATTTGATAATTTTATTATTAACTTTTGTTTGCGGACCTGTACTCCTATTTTAGATAGGAGGGGCTCAGATTTAACCTTTGGGACTGACTGGACCGGCCCGAGTATTTGATAATTTTATGATTAAAATTTTTGTTCTCGGGTCTGTACTCCTATTTTAGACAGGAGGGGCCCAGATTTAAGCTCTGCGACTTGACTGTTCCCGGTCCTAGTATTTGATAATTTTATTATTAATTTTTGTTTTCGGGCCTGTGCTCCTATTTTAGACAGCAGGGGCCCAGATTTAACCTTTGGGGTTGACTGGGCCGGTCCGAGTATTTAATAATTTTGTGATTAATTTTTGTTCCCGAACCTGTACTCCTATTTTAGACAGGGAGGGCTCAGATTTAACCTTTGGGGTTGACTGGGCCGGCCCGAGTCTTTGATAATTTTATGATTAAAATTTTGTGTTCGGGCCTGTACTCCTAGTTTAGACAGGCGGGGTTCAGATTGAAGCTGTAGGACTTGAGTGTGGTCGGCCCGAGTATTCAATAATTTTATGAATAATTTTTGTTCTCGGGTCTGTACTCCTATTTTAGACAGGAGGGGCTCAGATTTAAACTTTGGGACTTGACTGTGGCCGGACTGAGTGTTTGATGATTTTATGATTAATTTTTGTTCCCGGATTTGTGCTCCTATTTCATACAGGAAGGTCCCAGATATAAGCATTGTGGATTGACTGTGCCCGGCCCGAGTATTTGACAATTCTATGATTAATTTTTATTCTCGGGATTGTGCTCTTATTTTACACAGGAAGGACCCAGATATAAGTATCTCGGCTTGACTGCGCCCAGCCTGAGTATTTGATAATTTTATGATTAATTTGCGTTCTCGGAGCTGTATGACAGAATGTCCCAGATTTAAGCTTTGGGGTTTGACTGGATTGGCCCGAGTATTTGATAAGTTTATGATTAATTTTTGTTTTCGAGCCTGTGCTCCTATATTAGACAGGTAGGGCCCAGATTGAAGCTTTTGGGCTTGACTGTGGCCGGCTTGAGTATTCAATAATTTTATGATTAATTTTCGTTCTCGGGCCTGTACTCTTTTTTCAGACATGATGGGTTCATTTTTAAGCTTTGCGGCTTGACTGGACCGGCCCGAGTATTTGATAATGTTATGATTAATTTTTGTTCTTGGGCCTGTAGTGCTATTTTTGACAGGAGGGGCATAGATTTGAGCTTTAGAGCTTGACGGGGCCGACCCGAGTATTTGACAATTTTATGATTAATTTTTTTTTCACCGGCCTGTGATCCTATTTCAGACAGGAGGGGCCCAAATTGAAGCTTTAGTGCTTGACTGGGCCTGGACCGTGTATTCGATAATTTTATGATTAATTTCTGTTCTGGATGCAGTCTTATTTTATATAGAAGGGGCTCAGATTTAAGATTTGAGGCTTTACTGGGCATGACCTGATATTTTGATAAATGAGTTTTATAAGGATTTTTTTTTCCCGAGCTTTTCTTTCATATTTTGGACTCTAAGAAGTCCGATTTCAAGTTTTGCTGTTCGGACTTGAATACATCCGACTAATTTATATAATGTACATTTGAGCTTGGAACTTTTTTGTATTGAAACGGATTTCTATAATACGTAGCCAAATCCGGACAATAACTACCCAGTCCTCATCCAGTCATTCCTAGGTTTACAGGTCAGAGCTGGCTTTATATCTCCAGGTTCCATATAAATTTGTGTAAAAAGATTGAGCAAATTGTGTATGTGTAAGAGAAGTGAGTTTTGTACCAGAAAGAGCATATCTTAAAAATATTATCAACAAAATAATTAAAAATTTGACAAAATTATTTTTTATAATCATTAACTAAAGAATTTGATATGTATCAAATGTTCATATATCGATTTCAGGAAAAGATAACACAAGATTGAAAATTAAATTCCTAGGCGTTTTTATTAAATGCCTTGAGAGGAGAGAGTCAGAACGAGCAATTAAATTGATTTTAAATATAGCTATAATTCATTATATATATTTTAATAGAAGTATTATTTTCTGCCAGTACTTAAAATAGTACTATCTGTGTCGATTTATAAAAGTATAGACGCCTCCGTTTGCAATGGTGTAGGGATAGAACCACGTGGACGGGGGAATGGCACGGGCGTTTGAAGCGTTTCTTGCGTGATATGCAGATACATCTTCGATAACATAACAATTTATTAACAAACTTCAATACCTATCTTAGGTTTCATAATAAATTAGAATTCACATCCTGCGGCAATACATAGTATATATCCACTACCATTATGCTTTACTTACTGCCCCAGTCTGCTGTTCGTGTCTCAGTCAATCAGTTCCCCGTAACTATCCATTTCACACTCATTTATACTCACACTTTCTCCAGTTACGGTCCACAGTTACAACTTCACCTTAAGGTTAAGTTACAGTTGGTTGAAGGAAAATGATTTCCCAACAGTTATGTTTTCAGATGAGTCACGTTTCTGTTTCAACAATGATAGTCGCCGTGTAAAGCCGGGACCTCCGCTCGAGAGAGGGGCCGTGTAGTCATATTAGTGACGTCACGAAAAACGATCCACGGTTGGCGAAACGGTCCCGCTCGCTCAGTTTGCGAGTTTAAAGCTAGTTTTTAAAAATATTTTAGTACTTTTTTTTTAGCTATACCTGACAAGATTTTTGATAAGAGGTATCTATGTTTGTCTGTTACAAAAAATGCAATTAATTAAAATCTAATGAGCACATATTGATTTAATGTTTAAAATAATAAACAGGTCTTTTACTGACAACTTTCCTTACATATATGTAAATTTTTTATTCTTTTATGTGTCGGATTTTTTTTTTATTAATCACTGTAACAGACTAATTCATTGTAACAGACTAACAAAAAATTATTATAGTATTTAATGACTTTGCTATAGTTTATTTTAATGCTAATCATGTTATATTTTGCTTTCAGTAAGTATATCATAAAATCATGGTAATTTTGGTTAGTCTGTTACATACACTGTTAATTAGTGTTAATTTATTTAAAATTCAAATTTTTTTTCAAAATTTGGTATAGACTATTCTTCGAACATATGCAGATCTGCATTATTATTATTTTTTATTATTTGTTTTACTTTTTGTACATAAATATATTTTTTGTTTTCCTATAAGTGTTAGTCTGTTAATATGGAATGGCCCAAAATTGTAACTGACAGTAATTTTATTTAATGAGAAATATATGTCTAAAAATGAAACAAATGAAGATGTCACTGATGTGCTAAATCTACAAGTAAATTATTGGGTATTAGTAAAATAAGATCCCATCTTTTAATAGGGATCTGTCACTTAGATCAATAAAAAAGAAATTGAAGTTTCTGTAATGCACAAAACTAAAAACCATTTCAAGTGGCCTCAAAAAGACAATTAACAGGGTGATACATAAAAATGACAAATTAACAAGTTACAGCAAACATTAAAAATGACATAACACCTATGCAATTATAAAAATCAGAATAAAACAATCGATACAGGAAAAAAATATATAATCAGTAATATAAGCTGCTACTGTATCCAATTGAAATGCATTATGTTTACACAGAGACACCAGGTGCAGAGAATGCACCTGTTACACACAGTAGTTGCTTTAAAATGACCAATCCAATAATGTTGTAGTTAAAATAGAAGTTTGCAAACTTAAAAATGAGCTCAAAAGCAGAATTTTGTTAAATATCAAATGTATAAATGTTCTGCAGAGCTTATAAAACAGAGCTCGTTCTGTGATGTATGTTACAGCTTTAAGTACTACTTTCTGTTGTCGAGTAATTGAGAATTTCTTAACTCAATGAATGAAGCAAGATGCATTTGCATTGCACTATAGTAAATAAATCTTTAAAACTACAATGAAATTTATAAAAACTGTAAATTTATGCAAAACTAATAAAGTAATTTATGGCAAACCTTAAAGCAAATTATTTTATGACTTTTAAACAAGCAACAAAATGAAGGTTCTTAAAATAAAACTTAGCGTTATCCAAAGTTACTTCAATTTTCATTTAATAGTTTGTTCATGAATACAACAATACTCTGTCAACAATATCTTTGAAAACATAGTGTTGCAACAAACAGCTGAGATTTGTAGAAAAATTAATTTTTAAATCTTCATTCATGAGTTATTCTATGACTATGATTATATAATAAAATGTTGCAACTTCATAAGTTAAAACTATGAGTCCCTAGGCATTTTTTTAAGCTTGAAAGTTCTGAAGAATACAATAAAAAAAATAAATAAAAAATAAAATAAAAAGAAACAGGCTTTACGCATTTTTAAATTAATATAATTTTTCAGGTTGTAGTCACGTAATTATTTAGACAAAAACATTATTTTGTAAGTTTATTCAACGAAATATCTGGCAAACTATTAGTAATGGGATTTAGTAAACAAGCAGCTAAGCGACATAGGAAATTTGAACTCCTACGTCTTCAAAATAGTAGTATTCAATTTGTCAGATGATGCTACAGTTGTAGACAATGACACATTATTGGAATTAAAAATCTGCCAATACTACTAACACAATGTATATAACACAATGAAATAAATGTAAATAACACAATGAAATAAATGTAAATAACACAATGTATAAGTAACACAATGAAAGTTAAAGAGTTTTTGAAAGAAACGAGCTCAACCATAACATCAGATCAAAACAAACGCTTTTAGGTTGAAATACGCTGGAACACTGGATCGTTTTTCATGACCTCACAAGCTCTGAAACACGGACTACCACGGCCCCCGGTGGAGCGGAGGTCCCGGTAAAGCCCCTAGTACATTAGAGAATCAAAGAGACGAGTTTTATTTCCAGACGATACGGGAACTACAGGGGGTCTGTCGCCCTCCGTAGACTCCCGAAGTCATCAATCTTGAAAGGTCCGAGAAAGTGACAGATTGAAAGTGGGCTGATTTGGCGGGTTATCGCCAAAGAGTGATAAATAATAACTTCACGCTAATAACTTTAAATAAATAATAACTTTCACGGTTGTCGCTTTCTGTCGTGAGTTTCGATCGCACTCATATGTGACAGTGATTTATTTGCAAAATGTCGCTAGATAGTGAAATTGCCCTTGCCATAGATGTTGCACTGGTGTCTTACTCCCTGGTGTTGCACTGGTGTCTTCTTAAATGTATCTGGTGAATGGAGCTAGTTTATGCAGTGGGAAAATCTAAAAAGGGTATTATATATATTTCAAATACTTAATTCTCTATTTAAACGGACAATGAAAATCTATGCACTATTGCTACATTCTACAACACACACACACACACATATATATATATATAGATATATATATATAGCTAACCAAATTTGAAAATTGGAATACAATACAAAATGAAGAGTAAGATGCCACAAATTGGCTGGAGGAGTGGGGGGGGGGTGAAACCCACGCCTGGGGGGGGAGTATTCCAAGCATTTGATTACGTTTTTAAAATAAAGAGACTTATAGTAATCGCTGATTGTAGTTCTTGTATCAAATTTCATTGAAATCGCACCATTCGTTTGTGAGATATTGTCTCCACAGACTCACGGACGCACACTCACCTATCATCTGGTAAAAAGAGTTTGTTTTACAATATGGACTTCTTTGAATAAGTAATGAAATTTTTCCATAATGAGAGAGAGTGAAACACCTAGTAACCCCTCCCTTCCTTTTCCGTGTATAAATGCAGTTTTTAAGGAGCGCCTTGAAAAAGTGCATTTTGAAAATTCGATGGTTAATGTATGATTTTTCGAAAAAGTTGAGTAAAAAATAATGCCCAAAATAACTGTATAGAAATTAACAAGGTCGAATTGAAGTGATATACATTCGTTTTCAATTTATTTTACATCTTAATCAATAGCTCATAAAATTATATGTAAATTTTTTTCAAATTTTTATTCGGAAATTGGGAGGGGGAGTTCAATTCGGTTATGTCTACGATATCACAAGTGTGCAAAGTTTCACTCTACTAAAATTACTTAAGAACTTTACATATTTTCGTAGCTGTTTACAGAAGCAAAAATATTTTAGCTAAATGAGTATTTTTTTAACCCCGACGAAAAAAGACGCCAAAGGATTCTGAAAGACAAAAATACGCCAAAGGAAAATAAGTCTGTGCCAAACGGTCATTAAACATACATCCCTTCAACCGCAAGGCCCCCCGCAGACCATCCAAATATCAAGCAGACCATCCAAATATGTTTCCCTGCGTTCACCACCACATACAGGGAACTTTAAAGCTCGTCCTTTGATAAATCCCGCTGTCTATTAACAATACTCCCGGTGTATGGCGGGCTTAAGAGTCTGGCGCCGAAGGGGTGACAGGTTCAATCCGGCCGCATCTGTGAAATATCACCCCGCGCGACAAAGCGGCATGATCGTTTGGGCCGCCATCGCCTACGATAGCAGGTGAATTCCTGTCCATGTTGAGAGCACTATGACGGACCAACGAAACGTGGATGACGTGCTGCCGCCGGTTACACTACTCTTCTTGCAGGGGTGTCCAATGTCATTTGCCAGCAGGATAACGCCCGACCACACACGGCACGCTTCTACCAATATACCCTGCAACGTATCCAGGTACTTCCCTTGGCACCAGTCTCCCCTGATCTCTCACCAATCGAACACGTTCTGGAAGTGTTGGATATCGCTTGCGTGCGTTGCTTCCGCCGCGTTTAGAAGACGAACTCTGGCAAATGGTTGGCAGGGAATGAGAAGCCATCTGTCAAGGCACCATTGACTCTGTACCTAGAAATATTTCTGCCTGTATCGCCGCCAGCGGAGGTCCTACAACCTACTAATCAGACGGTGATATCGCTCAGTTTATAGGTGTATCGCGTTACAATAAACATCACTTATTGATCGTTGCTATCGCTCTCTGTTTAAAATTAAAAAAAACTAATTATTGTGATAGCAATGATGCCGCTGGCCAAATGATAACTAGCAAAAGTGAGGGTAAAAGTTATTTGATCGCATGTGTAATAAACATCACTTATTGTTCGTTGCTATCTCTGTGTTTGCCGATTTTCATCACTTTCTGCCCTCTCCTTGGTGTCGCATTTTCACAGTCACATAGTGTATATAATAAATCTTATATCGTTTAAATATTTATATTAAAGATTATCCAAAACCTAGTCTATATTACCTGCTGTATAAATTTGAATTTGACATATTTTTAAAGATATTATTTGAGAATTTATTCAAAAATACCATTTTCTAAAATCTGCTTTTCTTAAATCGCATTATTTTGCATATCAAAAAAAATATATCCTATTCATATTTATTACTTAAATTTCTTAGTTTTCAATACCATTTATATACTGTATACTACCTAAATTTAGCAGTTACTATGTATTAATTTTTATTAACTATTATCTATGATCCCATCACAAAAAATGATGAAAATAAAAATTGTGATGGATGTAATTAAATAATTAAGGTTCGATACTGATTTCCGTAAAACCTCGAAAAAAATGAAATGTATTTGGAATAATAATGTATTTGGAATTTAATATATGAAATTGTGTATAATAAAGCAAATTATGATATGTTCTTGAAGTTTGTAGTTTGTATTTGATTTTGTATAGGAGTAGGATAAGCTGCATTTCTAACAGATTAAAACACTAGGAGAATGAATCAAGAATGGGAAGCCCCAACATTCATTTTTGTATTCACTTTACCTTTATTGAGCTTAGCTTATGTAAAATAAGAAAATTTCAATTTAACATGAAACAAAATATTTTATCCCATGCTAAGCTGAGAAATAAGAAAAATAGATAATTATTTTTATTAATATTCAAGGGGGGTTCTGTCCCTTGGTTAGCCCAGTGGTTAGCGCGTGGGTATTATACTCGGTTGACCCGAGTTCGATACATGGATCTGCCCAAATTATCCTCTTGTTCACGGGTACGTTAAACATGTGGATCCGTAAGACTTTAAGAGAGGTTGGTGGTAAGATACGGTCTCCCTGTGGATGCTACATCTACTGGGTTCCTGTATAAATTGAACGGCTGTATCTCAGCCGTTTAAACAAATACCTTACACCTCCGGATAAACCGGGTACCTTACAACTCCGGGCCCAAGAAGAAATTTAAAAAAGGGATCCATCTTGCAAAAACTCGATTATGTAGGTACATGTCTGAAAAATATCATGGTCTTGGTATAACTAAGACGCGAAGACGCAGCCAAAATACACTTTCTTTGATATTTTCATAAAATATTTCCTAAATTGAATTTTAAATCGAAAAACATTTTATTTCAGTGTGCTTCCCTAATTTTGTTCTACAAATTTATCAAACTTCCAAATATCGTAGGCTGTAGCTTTTGCGGTACATGACAGAAAAACTTAAAGGTCACGAAATTTATCGAAAAGCGGCGGCAGCTACTTTTTTTTAATATATATATATTTTTTTTATTCAAATGGCCAGGCACTTGACCTTCGTCGCCTTTAATACAGCGGCCAGAGTGTGAACCATTTAGCCGTCCATTGACGTTGCCTTAGACGCACCAGAGGGGGGCGCATCACATTCCGCCCACAACACAAACATCCATGCCTTACGTAGGGCTCGAACCCACAACGTGGCGGTGTTTTTTAATATATAGAAAGACATTTCTTATAACGCCCGAAAAGGTAAATTAAAAAAAAATAACTGCGACTTAAAGCGGCTACGTATGATTTGATGAAGTCTTGGAATTCTTCACCAGGATACCCAGACCTGGAAGTACAGCTCCGGTCCTTAAGAAACTTATCGTAAACCAATTTGAGATTTCATAACTGTTTTGGGGAGGGTTTATTATTATTGTATTTTATTTATCTTTCTGCACTTCTTAACATGAAGTGATGTTCTTGTAAGGTTGATTGCAAAATAAATGTTTCAAAACTGTTATTACAGGTGGGCAGATGCTTTATAGAGAAAAGTTCGAAGTGTTAAATGATAGAAAAACATTCGTAGCTATGAGGTAGAGACTTTACATGTGGTGTTAAGATAGATATATGGAAAAGAAGAAAGTGTGCAATTTCAATTTTCCCATATTTGCTATTTTAGGGGGGTGCCCACACTAAAATGTTCGATTTTCTAATTAAGTGAGGAACGCCTTCTTTTGACTGAGATAAAGACATTGATATGTATACAACTTAATCGTTGAATCAAAACTCCGCTAAAATTCGAAAGTTTTAAAAATGTCCATAGAAAAGATGTATTCGCAAAACGTTTCGCAAAACGTTCGAATTGCAAAATGATAGAAAAATATAGTTAACAATGAGAAAGAGACCTTACAGAGAGAGACCTAACAATGAGAAAGAGACCTTCGATATAAGGGTAGACAGTTTAAGAGGCAGAAAGTATACAATTTCAGTTCCTCTTTACAATTTCACGACCCCTTTACAATTATTAGAGTGTTTATATAATAATTTGTTTACAAATTTTTCTATGGTATTACAAAAACTCACAAGAAACTACTAAATGGCTTTACTCTCTTATTGTCTTTTCTCTCTTATTTTTTCCCTCTTATTTTTCCCCTCTTATTTCCCTCTTTTTGTGTTTTTACTGTCTTATTGTGTTTGTCTGTTGTTATAGAAAAACATATTTTTTACTTGTTTTAATATAACATTTGTATACATACAATAGATGTTAAATAATTAAATATTTTCATACAATTTGTTAATATGTATAAATCAGAATAAATTTTAATCATACTGCAAAAATATCTAAAACTAACAGCAAAATGCTAGCTACATAAACCGCATTAAAATAAACCGTAATTTTTAAATAAACAAGGGATTAAAAAATTTGATTTTAAAATGTAAAACAGACATAAATTTACATTTATTAACTAGTAAAAAATCTGATGTGGGCAACGTATGACTTTCTCTGGAGATTTATATTCACGTTCTCTTTATTTCTTCAATAATTCGTTAAATTGCACAAAATAGCACCCAGGATTATTTTTTATTATATTGAATTTACACTTTTACTTCCATTTTCGTTTTCGTTGGATAGCTAAACCTATTTTCAAAAGTGGCTGGTGAATATTAAAAAAACATAAATCAAGAACGGTCAGTCCTAGGGCAATGGGCTTAGTCTTATGTCTTATTCTTTCATCGTCAAAAATTACATATAAAACAAGCATTTAATTGATATATTTGAGCATACATTATCTTTTATTTTACAGACGTCACGCCAAAAATAGTTTTTTCGTATTGTATCGGTTCCAAGACGTGGAGATCCCTTAAAAACTCGAGTTGCGATTTTCGGCATGATTCCAATACTTTCTCTATACATTACGATGTATTACAGGGAATGTTAAAATCTGATGTGGGCAGCACATGACTTTCTCTACAGACATAAATTCATATTTTCTTTATTTCTTTAATAATTCACTAGATTGAGTTTAATTGCACCAAATAACACTAAATTTGCATTTTTAATTCAATATTTTGTTTTCATTTGATAATTGGACATTTTTTCGATAGCGGCATAACAAAAATGCAAGAAATCTCAAATATCTCGAAAACTGTTAGTCTTAAAGTATAATGGAGTGTGTTATATTCTTTTTCTGATCATAAATTGAGTGTAAAACAAGAATTTAATTGATACATTTCAGCATACATAGCTTTTTTTAAGATTTCGGCGATTTTTGCGGGCCATTTCGTAAAAAAAGGCAGGTTGTTTTTTCCGAATCGTACCAAAATCTAATCAGCACCATAGTACCCAGCAAGTAACTTATCTACCAAATTTTGTGAAATTTGATAAATCAGTATTTTAGCGTGAGCGGATAAATGAAATTTTTACTGTCCATTTCGCCAAAAAGAGCACTGGTTCTATTTTTATGAATCTTACCAAAAACTAATCAGCACCAGGGTTACATCCAAGTGGCCTACCTACCAAATTTTATGAAATTCGATCCATTCGTTTTTGAGTTAGACTGGATACATATATTGCACAGACACACAGACAGACACACAGACAGACAAACAGACAGACACACACACAGACACACACACAGACGTCAGCCTAAAAATAGTCTTTCCGTATTCTAGAGGTCTCGAAACATGTAGATCCGTCGAAAACTCGAGTTGCGATTTTAGGCATGATTCCAATACTTTACCTGTACATTACCATGTATTGCAGGGAAAGTAATAATGTAAATAAAATATATAACAAAAGACAAAGGCACATTGAATTTGGACTGTCTATCTGCTGCTGTTTTCGAGTTGTTCACGAAAAATGAGTTTGCCCTATTGCGATCCCTGAGTAGGTAACACCTATAAAGTTCAAAATTAGAGCAATTAAAATGCACCACAAAAGACAACGATATAGAAAATTTCATGTTACCGTTACCCATCTGATTTGATATGACTTCAAAGATCTGAATCACACTAACAAACACCAGATCACGTTAAATAAAATGTTGTAAAAAGATTATATAAAATGTAAAAAGATTATATTATCAAATATAATGTAAAACTGTCTGCTTAACCACAATATTTTTCATCAGTTGTTATCTGTTTAGACCTAAATAAATATTCGTTTGGCGGGATGGTAGACCTTGGGTGCCTCCTGAGTGCAGGAGGTATCCTTTCCTGGCCGTGCAACTAGCTACTCTATACCCAATATGTGAGTCGCACGGTCTGGGATCTTCAGACCTCAGGCATCTTTGCACTAACCTACAGGTTTGAATTGTTCGGTTGCCATTGTAATGAATAATGCTGCCCCAATCGGAAATCGGACCCTAGATCTTCAAACTGGCTATAGCCGACGCTCTACCGTTGAGCTACTGGGACGAAATCGCAAGCTCTTATTGTCGAATTCGATTTTGCCATATCTGTACTTGAATTTCAAAAGCAGTGTGTTTAAAACGATTCGGTGCAAAGATCTTGGATCTTTCGACTTTTAAGAAACTTTGTATTCTAAAAAAATACTTGAAAATTGGGATAATTAATGCTCTACTGATATGAAATTGCATGAAAATGTGGTCTCTATATTTACAAAATACACAAAAAATTTCAGTTATCGTGCTTACGCTTTACAGACATAAGCAGGCATATTCATTTCCAAAATTGTCCAAAATGTTTTAAGGGTATTTTAAAATATAAAATTTTATAAAAGTATCGAATTCGTAAATGTATTGTCTCTTTTTACATAGTGCATCTACAAAAAAAAAATAAAACAATACGAAGCAAATGAAGCTGAAACAAAATATTTTATTATTTCCAGAGATGTGTTAATAGCCAATATGTCGGTTGGTGAAGTTTGCAAGTACAACAATTCGCTTATCTAGGTACAGTAGTAACAGAAAGTAACAGTGTTTCAGTTGGAATTAACAAGACTTCTTATTAATGTATTCTACCACTTCTAAAATCCAATGCGATTTTGCTCTGAAGAAAAGTTCATTTATATAATGTTATTTTTTAACCCGCACTTATGTACGGCTGCCTCAAGAGAGATCAAAAGCGATTATTTATCAGGGGACAAAATGTGAAGAAAAATACTGCCCAATAAACGAAAATTGATTATGAAGAGTAGGAAATAACAAATATATAATGGAAAAATCTTATGTTGCTATCGTTACTGATATAAAAATTAGGAGAATAAGAATAAGATGGCTGGGGCACATTCAGCAGTTGAATGACAACACAACTACTAAAATGACGTTCATTTCCAGATCTGGTGGATCTACCGGGGGATTGAATGGAGGACTACTTTGAACCAAAATAAGTTCCTCTTTTGGTTGGAATGCAAATCGTTTAGTTTCAATAAATGTGTAGTCGCGCGAAACTATCTGTGCCATGCATGATCACAAACAAACATTTTCCCCTATAGCAACGCCCAGCCCCACTGAATAACATACATCGAAACAGTGAAATGAAGACATTTTCCCTCTGTATCGAAAATCAAAATTTTTATGGTTTGGTTTGGAAATTAACAAAAATTAAAAAAATAGAGTAAATCAAAAATTTTATTTATTCAAATGCAAAGATATAGGTATGCTCAAATTTTTTGCCAAACTATATAGAATTATGCTAATGTTCCTTTACGGATACTGCGAAACAAGTATCCGGCAAACTAAAAAATACGTATGTTGATGTATTTTAAACATGAAAGATCAAAAATGCATAACGCATTGATTATGAAACACTTTTCAACTGACATGCATTTTATTTAAACATCTCTAAAATGCGATATATTCAGACCATATTTTAAATCATCACACTGCTACAATAATTTATTACATTTGAAAACTTAAAACATCATGGAAAAAATGAACTTTATTCAAATTACGTCATCAAAATATAAATCGTCTGGCTGTCTACGTAAGAACATTGAATGTTTTATTCATATCACTTTTATTCCAAACTCCAGAGCTAAATAATTTTGTGTTAAAAATATTCAGCAATTCTTATACAACTTATCTTACAATCGCTTGTTTACATTCTGTCCATTAAAACTAGTATTATTTGTAGAAATAATCAAAGTTTGATGATCATTTAAACTCAAAAATATTGTAATTGCGTTGGCACGGAATACAGATGCATAGAAAATACGTAAAAATAAAGAAGTTTTAGGACAGATGCAGCACTAAATATAAATTTAAAAGAACACATACATATTATTTTATTATGTATGATGATATTTTCCTAACAGCCCGATAATTACATTAAAGGCATAAAGATGAATGCAATTAGCCTTGAATTAATGTCTCATAAATCTAAATTTTGGGCTTGTATATATGAAACCGCAGTACACAATTTTAACATGTTTAAATTATTTACTAGATTTTATAGTTATTACTAATCGAACTCACTTGATGTGCAACAAGGATATAAAAATATTACATTGAGCTTGTCACACAGGTAGATTTTTGACATTTTTTGCTACTCCGATTTAACGTTGCAACAAATCGTGTTGCACCAAGGAAACAGCCCTTTTTATCTGTATGGGAATGCCTTAAATAACTTTGTTGTGTAATGTATTAAATGAAATATCAAGTCACATCGTCTTATTTGTACATTTGTAATATATATATACAAAAGTAATATATATATATATCTATGTATATGACTACGTAATGATATACGATATGATATACGTAATTTTTAACGAGCAAAAGAATAAGACCAACTCCATTACACTAGGTCTAGCCGTTCTTGCGATATTCTAGTTTTTCGCATTTTCGCTGTGCCACCTTTGAAAATATGCCCAGTTGCCAATGAAAACGAAAATTGAACTAAACGTGAATTAAATTTAATTAAAATATAGAGAACGTGAATATAAGTCTGCAGCGAAAGTCATATGCTGCCCACATCAGAATTTCAATTTCGCTGCAATACATGTTAATGTACAGGGGAAGTATTGGAATCGTGCTGAATACTGCAATTCGAGTTTTCTACGGATTTATACGTTTTTGGACTTCAGGAACAAGAAAACTATTTTTTGCGCGACTTCTGTGTGTGTGACTGTGTGTGTGTGTGTGTGTGTGTGTGTGTGTGTGTGTGTGTCTGTGTGTGTGTGTGTGTGTGTGTGCAGATATTGTAGCCACTCTAACTGAACTAATTGACTGAATTTCATAAAATTTAGTAGGTAAGTGAGCGACAAAAAGTGCCTGTATCCATTCTAGCTGAAAAACTAATGGACCGAATTTTGTGAAATTCGGTCCATTAGATAAGTTGTTTGTGGGTCACCCTGGTGCTGATTAGATTTTAGTACAATTTGGGATAAAGAAAACCTTCCGTTCTTTACGAAATGGCCTGCAAAACTCTTTAAACCTAGAAGACTACGTAAGCTCAAATGCATATCTTAAATGCTTATTTTATGCGTAAAGTTTGACGACGAAGAGAGTAAGACCAACTTCATTATTCTAGAACAAACTGTTCTTGAGATATGTTAGTTTTCTTTTTTCATTTCCATTACGTCACCTTTGAAATTAAGTCCAGTTACCAAATTAAAGCAAAAATCGAATTAAAAGTTTAAATTCTGTGTAATTTAAAATAATTATGGCTATTTTTTTGTGCAATTTGAATCAATTTAATGAAATATTGAAGAAATAAAGAGAACGTGAATATGAGTCTGCAGAAAAAGTCATGTGCTGCCCACATCAGATTTTTACTTTACCTTCAATACATGGTAATGTACAGGGAAAGTAATGGAATCATGTCGAAAATAAGCAACTTCAGTTTTCAACGGATCTACACGCTTTGAGACTATGGGACCAGAAACAGATCTCACACGTGCTTTGGTGAGACAAGTTCATGCCAGTTATTTACCGTGTCCGAAACATCGAACAATTTTTTTAGTCTGGATGGCGCCGAGGTTTACAGCAAACCATAAGTTTAGGAGCGTCAAGATAGAGAGACCGAGCGGGCCCTTACGAGGATGCCAGGTAGCGACATTGGTTCAATGATTAACCAATGAAGAAAGTGTTTGTTGCGTCACACGGAATGCTACAAAGAAAGCAAAGGGGGAGTGACACCCCCGAGGGGAAAAGAGAGACACAGTCTGTGACCGAAGAAGGACACTAGGAGTACACTTATACAGATAACTTCGAGACGATGAAAAATTAAGGATTGTACATAAAACTTGGCGACAGATAACTTAACGAAAAATACTGATATATACTTGTGGGGCACATTTAGAAAATAACCTTAAAGTTCTTTTAAATATTAAATTCATTAAGATTGACATGGCCGTTTATTCATACATAGTAGATTTATTGTTTAATCGTACATTCCTAGTTGTGCCGCTATATAAAACCCTCCAATTCTTTAACTTTCGTGCGAGTCCCCTAAAGGAATTATTAATTATTATAATACTCTTGCTTCGACATTTAAACTTTAACATTAAAACATTTATTAACAACATAAAAATTAATTAAATTCAATTACACTATTTAATTATAATATTTCAGCGTAGGGGACATGTGATGACCAGTACGGAAAATCCTAAACAGTGGTAATGACCAGACACGTTTTCAATGGGCACATACCTTCAAGTCTGTCTTAGACTTTGTCAGCATCTGTATTTAATGTCGTTCATTTACCGCATTAACTCTTGGTGTAATGCTCCGACACGTAAATTCGTTGAACATATTGTGCTGCTGTAACTATGCACTCGCACTTATTTCATTCTCTTAGTATATCAAGTCTTCGCTGTAGTAACTGCACAAGTCATAATGTCGAACTTATTTGTTCCAAGTGATGTTAGTATCTCTGTACAAGTCTCTTGTAGTGCCGTTCTCAGGTCACAGGCTGTGGTTCCCTCGGGGTGGGGGGGGGTTAATCCCTCTCTTCTTCCATTTGCCGCATTGAGTTTGACGTAACAATCTTCTTTTTCCATTGGTTACTCCTTTAACCAATGGAACCAGTCCATACCTCGTAAGGCCCAGCTCGGCCCCTCTGTCATGACACCCCTAAATTTGTGGTTTTCTGAAATTTAGGTTCACAGGGTTATAAAACTCGGTGTCAGCCGAAATACAAGTATTGTTCGGCGTTTTGGCCACCATAAATTTGTACATAAAAGTGTCTCATCAAATGTGAGATCTATTTCTGGTCTCACATATCAACCCTCGGATAAAGACAAACAAAAAATTCCAAACCAATAGAGTTCGAAACAAAGTTCGAGTCACTTGCAACTCTTAAATTGGCATTTTTCAGTGAAAAAAGTTCGTCAAGAATTGCAGTTCAACACAGTATTGCTGTAAACACACAAAAGTCTTTAGCACACACCGTACACTAAATAAACATAAGTTATGTACTCATCAAATGTGAGATCTATTTTTGGTCTCACAATACTGGTGCGACTAAATGGTAGCACGACGACTAGAGATATAAAGTTTTCCGTAAATGTTCCAAAATAATGGCTAGATCTATTGATGTGTGCAATGCAACCAAGTACGAGACGAAGCCAAACACAACGAGTTATAGCCAGTACAAGTTACGGATGCCAGCATTATGATCAAAGTCCAAGACGGACTTGAAGATATCAGTTCTTCAAAAAGATATCTTGGTCTAAACATATATTAGGCATTTCCATACTGGTTTCATATAGTCCCTCCGCCGAAATAATATGATTAATTGTTGTAATTGAATAATTAAGTATTTATATTTTTAATAAATGTTTTATTGTTAAAGTTAAAATGGCGTGATCCATGTAGTAACATATTGATTACTATTCCTTTACAGGATTCACTCAAAAGGTAAATTATTGGAGGGTTTATAGCGGCGCAACAAAGCAATGTACAATTAAATGATAAGTCCACTATGTATGAATTTACTGCTATGTTAATATATATGATAGATTAATCAAAATTAATCAAAAAGTTCAACTTTAAGATTTATTTTTAAATGTGTACCACAGAGACCTCTAGAACACGAAAAATCTATATTTAGCTCGACGTCTGTCTGTGCATATTTTGTATCCACTCCAACTCAAAAAATAATTTACCGAATTTCATAAAATTTAATAGGTAAGTCGCTTGCGGGTGACTATGCTGCTGATTACATTTTGATACGATTCGGGATAAAAGAACCTGCTTTTTATTGCGAAATGGCCCATAAAATATGCCTTTATCCACTCTAGCTGAAAAACTAGTACGTCGAATTTTACAAAATTTAGTGGATAAGTCACTTGTAAGATATCCTGGTGCTGATTGGATTTTGGTACGATTCGTAAAATATGAACCTGCCTTTTTTGCGAAATGGCTTGCAA
Source organism: Amaurobius ferox (assembly GCA_951213105.1). Classification (NCBI taxonomy): domain Eukaryota; kingdom Metazoa; phylum Arthropoda; class Arachnida; order Araneae; family Amaurobiidae; genus Amaurobius; species Amaurobius ferox. Next base: position 69,504,561 of record OX578148.1, read on the forward strand.
AAATCGTTAAAATTTTAAATAAAAGACTGTTTATGCTCAAATATATGAAGTACGTGCTTGTTTTATACGTAATTTTTGACGATGAAATAAATGAATAAGACCAACTCCATTACTTTAGAACTAGCCGTTCTCGAGATATTTAAGGTTTTTTTTTTGCATTTCTGCTACGTCCGTCCAGTTACCAAATGTATTCGAAAGCTGAATTAAATATGTAAATTCAATGCATTTTCAATTAATTATGCCTGTTATTTAGTGCAATTAAACTCAATTTAATGAATTATTAATGAATTAAAGAAAAAATGAATCTATGCAGGGAAAGTCATGTGCTACTCGTATCAGATTTTTACTTTCCTTGCAATACATGGTAATCTATAAGGAAGGTATTGGAATCGTGACAAATATCGCAACTCGAGTTTTGGACGGATCTACACGTTTTGGGATCTGCAGATCACAAAACCTTTTTTTAGCGTGACGTCTGTGTGTCTCTTTGTATGTGTGTGTGTGTGTGTGTTGTTGTTTAGTCCCAGACCGTCCGACCTACCAGAAAGGTGTAAGGTAACTGTTTGGACTCCCGGGAAGAACCACCCAATTTAGACAGGAACCCAGTGCGGGAGGCATCCACAGGGACCATATCCTCCTTTCCCTACCACTAACGTCTCGGAAGGACTTATCCACATGTTTAACATGATCGTACTCCGCTGGAACACGATTGCAGTTATGGCAGCGGAGGGAATCGAACCCTGGCCTACAGAGTGCAATTCCCGCGCGCTACCCACTGGGCTACCGCGCCTTGTGTGTGTGTGTGCCTCTCTGTGCAATATATGTATCCCCTCTAACTCAAAAACTAATTGACCGAATTTCATAAAATGTGGTAGTGAGCCTGGTGCTGGTTAGATATTGGTACGATTCAAGATAAAAGAACCCGCTTCTTTTACGACATGGCCTGTAAAAATCTCATGTATCTACTCTAGCAGAAAAGAATAATGGGCCAAATTTGACAAAATGTGGTAGATAAGTCACTTGCAGGGTACACTGGTGTTGATTAGATTATAAGAAGAATCTGCCTTTTTTACGAAATGACCAGCAAAAATCGACAAAATCTACAATAAAAAACTACGTATGCTCAAATGTATCAATTAAACGCCTCTTTTATACGTAATTTTTGACGTGGAGAAGAATAAGAGCAACTCCATTAATCTCTAACAACTCCACTAATCTCTAACAACTCCATTTACTCTACCCGGTATTTTAGAATTTTCAAAGTATTGTTACGTCGGCTTTGAAAAAATGCCCAGTTGCCAAATAAAAAAATTCTGATGTGGGCAACACATGACTTTCCTTATATAATGCAATGAATTTACTGCATTTACAGTAAAAAATAGGTTTTTCTTATAGTTGATACTTATATTCTTTCCAAGATATTATATTTTTTACTCGCCCTTTTCATTGATATAGCGTCATTTTAATCCATTTGGCGAGATTATCGTTAATTTGACAGCATTTCAAAAAGTCGCCAAGTTTGCGACATTCAGCCAAATTCGTCGCCAAAATCTCGCCATGCTTTACTGACGGAGAAATAAGTTATTTTTATAGCAGATAAATGACTATTGGCGTATCTTTTAGTATCTTCGTATCATTTCTCATGAATGGAACGAGCTAGATCCACGAGAATGATGTCACCCAATTTATCGCTTGGTATTACATATGAAAAGCGAACATGTTTCTCAATAGGAAATGTATTTTTTTTTATTTTATATGACTTTCTGATAATTTTCTTGAAAAATGTACAGTATCTCGAGAACGGTTCTTGTTAGCGTTCTAAAATTTATGTTAATCGTTTTCTAATGAAAAATTACATAATAAATATCTATTTGCGTAACTTTATTAGCGATTTTGATTTTTTGGCGACTTTTTCAAAATTTCACTCGAAAATTTAAGGGGGTTCTGAACAAAACGTTTATAAACAAAAGGCTTTCAGTGTTTACGGATTGTGATTTTTGTACCAGATTTCGTTTGAATCGGTCCATTCGTTCGTCAGATAGCGTTTCCACATGCTCACCCACCCACCCACACACACACAGACATCACTTCAAAAATGTTTGATTCATGATCAGGGATGCTTGAAACGTGCTCTCACATCGAAAACTCGAATTTGATTTTTTGATCCTGTCACAAAAGTACCTCAGGTGGTTTTGCAAATTTATTCATTCTTAGTGTCTGTATCTTAAATTGGAAACACAAATTCATTCGGTTTCCTTTTCAAAATGGTAATTTAGTACACATATAAGGTTTATTTTCATTAAATGAGGAAACTAAAAAGATTGAATATTTAAATAATTCAAAATGATAGTAGGAACATATAAAATAATGATTTAATATCTATATAACTTTAACAATTTCGTGCAAAATGCCTTGTGTCGATAACGTCTGGCTGAAACAAAAATTTTCTGGACTATTAATAAGTATAGAAAGTGACTTTTCACAAAATAATTTATAACCTAGATCACAAAATAAAAATAAAATATCAAAATTCTGTGTAAAATTAAAAAATAACAACAATAAATCTTCAATTGATAACCATTTCTAGTGGGCTAGTCACCGGTTTTTTTTTTCTTATTTCCATTATTCAATGTATTCTTCCGTTTCCAATTTGAATTTCAATAGAAAGCTTTTCGTATTAAAAAATCCAGTTATCTACTTAAATATTTCAAAATAACACCCTGTTTTACCTAGGTATGGCATAACCACGTCTAATTATTTGTTTCTCCGTTTCGCTTTTTCTGCGCCACGCTTTGAGTTCATATGATCTGCATTATTTTTATTTTTTCTTGTTTTCCTTCTTAATTTCATATTCTCTGCATCTCTTTTTATCCTCCACCACTTCTTTTCCGGTAGAGTCAATATATTGGGTTCTGTCGTACATTTTAACATGGTCTATCTCACATTTGGATGTTCGGTCTGACGATAGTGTGTCTTTCAGGACTTCATTTCTTAGTGTGTGTGTGAATGAAACTTTAGAAGGTGGTTTCTACTTGCACTACATAAATATATCTATGCTGCCACATAGCAGAAACTAGGTTAATATAAAATATCTCCAAGGGGGGGGGGAACTTCGCCTCTCAAGATGTACACCTGATAGAAACACTGCTGACGAAGTATGTCCAAAGCTTCCGAAGTGCACATCTGCTTACTAATACCTATTTGCTCAGCCTTTCACGTCGTGCTCCTCTTAATTATAAGTAGGTATTAAATTTTATCAAGTATTACATATTACCCTCCCTGAAATCCATGTATATGTAAAGAGGTATCCGGATTAGGATATTTATATATATATATATATATATATATATATATATAAATAAAAATTGAAAGATTTTAATCGAAAATTATGCATAAACTACTGTATGTACGAAAAAACCCATCTCTAGCATATCTGTTACAAATGAGTAACTATAGACCAAGACTAAGGATAAAGATAGAAGGTAATATATATATATATATATATATATATACTCATGTCCAAAAATTAAGCATGGTTTATGTTTATGTGAAAATTTCAGGAAATCTACATCGGAATGGAGGGAAACGCGGTATGCGGGTGTAATAGGGTTATAGAAGAAGTAAACAATGCAAAACAGGGATAATAACGACTTTTATTAGTCAAAATAAACGGCTGCAAGAAAAAGGATCACAATATGAGGATCGACCTCAGTTAAACAGAATGATTAAAACAATGTGATGCTGCAGTTTAATACGGTGTGTGGGAACCTCGGGTAGCCACGCATGTTGCACAATGATTTCCCATACTTTCGATGTGGGTTTAGATGATTTGTGTGCTCATGTTCCAAAATCTTGGAATTTTTGTTTTTTTGGAAAATCTGGAAAAATGTTCCAAAAATCATGGAGAGTAGTTTTTAATCGCGGAGCGGAGCTTGGAGGGCAGTGGAGAGCTGCAAGATGTCCCCGAGCATATCCAAAGCATGCTCTATTGAATTCAGATTAGCAGAATGGGCAGGCCATTGCATGTACTGGATATCTTCAGTTTGAAAGAAGTTGTCGCATGGTGAACCAATGTCGTACGGTGAAGAGTCACGTCATCATCGATGAATATGAAATTAGGGCCAATAGCACCTTGAAACATTCGAACGGTAGGCTCAAAGACTTTGTATCGGTATCTTTGACTGGTAACCGACCCCGTGTCAAAGATGTGGAGGTTTGTGCGGGCGTCTATCATGATGCCTGCCCATACCATGACTTCCCCAAACGGAAAATGATATCTTTCCGGGATGTTTCCCGGGTAAAAATTCATTGCACGTTCTATACAGATCGTGGTACGACGAGAATCAGTTTGCAGACTAAACCTGGACGTGTCACTGAGACATGACATTGCCCCACTGTTGTCCACTCCACTGCCGATATTCCAAACTCCTCTGTAAATGTATGCGTTTCTGTTCTGACGCCAGGGGAGTGCAAACTGCTGGTCGTCTGGCATAGAGACCAACATGTCAGAGTCTCCTGTAAGCTGTTTGTCTGGAAACAGTGACTCCTGTGGCGGCTGTCAAGACTGTACGGTGGTGCCATCAAGGGCGAAAAAAGGGAAGTAGAATATAATATAATAGTGATTTACAAAAATTATGAATAAATCGCAGTGCAGAAAAAGAATGAGGCAAGGATGCATTTTTATCTTTTAATCATTGACAGTAGCGTCTCCAGAAAAATTTTTGGTGTGTGTGTGTGTGCGGGGGGGGGGGGGGGGCAATTATAATATTTTTCTATTTCTCGAAATATAACTTTATAATCTAATGAATTTGCTGGATTCCCCTGGAGGGGTGATGACTAATTCCATCCTTGGCTACACCATTGATTACTGACCACATTAGTTATTTTACATGAAATCAGTAATATTTAGATTATGACATCAAATTTGAAGATTTCACAGTTATACAATAAAATACTGTTTCTAAAGTTTAATTAATCATATACAATAGCTTATATATCACCTTAGTACAAAATAATTTTTTTGCACAATTTCTTTCTGCGAGAAAATGCCTTTAAAAAGTGCCGTGTACCACCAACTGTTTATACAAGATGAATGTGGCACTAAGGATTAAAATAACATTACCAAACAGATAAATGCCTCTAATCCCTCTCAATTAGCTACCAAATTTACTGTGCAGAGTTTCAAATCATAAAAAAATCACAATTCCGGAAGACACTAATCTTCCAAATATCCAGGCTTTAAAATAGGGTCTTGGAAAACTATTTTTTAATAAACAAAGTTAAGAGTTTTCTATAAACTTTCAAAGAATATCGATACTTTTAAAAGCCATTACGCCACCTGTTGTCTGACGAAGATATTTTTAAACTGAATAAGGATTTATTAATATCCAAGAACAAGTGATACATTGATAATGCATTAACGTATTCATTAAAGTTTTTTTTTTTGCTGAGTGCAGACAAAGTGTTCCCACATCCATCATACGAAAATCAATAGGGGATTCTCGAAGTGTCATATTATTTAGAAATTATACTTTTTATCAATCCATATCATACTCACATTAAGCCCAAATAGATTTGGAGATGCGTAGCTTGCAGGAATTTTGTCGATGTCTTTGAAACTGAATTTGCTTTGACTTTAGGTTTTAGTACTTAGTTAAGTATCGAATTGGGAGTATTGGTGAAATGAGTTAAAGAAACATTAGTAGTATGAGTCCCCACTTGACTTTCTGGCGTATTTATAATTTTTCCATATTTATACGGTCATTTGTCACGCAATCAGAGAGAAGCAAATAAAATAAAGTAAAAAGGTAGTTTTTAAATACTCCCTGTATATTATTTGTATGCAACTTAAATATATAAAAATGTATTTATTGAAATATATGTAAGTTAAATGTATAAAAGACAAATAAATACTAAATGAAACATTTTCGCTGCGTCAGTTCTCAAGTTATTTCTCCAAAACACTAGTATATTCCTATGACGAGACCAAAATGGTTTAATTCGATAAGTTTCAAAATTCAAAAAATCAAATATACCAGAAAATATGGGTGATATACTAAATTTGGACTTTCTATTCCCTCCGGTTTTTCCCGAGTTACTTTCAAAAGGAGGTTGTATTTTTATGGAGGACTCAAGACGGGCTTCACCATTGAGGTAGTATATAATGGAGAGAGCTTAAGGGTAGCAATCGCCGTCAAAGATAAAGGGAGTTGTAGTCAGGACGAATTTCCTGAGAACCCGTTTTCTTCCGAATCTCACCCTGTACATTTCAATGGCGATTTCCGACCGACAGCGTGCTTGAGAAATATACATAGTAAAATAATGGTTATGTACTGTTGTGCTTAAGGCTGCAAGGAAAAGCATATAAAAGGAGGGCTTTACTCTTTCCATGGGTAAGTTTTTTTTTTCATTATATATCTTACAAATATTGTTAAGAAGTAATTTTGCTAGATTTTAGCGTGGTGCATTTCATTTGGCTATTAATTTCATTGCTTTTAATGCTATATCATTAGAAGTTTTGCTTTATTTTTGGTGTTTGTGATGTTGCAGAAGACTTATAATATCATTCTAACACTTAAAAAAAACATTCGGTGTGCTTTTGTGATAGTTTTGCCTGTTCTGTATAAAAAGTCTGGTACTTGTAAATTGTTTGTAACGAAAGGCATGTCTGTGGCTATAATGTTTATACGCATTGTACTGTCACCCCGTACACTGGCGGACACAGTTCTTTCGTGTAGTCGGGCACTTTTACGTAAGAAAAAAAAACACCGGTGGGATCTTCTGCACCCCGTCCGTAGAGGAAAACCAACACAGTAATTGGTTCTGTGCTGATTTGTACGACATATTACAATGCCGTATTTAGTCATCGATGATTTTTTTATAGAGTTGGCATGTGCCAGCATCCGGTCACCTGTTGACCCGAAAACTGAAAACTGTTCAATTGTATAGGTGAAAACCATCGAGGTAGTATTATATAGAGAGAGCTTAAGGGTTGCAATCATCGTCAAAGATAAAGGCAGGTGTTGTACGGACAAATTTCCCGAGAACGCGTTTTCTCCCCACTGTGACCCTATACATTTCAATGGCAATTTCACACCGAGAGCGTACTCGAGAAATATAAATGGTAAAATAATGGTTATGTACTGTTGCAATTACGGCTGCAAGTAAAAGCATGTACAAGGAGGGCTTTACTCTTTTCATGGATAACATTTGTTTTCATTATATATCTTACAAATATAGTTAAAAAGTAATTGTGCTAGATTTTAGCGTGGTGCATTTCATTTTGCTATTAATTTCATTGCTTTTAATGCTGTATAATTAGAAGTTTTGCTTTATTTTTGGTGTTTGTAATATTGAAAAAGACTTCTAATGTCATTCTAACACTTTAAAAAAACATTTGGAGTTCTTTGCTGATAGTTATAGAGTTATTTTCGGTATCCTCGTATGTTTTCCCTTCGAGGTAGAACTTGGCGACGTTTGGCAACTCGCAAGATTGGGTGGCTAGGGAAGAGAAATAGGGAGTTTAGATAATGAGCGTAAAGGCGTGTTGTATGATAAAATTTTACTTTCAAAATAAAATATAATAGTTTACATTCATTGAAAATGTCAGTTAGATTTTACATCACAATTTTTCAGTGCATTTTATATAAAGATATATGATCTGAAATATGAGCATGATCTCCTTTCTAGTTCAGAGTAAATTGTACTTAATAAGTCGATGTTATTAATCTTAACCTTGAGATTGCCCTCCACCCCACCCTCTCCGGATAAATTCCATAGATGCCGATGTTGGTGTTAGAATTAATTTCATATAAACATCTCGATTGTTCACAAATTAAATATCAAAGGATATATCATCCAACTCCCAGTGTTTTCAAGAAGTATTTTGGTAGTCAAACTCCCAGTGTTTTCAAGAAGTATTTTGGTATTACACTCTTGTTTATTTCTAGAGAAAGAAATATGCCTTGCCCGAAGAAATATTTGAATCACCGACTTCTTGATCACGCGTTAGCAATCTATTAAATGAGAAATCTTAACACTAAAAGAACCTTACATTCTCCTCATCATAATATAAGTAATAGGCTTTTTGATCTAGAAACAGCTCTACCAATATAAATATTTTTACTTACATCATGTTTTATGTACCAAATTCGTGTTTCAGAGTCTTTCAAGTGAGACTAATATAAATGGAAGTTCAAATTATTATAATTACAGAAATTTGATGAAAATAAAGCTATTGGGGTACCCTGCTTAGGTGATTCAAAAGTAATAGTCTTATATTGAAATAATTTTATATTCAAATAGGACTACATATATCCTCTTCATCAACTAATTACAACATGTTTAAAATGAAATAATATCACACGAAAAACTCAAAAAAAAGGAAGGGGGGGGGGGTTAATGGGAATTAAATAAAGATGTTGTCAGGAAGAGATGAAAAGGGAATAATTGTTACACATATTTTAATATTTTTAATTTGTATGAGATAAAATAGCGAATATATATATATATTTCACTATATATGAAATATTGTAAAGTTTTATATTTAAAATTTTATATTACGCATATTCTTCAATTTGTATACTTGTAATCTATTTCATATCTTTTTTATTTGCAATTGATTTGAAGTTTAATTTTGTTTGAAGAAATCGACTTCATTAGCAAAATTTTTCTTTAGTAATAAAATTTTTTGGTAATAAAAATATTCTAATCCTATTTCGTATTTTTCTTCATACATAGTTTTTAAAATCTTATAACGTATAACATGTGTAACAACTTCCCATTCATCCTCGACTTTAAGAGAAGTTAAAAAAAAACAGAAGGTACACTACACAGTTTAGGCGATAAATCGCCAAATCATGAATGTCCTTCTCTTCTCGACCTTACTACACCTTCCCTGCGTTTGACCATGCTACTAGCATGGGGAAGATAGGACCGCACTTCCTCCATATATACTAACTCATTGGGCTAGACCGTTTAGCATTAAAATCAACAGAGTTAAAATATACTATCACAACAATATGTAAAATTTGAAACTTATAGTTGCTCTAGTTCTTGAATCATTCCCCAAGTATGAGTACATTCCTATTTTAGGCCCAAGACTTGCTAGCTAGATAAAGTTAAAACTAAAGAATGGAATTAAACCACAAAAGATGACAACATACTAAATTTGGTGTTTCTACATGCCTCGGTTTTTGACTTATTCCCCAAAAACGAGTACATTCATGTGGCTGGCCCAAGATGGGCTATGCCGATGAGATTCAAAATAAAAAAAAATCTGATGTGTTCAGCACATGACTTTTTCAGCAGACTTATTTATATCCACGTTTTCGTTATTTTAATTAAATTTAATTCACTTTAATTCAATTATCGTTCTCATTTGAAAACTGGACTTATTTTCAAAGGTGGCGTTTAGAAAATATGAAAACTTTAAATATCTCGAGAACGGCTTGTCCTAGTGTATTGGGGTTGGTCTTATTCTTTTCTTCGTTAAAAATCACGTATAAAACAAGCATGTAATGGATATATTTGAGCATACGTAGCTTTTTATTTTAGATTTTGACAATTTTTGCTGGTCAATTTGAAAAAAAAGCAGATTATATTTTTCGGAAGCGTACCAAAATACAATCAGCGCCAGAGTAGCCCAGAAGCGACTTATCTACCGAATTTTGTGAAATTTGGTCCGGTCCATTAGTTTTCAGCAAGAGTGGATACAGACTTTTGCGGACCATTTTGCAAAAAATGCGGGTTCTTTTATACCGAATCGTACCCAAAACTAATCAACACCAGATTCGCTCACAAGTGACTTACCTACTAAAATTTATGAAATTCGGTCAAATAGTTTTTCAGTTACAGTGGATACAAAATCTGCACAGACACACAGACAGACAGACACACACACACACACACAGACGTCAAGTTAAAAATAGTTTTTTCATATTCTAGAGGTCTCGAAACACGTAGATCCGTCGAAAACTCGAGTTGCGATTTTCGGCATGATTCCAATACTTTCTCTGTACATTACTTTCCCTGTACTGCAGGGAAAGTAAAAATCTGATGTGGGCAGCACATGATTTTCCCTGCAGACTTAAATGCATATTTTCTTTATTTCTTTAATAATTTGTTAGATTGAGTTTAATTGCACCAAATAACACCAAATTTGCATTTTTGATTCAATTTCTGTTTTTATTTGGTAAATGAACATTTTCCCGATAGTAACAAAAATCTGATGTGAGCAGCATATGACTTTCTCCGCAGACTTATATTAACGTTCTCTGTATTTTAATTAAATTTATTTCACTTTTAATTCAATTTTCGTTTTCATTCGGTAACCGGGCTTATTTTCAAAGGTGGCGTAGGGAAAGTACGAAAAACTAAAATATCTCGAGAACGGCTAGTCCCAGTGTAATGGGGTTGGTCTTATTCTTTTCGTCGTTAAAAATTACGTATTAAATCAGCATTTAATGGATATATTTGAGTATAACCAGTTCTTTAGTTTAGATTTGGACGATTTTTGCGGGCCATTTTGCAAAAAACGGCAGGTTAATTTTTCCGAATCGTACCAAAATCTAATCAGCACCAGGGTAACCCACAAGTGACTCATCTACCGAATTTTGTGAAATTCGGTCCATTAGTTTTTCAGTTGGAGTGAATACAAGCTTTTGCGGGCCATTTCACAAAAAAAGGCGGGTTCTTTTATCTCGAATCGTACACAAAACTAATCAGCACCAGACTCTCTCACAAGTGACTTACCTACCAAATTTTGTGAAATTTGGTCCATTAGATTTTTAGTTAGAGTGGATACAATATCTGCACAGACAGACAGACAGACAGACAGACACACAGACAGACAGACACACAGACACACACACAGACGTCACGCTAAAAATGGTTTTTTCGTATTCTTGAGGTCTCGAAACGTGTATATCCGTCGAAAACTCGAGTTGCGATTTTCCGCATGATTCCAATACTTTCCCTATACATTACCATGTATTGCAGGGAAAGTAAAAATGCAAGAAATCTCAAATACTTGAGGACGGTTAGTTCTAAAGCATAATGGTGTGTACCATATTCTTGTCCTCGTCAAAAATTTGCTTATAAAACAATAATTTAATTGATACATTTCAGCATGAGTAGTCTTTTTTTTTTTTGTTTTAGATTCTGGGGATTTTTGCGGGCCATTTCGTAAAAAAAGGCTAGTTGTTCTTTTCCGAATTTACCAAAATGTAGTCAGCACCAGAGTATCCCACAAGTAACTTATCTACCAAATTTTGTGATATTTGGTCAATTAGTATTTTAGCTAGGGCGTATACATCAATTTTTTGCGGACTATTTCGCAAAAAAGGCAGGTTGTTCTTTTGCGAATCATACCAAAATCTAATCAGCACCAGGGTAACTTACAAGTGACATATATACTAAATTTTGTAAAATTTGATCCATTAGTTTTTCAGCTGGAGTGGATAAAGCAATTTTTGCAGGCCATTTAGCAAAAACGGCGGGTTGTTTTATTCCGAATCGTACCCAAAACTAATCAGCACCAGGGTCACACACAAGTGACTTACCTACCAAATATTATTAAATTCGGTCCATTAGTTTTTGAGTTAGATTGGTTACATACATTGCACAGATACACAGACAGACAGACAGACACACAGATGTCACGCTAAAAATGGTTTTTCATATTCGTGCAATGCGTAGTTTTCCATTTCAGATCTTATCGATTTTTGCGGATCATTTCGAAAAAAAGACGGATATATATATTTTTTTTTTCGAATCATATTTTTATACATTACCATGTACTGCAGAGAAAGTCATATACTACTTATGTAATAAATATATGTATATTTTTAGATTTGAATATGTTACATCATTTCTATTTCGTGAATAAAAAATATACCAATTATGGTATATAAAACGAATTGGGTTTTATTTAAAAACACTTTTGTAATATTGCACTTTGTAGCAACCAAAACGTGGCTGTAATGGCAGGCCAACTTACTAGAGTTTTTAAAGAAAGTTCTGTACAGCTTTGGATTTGGTACATTAAGGCTTGTAGCTCCATTTTAAGTAAATTTATTTCAGTGTTTAAAACGAATAAGTTTCCGTTTTAAAATATCTCAAAATCTCTAACTTGTAGCAGTGAAAATACGGAAAAAGTAGCTCGTTAAAATGTAGAGACATGCTTTTCACTTTCCCTGCAATACATTGCACTGTATAGGGAAAGTATTGGAATCATGCCGAATGTCGCAACTTGAGTTTTCGACGGATCTATGCGTTTTGAGATATCTAGAATACGAAAAAACTGTTTTCACCCTGACGTTTGTGTGTGTGTCTGTGTGTTTGTCTGTGCAGATTTTGTATCCACTCTAACTAAAAAACTAATTAACCGAATTCCACAATATTTGGTAGATAAATCACTTGTGGGCGAATCCGGTGCTGATTAGTTTTGGGTACGATTCGGGATAAAAGAACCCGACTTTTTTGCAAAATTGCCCGCAAAAGACTGTATCCACTCTAGCTCGAAAACTAATGGACCAAATTTCACAAAATTCGGTAGATAAGTCTTTTGTTTATTACCCTGATTCTGATTAGATTTTGGTACGATTCTGAAAAAAATAACCGGCCTTTGTTTGCAAAACGGCCCGCAAAAATCGTCAAAATCTAAAATAAAAATTACATATGCTAAAATTTATCCATTAAATGCTTGTTTTATACTTAATTTTTAACGATGAAAGGTACAAGACCAATCCCATTGCACTAGGTCTAGTCGTTCGCGAGATATTTTAGTGTTTTCGTATTTCTCCACACCACCTTTGAAAAAAATCTGATGTGGGCAGCACATTCCCTACAGACTCAAATTCATTTTTTCTTTATTTCCTTAATAATTCGTTAAATTGAGTTTAATTGCACAAAATAACACTAAATTTTCATTTTGAATTCAATTTCTGTTTTTATTTGGTAATTGGACATTTTTTCAAATGTGGCATAACTAAATGCGAAAAATCTCAAATATCTGGAGAACGGTTATTTCTAGAGGAATAGAGTTGTTTTTATTCTTTTCCACATAAAAATTTACGTATGAACTAGCATTTAATTGAGATATTTGAACATACGTAGCCTTTTTTTAGATTTTTGCAATTTTTAAGGGACATTTCGTAAAAACAGGCAGGTTGTTACTTTCCGAATAGTACCAAAATCTAATCAATTCCAGAGTACCCCCAAAATAACTTATCTACCAAATTTTGTGAAATTTGGTCAATTAGTATTTCAGCTAGAGTGGATACATGAAGTTTTTATGGGCCATTTCGCAAAAAAAGGCGGTTTTTGCTTTTACGAATCGTACCCAAAACTAATCAGCATACGTTTTTGAGTTAAAGTGGATACATTCATTGCACATACACACAGACACACACACAGGCGTCACGCTAAAATAGTTTTTTCGTATTCTAGAGGTCTCGAAACGTGTAGATTCGTCGAAAACTCGATTTGCGATTTTCAGCATGAGTCCAATACTTTCCCTATGCATTTCCATGTATTGCAGGGAAAGTAATAAATCCAGTTACCCAATGAGAACGAAAATTGAATTAAAAGTGAATTAGATTTAATTAAAATAAAGATAACGTGGATATAAATCTCCAGAGAAAGTCATGTGCTGCCCATATCAGATTTTTCTTATTCGAATAATATTAACAAGCAGACGACGTGACTCGGTAAGATAATGCTCATATGGTTTGCCGACCAGAGGTTTTGCGGGCATTCTCTGTACAACTAGTTAACACTACCAAGTGTAACGTCATTCACTCTCTAATCTCTTCTCGATGGTTGTCTCTGATACTCTGTTGCCAACACCGAGAAACTGCCTCATCGCTCCGATCAATATGGCGACTGATACGTTTGTAGGACAAACCAGCTTTCCTTTGGCGTATGAAGTGAACTCCCTCTAAATCCGACAATGGTCCGTAGCGCCGTCATGTACGTCTCAAAGGCGTTTTTTACACAACTTGCAGTATCAATCAGAAAATACAGTTTCAAGAGCTCTTTAGTGAGAACACAGGCCGTTTTAAATGTTACACTTGCGTCGTTCTCTTGAGCGTTTCATGTGTCTTACAGCATTATTGGCACTGGAAGTTTGCTCATTTGCATAACTCTTTAAACAATATTGCATGAGAATTTCGCAGCTGTAGCATAATTTATTAAGGGTGCATATACGTTTTTGCACCAGAGTGTATTTCAATTTTAAATCTTTGTTTTCTCGGACTCGTAAATGGTTATGCGAATGGTCATTTAAATACTCGCTAGGTGTGTTTTATATGTAGTACGCAACGCGCTTAAACTTTCAATGACACTGATTGGCCAAAAATAAATGACCTGTGATTGGTTAGTTAACTCCTAATACTTTGTGCTTTAAGGCTTATTTCGATCATAACAATGATTTTTAATTTAAACAATAGTTAAACTATAGTAAATTTTCAACAATACGTTGTAACGAGCTTTTTCTTAGCAACAATGCATATTTGAAGTTCTCTGTTGAAATAATTCATTTTCTTTTAATGATAAAAACTTTTATGATAAAACCTACCCGATAAAAAGATTTGCAATTAAAAAAAAGTGCGAAAAAGTCTTTTACAGTTGTAAGTTGTGCAAAAATATGGATATGTTACATCAAGTTCGGAAATTGGCCAGAAAATTACCCGGTCCGGAACAAATCGTCGTAAAAAGAGCCCTGAAGGAGTTGAACAAAAGTTATGAGGCAAAATATCTCATGTATCTTGATAAATATGAGGAGATATGGGCAGTGAAAAAAAGAGACACAGGGATGTATATGTCATTGAAGATAAAACGCAAGATTTGGTCAAAATCAGGAGAGCTGAACGAATGGTGGTTTTTGAGAAATGACAATGTCATGCGTATGATAGATCAGTTTCATACAGTAGGATTTGATATTTACGTAATGCCATATTATGATAAAACTCTAAACTGGTATTTCGTGTATCCGTCTTCCCTGAGAAAGAAAGGGTTTCATGTAACAAAAAAATGGATGGAAGACGTCCTCAAAGGTCTGTCCTACATACATGAAGAAAGACTTTGCTATCTGAATCTAACCCCAATCAATGTCCATATCTCAAAGTCCAAAGCAGTACTGGGCGATCTGTCGTACACAGATGCAGCATGTTGTCCAGTCAGGAAGTGAGTATCTTTAACTATGTATTGTATTTGTGTAAACTGGGCTGGATTACTCAATAGTTTATCTAAGGGGCCTCTGAGGGCATCATCAAAGTAGGGATGCCAAATGAAAGGGCAGGATAATGGTACCACATTTAAATATTTAAAAAATAAATAAACACATTTAAATTAACATATTTTCTTAATTATACAAATCTGGTATATTTAAACTAATATTAGCGCATATTCAAAATAATCGTTTGCAACAAGTGTCTTGCTGAGATTTTCCACACTTCCATAGATTTAGTCGGGCATCCTTTTTATTGGACATGACTGCCCAATGTATGCAAAAACATAAACTGATCCTTTAATCAATGACTTAATTGCGTTTCTTTTAGCTCATATAAATTACAAATGTAGTCATTAAGACATGTAAGAAACATGTTGAAATTCAGCCAATATTTTTCTTAAATTGAGTAAAAGTCAGGAGTGTGTTTGGACACCCTATTTTCCTGTGCTTGTGTCTTCAAGGAGTCCCAGACTTGTTTGTCAGCAGTGCCTTAATTTGCTTATTGGGGTATTTGGGGACCAAACTACAAGTTGCGTATCGGTAGCATTGTTTATCTCTATAGAACATAATTTTGCCTTGTTCAGTTCTTTTCCTTCATACATACAGGGTAATTCAAAACGATGGGGCAAAACTTTAAGGGGTGACAGGACACACCCAAACCAGTGTTTTCGTCTACAATCCATGATCGTAACTCACGCGGTTAAGCGCTAGAGGGCGCTGTCTAGCGCTCGTCGTCAGTTCTATCGTGGATTTTAGAAGGAATGGATTGTTTCTTAAATCAGGAGACGGCCGACTTGCATTTCATGTACAAGCTGCAGACGGGGGGAGGGGGGTACGAAAGCCCAAATCCCTATGGGGTGGCGCTCCGTAGTGTTGGAAACATATACGGATTAGGGCTTTCCTCGCATTCCCGTCCGCACTTTGTACGTGCAATGCATGTCGGCATTTTCCTATTTTATTAAAAAATCCACGCCTTTTAAAATCCACGGTAGAACTGGTGACAACACGCGCTTAATGAGTTTGCTGGACAATGCTCTCTAGCGCTTAACTGCGTACGTTACGGACATGCATTGTATGACAAAAGTGCTTGTATAGAGGTGTTCTATCGCCCCTTAAAATTTTGCACCATCGTTTTGAATGACTTTGTATAGCAGAATGTGTTCGAGTTTTCCCGGGATTTAAACGGCAATCATTCATGAGCTCGAAACGAACATTTTTAGGTGATGTAGATGTCTGTGTGCATATTGTTGGTCTGCACATCTCACAAATCTTTGAATTTGAAAGATCAGAATAATTGAACTCCAAACATATGCCTAATTTACCTGGAGGAGTCGATGCCACTATTGTTCTATAACGAAGCGCATAAGTTCTTCAGATGTAACACTTTTCCAGTACTTAATTATAATCTCAAATCGTTATCCCTGTCTCATCCGAAACAAACATTTCAAATATCTCCGTTTTGAATATGTCTATGGTAATTTCATTATGTCTGACGCATGAGAGCGAAAAAATGAATTTGAAATTTTACATTTAAAGGGAAAATTAAAAACTAAATTGATTATTTTCCTTATTTAATCAATCAATTTGAATACCATTTAAATTAAATGGCATTCAAGTTCTACGGTGCTCACAATAATATTCTCCATAGGGGGATATGCCTGATAATATAATTTGTTAATGCCAGTCTATTAAAAAAATGAAGTGTATAGACTTGTAAAGCAGGAAGTTATTTAAGAATCTTATTTTAAAAAAGGAATAAAGCGACTTCGAAAGATTTTAAAAAGATAAAAATGGCACCATCATGATTATTTGAGTAATTATGTACTCAAAAAGAGTAAAATATTAATAAAACGTTCGAGTGTAAGAAACAGGCTAAACGAAATATGTAAAATACTGCATACTCACTTTGCAATCGTAGAAAGATTTATAAAATATCTAATATTACAAAAATTATAATGCTGATATTCCAATTTGAAATGTATAAGCTTATTTCTGACTCCAAATATTTTCAACAGTTACGGACTTGCCGTATCCGATCGTCCGCCTGAATGTTACAAAATGGACGAAGTTTCCGGCCGGCCTCTCGATGTCTATTCATTTGGAATGCTAGCCCTCACTCTGTGGACAAAACACTCTACAAAGAAGTGTCAAAAAATTACTAGCTGGGAAAAAGATGTGTACCCATCTATCTTTGACTCTCTTCAGGTACATTATTTCAATACGTTTCTTTCTTTTCACTGTAATAATCTTATCCAATAGAAAGTTAAAAATTATAATTTGACGTTTCTTTATATTGTACTTATTATTTCCGAATTTCACGAAACTCCTATTGTTTTTCGCACAGTTACGATTGCAGGCAATTGATTCTTTTGACTGGAAATTTTTACTTAAAAATTTTAATAATATTTATGACTTAGTAATAGCTAATATATCATTAATTTGTACTTATATTATCTATAAAGAAATATTTAATTTACCGATTATAATTTTTACAGACATTTTGATGAAGTATGCGTACAAATAAAAACATCATTGCCTCACATTAGCTTTTAATAAAAAATATCTAGAGCTATTAAAATATTTATCCATGCTTCACTAAGTTTTCAGATATTAGTATTAAAATCGTCTTAGTATTGAAATCGGCAGAAATTTGGAACCAAAGACCGTTCGCAAAACAGCTTTGGGACGTTCGTGACGTCACTGCACTCAGCTCAGAACGAAAGTCACGTCATTCCAAGCAGAAACTGCGGAAACTGAGCTTCCCCATTTGCTGCTTGGAGTTACGAATGCGTTGGATTTAGGTAAATACGTGGGTCCGATAGGTGATATGCAAATATTTCAGATTCAGTCTCTTAGGCAAACTTCGGGGAAAAAATGCAGTTTCTCTGTCCTCGGGAGGTAAATTGGAAATCCGGCAAAGTTAAGTTCTGTACGATGATCAATACTAAAATTGAGTTAAGACTCAACTTATTAGACCACGAGAGACTTATGGAGTGTCTTAGAAGACATTAAATATATATATATATAGGATTATAGGTATATATATATACATATATATATATATATATATATATATTTATATATATATATATATATATACATATATATATATATATATATATATATACATATATATATATATATATTTATATAATTATATATATATATATATATATATATATATATATATATATATATATATATATATACATATATATATATATATATATATATATATATATATATATATATATATATATATATATATATATATATATATACATATATATATATATATATATATATATATATATATATATATGATGCTTCAAAACTAATGCAACGGGTGATAGAACCAATGCTTTCAGGGGTGAGAGAACACATCGAAACAGGCACTTTCATCACAGAATGCATCGTCGCAAGTGAAGCGGTTACGCAACGGAAAGCGCTTTCCAATTCTCCACACGCACGCCGTTTGACGCAACGCAAAAACACGACTGGCACGAAAGATCAAAACAAGTGTATAGCAACACTGTAGGATCTCCTTTCAGACAACTGGCGGTGCAAACGAGAAAACATTCCGTGATCGAGAACACGCATGTTGGGGAAGCGCCGTCGGAAAAGTCTTTGCTGCCATTACCCTTGGGGAGACCGCAGACAAAATGCATTTCCGCTTTCCCCACATTGGTATACCGATACATTGTTTGTCACAAATGAACTTACTTGCGAAAATCACCGCATTTATACGCGTGCCTGAAACCCTGTAGGGAGTAAAAGCGCTCTCAAAGGCATAACCGCTTCATTTGCGACCATGCATTCTATGATGAAAAGTGTTTATTTCGATGTGTTCTATCACCCTTGAAAGTTTGTTGCATTAGTTTAGCACCGCATATACAAATATATATATATATATATATATATATATATATATATATATATATATATATATATATATATATATATATATATATATATATATATATATATATTCTTTCCATTCCAGAAATTTGATTTTGAAGTCACACGAAAGTTCCCTTCTACTTGGATTCCATCAGAAGAGAAAATGTTGGCGCTGAATATGGTAAAATCGTGTCTTGCGTATAAGCCTGGAGATAGACCCAAGGCAAAGAGCCTGATGAATCATCCATTTTGGTCCTCAGAGTGGTCGTATGAACAGCCTTATGAAGTCGATCCAATCTGGAAGACACGGAATCTCTGGGAAGATACTGATCAAAGTAAGAATTTTCTATATAACTTCTTTATTAAGAATAGTTTCAAGGGGGGGATCAAAACCCGGTCCGAATTCCGGAGCTGTGTTATGCACTGTATAACGTATTGTTAGAATATCATGCACTCTAACATTTTTATTTGTCTCCAAAATCATGGTTGTGAAAAATATCTTTGAGTCAGCCCCGATTATTTTATATGTTTCGATTATGTTATCTGTCAGGTAGAATAAAGCCGTCGAAGCAAAGAAATGTTTTAACAACAGATTTGCCACACATTCTCGAATACAGAAGCTTTGGCTTTTCCCGATGAAAAGTAAATAGCGCCTCTGTCAGATCTATCGATTTTGGGTTCGAATCTCGGATGTAGGGAAAACTGAGTATGCACGTATGCAGCCATTGTGCCCTTCAAATGACCGCAGAGCTCCAAAATAGCCCAATTTAGACCCATCCCTGAGCTACAATCATTGATAGAAGCTTAGCTTATTTATGAAAAGAAATCCAACTGTTCTCTAAACAAATCTGTAAAAAAGAAAAATAATACTCCGTTAGTAACAGCATAAAGAACGTTCCTTGAATTAAGGAAACAATCGAATAGTCTTCGAATTTTTGAGATTTTGACACATTAAAATTCGTTAGAACAAAGAATTTAGTAAAAGATCTTAACCTCTTGCTTACCGGCGGGACAGCGCCTATCCCATTTACAGACATTCGCCTCCATAGACGCCAATGTCTGTATGGACGAACTGTTTGGAGAGTGTATGTCAAATACCTCTGTTTTTGAGAGGTTCTTAGTTTGGGATGGACGCTGTCCCACCCGTAAGCAAAAGATTAACTCTTTAAGCAAAAATACATACATGAACAAACATAAACTGTACATAAGCAAAAATTTCAATAATTTCAGATTTTTAAAATTTTTTTGGAAAACTTATACTGTTTCTAATGATTAATAATTTATATCGTTCGAATCGGACTAAAAACGGTTTATCGATGATGAAACGTTTGGACGTAACGTTTGCAAACACTTCGCTGGATGAGTGAGTGGGCTGTCGACGCAAACAATAAGCCCATGCTGACGCATAGCTCAGATGTCGATGGACCTAATTTTTTTTTTTTTTTTTTGTATTTTCTACCATGATTACTTTATAAGACAAATTAAAGGGTATACATACTCAGAAGAAAAATGACATATTGAGTTCTCTATTGAGGTCAGCAGATACATTTACGCGTATCTCGTCAACAAACCCAACTAAACAGTGACAAAATTATATACTCCTTTAGAAAGTTCTGAAAAAAGCAAGTAATTCGTAAAAATTTTAGCCAATCTACGAAATTCAAGAAGTTTTCAGAAATCGCCTAATGTTAGTTACATTTTCCAGCCACGGTAATCGTATTTGTCGCCAAGGTCAAGTTATTCAGACGTTCAAATTACAACAATAGTTTTATGTTAGGGATTCGTAACAATAGGATGTTACTTTCGTTACAAACTTATTTTTCATCTTCTTTACATTTCTTTCAGAATTTAATTCGTACCCGTGCCCCAAGATAATTCACTTCAAAAATATTAGACCTCCCTCCACCACACACACACACACACACATACACTTAAAGGATAATTGTCCTTTTTGGGATAGAGGAAAGAATTACTGATCTATTGATGCTATAGCACATCAATAGATCAGTAAGAACAATATATTGTTCGGAGCTACTGAAATATGAACACCAAGGTTTCAAAATCTGATTTTATATTCACTTTCGTGATTAGTACAGAGGACTAATCAATTTAATTTAAAAATAAGGGCACACTTTTGATTTCAAATTCTCTAGTGTCAGGGGCAGATTTACAATTTCGAAGCTGTACTACGAATAATAAATTTCGAAGCTGTACTGATCCTTCGTTAAAAATAGAAATTCCATGGAGCATCAGAAGGAATCAAACGAAAGGATATCATACAATTAAATAATTTTGGACTAACCACATACATAAAATAAATTTCAAAGTTCAAATATCATTCATATAAAATTGTAGTGTATTAGACGGAGCTAATAATCATATAAATGATATATACTAAATATTATACATATTTCTCTTTCTCATCGATACACTTTCTGCTTGAAAATCTAGTTATGGGTGCAGAAAGCTCAACCTACGCTCCGAAAATGGACCAACTTGAAGTCCATTTGCCTGCTGACCCTCCAATAGATGTGAATACAGAAATAACAGACAAGTGCGAGAATGGGGAAAATGTCAGTGATGTGATTTTGGAAAGATGTGAAAAGAATTTTGAAAATCCAACGGAATCTAAAACTGCATTGACTCCAGGTAATATTTTGATTCCTCTAACCTTTCGCACTATTTAAGACAGGTCTGAAAATTCTGAATATATTTTGTTTTCTGAGGATGATTTTCATCCATCTATTATCATTAATTTGAATACGCTGATCTAGGGCCATAATATAAAACATATTCGTAATGATATTTAAACAGTGCAATTTTAATAGTTTTTATTGAATAATTAGAGACACTGATTTTAAAACCTTAGATTGAAAGGGAACTACAGAAAAATGTATACAAAATTGTATACTATATCTGATCTTCGGGCTTTTAAGAATCTAAGGAAACGTGTTATAAGAAAGATTAAGGTGTCTTACATTATATGCTTTCCTGATATTGATAATATTTTATAAATCGTGAAAATGTAATAGTTATTACTTAATCATTACAGTCACTGATTGGAATATATACTTAAGATCATACATGTTACTATTTCTCATCGATATACTTTCTGCTTGAAAATCTAGTTATGGGTGCAGAAAGTTCAACCTATGCTCCGAAAATGGACCAACTTGAAGTCCGTTTGCCTGTTGACTCTCCATCAGATGTGAATACAGAAATCACAGACAAGTGCGAGAATGGGGAAAATGTCAGTGATGTGATTTTGGAAAGATGTGAAAAGAATTTTGAAAATCCAACGGAATCTAAACCTGCATTGACTCCTGGTAATATTTTGATTCCTCTAACCTTTCGCACTATTAAAGACAGATCTGAAAATTCTGAATATATTTTGTTTTCTGAGGATTATTATTATCCATCTATTATCATTAATTTCAATACGTTGATCTATGGCCATAAAAATAAAACATATTCGTAATGTTAATAGTTATATATTTAAACAGTGCAATTTCAATAGTTTTTATTGAATTATTTGAGACACCGATTAGAAACCTTAGTTTGAAAGGAAACTATAAAAAAATGTATACAAAATTGTATAATATATCTAAACTTTAGGCTTTTAAGAATCTAAGGAAACTTGTTATAAGAAAGATTAAGGTTTCTTGCAATATCTGCTTTTCTGATATTGACTTTCTGATATAATATTTTATAAATAGTAAAAAATTAATAGTTATTATTTAATCATTACAGTCAGTCATTGGAGTGCTTCAGTTTAAAAGTGAACTACAGAAAAATGTATCGAAAATGCTATAGTTTATTTAATCTTGTGGATTTTAATAATCTTAAAAGTGCTAAAAGGATGATTAATTACTTTTATAATACATGCATTACTTATATTGATACTATTTTTAAATGCTGCTATTTTAATAGTTTTTATTGTATCGTTAGGGTCTCTGATTGGAGCACAGCAGTTTGAGAGCAAACTAGAGAAGTCGCCTATTGACCCTTATGTAGATTTGAACTCAGAAAGCACAAACGAGGGTGAGAATTCGGATAAAGTTGTCAGTGACCTAAAATCTGAATTATATGAAGAGGAAAGCACATACAAGGTTGAAATTTCGGATCGTGTTGCGAGTGATCTAATTTCTGATGTATTTGAAAATGAGTGTTCACCTAAGATTGAGAATGTGGACCCTGTTGTCAGTGATATCATTTCCGAAAAATGTAATGAGGAATTTTGTAGTCCAGTGGAGCCTGAAACAGCATTGACTGAAGGTAATTTTTTGCTTCACCTAACCTTTCGTACTTTTTAAATCAGATTCGAAAATTCTGAAAATATTTTGCTTTCTGAGAATAATTATCATCCATCTATTATAATTCCGTTGAGTAGATTTTGAGTAATGAGTGGGTTAATAGTTCTACTTTTAAAAAGTGCAATTTAAATAGTTTTACTTAATTACTAGATACGATGAGTACATCAGTTTGAAAGCAAACAACATAAAATATTTAGTAAATTTTATATTTTATCTGATTTTGAGTGTTTTAATGATTTTCTGAAAATAGTTAGAAGGAGGATTACAATTGTTCACAATATATACATTGCTAATAGTGATAATGAGCCTACTTCTAATTCCAAGGAGTTTTAGAACTATTGTACTGGTAGATGACAAAATATTTAGATCAATGGTCAAACAGTAAGTGGTCGGAATATTTTGTCGAATTTCAAGAAAATTGCTGATGATTTTTCGAGTTATTTTAAAACTTTGTACTCGTATCTAAGGGACTTTGCATGAAAACCTATTGTGTCTGTAAAATTTTTTATTTCATACTATATACTGTAAATTTACATATATGTAGTTTCTAGCAAAATAAGAAAACTTGAGATTCCAGAGAATAAACTAATGGAGGAGATAAGTCATATTTTTCAAATTTTACTGCCTCTTCTGTACTACACTGCGGGTAACCCTATCGGGTAACGGGTATGTTTTGAGATTGATGGCCAAGAATTGCCGATATATTAATATAAAACTTTTTTTATTGAAATGGCATTATGTGGATAATATTTTCCCGAAACTTTATTATGCTATAAGGAAATTATATAATATTGCTTAACAACAGAATTAAATTAAATAAGTTTATTGGACAAAATATATGCATTTAATTTATCCAATTTAAATAAAAAAATGGATGTAAAATAAATTTTGTAAATGAGCGGAATTATATTTTATTTTAATTATAGTTCCTGTCTTCGGATATAAGTTTCTAGGGGATTATTGATGTTTTCAATTTCTGAAATTATTTGTTTTATTTTAGCAAAGATTTTTCAAATACATATAAGTATTTAGCCTACAGTTGAAACAGGATAGATTTGATAAGGAATGATCTGCTAATACATGGTTTACAATTTCGTTTTCGCATATATGACCACGTATCATATTTTTTGTAGATTTGTTTACAAACGAAACAAAGAAGTTTTATTTTTTACATGACTGAGCAGATTATTTTATACAGCGAAAACATAGATTATTATGCTTCATTTTAAGGAAATTAAATATTTTAATAGAATGTTTGATGAACAATTTCATTTAGAATACCATAGGAATTCGTACATATGTTTAAATTACGAACAACTTTTTTTGCTTGTAGATGCATAAAAAACTGACTCCAGGGTTATTACAGCATGTCAAAATAAATGTTCTATAAAAAGAGAATTAAAGATTTAAGTGTGGATGTTTTCATATAAAGCTGTAAATGATTTATGCCTTATTTATATTCGATCAGATTGATTCTTATAGAATTTTCGGAGCTGCCTGCTCAAAACAAAGGTGAATTCTTGGCCCATGAAGAATAGAAAAAGTTGTCTCAATGGTATTAAAGTTTAGTCAAAAATTTCTGAAATTTATCATAATATAATTATGCGTTTAACTATACATTAAATGTGAATTGCAGGTATATTTCTATAAAAATTCGCAAAATTTGAAATTTAATTATTTCATTAATATTAGGTAGAGAACGTAGCCAAATGGCACGTTTTGTGTCTACTGTTTCGTGATTTATCAAAAATTGATATGAAATGTTGGTAATTGATTTTGTATTTAATGTGTAGCTTTTTAAGTAGCTTCATAGAATATAAAAATTGTTGCTTTTAAATTTAAATAAATTTTGATACTTTAAAATCTTATGCTTTTAACGGCACTTTTGCTGACTTCTGCTTTGTGTATATAATGCATAATCTTCATTATTATTACTGCAATTGGGCATTGCATTTTGTAGGCAGCGTTGAAGACACGGTTGTCCCAATTGATGTCCGCTCTGAGAATCTAGGAGAGAGCTCAAAAATATGCAATGAAGTTCCAGAAAATTTGCAATCTCAAGCCAATTCACCTCTAGACGTATCGGACTGCAACAAATTTGATAAAGAAAAAATTACGGCGTTCGGTACTCAGGAGGATGAAGAGAGCTGTTCTCAGGATTTTGATGCAGCAATGTTGAAAGGTAATTTTTAGTTCGGTGTATTTTTCTCACTGTTTAAATCGAGTTGAACCTCGTTGCCTTGGGCACTAATATAGTATACTAGATGTTCCTCCCTTCATAATTGGGTGAATAGAAATGTTTCATCCTCCCCATCCCCTAAAGCACTTGCGTTCCTAATAACCCCGGACACACTTTAATTATTATACGACCCTTTAGAAAAACAAATTAATTTACGACACACTATATTCCCCTTACATCTTACACCTTTCTGGTAGGTCGGACTGTTTGGGTCTCAACAACAACCCTATATTCCCTAACGAAATATATTTGTCAAACGAACCTTAAACCTCACTTTATTTTAAATCAGGAATATTAAATTAATGAGTTCTAAAATCGACATAATTTATGATAAAAATAAACTTAATTTCTGACATAAAAAGGTACATTTTGTCATTTGCCAATTTCCAAAAGTTATTAGTTTGGCGCTGTTTCGCCAAAAGTGTCGCCAAGTGAAATACACAAACAGGCCAACCGACAGAAAAATAGAATGGTTTTTCTTATAGACAATTGTTTCGCAGAGATTGATATGGAGCTTCCTTTAAACATACGTTGTTAAAAATATTAAGGCTCCTTTATATACTCCTATCTTATAGGAGCTCTAGAACATATGGTTAAATCGCTTTCAGCTTCGTGGAGTGCAAACCCATCGAAATTCTTAATTCAGATTTTTGATCGTTACTCTAATTTCGCTTTGCAAATTAAATTTAAACTTTCTGACTTTTGCCTTTCAGCTCCACAAGAAAATAAAAAAAGAAGTGGAAGCTTCAAGCGTCTGCGAAAATGGATCCAAAAGAAATGGAGCCGTGTTCGGAATCTAGGTTCTGCTAGGAAATAGGTTAGTAATGTCTTCTTCCCAGTCTTATGCCACACTATTCTCCTAGTCTCCTAGTGCATAGGGGACATGTATAAAGTCCCAGTTCACTCCCTTTTCCTTTCAAAATTATTATCGATAGGAACTTGGTACCCATTCAAGCCTCTTGATGGCGCTCAATTATACATCCAGATGGTAAAGTCTTTCCTTTAAGACAATTTTCACCACGTGACATTGTTTCCTACACAGGATGTATCAGAAAAAAAGAACAAGTTTTATAACTCCGGAACCATTTGCTTTAGACAGATTAATGTTGGTATAGAAAGATTTTTAAATGAATTTTTAATTTTTTGTGGGAAGGAATTTGCTTTCCAATTACAATTTTTCTATATCAAAAACATATAAACATATGTCATAAAACATAAAAAGCAAATGGTTTCGGACTTTATACACTTGTTCTCAATTTCTTCTGAAACGCACTGTAAACTATATTTCAGACAAGGCTGATGGACATACTATGGAAGTCATGACTTGTTTTTCACTCAGTTTTGTTCTCAAATGCCGCAATTATGCGTACATTGGTTCTACGTGCGGCAAAGCTAACTTGAATGTAGAGTGGAATAAGGAAAATGTATATACCTCCTCTAAATTATAGGAATGCATGGATGAAGTGCTAATAATAGCCAAGACCTAGCATTTTGCTGTAATAAACCAATGGCTCGAGTTCAAATAAATATACATTGCTGCAATTAAAAGTCAAAATGATACTCCTAATAGTCTTCCTAATCTCTTGACTTCCTTAAATATTTGCCCATACTCACGAAATGTTTTCACTTCAGAAGTGTAAAACCGAAAGCATAAGTCATAACATAAATCGAAATTTAAACTAAGGACTTCGTCTAGCAAAAATTCAACTATATCTATGTCTATGTCACTATCTAGGTCTATGTCAACTATATGTAGGTCTATGTAGGTCTTTGTCAGTAAAGATTAGTGGCCTTGCAATTTGTAGCCGGTCCAGAACGCGAACTTGCAACTCAAGTGTTCTTCCTTTGACCAACATATTATATTTCTCTTAAACTAAAGCTTAAACCAAAATCTAATTTGGGCAGCACTTTTTAGATATTTA
This sequence comes from Amaurobius ferox, assembly GCA_951213105.1. Taxonomy (NCBI): domain Eukaryota; kingdom Metazoa; phylum Arthropoda; class Arachnida; order Araneae; family Amaurobiidae; genus Amaurobius; species Amaurobius ferox. The sequence goes on from OX578148.1 coordinate 69,532,167, forward strand.
TTTTTCTTTTCCTACAGACACAAATTCGATTCTTTTTTTTTTCTTTCCACAGTTTCCTAAATTGAGTTCAAATGCCCAAAATAGCATGGGCATTTATTTTAAATTACACTAAATTCACAGTTTTAATTCTATTTACATTTTTATTTGGCCACTGGATGTATTTTCACAGGCGACGTGTTAAAAATTCGAAACCCGAAAATATCTTGAGGAAGGATAGCACTAGAATTATGGTGCTAACCTGAGACTTTTCATCTTTAAGCATTCCTTATAAAACAGGCATTTAATTGATGCATATGAGAATTTGTAGTCTTTTATTTTAGATTCAGACTATTTTCGGGGGCCAATTTTCAAAACTGGCAATTTTTATTTTCGAATCATAACAAAATCTACTTAGTACCAGGGTCGCACAGTGACTGACCTACTGAATTTTGGAAAATTTGGTCAATTAGTTTTTTATCTAGAGTGGATACGTACAGTTTTTGCAGACTATTTCGCAGGAAGAATTTGACTCCTTTTTTCGAATCGCACTTAATTCTAATTAGTATCAATTTCACCCTCAAGTGACTAATCTACCAAATTTTGTGAAATGTGGACCATTAGGTTTTTAGCTAAATTGGATACCACCATTGCACAGACAGACGGACACATAGACTCACATGCACACATACACAGACGTCACCCGCTAAAGATAGATTTTTCAGATTCTCGAGTAGACGAAACGTCTAAATTCGTCGAAAACTCCAGTTGCGATTTTCGACACGGTTCGAATATTTTATTATAATAGAATATTTTTATATGCTAGCTTTTATATGCTTTACCTAATTTCTTTTAATATAGAATGATTATAGCTTTCTATTAAACTATGTTCTTTATTTAGATTATCTGTTACTGTCTAATATAATTTAAAGTTTTCATTTTCTCTTTCAGATATGCTGAGTTTATTTTCTTCTTTGTTGATGACTTTCAATTTTTGTTCAAGGTATCTTTCGCTGTTTAAGGTTATTAAGAAACTGTTTGTTATTGAAGACTTTTACTTGTATTACACTTTTCTTTAAATTTTATAATTTGAAATGTTAAAAACTTTTTTAGAAAATGCGGAATCAGTATCGTCCAAAATTAAAATATCTCATTCAATAATTTTTAAATGTTTTTAAAAGAATGAGATTATATAAGAATGAAAATTTGCATTATATTTTTTAGGTTTAATATTATATATAATAACTTTAATTTTATTTTTACATATAATGATTTAAATATACTGAAATTGAAACAGGATGAATTTAATATTGATATTATGGAAGAAAATATTTTTATGAGATATAATAAAAAAATCTTAACTTTTATTTAATATATTTGAATTTATTAGATTGGATTAGATTTAAATATACTGAAATAGAAACAGAATAAATATAGTAATTTTAATATATATAGAAGAAAATATCTTTATGAGATATAATAAAGAATTCATTTTTAAATATTTGAATTTGTTGAAAACATAATGATTCTAATAAATAATAAAATAAAGAATTTAAGATATATTTATATAAAAGCTGCTTTTACTAGGTAGTCACTTCAGTATTCAGAATTCATCAATATCTTTAAAAAATAAAATGTGATATTATAACACCGACAGGAAATATAGCTGGTATATCCAAAAACTTTGTCCACTTTCTTCAATATTTTAATTTACTAAACCGTTGTTTAATATACACTACGTGACAGTGAAAATAAGCCATCAAGAAGGAGTGGTCAGGAAGTGATACACAGAGAGAGGCAGCAACGAACAATAGGAGTTGCTTATTGCAACATAGTTAGGTGTATCGAAAACATGGTTAGGTTCATCGATAGTAATCGAAAACATGAATTTTGCGTTCATAATTTAGGTAAATATTTTTAAGTATTTTCTGTATATAGCAGAAATAAACAAAAATAGATTCTGTAAAATCTCATTTGTAAATATATTAAATATTGAATAGGTCCGACCCTGCAAGAAATCATGGAATAGAATAAATCTTGCATAATCTGGCGCGTGCAAACTTTACCATTTGATACTTTAAATCTCCCTCTCATATTGGTATTAAAAAAAATGTATGCAGATAGAATAGCGATTTTTGTGATGTATAAAGACGTTTAAATAGGGTTGTGTGTGGGTGATTTTTGACCCTAGAGATTCTTGAAATTTATAATCGAACATCGACTTGCTATGTATCGGCTAATTTGCTATGTATCTTCACATCATGGTGCTTGGGTATAGACTGAGCGATAACACCGTCTGATCAGTAGGTTGCAAACTCAGACAGTGGCGCTCGCTACGAATGGCATTGAGCCTCTATAAGTCCACGGTCGAGAAAAAAATATCACCAGCACAGAGAAGGGACAACGAGTCCCCCCCCCCGATCCCAAAAGACAAAGAAAGCCGCCGACTCCATCACCAGAGCTCGCACAACCCGGAACAACAGGCCCACGCTCCGCCGAACGAGGCCAAGCGCCACCAGTCCAGGAGAAGAACGCGAATGAAGACGGGCGAAACCCCCATCCAGAAACCCTCCCGCAACGAAACCAGCCAGGCAAGATGCGCCACCAAACACGGCGAATAACCCCCACCCCCAGAAATTCATTATTTTTTCATAAAAGGTGCCCGGCCACGGCAGTTACACAAGGCCTACGAGCTTCCACATAACTTTGTGGGTAATAAACAATATAAAATAAACAGTATCATACAGATATAAACATAATCAATACCACAGTATAAATACATAATCAGTAGGTTGTAGGACGGGCGGCAATGCAGGCGTCAACACGTCTAGGTACAGAGTCAGTGAGCATGCGGATGGTGTCTTGAGGGATGGCTGCTCATTTCCTGTCAACCATTTATCAGAGTTCGTCTTCTAAACGCGACGGTGGTAACGCACATAAGCGACGTCTAAACACGTACCGGATGTGTTCGATTGGTGAGAGATCAGGGTAGACTGTTGGCCAGAGAAGCAGCTGGGTACCTTGCAGGATATGTTGGCTGATGCGTGGCGTGTGGGGACGGGCGTTATCCTGCAGGTAAATGGCGTTGGGCACCCTCTGAAGGAAGAGTAATGTCACCTGTTGCAGCACGTCATCCACGTATCGTCGAGCCGCCATCGTGCCGTCAATACGGGCTAGAGGTAACCAGCTGTCGTAGACGATGGCGTCCCAAACCATGATGCTGCGTTATACAGCGGTGGGGCGTTCCACAGATGCGGCCGGATTGTAGCCGGCTCCAGATTCGTACACGGCGAATGTCTAAGTGTGAACTAAAACGGAAGTGCAGAAGCTAAAACAGAAGTGTGACTCTGCGAAGAATATGACCCTGTGCCATTCTGTCGTTCACGTGGCTCTAACCCGACACCATTGCAAACGGCGTCGTCTGTGCTGTTGGGTCAAAGGGTGCAGATCGCCGGTGACCAATCGGCGGATAATGTTCCTGGTCGGTATGGAAGCATCAAGTGTGTCCTGCACATGCTGCAAATGGGCGACGGAAGAGGCTTGCGAGGCCGCCATCAACAAATATCTTTAAATGTCATAAAATCAGTAGATAAACGTTTAAAAGTAAACAAATGCCTTTCTAAATTTAAGCATTAGCAGTTTTGAAACTGCCTGCATCCATCCGTTTTGCAACCAACAAATTTTTTCACCTGCGTGGGCCTCTAAATTACTCTTTTATTGTTTTATAATTCAGGAAATCCCCAATAAGTGAGTGCACTTATTTTGTACGGCTCAGATATTTTACACATGCGCAATTTTTGTTCCTATTTACATTATAGATTATATACGGTAGGATATCATCATGATATCAGTTAAGTTATAACGTTATTGTTATTATTTAGTTTCCATGATTGGCCTGGATTGAGTTTTCGATTATTATTATAATGAATATTTAAACTCGGGGTTGTGCTCCTATATTAGATTAGAGGTGCCCAGATTCAAGTTTTGCAATTCATACTTGATTGGGCCTAGCCCGAGTATTCGATAATTTATTTGATTGATTTCTTTTTCTCGAGTCTGTGCTCCTTATTGAGACTGGAAGGGGCCCAGATTTAAGCTTTGGGGCATGACTAGGCCCGGCCCGAGTTTTCGTAATTTTATGATTAATTTTTGTTCTCGGGCCTGTGCTTCTATTTTATACAGGAAGGGTCCAAATATAATCGCGGCTTGACAGTGTCCCGCTTTAGTATTTGATAATTTTTTGATTAATTTCTGTTCTCGGGCCTGTACTCCTATTTTAGACAGGAATGGCCCAGATTTAAGCTTTGAACGCTTGACTGGGCCAGCCCGAGTATTCAATAATTTTATAATTAATTTTTGTTCTCAGGTCTGCACTCCTATTTTAGACAGGATGGCCCCAAATTTAAGCTTTTGGGGCTTAACTGTGCCCGAACCAAGTATTTGATGATTTTATGATTAATATTTTTCTCGGGTCAGTATTTCTATTTCAGAAATGATGGGCCCATTTTTAAGCTTTGGGGCTTGACTGGACCGGCCCGAGTATTTGATAATTTTAAGCTTAATTTTTGTTCTTGGGCCTGTGCTCCTGTTTTATACAGGAAGGACCCAGATATAAGTATTTCTGCTTGACTGTGCCCGGCCCGAGTATTTGATAATTTTATGATTAATTTTTGTTCTCGGGCCTGTAGTCCTATTTTAGACAGAAATGACCCAGATTTAAGCTTTGAACTCTTGACTTGGCCGGCCCGAGTATTTTACAATTTCATGATTAATTTTTGTTATCGGGCCAGTACTCCTATTTTAGACGGGAGGGGCCCAGATTGGAGTTTCAGGGTTTGACTGTGTGCCGACCCGAATATTCAATATTTCTATTATTAATTTTTATTCTCGTGTGTGTACTCCTATTTTGGACCAGTACTCCTATTTTAGTCTGTACGCCTATTATTGGCCCAGATTTAAGCTTTGGGGATTCATTGGGCTGGCCCGAGTATTCGATAATTGTATGATTAATTTTTGTTTCCGGGCCTCTGCTCCTATTTTAGATAGCAGGGGCTCAGATTTAATCTTTGGGGTTGACTGGGCCAGCCCGAGTATTTGATAATTTTATGATTGATTTTTGATTCCACACCTGTACTCCTATTTTAGACAGAAGGGGCCCAGATTTAAACTTTGGGGCTTGAATGTGCCCAGACCGAGTATTTGATACTTTTATGATTAATTTTTTTTCTCGGGTTTGTGCTGCTATTTTATACAGGAATGGCCCAGATATAAGCATTACGGATTGACTGTGCCCGGCCCGAGTATTTGACAAATTTTTGATTAATTTTTATTCTCGGGACTGTGCTCTTATTTTATACAGGAAGGACCCAGATATTAGTATTTCGGCTTGACTGTCTCCAGCCCGAGTATTTGATAATTTCATGATTAATTTTCGTTCTCGGCGCTGTACGACAGGAATAGCCCAAATTTTAGCTTTGGAGTTTGACTGGGCTGGCCCGAGTATTTGCTAATTTTATGATTAATTTTTGGTTTCGAGCCTGTGCTCCTATATTAAACAGAAGGAGCTCAGATTAAAGCTTTGGGGTTGCCTGGGCGGCCCGTGTATTTGATAATTATATGATTGATTTCTGTTCTTGGACCTTTACTCCTATTTTAGACTGGGAGGGTCCAGATTGAAGCTTTAGGGCGTGACTGTGGCCGGCCTGAGTACTCAATAATTTTATGAGTAATTTTTGTTCTCGTGTCTGTACTCCTATTTTAGACATGATGATCCCAAATTTAAGCTGTGGGGGTTTGACTGTGCCGGGACAGAGTATTTGATGTTGTTATGATTAATTTTTTCTCGGGGCTGTATTTTTATTTCAGACACAATGGGCCCATTTTTAAGCTTTGGGGCTTTACTGCACCGGCCCGAGTATTTGATAATTTTATGATTAATGTTTGTTCTCGGGCCTGTGCACCTGTTTTATACAGGAAGGGCCCAGATATAAGTATTGCTGCTTGACTGTGACCGGCCCGAGTATTTGATAATTTTATGATTAATTTTTGTTCTCGGGCCTGTAGTCCTATTTTAGACAGGAATGGCCCAGATTTAAGATTTGAACTCTTGACTGGGTCGGGCCGAGTACGTTATAATTTCATGATTAGTTTTTGTTCTCTGGCCCGCACTCCTATTTTAGACAGGTCCAGATTGAAGCTTTAGTGTTTGACTGTGGCCGGCCCGAATATTCAATATTTTTATTATTAATTTTTTTCTCGGTTCTCTACTCCTATTTTAGACAGGAGGGGCCCAGATTTAAGCTCTGCAGCCTGATTGTGCCCAGTACTAGTATTTGATAATTTTATGACTAATTTTTGTTCTCGGGCCTGTACTTTTATTTTAGACATCAAAAGCGCAGATTTAAGCTTTGGGCCCTCATTGGGCTGGCCCGAGTATTTGATAATTATATGATTAATTTTTGTTTTCGGGCCTCTGATCTTATTTTAGACAGCAGGGGCACAGATTTAACTTTTGGGGTTGACTGGGCCGGCCCGAGTATTTGATAATTTTATTATTAACTTTTGTTTGCGGACCTGTACTCCTATTTTAGATAGGAGGGGCTCAGATTTAACCTTTGGGACTGACTGGGCCGGCCCGAGTATTTGATAATTTTATGATTAAAATTTTTGATCTCGGGTCTATACTCCTATTTTAGACAGGAGGGGCCCAGATTTAAGCTCTGCGACTTGACTGTTCCCGGTCCTAGTATTTGATAATTTTATTATTAATTTTTGTTTTCGGGCCTGTGCTCCTATTTTAGACAGCAGGGGCCCAGATTTAACCTTTGGGGTTGACTGGGCCGGTCCGAGTATTTAATAATTTTGTGATTAATTTTTGTTCCCGGACCTGTACTCCTATTTTAGACAGGGAGGGCTCAGATTTAACCTTTGGGGTTGACTGGGCCGGCCCGAGTATTTGATAATTTTATGATTAAAATTTTGTGTTCGGGCCTGTACTCCTAGTTTAGACAGGCGGGGTGCAGATTGAAGCTGTAGGACTTGAGTGTGGTCGGCCCGAGTATTCAATAATTTTATGAATAATTTTTGTTCTCGGGTCTGTACTCCTATTTTAGACAGGAGGGGCTCAGATTTAAACTTTGGGACTTGACTGTGGCCGGACTGACTGTTTGATGATTTTATGATTAATTTTTGTTCCCGGATTTGTGCTCCTATTTCATACAGGAAGGTCCCAGATATAAGCATTGTGGATTGACTGTGCCCGGCCCGAGTATTTGACAATTTTAGGATTAATTTTTATTTTCGGGACTGTGCTCTTATTTTACACAGGAAGGACCCAGATATAAGTATCTCGGCTTGAATGTGCCCAGCCTGAGTATTTGATAATTTTATGATTAATTTTCGTTCTCGGAGCTGTATGACAGGAATGTCCCAGATTTAAGCTTTGGGGTTTGACTGGATTGGCCCGAGTATTTGATAATTTTATGATTAATTTTTGTTTTCGAGCCTGTGCTACTATATTAGACAGGTAGGGCCCAGATTGAAGCTTTAGGGCTTGACTGTGGCCGGCCTGAGTATTCAATAATTTTATGATTAATCTTCGTTCTCGGACCTGTACTCTTATTTCAGACATGATGGGCTCATTTTTAAGCTTTGGGGCTTGATTGGACCGGCCCGAGTATTTTATAATGTTATGATTAATTTTCGTTTTTGGGCCTGTAGTGCTATTTTTGACAGGAGGGGCATAGATTAAAGCTTTAGAGCTTGACGGGACCGACCCGAGTATTTGATAATTTTATGATTAATTTTTTTTCTCCGGCCTGTGATCCTATTTCAGACAGGAGGGGCCCAAATTGAAGCGTTAGTGCTTGACTGGGCCTGGACCGTGTATTCGATAATTTTACGATTAATTTCTCTTCTGGCTGCAGTCCCATTTTAGATAGAAGGGGCTCAGATTTAATATTTGAAGCTTGACTGGTCATGGCCTGAGATTTTGATAAATGAGTTTTATAAGGATTTTTTTTTTTATTTTAAGCTTTTTCTTTCATATTTTGGACTCTAAGGAGCCCGATTTCAGGTTTTGCTGTTCGGACTTGAATACATCCGACTAATTTATATAATGTACATTTGAGCTTGGAACGTTTTTGTATTGAAACGGATTTCTATAATACGTAGCCAAATCCGGACAATAACTACCCAGTCCTCATCCAGTCATTCCTAGGTTTACAGGTCAGGGCTGGCTTTATATCTCCAGGTTCCATATAAATTTGTGTAAAATTTTGAGCAAATTGTGTATGTGTAAGAGAAGTGAGTTTTGTACCAGAAAGAGCATATCTTAAAAATATTATCAACAAAATAATTAAAAATTTGACAAAATTATTTTTTATAAACAATAACTAGAGAATTTGATATGTATCAAATGTTCATATATCGATTTCAGGAAAATATAACACAAGATTGAAAATTAAATTCCTAGGCGTTTTTATTAAATGCGTTGAGAGAAGAGAGTCAAAACGAGCCATTAAATTGATTTTAAATATAGCTATAATTCATTATATATATTTTAATAGAAGTATTATTTTCTGCCAGTACTTAAAATAGTACTATCTGTGTCGATTTATAAAAGTATAGACGCCTCCCTTTGCAATGGTGTAGGGATAGAACCACGTGGACGGGGGAATGGCACAGGCGTTTGTAGCGTTTCTTGAGTGCTATGCAGATACATCTTCGATAACATAACAATTTATTAACAAACTTCAATACCTATCTTAGGTTACATAATAAATTAGAATTAACATCCTGCGGCAATACATAGCATATATCCACTACCATTATGCTTTACTTACTGCCCCAGTCTGCTGTCCGTGTCTCAGTCAATCAGTTCCCCGTAACTATCCATTTCACACTCATTTATACTCACACTTTCTCCAGTTACGGTCCACAGTTACAACTTCACCTTAAGGTTAAGTTACAGTTAGTTGAAGGAACATATTTCGCAACAGTTATGTTTTTAGATGAGTCACGTTTCTGTTTCAACAATGATAGTCGCCGTGTAAAGCCGCGGCCTCCGCTCGAGAGAGGGGCTGTGGTAGTCAAATTAGTGACGTCACGAAAAACGATCCACGGTTGGCGAAACGATCCGGCTCGCTCAGTTTGCGAGTTTAAAGCTAGTTTTTAAAAATATTTTAGTACTTTTTTTTAGCTATACCTGACAAGATTTTCGATAAGAGGTATGTATGTTTGTCTGTTACAAAAAATGCAATTAATTAAAATCTAATGAGCACATATATATTTAATGTTTAAAATAATAAACAGGTCTTTTACTGACAACTTCCCTTACATATATGTAAATTTTTTATTCTTTTATGTGTCGGATTTTTTTTATTAATCAATGTAACAGACTAATTCATTGTAACAGACTAACAAAAAATTACTATAGTGTTTAATGACTTTGCTATAGTTTATTTTAATGCTAATCATGTTATATTTTGCTTTCAGTAAGTATATCATAAAATCATGGTAAATTTGGTTAGTCTGTTACATACACAGTTAATTAGTGTTAATTTATTTAAAATTCAAATTTTTTTTTCAAAATTTGGTATAGACTATTCTTCGAACATATGCAGATCTGCATTATTATTATTTTTTTATTATTTGTTTTACTTTTTGTACATAAAAATCTTTTTTGTTTTCCTATAAGTGTTAGTCTGTTACTATGGAATGGCCCAAAATTGTAACTGACAGTAATTTTATTTAATGAGATATATATGTCTAAAAATTAATCAAATGAAGATGTCACTGATGTGCTAAATCTACAAGTAAATGATTGGGTATTAGTAAAATAAGATCCGATCTTTTAATAGGGATCTGTCACGTAGATCAATAAAAAAGAAATTGAAGTTTCTGTAATGCACAAAACTAAAAACCATTTCAAGTGGCCTCAAAAAGATAATTAACAGGGTGATACATAAAAATGACAAATTAACAAGTTACAGCAAACATTAAAAATGACAAAACACCTATGCAATTATGAAAATAGGAATAAAACAATCGATACAGGAAAAAAATATATAATCAGAAATATTAGCTGCTACTGTATCCAATTGAAATGCATTATGTTTACACAGAGATACATTGGATTAAAAAAAGATAAATATAATTATTCTAAATTCCTGTTACACATTAGTTGCTTTAAAATGACCAATCCAATAATGTTGCAGTCAAAATAGAAGTTTGCAAACTTAAAAATGAGCTCAAAAGCAGAATTTTGTTAAATATCAAATGTAAATGTTCTGCAGAGCTTATAAAACAGAGCTCGTTCTGTGATGAATGTTACAGCTTTAAGTACTATTTTCTGTTGTCGAGTAATTGAGAATTTCATAACTCAATGAATGAAGCAAGATACATTTGCATTGCACTGTAGTAAATAAATCTTTAAAACTACAATGAAATTTATAAAAACTGTAAATTTATGCAAAGCTATTAAAGTAATTTATGGCAAACCTTAAAGCAAATTATTTTATGGCTTTTAAACAAGCAACAAAATGAAGGTTCTTAAAATAAAACTTAGCGTTATCCAAAGTTACTTCAATTTTCATTTAATAGTTTGTTCATGAATGTATCTTTGTCAACAATATCTTTGAAAACATAGTGTTGTAACAAACAGCTGAGATTTGTAGAAAAATTGATTTTTTAAATCTTCATTTATGAGTTATTCTATGACTATGATTATATAATAAAATGTTGCAACTTCATAAGTTAAAACTATGAGTCCCTAGGCATTTTTTTAAGCTTGAAAGGTCTTAAGAATACAATTAAAAAAAAAAAAAAAAAAAAAGAAAACAGGCTTTACGCATTTTTAAATTAATATAATTTTTCATTTTGTAGTCACGTAATTATTTAGACAAAAACATTATTTTGTAAGATTATTCAACGAAATATCTGGCAAACTATTAGTAATGGGATTTAGTAAACAAGCAGCTAAGCGACATAGGAAAGTTGAACTCCTACGTCTTCAAAATAGTAGTATTCAATTTGTCAGATGATGCTACAGTTGTAGACAATGACACATTATTGGAATTAAAAATCTGCCAATACTACTAACACAATGTATATAACACAATGAAATAAATGTAAATAACACAATAAGTAACACAATGAAAGTAAAAAAGTTTTTGAAAGAAACGAGCTCAACCATAACATCAGATCAAAACAAACGCTTTTAGGTTGAAAAACGCTGGAATACTGGATCGTTTTTCATGACCTCACAAGCTCTGAAAAACAGACTACCACGGCTCCCGGAGGAGGGGAGGTCCCGGTAAAGCCCCTAATACATTGGAGAATCAAAGAGACGAGTTTTATTTCCAGACGATACGGGAGCTACAGGGGGTCTGTCGCTCTCCGTAGACTCCCGAAGTCATCAATCTTGAAAGGTCCGAGAAAGTGACAGGTTGAAAGTGGGCTGATTTGGCGGGTTATCGCCAAAGAGTGATAAATAATAACTTTGGTTGTCGCTTTCTGTCGTGAATTTCGATCGCACTCATATGTGACTGTCATTTATTTGCAAAATGTCGCTAGATAGTGAAATTGCCCTTGCCATTGATGTTGCACTGGTGTCTTACTCCCTGGTGTTGCACTGGTGTCTTCTTAAATGTATCTGGTAAATGGAGCTAATTTATGCAGTGGGAAAATTTAAAAAGGGTATTATATATATTTCAAATACTTAATTCTCTATTTAAACGGACAATGAAAATCTACGCACTATTGCTACATTCTACAACACACACACACAGACATATATATATATATATATATATATATATAGATATATATATATAGCTAACCAAATTTGAAAATTGGAATACAATACAAAATGAAGAGTAGGATGCCACAAATTGGCTGGAGGAGTGGGGGGGGGGGGGTGAAACCCACGCATGCTTTATGCCTCCATTTTCCAGTCCAATTTTCCATTTGGTTAGCTATGTTTGTATTCGATTCGATTGAATTTGGCAGCTTAACGCTATTCTTTATTTAGTAGTATAACAAATAGTAGTACAGAGTATAACAAAATATACTATTCTTTATTTAGTAGTTAGTAGTATACTAAATTGCATTACATTTGTATAATATATATATATATATATATATATATATATATATATATATATATATATTTATATATATGTATGATGTTCACAAATTTATCGCATAATATTACACATGAAAAGTGAACGTATTTCGTAATAATTAATACTTTTTTTAATTTTATGTGATTTTTTAATACATTTATTTAAGAAAAAGCACAGTAATTCAAGGCAGGTTTGTGGTAGCGTTTTAAAGTTTGTGTCCATCGTTTTCTAATTAAAAATGACATAAGAATTGATTATTCATGTAATAAATACTATTGAAGTTTCAGATTTTTTCATAGTTTTTTTCATTCGAAAATTGGGGGGGGGGAGTATTCCGAGCATTTGATTACGTTTTTAAAATGAAGAGACTTATTGTAATCGCTGCTTGTAGTTTTTGTATCAAATTTCGTTGAAATCGCACCATTCGTTTGTGAGATATTGTCTCCACAGACTCACGGACACACACACACCTATCATCTGGTAAAAAGGGTTTGTTTTACAATATGGACTTCTTTGAATAAGTAATGAAATTTTTCCATAATGAGAGAGAGTGAAACACCTAATAACCCCTCCCTTCCTTTTCCGTGTAAAAATGCAGTTTTTAAGGAGCGCCTTGAAAAAGTGCATTTTCAAAATTCGATGGTTAATGTATGATTTTTCGAAAAAGTTGAATAAAAAATAATGCCCAAAATAACTGTATAGAAATTAACAAGTTCGAATTGAAATGATATACATTCCTTTTCAATTTATTTTACATCTTAATCAATAGCTCATAAAATTATAAGTAAATTTTTTTCAAATATTCATTCGGAAATTGGGAGGGGAGTTCAATTCGGTTATGTCTACGATACCACAAGTGTGCAAAGTTTCACTCTACTACAATTACTTAAGAACTTTACATATTTTCGTAGCTTTTTACAGAAGCAAAAATATTTTAGCTAAATGCGTATTTTTTTAACCCCGACGAAAAAAGACGCCAAAGGATTCTGAAAGACAAAAATACGCCAAAGGAAAATAAGTCTGTGCCAAACGGTCGTTAAACATACCCTTCAACCGCAAGGCCCCCATCCAAATATCAAGCAAAACGACGGAAAATGTTTCCCTGCGTTCACCACCACATACAGGGAACCTTAAAGCTCGTCCTTTGATAAATCCCGCTGTCTATTAACAATACTCCCGGTGTATGGCGGGCTTAAGAGTCTGGCGCCGAAGTGGTGACAGATTCAATCCGGCCGCATCTGTGAAACATCACCCCGCGCGACAAAGCGGCATGATCGTTTGGGCCGCCATCGCTTACGATAGCAGGTGAATTCCTGGCCATGTTGAGAGCACTATGACGGACCAACGATACGTGGATGACGTGCTGCCGCCGGTTACACTACTCTTCTTGCAGGGGTGTCCAATGTCATTTGCCAGCAGGATAACACCCGACCACACACGGCACGCTTCTACCAATATACCCTGCAACGTATCCAGGTGCTTCCCTTGGCGCCAGTCTCCCCTGATCTCTCACCAATCGAACACGTCCTGGAAGTGTTGGATATCGCTTGCGTGCGTTGCTTCCGCCGCGTTTAGAAGACGAACTCTGGCAAATGGTTGGCAGGGAATGAGAAGCCATCTGTCAAGGTACCATTGACTCTGTACCTAGAAATATTTCTGCCTGTATCGCCGCCAGCGGAGGTCCTACAACCTACTAATCAGACGGTGATATCGCTCAGTTTATAGGTGTATCGCGTTACAATAAATATCACTTACTGATCGTTGCTATCGCTCTCTGTTTAAAATTAAAAAAAACTAATTATTGTGATAGCAATGATGCCGCTGGCCAAATGATAACTAGCAAAAGTGAGGGTAAAAGTTATTTGATCGCATGTGCAATAAACATCACTTATTGTTCGTTGCTATCTCTGTGTTTGCCGATTTTCATCACTTTCTGCCCTCTCCTTGGTGTCGCATTTTCACAGTTACATAGTGTATATAATAAATCTTATATCGTTTAAATATTTCTATTATAAAGATTATCCAAAACCTAGTCTATATTACCTGCTGTATAAATTTTTATTTGACATATTTTTAAAGATATTATTTGAGAATTTATTCAAAAATACCATTTTCTAAAATCTGCTTTTCTTAAATCATGCATTATTTTGCATATCAAAAAAAATATATCCTATTCATATTTATTACTTAAATTTCTTAGTTTTCAATACCATTTATATACTGTATACTACCTCAATTTAGCAGTTCCTATGTATTAATTTTTATTAACTATTATCTACGATCCCATCACAAAAAATGATGAAAATAAAAATTGTGATGGAAGTAATTAAATAATTAAGGTTCGATACTGATTTCCGTAAAACCTCGAAAAAAATGAAATGTATTTGGAATAATGAAATATGTGAAATTGTGTATAATAAAGCAAATTATGATATGTTCTTGAAGTTTGTAGTTTGTATTTGATTTTGTATAGGTGTAGGATAAGCTGCATTTCTAACAGATTAAAACACTAGGAGAATGAATCCAGAATGGGAAGCCCCAACATTCGTTTTTCTATTCACTTTAACTTTATTGAACTTAGCTTATGTAAAATAAGAAAATTTCAATTTAACATGAAACAAAATATTTTATCCCATGCTAAGCTGAGAAATAAGAAAAATAGATAATTATTTTTATTAATATACTAGGTGGGTTCTGTCCCTTGGTTAGCCCAGTGGTTAGCGCGTGGGTATTATAAACGGGTGACCCGAGTTCGATACCGGGATCTGCCCAAATTATCCTCTTGTTCACGCGTACGTTGAACATGTGGGTCCGAAAGCCCAGACCATCCGACTCGTCCGAGGGCTGGGTGGATGGCCGGGAAACATGTGGGTCCGTAAAACTTTAAGAGAGGTTGGTAGTAAGATACGGTCCATATAAATACTACATCCACTGTGTTCATGTATAAATTGAACGGCTGTATCTCAGCCGTTTAAACAAATACCTTACACTTTCGGGTTAGTTGGATGGTTTAGGCCCAAGAAGAAATTTAGAAAAGGGCTCCATCTTGCAAAAACTCGATTATGTAGGTACATGCCTGAAAAATATCATGGTCTTGGTATTACTAATTTGTTAAGACGCAGCCAAAATACACTTTCTTTGATATTTTCATAAAATATTTCCTAAAGTGAATTTTAAATCGAAAAACATTTTATTTCAGTGTGCTTCCCTAATTTTTTTCTACAAATTTATCAAACTTCCAAATTTCGTAGGCTGTAGCTTTTGCGGTACATGACAAAAAAACTTAAAGGTCACGAAATTTATCGAAAAGCGACGGCAGCTACTTTTTTTTAATATATATATATATATTATATTCAAATGGCCAGGCACTTGACCTTCGTCATTCGCCTTTAATACAGCGGCCAGAGTGTAAACCATTTAGCCGTCCATTGACGTTGCCTTAGACGCACCAGAGGGGGGCGCATCACATTCCGCCCACAACACAAACATCCATGCCTTACGTAGGGCTCGAACACACAACGTGGCGGTTTTTTTTTAATATATTGAAAGACATTTCTTATAACGCCCGAAAAGGTAAATTAAAAAAAAATAACTGCGACTTAAAGCGGCTACGTATGATTTGATGAAGTCTTGGAATTCTTCACCAGGATACCCAGACCTGGAAGTACAGCTCCGGTCCTTAAGAAACTTATCTTAAACCAATTTGAGATTTCATAACTGTTTTGGGGAGGGTTTATTATTATTTCATTTTATTTATCTTTCTGCACTTCTTAACATGAAGTAATGTTCTTGTAAGGCTGATTGAAAAATAATTGTTTCAAAACTGTTATTACAGGTGGGAAGATGCTTTATAGAGAAAAGTTCGAAATGCTAAATGATTGAAAAACATTCGTAGCTATGAGGTAGAGACTTTAGATGTGGTGTTAAGATAGATATATCGAAAATAAGAACGTGTGCAATTTCAATTTTCCCATATTTGCTATTTTAGGGGTGTGCTCTCACCAAAATGTTCGATTTTCCCATTATGTGAGAAACGCCTTCTTTTGACTGAGATAAAGACATTGGTATGTATTCAACTTAATTGTTGAATCAAAACCCCGCTAAAATTCGAAAGTTTTAAAAATGTTCATAGAAAAGATTTATTCGCAAAACGTTTCGTAAAACGTTCGAATTGCAAAATGATAGAGAAACATAGTTAGCAATGAGAAAGAGGCCTTACATTCGATATAAGGGTAGACAGTTTAAGAGGCAGAAAATGTACAATTTCAGTTCCGGTTTACAATTTCACGGCCCCTTTACAATTATTAGAGTGTTTATATAATAATTTGTTCACAAATTTTTCAATGGTATTACAAAAACTGACAAGAAACTACTAAATGGCTTTAATCTCTTATTGTGTTTTTTCTCTTATTTTTCTCTCTTTTTGTGTTTTTACTCTCTTATTGTGTTTGTGTGTTGTTATAGAAAAACATATTTTTTACTTGTTTTAATATAACATTTGTATACATACAACAGATGTTAAATAAATAAATATTTTCATACAATTTCTTAAAATGTATAAGTCAGAATAAATTTTAATCATACTGCAAAAATATCTAAAACTAAAAGCAAAATGTTAGCTATATGGACTGCATTAAAATTAACCGTAATTTTTAAATAAACAAGGGATAAAAAAAATTTGATTTTAAAATGTAAAAAGGACATAAATGTAATAGTAAAAAATATGATGTGGGCAACGTATGACTTTCTCTGCATATTTATATTCACGTTCTCTTTATTTCTTCAGTAATTCGTTAAATTGCACAAAATAGCACCCCGGATTATTTTATATTACATTGAATTTACACTTTTACTTCCATTTTCGCTTTCGTTGGATAACTAACCCTATATTAAAAAGTGGCTGGTGAATATGCGAAAAACATAAATCAAGAACGGCCAGTCCTAGGGCAATGGGCTTGGTCTTATGTCTTATTCTTTCATCGTCAAAAATTACATATAAAACAAGCATTTAATTGATATATTTGAGCATACATAATCTTTTATTTTACAGACGTCACGCCAAAAATAGTTTTTTCGTATTGCATTGGTTCCAAGATCCTATAAAAACAAGAAATCCTATAAAAACTCGAGTTGCGATTTTCGGCATGATTCCAATACTTTCTCTATACATTACGACGTATTACAGGGAAAGTTAAAATCTGATGGGGGCAGCACATGTCTTTCCCTGCAGACATAAATTCATATTTTCTTTATTTCCTTAACAATTCGCTAGATTGAGTTTAGTTGAACCAAATAACACTAAATTTGCATTTTTAATTCAATATTTTGTTTTCATTTGGTAATTGGACATTTTTTATATAGCGGCGTAACAAAAATGCAAGTAATCTCAAATATCTTGAAAACTGTTCGTCCTAAAGTATAATGGAGTGTGTTATATTCTTTTCCTGATCAAAAATTGAGTGTAAAACAAGAATTTAATTGATAAATTTCAGCATACACAACTTTTTTTTAGATTTCGGCGATTTTTGCGGGCCATTTCGTAAAAAAAGGTAGGTTGTTTTTTCCGAATCGTGCCAAATCGTATCCTCTCTTATAATCTATTAGATTATGTTTACCTGCCTAAAGTGACACGGACATTTATTTGAAATTATATCCAATTTGTAGTTTAAATACATCTCTTTCATTTGGCAACTTAACACATTTTAAAATGTCGTCTTCTCCTTAGAATTTCAAGTGGGGGAGGAGTGAAAAAAAATAAATATTTCAAGAATGGTCAACTTAGAAGGAAAGGGCTGACCTCATTCTTTTAATCTTTAAAAATTACGTGTAAAACAAACATTTAATTAATGTATTTGAGCATAATTAGTCTTTTATTTCCGATATTGGCGAATTTTTGCAGATCATTTTCCTAAAACAGGCAGATTCTATTTTTCAGAATCGTACCAAAATCCAATAAGCGCCAGGTTAATCAAAAGGTGACTCACCTAACAAATATTGTGCTATGTCGTCAAATAGTTTTTGATTTACAGTGGATGGATACATTGCACTGAAAGGGCAGATATGCATACAGACGTTAAGCTAAATTTCGTGGATTCGTGCTTTAGATTGCTCGAATCGTGCAGATTCTTTGAAATTTCAAGTTCCGATTTTCAACATGATTCTATTACTTTAGATATTAACATATAAAATTTATTGTATCCACTTTAATAACTTTTTTTAAATTTTAATAAAATTTATTGTATGCATTTTAGAAAAATCATTTTAGTATAGAGGAACAATTATTTTCAATTTTTTAAGAAGAAAATAAACTTATACAATGAGAATTAATGAATGTCTCAAAAATTTCGTTCGAAATGTGAACAAAGAATTTTCATTCCCAATCATTACTTGATCATAACAATCGCAGGCGTACAATTTTTTCGATTAAATAAACCTAGCCTAATCAATGTATTTCTGTCTAATCTGAATACAGACTGGTTTAATTGCAAAACAATATGTCTAACACACAGGAAATGAGGTGCAAATAAAAAGCTTCACATCTCCCCAAATTAAGGACTTGTTAGCTTAAAATAGTGACAGGGGCAGGTGTTTTTCGAGAGGAACCTGTTCGCCTTCGAGTACCATTACGAGACGGCGCACCTGAGTTTTCGACGGGAGAGCACGTGTTAAGCATTCCTGATCCCGAATCGAATATTTTTGAAGTGATGTCAGTGTGTGTGTGTGTGTGTGTGTGTGTGTATGTGTGTGTGTGGTGTGTGAGTCTGTGGAGACGATAACTGACGAACGAATGGACCGATTCGAACGAAATTTGGTACAAAAATTACAATCCGTAAACACTGGAAGCATAGTGTTTTTATACGCAATCGAATGTTCAGAACCCCCCCCCCCCCTAAATTTTCGAGTGAAATTTTGAAAAAAAATCGTCAAAAAATCAAAACCTCTAATAAAGTTACGTAAATAGACATGTCTTATGTAATGTTTCAATAGAAAACGATTTACATAAAATTTAGAACGCTAACATGAACCGCTCTCGAGATATTGCACATTTTTCAAAAAAATGATCAAAAAGTCATATAAAATAAAAAAAAAATATTTCCTATTAAGAAACATGTTCACTTTTCGTATGTAATATCATGCGATAAATTTGGTGACATCGTTCTCGTGGATCTAGCTTGTGCCATTCACGAAAAAAGGTACTTTGAGTAATACTTTTGTATTTGAACGCCAATATTAATTTATCTGCTGTAAGAATAACTTATTTCTCCGTCTATAACGCTTGGAGAGATTTTGTCGATGAATTTGGTAAAATGTCGCCAACTTAGCGACTTTTTTAAATGTTGCTAAATTAACGATAAACTTGTCAAATGAATAAAAATGACGCTAAATCGATGAAAACGACGACTCATTGACGAAAATTCAACATCTTGGAGAGAATATAAATATCTACTATAAAAATAATCTATTTTTACTGTAAAAGTAGTAAATTCATAGCATTATATAAGGAAAGTCATGTGCTACCCACATCAGATTTTTATTTTGAGCGCAAAGAGCGCCGATACATAAAATATCCGCATAACAGGATAGCATGATATCCACAAAAGCAAATATAGTTAGATATATAAATAAAAGGGACGATGAGGAGAGATAAGGAGTTATTTAAACATTCCTAGACGGGCATGCGCTGTAAAAATCCCCCGGGTGAAGAGTCGATGGCTGGGATTTCTGCTAAAGATGTGTTCGTTGCTTTGTGATCATTTAATATGATCAGTTAATGAATCACCTAAAATTACAATTACGTATGAAATCGAAATTAATTTTTGTTGAAATCCCAAGATATATACGGAACTTTTTGCAAAACTATAGAATTCTGATAATCTTAGTTTTCGGATGCGAAGATATATATATATCAGATAACGTACAAAGCATAAATCTCGATGTATTTAAAAAAAGTAAATATGAAGGAATTGCCCCACGGACCTGGTTCAAACATTGTTAGAAAGAACTTTCAACGGTATTTCCGATGGTGATAACTATGTGGTAACTTTTTCAGTCGCTAATGACTCTATTTGTGTGAAAACCCCAAAACATAAAATAACTAAAAAACTAATTAGAAATTAGAAAACAACAACGTCGATGTGCACCAACCCGGGACTTGAAGTACCTGTGTGTCAAATTTCATAGCTGTACAACATTCAGATTTTCGCTACAGATCGCTCTCATCCATAAACGTATTATTTTATTATGTAAGATGGGTGGCAATAAAACTGTTGAAGCAGTTATTTGCTGTAATCAAATACTTACTACTAAATAATGGAAAGAACCTTCCTGCTATAACCAGGAATCGAAGACTGGTTCTTAAAATAGCCAACCGATGATCTACAGTTGAGCTACTGGGAAGAAATTGCAAGCTTATACTGTAGAAGTGGATTTTGTATTCTCCACTCTAATGTCAGATTGACGTAAAACTGACAATCTGATTGACCACTTCCTGCAATTTTTATTTCAGACTAGCGTCTTGCTGCTACTATAGCTGCTTCTACTATGTTAGTATCCTGCGTAGTCGTTATCTTCTGAATTTGAAACCAGCTCTCAATATCTCAGCGTCCATTGAATCCATACTAGTCGCAGTCGCAATAGGGTCACTTTCAGACCTTCGCCATAGAAATTTCTAATAAAATGACCTAAGCTCATAAGTAGATTCTGCTCTCAATTAATTTCGGTCAAGGAATCCCTTTATTTCATTTTTATTAACTTATATGAACTTATTGTGTTCTCTCCATATTTTCTTAAAATATATATATATATATCTATGTTAACTGTTCTTATTTGCTCGGTTCTTTCTTTTTCATTTAACCCTCTTCATCTGCATTTTTTGTACTTTTTCTTATCTAACTTTTATTCTAAATTTCTGTTTTGGTTTTTCATGGGCGAAATTTTTTTTTCCTTTGTATATATTTTCTAAATTTTACTTTTAAAATTTTAATATTTTCTTTAATTTTAATCTATTTTTCATTATGTTATACCTCACTCTAAATTTTATTTTTCAATGATCTTTTTATCTCTATTTGCAATAACTCTTTTCCCATTTTTGAAAAATGAACGTACTTGTTAAGTTCAAATATAATGTAAAACTGTCTGCTTAACCACAATATTTTTCATCAGTTGTTATCTGTTTAGACCTAAATAAATATTCGTTTGGCGGGATGGTAGACCTTGGGTGCCTCCTGAGTGCAGGAGGTATCCTTTCCCGGCCGTGCAACTAGCTACTCTAAACCCAATATGTGAGTCGCACGGTCTGGGTTCTTCAGACCTCAGACATCTTTGCACTAACCTACAGGTTTGAATTGTTCGGTTGCCATTGTAATGAATAATGTTGCCCAAATCGGAAATCGGACCCTAGATCTTCAAACTGGCTATAGCCGACGCTCTACCGTTGAGCTACTGGGACGAAATCGCAAGCTCTTATTGTCGAATTCGATTTTGCCATATCTGTACTTGAATTTCAAAAGCAGTGTGTTTAAAACGATTCGGTGCAAAGATCTTGGATCTTTCGACTTTTAATAAACTTTGTATTCTAAAAAAATACTTGAAAATTGGGATAATTAATGCTCTACTGATATGAAATTGCATGAAAATGTGGTCTCTATATTTACAAAATACACAAAAAATTTCAGTTATCGTGCTTACGCTTTACCGACATAAGCAGGCATATTCATTTCCAAAATTGTCCAAAATGTTTTAAGGGTATTTTAAAATATAAAATTTTATAAAAGTATCGAATTCGTAAATGCATTATCTCTTTTTACATAGTGCATCTACAAAAAAAAAATAAAACAATACGAAGCAAATGAAGCTGAAACAAAATATTTTATTATTTCCAGAGATGTGTTAATAGCCAATATGTCGGTTGGTGAAGTTTGCAAGTACAACAATTCGCTTATCTAGGTACAGTAGTAACAGAAAGTAACAGTGTTTCAGTTGGAATTAACAAGACTTCTTATTAATGTATTCTACCACTTCTAAAATCCAATGCGATTTTGCTCTGAAGAAAAGTTCATTTATATAATGTTATTTTTAAACCCGCACTTATGTACGGCTGCCTCAAGAGAGATCAAAAGCGATTATTTATCAGGGGACAAAATGTGAAGAAAAATACTGCCCAATAAACGAAAATTGATTATGAAGAGTAGGAAATAACAAATATATAATGGAAAAATCTTATGTTGCTATCTTTACTGATATAAAAATTAGGAGAATAAGAATAAGATGGCTGGGGCACATTCAGCAGTTGAATGACAACACAACTACTAAAATGACGTTCATTTCCAGACCTGGTGGATCTACCGGGGAATTGAATGGAGGACTACTTTGAACCAAAATAAGTTCCTCTTTTGGTTGGAATGCAAATCGTTTAGTTTCAATAAATGTGTAGTCGCGCGAAACTATCTGTGCCATGCATGATCACAAACAAACATTTTCCCCTATAGCAACGTCCAGCCCCACTGAATAACATACATCGAAACAGTGAAATGAAGACATTTTCCCTCTGTATCGAAAATCAAAATTTTTATGGTTTGGTTTGGAAATTAACAAAAATTAAAAAAATAGAGTAAATCAAAAATTTTATTTATTCAAATGCAAAGATATAGGTATGCTCAAATTTTTTGCCAAACTATATAGAATTATGCTAATGTTCCTTTACGGATACTGCGAAACAAGTATCCGACAAACTAAAAAATACGTATGTTGATGTATTTTAAACATGAAAGATCAAAAATGCATAACGCATTGATTATGAAACACTTTTCAACTGACATGCATTTTATTTAAACATCTCTAAAATGCGATATATTCAGACCATATTTTAATCATCACACTACTACAATAATTTATTACATTTGAAAACTTAAAACATCATGGAAAAAATGAACTTTATTCAAATTACGTCATCAAAATATAAATCGTCTGGCTGTCTACGTAAGAACATTGAATGTTTTATTCATATCACTTTTATTCCAAACTCCAGAGCTAAATAATTTTGTGTTAAAAATATTCAGCAATTCTTATACAACTTATCTTACAATCGCTTGTTTACATTCTGTCCATTAAAACTAGTATTATTTGTAGAAATAATCAAAGTTTGATGATCATTTAAACTCAAAAATATTGTAATTGCGTTGGCACGGAATACAGATGCATAGAAAATACGTAAAAATAAAGAAGTTTTAGGACAGATGCAGCACTAAATATAAATTTAAAAGAACACATACATATTATTTTATTATGTATGATGATATTTTCCTAACAGCCCGATAATTACATTAAAGGCATAAAGATGAATGCAATTAGCCTTGAATTAATGTCTCATAAATCTAAATTTTGGGCTTGTATATATGAAACCGCAGTACACAATTTTAACATGTTTAAATTATTTACTAGATTTTATAGTTATTACTAATCGAACTCACTTGATGTGCAACAAGGATATAAAAATATTACATTGAGCTTGTCACACAGGTAGATTTTTGACATTTTTTGCTACTCCGATTTAACGTTGCAACAAATCGTGTTGCACCAAGGAAACAGCCCTTTTTATCTGTATGGGAATGCCTTAAATAACTTTGTTGTGTAATGTATTAAATGAAATATCAAGTCACATCGTCTTATTTGTACATTTGTAATATATATATACAAAAGTAATATATATATATATATATGTATATGACTACGTAATGATATACGATATGATATACGTAATTTTTAACGAGCAAAAGAATAAGACCAACTCCATTACACTAGGTCTAGCCGTTCTTGCGATATTCTAGTTTTTCGCATTTTCGCTGTGCCACCTTTGAAAATATGCCCAGTTGCCAATGAAAACGAAAATTGAACTAAACGTGAATTAAATTTAATTAAAATATAGAGAACGTGAATATAAGTCTGCAGCGAAAGTCATATGCTGCCCACATCAGAATTTCAATTTCGCTGCAATACATGTTAATGTACAGGGGAAGTATTGGAATCGTGCTGAATACTGCAATTCGAGTTTTCTACGGATTTATACGATTTTGGACTTCAGGAACAAGAAAACTATTTTTTGCGCGACGTCTGTGTGTGTGACTGTGTGTGTGTGTGTGTATGTGTGTGTCTGTGTGTGTGTGTGTGTGTGTGTGTGCAGATATTGTAGCCACTCTAACTGAACTAATTGACTGAATTTCATAAAATTTAGTAGGTAAGTGAGCGACAAAAAGTGCCTGTATCCATTCTAGCTGAAAAACTAATGGACCGAATTTTGTGAAATTCGGTCCATTAGATAAGTTGTTTGTGGGTCACCCTGGTGCTGATTATATTTTAGTACAATTTGGGATAAAGAAAACCTTCCGTTCTTTACGAAATGGCCTGCAAAACTCTTTAAACCTAGAAGACTACGTAAGCTCAAATGCATATCTTAAATGCTTATTTTATGCGTAAAGTTTGACGACGAAGAGAGTAAGACCAACTTCATTATTCTAGAACTAACTGTTCTTGAGATATGTTAGTTTTCTTTTTTCATTTCCATTACGTCACCTTTGAAATTAAGTCCAGTTACCAAATTAAAGCAAAAATCGAATTAAAAGTTTAAATTATGTGTAATTTAAAATAATTATGGCTATTTTTTTGTGCAATTAGAATCAATTTAATGAAATATTGAAGAAATAAAGAGAACGTGAATATGAGTCTGCAGAAAAGTCATGTGCTGCCCACATCAGATTTTTACTTTACCTTCAATACATGGTAATGTACAAGGAAAGTAATGGAATCATGTCGAAAATAAGCAACTTCTGTTTTCAACGGATCTACACGCTTTGAGACTATGGGACCAGAAACAGATCTCACACGTGCTTTGGTGAGACAAGTTCATGCCAGTTATTTACCGTGTCCGAAACATCGAACAATTTTTTTAGTCTGGATGGCGCCGAGGTTTACAGCAAACCATAAGTTTAGGAGCGTCAAGATAGAGAGACCGAGCGGGCCCTTACGAGGATGCCAGGTAGCGACATTGGTTCAATGATTAACCAATGAAGAAAGTGTTTGTTGCGTCACACGGAATGCTACAAAGAAAGCAAAGGGGGAGTGACACCCCCGAGGGGAAAAGAGAGACACAGTCTGTGACCGAAGAAGGACACTAGGAGTGCACTTATACAGATAACTTCGAGACGATGAAAAATTAAGGATTGTACATAAAACTTGGCGACAGATAACTTAACGAAAAATACTGATATATACTTGTGGGGCACATTTAGAAAATAACCTTAAAGTTCTTTTAAATATTAAATTCATTAAGATGGACATGTCCGTTTATTCATACATAGTAGATTTATTGTTTAATCGTACATTCCTAGTTGTGCCGCTATATAAAACCCTCCAATTCTTTAACTTTCGTGCGAGTCCTCTAAAGGAATTATTAATTATTATAATACTCTTGCTTCGACATTTAAACTTTAACATTAAAACATTTATTAACAACATAAATATTAATTAAATTCAATTACACTATTTAATTATAATATTTCAGCGTAGGGGACATGTGATGACCAGTACGGAAAATCCTAAACAGTGGTAATGACCAGACACGTTTTCAATGGGCACATACCTTCAAGTCTGTCTTAGACTTTGTCAGCATCTGTATTTAATGTCGTTCATTTACCGCATTAACTCTTGGTGTAATGCTCCGACACGTAAATTCGTTGAACATATTGTGCTGCTGTAACTCTGCACTCGCACTTATTTCATTCTCTTAGTATATCAAGTCTTCGCTGTAGTAACTGCACAAGTCATAATGTCGAACTTATTTGTTCCAAGTGATGTTAGTATCTCTGTACAAGTCTCTTGTAGTGCCGTTCTCAGGTCACAGGCTGTGGTTCCCTCGGGGTGTGGGAGGGGGGTTAATACATCTCTTCTTCCATTTGCCGCATTGAGTTTGACGTAACAATCTTCTTTTTCCATTGGTTACTCCTTTAACCAATGGAACCAGTCCATACCTCGTAAGGCCCAGCTCGGCCCCTCTGTCATGACACCCCTAAATTTGTGGTTTTCTGAAATTTATGTTCACGGGGTTATAAAACTCGGTGTCAGCCAAACTACAAGTATTGTTCGCCGTTTTGGCCACCATAAATTTGTACATAAAAGTGTCTCATCAAATGTGAGATCTATTTCGGGTCTCACATATCAACCCTCGGATAAAGACAAACAAAAAATTCCAAACCAATAGATTTCGAAACAAAATTCGAGTCACTTGCAACTCTTAAATTGGCATTTTTCAGTGAAAAAAGTTCGTCAAGAATTGCAGTTCAACACAGTCTTGCTGTAAACACACAAAAGTCTTTAGCACACATCGTACACTAAATAAACATAAGTTATGTACTCATCAAATGTGAGATCTATTTTTGGTCTCACTATACTAATGCGACATAATGGTAGCACGACGACTAGAGATATAAAGTGTTCCGTAAATATTCCAAAATAATGGCTAGATCTATTGATGTGTGCAATGCAACCAAGTACGAGACGGAGCCAAACACCACGAGTTATAGCCAGTGCAAGTTACGGATGCCAGCATTATGATCAAAGTCCAAGACGGACTTGAAGGTATCTGTTCCTCAAAAAGATATCTTGGTCTAAACATATATTAGGCATTTCCATACTGGTCTCATATAGTCCCTCCGCCGAAATAATATGATTAATTGTTGTAATTGAATAATTAAGTATTTATGTTTTTAATAAATGTTTTATTGTTAATGTTAAAATGGCGTGATCCATGTAGTAACATATTGATTACTATTCCTTTACAGGATTCACTCAAAAGGTAAATTATTGGAGGGTTTATAGCGGCGCAACAAAGCAATGTACAATTAAATGATAAGTCCACTATGTATGAATTTACTGCTATGTTAATATAAATGATAGATTAATCATAATTAATCAAAAAGTTCAACTTTAAGATTTATTTTTAAATGTGTACCACAGAGACCTCTAGAACACGAAAAATCTATATTTAGCTCGACGTCTGTCTGTGCATATTTTGTATCCACTCCAACTCAAAAAATAATTTACCGAATTTCATAAAATTTAATAGGTAAGTCGCTTGCGGGTGACTATGCTGCTGATTAGATTTTGATACGATTCGGGATAAAAGAACCTGCTTTTTATTGCGAAATGGCCCATAAAATATGCCTTTATCCACTCTAGCTGAAAAACTAGTACGTCGAATTTTACAAAATTTAGTGGATAAGTCACTTGTAAGATATCCTGGTGCTGATTGGATTTTGGTACGATTCGTAAAATATGAACCTGCCTTTTTTGCGTATTGGCTTGCAAAAATCGTTAAAATTTTAAATAAAAGACTGTTTATGCTCAAATATATGAAGTACGTGCTTGTTTTATACTTAATTTTTGACGATGAAATAAATGAATAAGACCAACTCCATTACTTTAGAACTAGCCGTTCTCGAGATATTTAAGGTTTTTTTTTGCATTTCTGCTACGTCCGTCCAGTTACCAAATGTATTCGAAAGCTGAATTAAATATGTAAATTCAATGCATTTTCAATTAATTATGCCTGTTATTTAGTGCAATTAAACTCAATTTAATGAATTATTAATGAATTAAAGAAAAAATGAATCTATGCAGGGAAAGTCATGTGCTACTCGTATCAGATTTTTACTTTCCTTGCAATACATGGTAATCTATAAGGAAAGTATTGGAATCGTGACAAATATCGCAACTCGAGTTTTGGACGGATCTACACGTTTTGGGATCTGCAGATCACAAAACCTTTTTTTAGCGTGACGTCTGTGTGTATCTTTGTATGTGTGTGTGTGTGTTGTTGTTTAGATCCAGAACGTCCGACCTACCAGAAACATGTAAGATAACTGTTTGGACTCCCGGGAAGAACCACCCAATTTAGACAGGAACCCAGTGCGGGAGGCATCCACAGGGACCATATCCTCCTTTCCCTACCACCAGCGTCTCGGAAGGACTTACCCACATGTTTAACGTGATCGTACTCCGCTGGAACACGATTGCAGTTATGGCAGCGGAGGGAATCGAACCCTGGCCTACAGAGTGCAATTCCCGCGCGCTACCCACTGGGCTACCGCGCCTTGTGTGTGTGTGTGCCTCTCTGTGCAATATATGTATCCCCTCTAACTCAAAAACTAATTGACCGAATTTCATAAAATGTGGTAGTGAGCCTGGTGCTGGTTAGATATTGGTACGATTCAAGATAAAAGAACCCGCTTCTTTTACGACATGGCCTGTAAAAATCTCATGTATCTACTCTAGCAGAAAAGAATAATGGGCCAAATTTGACAAAATGTGGTAGATAAGTCACTTGCAGGGTACACTGGTGTTGATTAGATTATAAGAAGAATCTGCCTTTTTTACGAAATGACCCGCAAAAATTGCCAAAATCTACAATAAAAGACTACGTATGCTCAAATGTATCAATTAAACGCCTCTTTTATACATAATTTTTGACGTGGAGAAGAATAAGAGCAACTCCATTAATCTCTAACAACTCCACTAATCTCTAACAACTCCATTAACTCTACCCGGTATTTTAGAATTTTCAAAGTATTGTTACGTCGGCTTTGAAAAAATGCCCAGTTGCCAAATAAAAAAAATCTGATGTGGGCAACACATGACTTTCCTTATATAATGCAATGAATTTACTGCATTTACAGTAAAAAATAGGTTTTTCTTATAGTTGATACTTATATTCTTTCCAAGATATTATATTTTCGACAATTACTCGTCCTTTTCATTGATATAGCGTCATTTTAATCCATTTGGCGAGATTATCGTTAATTTGACAGCATTTCAAAAAGTCGCCAAGTTTGCGACATTCAGCCAAATTCGTCGCCAAAATCTCGCCATGCTTTACTGACGGAGAAATAAGTTATTTTTATAGCAGATAAATGACTATTGGCGTATCTTTTAGTATCTTCGTATCATTTCTCATGAATGGAACGAGCTAGATCCACGAGAATGATGTCACCCAATTTATCGCTTGGTATTACATATGAAAAGCGAACATGTTTCTCAATAGGAAATGTATTTTTTTTTATTTTATATGACTTTCTGATAATTTTCTTGAAAAATGTACAGTATCTCGAGAACGGTTCTTGTTAGCGTTCTAAAATTTATGTTAATCGTTTTCTAATGAAAAATTACATAAGAAATATCTATTTGCGTAACTTTATTAGCGATTTTGATTTTTTGACGACTTTTTCAAAATTTCACTCGAAAATTTAAGGGGGTTCTGAACAAAACGTTTATAAACAAAAGGCTTTCAGTGTTTACGGATTGTGATTTTTGTACCAAATTTCGTTTGAATCGGTCCATTCGTTCGTCAGATAGCGTTTCCACATGCTCACCCACCCACCCACACACACACAGACATCACTTCAAAAATGTTTGATTCATGATCAGGGATGCTTGAAACGTGCTCTCACATCGAAAACTCGAATTTGAATTTTTGACCCTGTCACAAAAGTTTCCTTATACATTATGTATATAAGGAAAGTAAAAAGGCTCTTTCAAAATAGCTGTAAACTGAGTCAGTGCTATCAATAGAGGGATTTTCGTTCATTTTTAAAAGTATATACTATTCGTGTTTTGAAGACGTAATCGATTTTAAAATTTCAATATTGAAATATTGATTGAATATCCGATCTTTAAAATGTAACAGGAGCTAAATTCAATACTATACACTGATCCAAAACAAATAGTTTCTTCCTGTGGTCTTCTGTTCATTTATCATGATGTTCATAAGTTATTCATATATTGCTAATTTTTAAAGAACTACAGTATTCCCGGTAAAATCGAGATCGAAAATTCTCTAAGTAATCTAAAATTACAAGGCACACAATTTCCTTTTGATCTAAACTAAATAAACTTATGTTTGAAGAGGAAATTTAAAACTGTACCTCAGGTGGTTTTGCAAATTTATTCATTCTTAGTGTCTGTATCTTAAATTGGAAACACAAATTTATTCGGTTTCCTTTTCAAAATGGTAATTTAGTACACATATAAGGTTTATTTTCATTAAATGAGGAAACTAAAAAGATTGAATATTTAAATAATTCAAAATGATAGTAGGAACATATAAAATAATGATTTAATATCTATATAACTTTAACAATTTCGTGCAAAATGCCTTGTGTCGATAACGTCTGGCTGAAACAACAATTTTCTGGACTATTAATAAGTATAGAAAGTGACTTTTCACAAAATCATTAATAACCTAGATCACAAAATAAAAATAAAATATCAAAATTCTGTGTAAAATTAAAAAATAACAACAATAAATCTTCAATTGATAACCATTTCTAGTGGGCTAGTCACCGGTTTTTTTTTTTTTCTTATTTCCATTATTCAATGTATTCTTCCGTTTCCAATTTGAATTTCAATAGAAAGCTTTTCGTATTAAAAAATCCAGTTATCTACTTAAATATTTCAAAATAACACCCTGTTTTACCTAGGTATGGCATAACCACGTCTAATTATTTGTTTCTCCGTTTCGCTTTTTCTGCGCCACGCTTTGAGTTCATATGATCTGCATTATTTTTATTTTTTCTTGTTTTCCTTCTTAATTTCATATTCTCTGCATCTCTTTTTATCCTCCACCACTTCTTTTCCGGTAGAGTCAATATATTGGGTTCTGTCGTACATTTTAACATGGTCTATCTCACATTTGGATGTTCTGTCTGACGATAGTGTGTCTTTCAGGACTTCATTTCTTAGTGTGTGTGTGAATGAAACTTTAGAAGGTGGTTTCTAGTTGCACTACATAAATATATCTATGCTGCCACATAGCAGAAACTAGGTTAATATAAAATATCTCCAAGGGGGGGGGACTTCGCCTCTCAAGATGTACACCTGATAGAAACACTGCTGACGAAGTATGTCCAAAGCTTCCGAAGTGCACATCTGCTTACTAATACCTATTTGCTCAGCCTTTCACGTCGTGCTCCTCTTAATTATAAGTAGGTATTAAATTTTATCAAGTATTACATATTACCCTCCCTGAAATCCATGTATATGTAAAGAGGTATCCGGATTTGGATATTTTTATATATATTTATATATATATATATATATATATATATATAAATAAAAATTGAAAGATTTTAATCGAAAATTATGCATAAACTACTGTATGTACGAAAAAACCCATCTCTAGCATATCTGTTACAAATGAGTAACTATAGACCAAGACTAAGGATAAAGATAGAAGGTAATATATATATATATATATATATATATATATATATACTCATGTCCAAAAATTAAGCATGGTTTATGTTTATGTGAAAATTTCAGGAAATCTACATCGGAATGGAGGGAAACGCGGTATGCGGGTGTAATAGGGTTATAGAAGAAGTAAACAATGCAAAACAGGGATAATAACGACTTTTATTAGTCAAAATAAACGGCTGCAAGAAAAAGGATCACAATATGAGGATCGACCTCAGTTAAACAGAATGATTAAAACAATGTGATGCTGCAGTTTAATACGGTGTGTGGGAACCTCGGGTAGCCACGCATGTTGCACAATGATTTCCCATATTTTCGATGTGGGTTTAGATGATTTGTGTGCTCATGTTCCAAAATCTTGGAATTTTTGTTTTTTTGGAAAATCTGGAAAAATGTTCCAAAAATCATGGAGAGTAGTTTTTAATCGCGGAGCGGAGCTTGGAGGGCAGTGGAGAGCTGCAAGATGTCCCCGAGCATATCCAAAGCATGCTCTATTGAATTCAGATTAGCAGAATGGGCAGGCCATTGCATGTACTGGATATCTTCAGTTTGAAAGAAGTTGTCGCATGGTGAACCAATGTCGTACGGTGAAGAGTCACGTCATCATCGATGAAAATGAAATTAGGACCAATAGCACCTTGAAACATTCGAACGGTAGGCTCAAAGACTTTGTATCGGTATCTTTGACTGGTAACCGACCCCGTGTCAAAGATGTGGAGGTTTGTGCGGGCGTCTATCATGATGCCTGCCCATACCATGACTTCCCCAAACGGAAAATGATATCTTTCCGGGATGTTTCCCGGGTAAAAAATCATTGCACGTTCTATACAGATCGTGGTACGACGAGAATCAGTTTGCAGACTAAACCTGGACTTGTCACTGAGACATGACATTGCCCCACTGTTGTCCACTCCACTGCCGATATTCCAAACTCCTCTGTAAATGTACGCGTTTCTGTTCTGACGCCAGGGGAGTGCAAACTGCTGGTCGTCTGGCATAGAGACCAACATGTCAGAGTCTCCTGTAAGCTGTTTGTCTGGAAAGAGTGACTCCTGTGGCGGCTGTCAAGACTGTACGGTGGTGTCATCAAGGGCGAAAAAAGGGAAGTAGAATATAATATAATAGTGATTTACAAAAATTATGAATAAATCGCAGTGCAGAAAAAGAATGAGGCAAGGATGCATTTTTATCTTTTAATCATTGACAGTAGCGTCTCCAGAAAAATTTTTGGTGTGTGTGTGTGTGTGCGGGGGGGGGGGCAATTATAATATTTTTCTATTTCTCGAAATATAACTTTATAATCTAATGAATTTGCTGGATTCCCCTGGAGGGGTGATGACTAATTCCATTCTTGGCTACACCATTGATTACTGACCACATTAGTTATTTTACATGAAATCAGTAATATTTAGATTATGACATCAAATTTGAAGATTTCACAGTTATACAATAAAATACTGTTTCTAAAGTTTAATTAATCATATACAATAGCTTATATATCACCTTAGTACAAAATAATTTTTTTGCACAATTTCTTTCTGCGAGAAAATGCCTTTAAAAAGTGCCGTGTACCACCAACTGTTTATACAAGATGAATGTGGCACTAAGGATTAAAATAACATTACCAAACAGATAAATGCCTCTAATCCCTCTCAATTAGCTACCAAATTTACTGTGCAGAGTTTCAAATCATAAAAAAATCACAATTCCGGAAGACACTAATCTTCCAAATATCCAGGCTTTAAAATAGGGTCTTGGAAAACTATTTTTTAATAAACAAAATTAAGAGTTTTCTATAAACTTTCAAAGAATATCGATACTTTTAAAAGCCATTACGCCACCTGTTGTCTGACGAAGAAATTTTTAAACTGAATAAGGATTTATTAATATCCAAGAACAAGTGATACATTGATAATGCATTAACGTATTCATTAAAGTTTTTTTTTTGCTGAGTGCAGACAAAGTGTTCCCACATCCATCATACGAAAATCAATAGGGGATTCTCGAAGTGTCATATTATTTAGAAATTATACTTTTTATCAATCCATATCATACTCACATTAAGCCCAAATAGATTTGGAGATGCGTAGCTTGCAGGAATTTTGTCGATGTCTTTGAAACTGAATTTGCTTTGACTTTAGGTTTTAGTACTTAGTTAAGTATCGAATTGGGAGTATTGGTGAAATGAGTTAAAGAAACATTAGTAGTATGAGTCCCCACTTGACTTTCTGGCGTGTTTATAGTTTTTCCATATTTATACGGTCATTTGTCACGCAATCAGAGAGAAGCAAATAAAATAAAGTAAAAAGGTAGTTTTTAAATACTCCCTGTATATTATTTGTATGCAACTTAAATATATAAAAATGTATTTATTGAAATATATGTAAGTTAAATGTATAAAAGACAAATAAATACTAAATGAAACATTTTCGCTGCGTCAGTTCTCAAGTTATTTCTCCAAAACACTAGTATATTCCTATGACGAGACCAAAATGGTTTAATTCGATAAGTTTCAAAATTCAAAAAATCAAATATACCAGAAAATATGGGTGATATACTAAATTTGGACTTTCTATTCCCTCCGGTTTTTCCCGAGTTACTTTCAAAAGGTGGTTGTATTTTTATGGAGGACTCAAGACGGGCTTCACCATTGAGGTAGTATATAATGGAGAGAGCTTAATGGTTGCAATCGCCGTCAAAGATAAAGGGAGTTGTAGTCAGGACGAATTTCCTGAGAACCCGTTTTCTTCCGAATCTCACCCTGTACATTTCAACGGCGATTTCCGACCGACAGCGTGCTTGAGAAATATACATAGTAAAATAATGGTTATGTACTGTTGTGCTTAAGGCTGCAAGGAAAAGCATATAAAAGGAGGGCTTTACTCTTTCCATGGGTAAGTTTTTTTTTTTATTATATATCTTACAAATATTGTTAAGAAGTAATTTTGCTAGATTTTAGCGTGGTGCATTTCATTTGGCTATTAATTTCATTGCTTTTAATGCTATATCATTAGAAGTTTTGCTTTATTTTTGGTGTTTGTGATGTTGCAGAAGACTTATAATATCATTCTAACACTTAAAAAAAACATTCGGTGTGCTTTTGTGATAGTTTTGCCTGTTCTGTATAAAAAGTCTGGTACTTGTAAATTGTTTGTAACGAAAGGCATGTCTGTGGCTATAAATGTTTATACGCATTGTACTGTCACCCCGTACACTGGCGGACACAGTTCTTTCGTGTAGTCGGGCACTTTTACGTAAGAAAAAAAAACACCGGTGGGATCTTCTGCACCCCGTCCGTAGAGGAAAACCAACACAGTAATTGGTTCTGTGCTGATTTGTACGACATATTACAATGCCGTATTTAGTCATCGATGATTTTTTTATAGAGTTGGCATGTGCCAGCATCCGGTCACCTGTTGACCCGAAAACTGAAAACTGTTCAATTGTATAGGTGAAAACCATCGAGGTAGTATTATATAGAGAGAGCTTAAGGGTTGCAATCATCGTCAAAGATAAAGGCAGGTGTTGTACGGACAAATTTCCCGAGAACGCGTTTTCTCCCCACTGTGACCCTATACATTTCAATGGCAATTTCACACCGAGAGCGTACTCGAGAAATATAAATGGTAAAATAATGGTTATGTACTGTTGCAATTACGGCTGCAAGTAAAAGCATGTACAAGGAGGGCTTTACTCTTTTCATGGATAACATTTGTTTTCATTATATATCTTACAAATATAGTTAAAAAGTAATTGTGCTAGATTTTAGCGTGGTGCATTTCATTTTGCTATTAATTTCATTGCTTTTAATGCTGTATAATTAGAAGTTTTGCTTTATTTTTGGTGTTTGTAATATTGAAAAAGACTTCTAATGTCATTCTAACACTTTAAAAAAACATTTGGAGTTCTTTGCTGATAGTTATAGAGTTATTTTCGGAATCCTCGTATGTTTTCCCTTCGAGGTAGAACTTGGCGACGTTTGGCAACTCGCAAGATTGGGTGGCTAGGGAAGAGAAATAGGGAGTTTAGATAATGAGCGTAAAGGCGTGTTGTATGATAAAATTTTACTTTCAAAATAAAATATAATAGTTTACATTCATTGAAAATGTCAGTTAGATTCTACATCACAATTTTTCAGTGCATTTTATATAAAGATATATGATCTGAAATATGAGCATGATCTCCTTTCTAGTTCAGAGTAAATTGTACTTAATAAGTCGATGTTATTAATCTTAACCTTGAGATTGCCCTCCACCCCACCCTCTCAGGATAAATTCTATAGATGCCGATGTTGGTGTTAGAATTAATTTCATATAAACATCTCGATTGTTCACAAATTAAATATCAAAGGATATATCATCCAACTCCCAGTGTTTTCAAGAAGTATTTTGGTATTACACTCTTGTTTATTTCTAGAGAAAGAAATATGCCTTGCCCGAAGAAATATTTGAATCACCGACTTCTTGATCACGCGTTAGCAATCTATTAAATGAGAAATCTTAACACTAAAAGAACCTTACATTCTCCTCATCATAATATAAGTAATAGGCTTTTTGATCTAGAAACAGCTCTACCAATATAAATATTTTTACTTACATCATGTTTTATGTACCAAATTCGTGTTTCAGAGTCTTTCAAGTGAGACTAATATAAATGGAAGTTCAAATTATTATAATTACAGAAATTTGATGAAAATAAAGCTATTGGGGTACCCTGCTTAGGTGATTCAAAAGTAATAGTCTTATATTGAAATAATTTTATATTCAAATAGGACTACATATATCATCTTCATCAACTAATTACAACATGTTTAAAATGAAATAATATCACACGAAAAACTCAAAAAAAAGGAAGGGGGGGGGGGTTAATGGGAATTAAATAAAGATGTTGTCAGGAAGAGATGAAAAGGGAATAATTGTTACACATATTTTAATATTTTTAATTTGTATGAGATAAAATAGCGAATATATATATATATTTCACTATATATGAAATATTGTAAAGTTTTATATTTAAAATTTTATATTACGCATATTCTTCAATTTGTATACTTGTAATCTATTTCATATCTTTTTTATTTGCAATTGATTTGCAGTTTAATTTTGTTTGAAGAAATCGACTTCATTAGCAAAATTTTTCTTTAGTAATAAAATTTTTTGGTAATAAAAATATTCTAATCCTATTTCGTATTTTTCTTCATACATAGTTTTTAAAATCTTATAACGTATAACATGTGTAACAACTTCCCATTCATCCTTGACTTTAAAAGAAGTTAAAAAAAAACAGAAGGTACACTACACAGTTTAGGCGATAAATCGCCAAATCATGAATGTCCTTCTCTTCTCGACCTTACTACACCTTCCCTGCGTTTGACCATGCTACTAGCATGGGGAAGATAGGACCGCACTTCCTCCATATATACTAACTCATTGGGCTAGACCGTTTAGCATTAAAATCAACAGAGTTAAAATATACTATCACAACAATATGTAAAATTTGAAACTTATAGTTGCTCTAGTTCTTGAATCATTCCCCAAGTATGAGTACATTCCTATTTTAGGCCCAAGACTTGCTAGCTAGATAAAGTTAAAACTAAAGAATGGAATTAAACCACAAAAGATGACAACATACTAAATTTGGTGTTTCTACATGCCTCGGTTTTTGACTTATTCCCCAAAAACGAGTACATTCATGTGGCTGGCCCAAGATGGGCTATGCCGATGAGATTCAAAATAAAAAAAAATCTGATGTGTTCAGCACATGACTTTTTCAGCAGACTTATTTATATCCACGTTTTCGTTATTTTAATAAAATTTAATTCACTTTAATTCAATTATCGTTCTCATTTGAAAACTGGACTTATTTTCAAAGGTGGCGTTTTGAAAATATGAAAACTTTAAATATCTCGAGAACGGCTTGTCCTAGTGTATTGGGGTTGGTCTTATTCTTTTCTTCGTTAAAAATCACGTATAAAACAAGCATGTAATGGATATATTTGAGCATACGTAGCTTTTTATTTTAGATTTTGACAATTTTTGCTGGTCAATTTGAAAAAAAAGCAGATTATATTTTTCGGAAGCGTACCAAAATACAATCAGCGTCAGAGTAGCCCAGAAGCGACTTATCTACCGAATTTTGTGAAATTTGGTCCGGTCCATTAGTTTTCAGCAAGAGTGGATACAGACTTTTGCGGACCATTTTGCAAAAAATGCGGGTTCTTTTATACCGAATCGTACCCAAAACTAATCAACACCAGATTCGCTCACAAGTGACTTACCTACTAAAATTTATGAAATTCGGTCAAATAGTTTTTCAGTTACAGTGGATACAAAATCTGCACAGACACACAGACAGACAGACACACACACACACACACAGACGTCAAGTTAAAAATAGTTTTTTCATATTCTAGAGGTCTCGAAACACGTAGATCCGTCGAAAACTCGAGTTGCGATTTTCGGCATGATTCCAATACTTTCTCTGTACATTACTTTCCCTGTACTGCAGGGAAAGTAAAAATCTGATGTGGGCAGCACATGATTTTCCCTGCAGACTTAAATGCATATTTTCTTTATTTCTTTAATAATTTGTTAGATTGAGTTTAATTGCACCAAATAACACCAAATTTGCAGTTTTGATTCAATTTCTGTTTTTATTTGGTAAATGAACATTTTCCCGATAGTAACAAAAATCTGATGTGAGCAGCATATGACTTTCTCTGCAGACTTATATTAACGTTCTCTGTATTTTAATTAAATTTATTTCACTTTTAATTCAATTTTCGTTTTCATTCGGTAACCGGGCTTATTTTCAAAGGTGGCGTAGGGAAAGTACGAAAAACTAAAATATCTCGAGAACGGCTAGTCCCAGTGTAATGGGGTTGGTCTTATTATTTTCGTCGTTAAAAATTACGTATTAAATCAGCATTTAATGGATATATTTGATTATAACCAGTTCTTTAGTTTAGATTTGGACGATTTTTGCGTGCCATTTTGCAAAAAACGGCAGGTTAATTTTTCCGAATCGTACCAAAATCTAATCAGCACCAGGGTAACCCACAAGTGACTCATCTACCGAATTTTGTGAAATTCGGTCCATTAGTTTTTCAGTTGGAGTGAATACAAGTTTTTGCGGGCCATTTCACAAAAAAAGGCGGGTTCTTTTATCTCGAATCGTACACAAAACTAATCAGCACCAGACTCTCTCACAAGTGACTTACCTACCAAATTTTGTGAAATTCGGTCCATTAGATTTTTAGTTAGAGTGGATACAAAATCTGCACAGACAGACAGACACACAGACAGACAGACACACAGACACACACACAGACGTCACGCTAAAAATAGTTTTTTCGTATTCTTGAGGTCTCGAAACGTGTATATCCGTCGAAAACTCGAGTTGCGATTTTCCGCATGATTCCAATACTTTCCCTATACATTACCATGTATTGCAGGGAAAGTAAAAATGCAAGAAATCTCAAATACTTGAGGACGGTTAGTTCTAAAGCATAATGGTGTGTACCATATTCTTGTCCTCGTCAAAAATTTGCTTATAAAACAATAATTTAATTGATACATTTCAGCATGAGTAGTCTTTTTTTTTTTTGTTTTAGATTCTGGGGATTTTTGCGGGCCATTTCGTAAAAAAAGGCTAGTTGTTCTTTTCCGAATTTACCAAAATGTAGTCAGCACCAGAGTATCCCACAAGTAACTTATCTACCAAATTTTGTGATATTTGGTCAATTAGTATTTTAGCTAGGGCGTATACATCAATTTTTTGCGGACTATTTCGCAAAAAAGGCAGGTTGTTCTTTTGCGAATCATACCAAAATCTAATCAGCACCAGGGTAACTTACAAGTGACATATATACTAAATTTTGTAAAATTTGATCCATTAGTTTTTCAGCATTTTGTAGCATAATTTATTAAGGGTGCATATACGTTTTTGCACCAGAGTGTATTTCAATTTTAAATCTTTGTTTTCTCGGACTCGTAAATGGTTATGCGAATGGTCATTTAAATACTCGCTAGGTGTGTTTTATATGTAGTACGCAACGCGCTTAAACTTTCAATGACACTGATTGGCCAAAAATAAATGAGCTGTGATTGGTTAGTTAACTCCTAATACTTTGTGCTTTAAGGCTTATTTCGATCATAACAATGATTTTTAATTTAAACAATAGTTAAACTATAGTAAATTTTCAACAATACGTTGTAACGAGCTTTTTCTTAGCAACAATGCATATTTGAAGTTCTCTGTTGAAATAATTCATTTTCTTTTAATGATAAAAACTTTTATGATAAAACCTACCCGATAAAAAGATTTGCAATTAAAAAAAAGTGCGAAAAAGTCTTTTACAGTTGTAAGTTGTGCAAAAATATGGATATGTTACATCAAGTTCGGAAATTGGCCAGAAAATTACCCGGTCCGGAACAAATCGTCGTAAAAAGAGCCCTGAAGGAGTTGAACAAAAGTTATGAGGCAAAATATCTCATGTATCTTGATAAATATGAGGAGATATGGGCAGTGAAGAAAAGAGACACAGGGATGTATATGTCATTGAAGATAAAACGCAAGATTTGGTCAAAATCAGGAGAGCTGAACGAATGGTGGTTTTTGAGAAATGACAATGTCATGCGTATGATAGATCAGTTTCATACAGTAGGATTTGATATTTACGTAATGCCATATTATGATAAAACTCTGAACTGGTATTTCGTGTATCCGTCTTCCCTGAGAAAGAAAGGGTTTCATGTAACAAAAAAATGGATGGAAGACGTCCTCAAAGGTCTGTGCTACATACATGAAGAAAGACTTTGCTATCTGAATCTAACCCCAATCAATGTCCATATCTCAAAGTCCAAAGCAGTACTGGGCGATCTGTCGTACACAGATGCAGCATGTTGTCCAGTCAGGAAGTGAGTATCTTTAACTATGTATTGTATTTGTGTAAACTGGGCTGGATTACTCAATAGTTTATCTAAGGGGCCTCTGAGGGCATCATCAAAGTAGGGATGCCAAATGAAAGGGCAGGATAATGGTACTACTTTTAAATATTTAAAAAATAAATAAACACATTTAAATTAACATATTTTCTTAATTATACAAATCTGGTATATTTAAACTAATATTAGCGCATATTCAAAATAATCGTTTGCAACAAGTGTCTTGCTGAGATTTTCCACACTTCCATAGATTTAGTCGGGCATCCTTTTTATTGGACATGACTGCCCAATGTATGCAAAAACATAAACTGATCCTTTAATCAATGACTTAATTGCGTTTCTTTTAGCTCATATAAATTACAAATGTAGTCATTAAGACATGTAAGAAACATGTTGAAATTCAGCCAATATTTTTCTTAAATTGAGTAAAAGTCAGGAGTGTGTTTGGACACCCTATTTTCCTGTGCTTGTGTCTTCAAGGAGTCCCAGACTTGTTTGTCAGTAGTGCCTTAATTTGCTTATTGGGGTATTTGGGGACCAAACTACAAGCTGTGTATCGGTAGCATTGTTTATCTCTATAGAACATAATTTTGCCTTGTTCAGTTCTTTTCCTTCATACATACAGGGTAATTCAAAACGATGGGGCAAAACTTTAAGGGGTGACAGGACACACCCAAACCAGTGTTTTCGTCTACAATCCATGATCGTAACTCACGCGGTTAAGCGCTAGAGGGCGCTGTCTAGCGCTCGTCGTCAGTTCTATCGTGGATTTTAGAAGGAATGGATTGTTTCTTAAATCAGGAGACGGCCGACTTGCATTTCATGTACAAGCTGCAGACGGGGGGAAGGGGGTACGAAAGCCCAAATCCCTATGGGGTGGCGCTCCGTAGTGTTGGAAACATATACGGATTAGGGCTTTCCTCGCATTCCCGTCCGCACTTTGTACGTGCAATGCATGTCGGCATTTTCCTATTTTATTAAAAAATCCACGCCTTTTAAAATCCACGGTAGAACTGGTGACAACACGCGTTTAATGAGTTTGCTGGACAATGCTCTCTAGCGCTTAACTGCGTACGTTACGGACATGCATTGTATGACGAAAGTGCTTGTATAGAGGTGTTCTATCACCCCTTAAAATTTTGCACCATCGTTTTGAATGACTTTGTATAGCAGAATGTGTTCGAGTTTTCCCGGGATTTAAACGGCAATCATTCATGAGCTCGAAACGAACATTTTTAGGTGATGTAGATGTCTGTGTGCATATTGTTGGTCTGCACATCTCACAAATCTTTGAATTTGAAAGATCAGAATAATTGAACTCCAAACATATGCCTAATTTACCTGGAGGAGTCGATGCCACTACTGTTCTATAACGAAGCGCATAAGTTCTTCAGATGTAACACTTTTCCAGTACTTAATTATAATCTCAAATCGTTATCCCTGTCTCATCCGAAACAAACATTTCAAATATCTCCGTTTTGAATATGTCTATGGTAATTTCATTATGTCTGACGCATGAGAGCGAAAAAATGAATTTGAAATTTTACATTTAAAGGGAAAATTAAAAACTAAATTGATTATTTTCCTTATTTAATCAATCAATTTGAATACCATTTAAATTAAACGGCATTCAAGTTCTACGATGCTCACAATAATATTCTCCATAGGGGGATATGCCTTATAATATAATTTGTTAATGCCAGTCTATTAAAAAAATGAAGTGTATAGACTTGTAAAGCAGGAAGTTATTTAAGAATCTTATTTAAAAAAAGGAATAAAGCGACTTCGAAAGATTTTAAAAAGATAAAAATGGCACCATCATGATTATTTGAGTAATTATGTACTCAAAAAGAGTAAAATATTAATAAAACGTTCGAGTGTAAGAAACAGGCTAAACGAAATATGTAAAATACTGCATACTCACTTTGCAATCGTAGAAAGATTTATAAAATATCTAATATTACAAAAATTATAATGCTGATATTCCAATTTGAAATGTATAAGCTTATTTCTGACTCCAAATATTTTCAACAGTTACGGACTTGCCGTATCCGATCGTCCGCCTGAATGTTACAAAATGGACGAAGTTTCCGGCCGGCCTCTCGATGTCTATTCATTTGGAATGCTAGCCCTCACTCTGTGGACAAAACACTCTACAAAGAAGTGTCCAGAAATTACTAGCTGGGAAAAAGATGTGTACCCATCTATCTTTGACTCTCTTCAGGTACATTATTTCAATACGTTTCTTTCTTTTCACTGTAATAATCTTATCCAATAGAAAGTTAAAAATTATAATTTGACGTTTCTTTATATTGTACTTATTATTTCCGAATTTCACGAAACTCCTATTGTTTTTCGCACAGTTACGATTGCAGGCAATTGATTCTTTTGGCTGGAAATTTTTACTTAAAAATTTTAATAATATTTATGACTTAGTAATAGCTAATATATTATTAATTTATACTTATATTATCTATAAAGAAATATTTAATTTACCGATTATAATTTTTACAGACATTTTGATGAAGTATGCTTACAAATAAAAACATCATTGCCTCACATTAGCTTTTAATAAAAAATATCTAGAGCTATTAAAATATTTATCCATGCTTCACTAAGTTTTCAGATATTACTATTAAAATCGTCTTAGTATTGAAATCGGCAGAAATTTGGAACAAAAGACCGTTCGCAAAACAGCTTTGGGACGTTCGTGACGTCACTGCACTCAGCTCAGAACGAAAGTCACGTCATTCCAAGCAGAAACTGCAGAAGCTGAGCTTCCCCATTTGCTGCTTGGAGTTACGAATGCGTTGGATTTAGGTAAATACGTGGGTCCGATAGGTGATATGCAAATATTTCAGATTCAGTCTCTTAGGCAAACTTCGGGAAAAAAATGCAGTTTCTCTGTCCTCGGGAGGTAAATTGGAAATCCGGCAAAGTTAAGTTCTGTACGATGATCAATACTAAAATTGAGTTAAGACTCAACTTATTAGACCACGAGAGACTTATGGAGTGTCTTAGAAGACATTAAATATATATATATATATATAGGATTATAGGTATATATATATACATATATATATATATATATATATATATTTATATATATATATATATACATATATATATATATATATATATATATATATATATACATATATATATATATATATATTTATATAATTATATATATATATATATATATATATATATATATACATATATATATATATATATTTATATAATTATATATATATATATATATATATATATATATATATATATATATATATATATATATATATATATATATTTATATAATTATATATATATATATATATATATATACATATATACATATATATACATATATATATATATATACATATATATATATATATATATACATATATATATATATATATATATGCGAAAATCACCGCATTTATACGCGTGCCTGAAACCCTGTAGGGAGTAAAAGCGCTCTCAAAGGCATAACCGCTTCATTTGCGACCATGCATTCTATGATGAAAAGTGTTTATTTCGTTGTGTTCTATCACCCTTGAAAGTTTGTTGCATTAGTTTAGCACCGCATATACAAATATATATATATATATATATATATATATACTGCAAATATATATATATATATATATATATATATATATATATATATATATATATATATATATATATATATACTTTCCATTCCAGAAATTTGATTTTGAAGTCACACGAAAGTTCCCTTCTACTTGGATTCCATCAGAAGAGAAAATGTTGGCGCTGAATATGGTAAAATCGTGTCTTGCGTATAAGCCTGGAGATAGACCCAAGGCAAAGAGCCTGATGAATCATCCATTTTGGTCCTCAGAGTGGTCGTATGAACAGCCTTATGAAGTCGATCCAATCTGGAAGACACGGAATCTCTGGGAAGATACTGATCAAAGTAAGAATTTTCTATATAACTTCTTTATTAAGAATAGTTTCAAGGGGGGGATCAAAACCCGGTCCGAATTCCGGAGCTGTGTTATGCACTGTATAACGTATTGTTAGAATATCATGCACTCTAACATTTTTATTTGTCTCCAAAATCATGGTTGTGAAAAATATCTTTGAGTCAGCCCCGATTATTTTATATATTTCGATTATGTTATCTGTCAGGTAGAATAAAGCCGTCGAAGCAAAGAAATGTTTTAACAACAGATTTGCCACACATTCTCGAATACAGAAGCTTTGGCTTTTCCCGATGAAAAGTAAATAGCGCCTCTGTCAGATCTATCGATTTTGGGTTCGAATCTCGGATGTAGGGAAAACTGAGTATGCACGTATGCAGCCATTGTGCCCTTCAAATGACCGCAGAGCTCCAAAATAGCCCAATTTAGACCCATCCCTGAGCTACAATCATTGATAGAAGCTTAGCTTATTTATGAAAAGAAATCCAACTGCTCTCTAAACAAATCTGTAAAAAAGAAAAAT
The DNA here is from genome assembly GCA_951213105.1 of Amaurobius ferox. Lineage (NCBI taxonomy): Eukaryota > Metazoa > Arthropoda > Arachnida > Araneae > Amaurobiidae > Amaurobius > Amaurobius ferox. The sequence goes on from OX578148.1 coordinate 69,576,988, forward strand.
AATACTCCGTTAGTAACAGCATAAAGAACGTTCCTTGAATTAAGGAAACAATCGAATAGTCTTCGAATTTTTGAGATTTTGACACATTAAAATTCGTTAGAACAAAGAATTTAGTAAAAGATCTTAACCTCTTGCTTACCGGCGGGACAGCGCCTATCCCATTTACAGACATTCGCGTCCATAGACGCCAATGTCTGTATGGACGAACTGTTTGGAGAGTGTATGTCAAATACCTCTGTTTTTGAGAGGTTCTTAGTTTGGGATGGACGCTGTCCCACCCGTAAGCAAAAGATTAACTCTTTAAGCAAAAATACATACATGAACAAACATAAACTGTACATAAGCAAAAATTTCAATAATTTCAGATTTTTAAAATTTTTTTGGAAAACTTATACTGTTTCTAATGATTAATAATTTATATCGTTCGAATCGGACTAAAAACGGTTTATCGATGATGAAACGTTTGGATGTAACGTTTGCAAACACTTCGCTGGATGAGTGAGTGGGCTGTCGACGCAAACAATAAGCCCATGCTGACGCATAGCTCAGATGTCGATGGACCTAATTTTTTTTTTTTTTGTATTTTCTACCATGATTACTTTATAAGACAAATTAAAGGGTATACATACTCAGAAGAAAAATGATATATTGAGTTCTGTATTGAGGTCAGCAGATACATTTACTCGTATCTCGTCAACAAACCCAACTAAACTGTGACAAAATTATATACTCCTTTAGAAAGTTCTGAAAAAAGCAAGTAATTCGTAAAAATTTTAGCCAATCTACGAAATTCAAGAAGTTTTCAGAAATCGCCTAATGTTAGTTACATTTTCCAGCCACGGTAATCGTATTTGTCGCCAAGGTCAAGTTATTCAGACGTTCAAATTACAACAATAGTTTTATGTTAGGGATTCGTAACAATAGGATGTTACTTTCGTTACAAACTTATTTTTCATCTTCTTTACATTTCTTTCAGAATTTAATTCGTACCCGTGCCCCAAGATAATTCACTTCAAAAATATTAGACCTCCCTCCACCACACACACACACGCACATACACTTAAAGGATAATTGTCCTTTTTGGGATAGAGGCAAGAATTACTGATCTATTGATGCTATAGCACATCAATAGATCAGTAAGAACAATATATTGTTCGGAGCTACTGAAATATGAACACCAAGGTTTCAAAATCTGATTTTATATTCACTTTCGTGATTAGTACAGAGGACTAATCAATTTAATTTAAAAATAAGGGCACACTTTTGATTTCAAATTCTCTGGTGTCAGGGGCAGATTTACAATTTCGAAGCTGTACTACGAATAATAAATTTCGAAGCTGTACTGATCCTTCGTTAAAAATAGAAATTCCATGGAGCATCAGAAGGAATCAAACGAAAGGATATCATACAATTAAATAATTTTGGACTAACCACATACATAAAATAAAAGTTCAAAGTTCAAATATCATTCATATAAAATTGTAGTGTATTAGACGGAGCTAATAATCATATAAATGATATATACTAAATATTATACATATTTCTCTTTCTCATCGATACACTTTCTGCTTGAAAATCTAGTTATGGGTGCAGAAAGCTCAACCTACGCTCCGAAAATGGACCAACTTGAAGTCCATTTGCCTGCTGACCCTCCAATAGATGTGAATACAGAAATCACAGACAAGTGCGAGAATGGGGAAAATGTCAGTGATGTGATTTTGGAAAGATGTGAAAAGAATTTTGAAAATCCAACGGAATCTAAAACTGCATTGACTCCAGGTAATATTTTGATTCCTCTAACCTTTCGCACTATTTAAGACAGATCTGAAAATTCTGAATATATTTTGTTTTCTGAGGATGATTTTCATCCATCTGTTATCATTAATTTGAATACGCTGATCTAGGGCCATAATATAAAACATATTCGTAATGATATTTAAACAGTGCAATTTTAATAGTTTTTATTGAATAATTAGAGACACTGATTTTAAAACCTTAGATTGAAAGGGAACTACAGAAAAATGTATACAAAATTGTATACTATATCTGATCTTCGGGCTTTTAAGAATCTAAGGAAACGTGTTATAAGAAAGATTAAGGTGTCTTACATTATATGCTTTCCTGATATTGATAATATTTTATAAATCGTGAAAATGTAATAGTTATTACTTAATCATTACAGTCACTGATTGGAATATATACTTAAGATCATACATGTTACTATTTCTCATTGATATACTTTCTGCTTGAAAATCTAGTTATGGGTGCAGAAAGTTCAACCTATGCTCCGAAAATGGACCAACTTGAAGTCCGTTTGCCTGTTGACTCTCCATCAGATGTGAATACAGAAATCACAGACAAGTGCGAGAATGGGGAAAATGTCAGTGATGTGATTTTGGAAAGATGTGAAAAGAATTTTGAAAATCCAACGGAATCTAAACCTGCATTGACTCCTGGTAATATTTTGATTCCTCTAACCTTTCGCACTATTAAAGACAGATCTGAAAATTCTGAATATATTTTGTTTTCTGAGGATTATTATTATCCATCTATTATCATTAATTTCAATACGTTGATCTATGGCCATAAAAATAAAACATATTCTTGATGTTAATAGTTATATATTTAAACAGTGCAATTTCAATAGTTTTTATTGAATTATTTGAGACACCGATTAGAAACCTTAGTTTGAAAGGAAACTATAAAAAAATGTATACAAAATTGTATAATATATCTGAACTTTAGGCTTTTAAGAATCTAAGGAAACTTGTTATAAGAAAGATTAAGGTTTCTTGCAATATCTGCTTTTCTGATATTGACTTTCTGATATAATATTTTATAAATAGTAAAAAATTAATAGTTATTATTTAATCATTACAGTCAGTCATTGGAGTGCTTCAGTTTAAAAGTGAACTACAGAAAAATGTATCGAAAATGCTATAGTTTATTTAATCTTGAGGATTTTAATAATCTTAAAAGTGCTAAAAGGATGATTAATTACTTTTGTAATACATGCATTACTAATATTGATACTATTTTTAAATGCTGCTATTTTAATAGTTTTTATTGTATCGTTAGGGTCTCTGATTGGAGCACAGCAGTTTGAGAGCAAACTAGAGAAGTCGCCTATTGACCCTTATGTAGATTTGAACTCAGAAAGCACAAACGAGGGTGAGAATTCGGATAAAGTTGTCAGTGACCTAAAATCTGAAGGATATGAAGAGGAAAGCACATACAAGGTTGAAATTTCGGATCGTGTTGCGAGTGATCTAATTTCTGATGTATTTGAAAATGAGTGTTCACCTAAGATTGAGAATGTGGACCCTGTTGTCAGTGATATCATTTCCGAAAAATGTAATGAGGAATTTTGTAGTCCAGTGGAGCCTGAAACAGCATTGACTGAAGGTAATTTTTTGCTTCACCTAACCTTTCGTACTTTTTAAATCAGATTCGAAAATTCTGAAAATATTTTGCTTTCTGAGAATAATTATCATCCATCTATTATAATTCCGTTGAGTAGATTTTGAGTAATGAGTGGGTTAATAGTTCTACTTTTAAAAAGTGCAATTTAAATAGTTTTACTTAATTACTAGATACGATGAGTACATCAGTTTGAAAGCAAACTACATAAAAATATTTAGTAAATTTTATATTTTATCTGATTTTGAGTGTTTTAATGATTTTCTGAAAATAGTTAGAAGGAGGATTACAATTGTTCACAATATATACATTGCTAATAGTGATAATGAGCCTACTTCTAATTCCAAGGAGTTTTAGAACTATTGTACTGGTAGATGACAAAATATTTAGATCAATGGTCAAACAGTAAGTGGTCGGAATATTTTGTCGAATTTCAAGAAAATTGCTGATGATTTTTCGAGTTATTTTAAAACTTTGTACTCGTATGTAAGGGACTTTGCCTGAAAACCTATTGTGTCTGTAAAATTTTTTATTTCATACTATATACTGTAAATTTACATATATGTAGTTTCTAGCAAAATAAGAAAACTTGAGATTCCAGAGAATAAACTAATGGAGGAGATAAGTCATATTTTTCAAATTTTTACTGCCTCTTCTGTACTACACTGTGGCTAACCCTATCGGGTAACGGGTATGTTTTGAGATTGATGGCCAAGAATTGCCGATATATTAATATAAAACTTTTTTTATTGAAATGGCATTATGTGGATAATATTTTCCCGAAACTTTATTATGCTATAAGGAAATTATATAATATTGCTTAACAACAGAATTAAATTAAATAAGTTTATTCGACAAAATATATGCATTTAATTTATCCAATTTAAATAAAAAAATGGATGTAAAATAAATTTTGTAAATGAGCGGAATTATATTTTATTTTAATTATAGTTCCTGTCTTCGGATATAAGTTTCTAGGGGATTATTGATGTTTTCAATTTCTGAAATTATGTGTTTTATTTTAGCAAAGATTTTTCAAATACATATAAGTATTTAGCCTACAGTTGAAACAGGATAGATTTGATAAGGAATGATCTGCTAATACATGGTTTACAATTTCGTTTTCGCATATATGACCACGTATCATATTTTTTGTAGATTTGTTTACAAACGAAACAAAGAAGTTTTATTTTTTACATGACTGAGCAGATTATTTTATACAGCGAAAACATAGATTATTATGCTTCATTTTAAGGAAATTAAATATTTTAATAGAATGTTTGATGAACAATTTCATTTAGAATACCATAGGAATTCGTACATATGTTTAAATTACGAACAACTTTTTTTGCTTGTAGATGCATAAAAAACTGACTCCAGGGTTATTACAGCATGTCAAAATAAATGTTCTATAAAAAGAGAATTAAAGATTTAAGTGTGGATGTTTTCATATAAAGCTGTAAATGATTTATGCCTTATTTATATTCGATCAGATTGATTCTTATAGAATTTTCGGAGCTGCCTGCTCAAAACAAAGGTGAATTCTTGGCCCATGAAGAATAGAAAAAGTTGTCTCAATGGTATTAAAGTTTAGTCAAAAATTTCTGAAATTTATCATAATATAATTATGCGTTTAACTATACATTAAATGTGAATTGCAGGTATATTTCTATAAAAATTCGCAAAATTTGAAATTTAATTATTTCATTAATATTAGGTAGAGAACGTAGCCAAATGGCACGTTTTGTGTCTACTGTTTCGTGATTTATCAAAAATTGATATGAAATGTTGGTAATTGATTTTGTATTTAATGTGTAGCTTTTTAAGTAGCTTCATAGAATATAAAAATTGTTGCTTTTAAATTTAAATAAATTTTGATACTTTAAAATCTTATGCTTTTAACGGCACTTTTGCTGACTTCTGCTTTGTGTATATAATGCATAATCTTCATTATCATTACTGCAATTGGGCATTGCATTTTGTAGGCAGCGTTGAAGACACGGTTGTCCCAATTGATGTCCGCTCTGAGAATCTAGGAGAGAGCTCAAAAATATGCAATGAAGTTCCAGAAAATTTGCAATCTCAAGCCAATTCACCTCTAGACGTATCGGACTGCAACAAATTTGATAAAGAAAAAATTACGGCGTTCGGTACTCAGGAGGATGAAGAGAGCTGTTCTCAGGATTGTGATGCAGCAATGTTGAAAGGTAATTTTTAGTTCGGTGTATTTTTCTCACTGTTTAAATCGAGTTGAACTTCGTTGCCTTGGGCACTAATATAGTATACTAGATGTTCCTCCCTTCATAATTGGGTGAATAGAAATGTTTCATCCTCCCCATCCCCTAAAGCACTTGCGTTCCTAATAACCCCGGACACACTTTAATTATTATACGACCCTTTAGAAAAACAAATTAATTTACGACACACTATATTCCCCTTACATCTTACACCTTTCTGGTAGGTCGGACTGTTTGGGTCTCAACAACAACCCTATATTCCCTAACGAAATATATTTGTCAAACGAACCTTAAACCTCACTTTATTTTAAATCAGGAATATTAAATTAATGAGTTCTAAAATCGACATAATTTATGATAAAAATAAACTTAATTTCTGACATAAAAAGGTACATTTTGTCATTTGCCAATTTCCAAAAGTTATTAGTTTGGCGCTGTTTCGCCAAAAGTGTCGCCAAGTGAAATACACAAACAGGCCAACCAACAGAAAAATAGAATGGTTTTTGTTATAGACAATTGTTTCGCAGAGATTGATATGGAGCTTCCTTTAAACATACGTTGTTAAAAATATTAAGGCTCCTATATATACTCCTATCTTATAGGAGCTCTAGAACATATGGTTAAATCGCTTTCAGCTTCTTGGAGTGCAAACCCATCGAAATTCTTAATTCAGATTTTTGATCGTTACTCTAATTTCGCTTTGCAAATTAAATTTAAACTTTCTGACTTTTGCCTTTCAGCTCCACAAGAAAATAAAAAAAGAAGTGGAAGCTTCAAGCGTCTGCGAAAATGGATCCAAAAGAAATGGAGCCGTGTTCGGAATCTAGGTTTTGCTAGGAAATAGGTTAGTAATGTCTTCTTCCCAGTCTTATGCCACACTATTCTCCTAGTCTCCTAGTGCATAGGGGACATGTATAAAGTCCCAGTTCACTCCCTTTTCCTTTCAAAATTATTATCGATAGGAACTTGGTACCCATTCAAGCCTCTTGATGGCGCTCATTTATACATCCAGATGGTAAAGTCTTTCCTTTAAGACAATTTTCACCACGTGACATTGTTTCCTACACAGGATGTATCAGAAAAAAAGAACAAGTTTTATAACTCCGGAACCATTTGCTTTAGACAGATTAATGTTGGTATAGAAAGATTTTTAAATGAATTTTTAATTTTTTGTGGGAAGGAATTTGCTTTCCAATTACAATTTTTCTATATCAAAAACATATAAACATATGTCATAAAACATAAAAAGCAAATGGTTTCGGACTTTATACACTTGTTCTCAATTTCTTCTGAAACGCACTGTAAACTATATTTCAGACAAGGCTGATGAACATACTATGGAAGTCATGACTTGTTTTTCACTCAGTTTTGTTCTCAAATGCCGCAATTATGCGTACATTGGTTCTACGTGCGGCAAAGCTAACTTGAATGTAGAGTGGAATAAGGAAAATGTATATACCTCCTCTAAATTATAGGAATGCATGGATGAAGTGCTAATAATAGCCAAGACCTAGCATTTTGCTGTAATAAACCAATGGCTCGAGTTCAAATAAATATACATTGCTGCAATTAAAAGTCAAAATGATAACTCCTAATAGTCTTCCTAATCTCTTGACTTCCTTAAATATTTGCCCATACTCACGAAATGTTTTCACTTCAGAAGTGTAAAACCGAAAGCATAAGTCATAACCTAAATCGAAATTTAAACTAAGGACTTCGTCTATCAAAAATTCAACTATATCTATGTCTATGTCACTATCTAGGTCTATGTCAACTATATGTAGGTCTATGTAGGTCTTTGTCAGTAAAGATTAGTGGCCTTGCAATTTGTAGCCGGTCCAGAACGCGAACTTGCAACTCAAGTGTTCTTCCTTTGACCAACATATTATATTTCTCTTAAACTAAAGCTTAAACCAAAATCTAATTTGGGCAGCACTTTTTAGATATTTATTTTTCTTTTCCTACAGACACAAATTCGATTCTTTTTTTTTTCTTTCCACAGTTTCCTAAATTGAGTTCAAATGCACAAAATAGCATGGGCATTTATTTTAAATTACACTAAATTCACAGTTTTAATTCTATTTATATTTTTATTTGGCCACTGGATGTATTTTCACAGGCGACGTGTTAAAAATTCGAAACCCGAAAATATCTTGAGGAAGGATAGCACTAGAATTATGGTGCTAACCTGAGACTTTTCATCTTTAAGCATTCCTTATAAAACAGGCATTTAATTGATGCATATGAGAATTTGTAGTCTTTTATTTTAGATTCAGACTATTTTCGGGGGCCAATTTTCAAAACTGGCAATTTTTATTTTCGAATCATAACAAAATCTACTTAGTACCAGGGTCGCACAGTGACTGACCTACTGAATTTTGGAAAATTTGGTCAATTAGTTTTTTATCTAGAGTGGATACGCACAGTTTTTGCAGACTATTTCGCAGGAAGAATTTGACTCCTTTTTTCAAATCGCACTTAATTCTAATTAGTATCAATTTCACCCTCAAGTGACAGGGGGCCAACGGCCGTACCGTGCTGAAAACACCGGTTCTCGTTAGATCACCGAAGTCAAGCAGCATCGGGCGCGGTTAGTACTTGGTGGGTGACCACCTCGGAACGCCGCATGCTGTTG